>CM062868.1:3937888-5154551 GCA_031772225.1 Eubasilissa splendida
TTCTTATGACGAAAGAAAAAAACTGCCTGTTCCTATGTAACCAACATAACAGTGTAACCAGTTACCTAACCTAACCGCCCCTTGGGTTGTCGGTTGTGGACATCGGCTCAGTACGGTCTTCGGGGATGCCAAGGATAATGGTGTTTTTTTTAGTTTTGTAGTAATGGTAGTAGTAAAAGAACAGTTTAACCGCTTACCTAACCTAACCTATTATATTTTCCATAATTGTGTGAAACATAAAAAAAAAGTAGAAAATAATTTTACTCATGTGCACTTGAAAAAAAAAATTAAATCAACAAAAAATATTGTACCTTGAACACTACACTGTTTATTACTCTGCATAATATGGTAAATACTAATGTAACAGGCAGGGTACCGAAATGTATGTCTTACCTGATTATATGAATCGAAATCATCATTATCAAAATATTATTACTATAATTACAACATTCTTATATTTATTATATAGGTATTAATGTTTTTAAAAAAATCTGCCCAGCCTACTATATCGTATTACCACATTCTTAGATTTACAGGTTTGTTCATATTCAAATCAATTGTATTAATAATTATTTCGATGGACATGTTATTTCTTGTAATATTCTAGGAGTACATTAATTTAAATTGTGATCTGAGCCAAGTGGTCCGTTCAATATCGTACTAAAAAACCGAACCAAAAAAAGGAACTGCTCCTTTTGTTTTTCTCACGTACGGACATTTTTGTCCGAAAGCCAATTGCTTCGGACCATTGTTCTTCGCCGATGCAACTGGATCTGCTTTAACAGTTTAGCTAACCTTTGGATTATCTGTCGGCAGGATGTATCCTTCCGTAACAATACGCGCCCTTACATTTTACGATTGCTTCTCGAGAAACCTTTATCAGATTCCCATCACCTTTGTTTTCTCGTCTTAATGTGCATTGCACAACACTTGGGCTGGAGGTCATTACGACCGTTATCCGATATCGAACGATCCGCTGTGATTTTTTTTGTTAAGACGTGGTTCCGTCCATATGGGCGATTTATATGTACTAGCGGTGCATCGTTCGCGGACGAACCGGCTCATTGAGCCGGATCTTTTCGTTGAGCTGGTTCAACGGATCACTGGGTCACTGGCGGATCAATCGAAAATCGACCCGTGGACCGACAGCCGGTACAAATCGCTCTGTGATTTATGAAAGTTGACACTTGAAAACGATCCCATATAAAATTATTAGGACAACGCATCGCAGAGTTACCTTGTCAGGGTTTTACTGTTTTTAAAAGTGAATTATTATCAAAATATTAATTTCAATTACTTACTACTTACGTTCTCAAAGCCCATGAAATGTTATTTAAAAAATAAAGATGAGGTCACTAAACGACTGAAACGTCTACAACAAAAAATAATATTGCTGTATCTAGTTAGTATAATCTTCCAAAGCATTTTTAAGAATGTTAATTTTTGATTAATACAGATTTTCTTTGTATTTTTTAAAAATATAAATGTAAATGAACTGGCTCATTGAGCCGGTTCAATTTGGACGATTGAGTGGGTGAACCGGTTCAGTTATCTGAGCCATATCACCCATGGCTAATATGTAGACGCAATTTCCTATCTTTATTTTATTTCTTTTATTTTTGATTCTACGGCAAATTAATGTGATAGCTTCGCGTCATTTCACGCCGAGGTACATCAAGGTACCGTATTCGGCAATTTAATCCCTTGTATTTTTTATCTATGGAAGACGTAATTTGGTGTTATTATGAATGAAGCGGCTGAAACATGTTTTCTATGGCCTTGAATGTCAAACGTACCGTTAAAAGCGTAGCTTTAAAGTGTAATAACTTTTTAAATACTTACGAGTGCCTTAATTTGACTTCATTTATGTAATCAGGGCACTCAACTATGCCGTGAAAAAACAATGAACCAAATCGGAACAATTGGTGATATTGTAAAGTTTAGCCTTTAGTAAGACGTGGGTATACTCTCTTATTTTCGCGTAGGACTTATCACAGAAAATGTCAAAATCTGTTGATAATATTTTAGCAATGATAATAGATAAATGTCGAATTTGCCTTGAACACACCGGTTCAATTAATATATTTAATTCTCCGAAGCTTATTGACGAAATAAAACTCAGCACCGCTATAGAGGTAAGTTTAATAAATATTGAATGTCAATTTTTCAAACAATCCACGAGTTCAGGTGTATTTATTGTAATAATACTCATTATTACATGTTTTTTTAAATAAGAAACCAAGTTTTATTTGACTTTTGTCAAATGACTATCTTTGTTCCCATATTAACCTGACTGGTAAAGTAGGACAAAAACAATGTTATAATAACCTAACGTATAATCTCATGATTTTGATTGTTTTGTAAGTTACAAACAACAAAACTACCGAGTATAATTCAACACAAATGAGTAAAGAATCAAAATGTAACTTCGCAAATGGCCTTCTAAACCTGTTCCCACAGTTTACATTCTCAAAGTTAACATTTTTATTATTGTGAAATATTTCATTAATTTTTTTTATCTAATTATGGTACCCCGAAATTAATTCAAAATATGAATACAAAATTTTGAGTCATTTTGATTACAGGTTAAAATAGAAGACAAATTCCCAAAAAACATTTGTATATCTTGCAAACGGAGCATAAGGATAGCTGTGGACCTCCGTAAAAAAGCTGTGAACACAAATTCAAGATTAATTTACATAACGGAATCTATTCCAGAGACTCAGTCAGAATATGTATGCACATTTTTAATTCATACATCTTCAGCACGATTCGGTTACGTCTAATATTATTAATGATTCGGACTTGTTCAAGCCAATTTCCTGTAGAAATGATTCTTATTAACAAAGATTGGTATTTAGGGCCGGTTGTGTGATCAGTGGTAACTTTTTACTATGGTAAAAAATAAAGTAATATATTTGATCGTTGATTTGGTTGTTTGATCGTTGGTAAAAAATGCAATGATAAACTAATTTTACTTTTGAATATTGGACAGTAAAAACTGAAAATCGTTGTTAAATATGGTGGACTCTTCACAGTTGTGAATCAGAACAATAAGGTAATTATGTTTTTCCTTAATCCAAGAGTTTATTTGAGATAGAATAAGCCAAGATAACTCACCCTCACTTGTTATATACTCAGGAGGATGAGAGCCGAGCCAAAAGCAGTCCGCCTAGAAAGAGGGAAATCCAACACAAAAAAGTATTTAAAATAAAAATAAATGCAAAAAGAAAAACTGGGAATTGCAACTCTGAACTGAGTAACACTAGGAAGAATGATGTTGAAAAGGTAAATTTTTTACCTGATTTTAAAATATCAGGCAGCTACAAATTGTCCTTTATTAGGTGTGATTGCGTACAGGAGTACGACTAAACAAGACAAATGTGGCTTACCAATCTCCACTTCTCTCGATGATGTCAGGAGACGAAATATTATACAGAAAGATGTTCACTGTAGGCAGACTGCAGCAAGAGAACGAGTTCCCAGCTTCAATGTACCTCCTTTTATTTAGTCATGGACAATAAGGCATTTGATTTCAGTGCCGATAAATCGGTGTTTATTTTCAAAATAACTTTCTTTTAAAGCTTGCATCAATATAAACATTTTTTAAGTAATTAATACACTAACAAGTACAATAAGTGTTAAATATTACATTTTATTTATATCCAAGCGTGTTAACCGCTTCCTACCTTGCTAGGTACATATAAAGTACCTGTTCTGAGATAGGTAGCCATTGGGCTTTATTATATATTTATCATTCATTTTAATGTTGGTATTGTCTCCAACATATTATTATAATATTATTTCCAACATTCTCACGAGGTGCTTAGACAGACTCCAGGAAGGCGCTCCTCGTAGAAAATGTATATCTAGTCGCGAGCGGATTCTATCTCACGTTCAGGCACCTGTCCTATCATTTGATTTTTGATGATTAAATTAATTAGCAGTCACTTTCTGGCCCCATTGGGGGTTATCTCGCCACGAATTTGCTGATACCAGCGATGATTCACTGTTTTTAGATCACTATAATAACTCTGCCTCGTGTTTTTATCACATTGTTTTTAGAAACGTATCGTTCGGTACCGTACAATCGTTGCAGTTGTTAATAGTATACATTAATTAGCGTCGCTTCGCTTCGGCGCCTGGCTCACTGCAAAATGACCCTTCTGTGGTTGCTAAACATTGCAAGCGAGTATGTATCGTGCAGGAGTTCAAAGTTACGAGTGACAGTCTTGCAGGAAATCAATTCAAAAATAGTCGGCAGGATCTAAGGGGGCATTTGTTTGTTCAGTGAGTGTAATAACTATATTTTTATTTATTATCTTTGTTTTATTAACCACTAAAATGAGTTTAAATACATCTACCGGTTTCGAAAAATACAATAATAAATAAAATACTGAAGAAGAAAATGATATTTTTCGAAACCGGTAGATGTATTTAAACTCATTTTAGTGGTTAATAAAACAAAGATAATAAATAAAAATATGAATCTTAACCACAAAGATAATATTGCTGATTTTAAAAGTATAGTGTAATAACTCATTATTTAAATATATATACAACATTTTTAATCATTGCACTCTATTACTAGGGTCCGACACACACGACGTCTGATATTTTACCTTAGTTAATGTGTTCATGACTAAGCATTGTGGTCCTCGTAAGTCTGCTTCAACAGCGTGAACTGTTTGCCTTCACTCTTCACGACCCTGTGACGTGTAGCAAGACGCCGATCACGTCTCGGACTTGATCTATTGAAGATGGATCTCGCTCTCTGTTCTTGTGTATACCCAGTGATGATCAATTTCTCCAGGTTGTTTCCACCTCTTCTAGCACCATGCCCAGAATTATTTTTCTGCATGGACACCCTTTTTTTAGTATGGAGTTGTCATTGCCAGTAAGAAAAAAAATCAAGTAGCGAGTATGTCAAACGTGTTTTTAATATCTCTAGGTTAAGATTACTTAAATTATATATTCAATTTGAAATGAAATGTACATTGTCTTTATTGCGAATAAGAAAAAACACATGGTAGAGACCAGCTGCCATTGAATTTGAGGTTGAAGTGAGATATCCTATAGGTGTCGCTATTCAAAGTAAAGATAAAATACATAACGTGTCAGATAAATAAATTACGTCGCAATGGATAAAAACATTGACCGCGGTGGAAAGCTTTTGCAACATATATATTCAGTGCTGGATCGTAGAGGGATTGTTTTATTTTTATATATGTTCAATGCATTTACATTACAGTATGTCCGCAGTCTACATTTGTCAAAAACTGCTGTGAAAAATTATATTGGATATGATTAATCAATCATTTTAGCATTGCAGTTCAAAACAGTGTTACACAAAACATTGTATTCACTTGTGATTTTAAGTGAATTTTTTTTACCTATCCCTATTATTTAATTTCTTTACGTTCACTATATCCTTCATGTTAATAACACCTACATGTACATAATATATACAGTAAAATCCCGTTTATTCGATGTTGAGGGGACCGAAAATCAAGAAAAAAGTTCAAATAACAATTTACGATAATGAATATAAAAATTTCAAAAATGTTTTTTTTTTTACATACTAACTTTTTCATAGCAACTCGAAGTAATTATATACACCTATATACACACGTTTACAAATAACAAACAAGTTGTCAAAATACAGTGTAAACAAATCATTTTTAATAAAAACATAATTGTCAAACTGCCATTTCTCCGCTGAAGTTAGCAACAAAAGTTTCCAGCGCTTTTAAAACTTTTGTTTTGTGGTAGTCGCGGTGACATTTCGCACACTTATCTTGTTCTTTATTTTCTTCACTTTCCGCTCCCTTACTCCTTTCCCCTCCGTGACATTTCTCGCCTTTCAACGCTAAAGTTCTTAAATATGAATTAAATATATTAATTATAAAGATACACATATAAAATCAATTTTATCGAAAAATATTGTTGCGCTACCGGGATTCAAACCTGGATCTCTTCCCTAACCGGGGGAGGTGCTTTATCCAACTAAGCTACAGCGGCATTATTTTTAGTGACAATTTTTCGACCTTATATGTTACCTTTTTTGAAATCAATACATTTAATCGTTCCATCATTTGATAGAGCCATCTACCTTATTTTTACAGAATCTCAAATACCTTTAAGTAAATCTGATAGAGAATTATAAATTCATTTTTATTAAATTTTGGACACATTGTTCTTCCTAAAGTTCTTCCTGTCATGTTTAATATTGTCGACAATCTTATTAATGGGGTCGTGTATTTTACTGTTAATTTTGTTTTGGATACTATTTTTTGTCAATCTCTTGTATTAATTCAATTTTTTAGCAACTGTTGGCGTTTTGTATGAGTTTCGCATTGATGCTATTATCGAGAATACAAAATTATTAGTCAAAATCATTCAAATGTTTTAATTTAAATTTAATGAAATATGGAAAAGTCTTAAGGAACGCAAACCACACATTTGCGAATTTCAAAATGTCTAATACGTAAATATTAGAGAAAAACAAATAATTTTCTTTATATATAAAATAATTAACAAGATACCGAGTAAACTGAGAAACACTAACTACACATTCTTCAAAATGCCATGACACTAAACTTAAATAGAAATCGAAATGTCCGTATTAAAATTAATACAAATTAAATCATTTGTAAAACACAGAAAAGTCTGAGGAACTCAACTGTGTACTAGCGTTTGTACAACAAAATATACAAGCGCTACGTAAACAAAAATAATGATGGTAATAATAAGGAACAGAAGATTGGCAAGCACTGACATTCGCAGCTAGCAACTGGGAGAACTCAGAACCGTGTTACATATTTTATTTTATTGAGGGATTTTGACAGTGTAAACATATTGTAACAAACATAATAACTATTTGACATATGATACTAATAATGAAAAACCACAAAAATATTTAGATACATAAGTATGTTTTGATGCAGAAAATTAATGAAAAGAAGAAAAAAAAGAGGGAGAAGGGTGGGGAGGCGTAAAGGTAATATTAGCTATATTTTTCTAGACTTTGGACAGGCACATCGCGTAGCGCGTGTGTATTTTCCAGATTACGAACATTTGACAAAAAAATCGAATTAGGCGAAAATTAGATTGACAAATTCATCTGATAGGGTCCAAAAATAGCTTCGAATAACGATATTCGATTTATATAATTATTTAGTATGAAAACTTTCCAGAGGGACCACATTCTGCTCTAAAACTTCGACTTGGAATAAACAGGATTTTACTGTATATAGCATGTTTTATTTTACTGCTCACTCTTACTTTTTACATATTCAGGAAGCAGAGAGCAAAGTCAAAAGCAGTCCGCCCAGAAAGAGGAAAATTCAGGACAAAAAAGAAATAGAACAAACACAAATAGATAATGATCCAAAGAGAAAGAGAAGTATTTCTGCTGAAAATGTATCAACTGGAAGTAGCACCTCTGTACCGAATGATGTTGAAAAGGTAATATTTTTTATTTTTTAAAATATCAGGTGGGTGCAGGTTGTCCTTTATTAGATCATGTGTGATAATTAAAATACATTTATTTAAATATATCGCATAATTTGTATTCGCTCATGCAAACCTAATTTCAAAAATCTTCCCAGTAATTCTACGAAATGACAAATGTAAATGCCCCTTTCTTTTCCTCCCGCGCATACCGTCTCGACTTCCCGGATGATTAATTTGTCAAGAATACGTCGTTCAATGGGCATGTGGCTAATATCGTAATACCGTATTTCATTGGATGACGTGACTCACGCCATGTTCCTGTCCCCCTTGCGTCAGGATAATACCTCACCGCTGCTCCTCTAGGCACCGGTGGCATAGCGTACGATTGGCGATGCTTGCTCATTCTCTAATTAGGCTGAGAACAGTTAACGTGTGTAAAATGTTTTGACATTACCACTCCGTAACAATAGTGAAGTTATACTTTCACCCTATTCATCCATGGGTATTTTTATGTTTGGCCTACCCTTGCGAAGGTTGATTCCCCGACATAATTCAATCTCTGAAAGACGATCGAGCTTTCTTCTTTTCTTTTACGACGTCTAGCCTGCTAACTTGTTCAGGTTCTCCACAAGGTGACACGGTGTAGCTTCTCTTCTTCTACGATGTCTAGTCATTAATTTCTTGTTTAAAATCTGAATTGTGAACTATTACAATTATTATTTTGTGTCTACACTCTACTTAAATTTTGGTCTATGCTATTTCTGGAACCCTTTTAACAATAAGACATTGGTAATAATATGTATTTTAAGGTTATGTGGTGCAAGCTCACAGAGTAATTTCTTCATAGCTGTTTACGCACCTTTGTCCCTTCGATTGGCACCCCTGGAATTTCTTGTTGATATTAGTCATTTTTATGTATGAATATTACCGCTTTCGGCGATTAAGGAGTGCGATCAATTGCATTCAGTACATCGTCCGGTAAGGAGCTCTCAATAATCCGAGCGGTCGGAAATCTACCCAGAAAGAAGAAGAACAACATCGGACCAGCCATGACGCCAGAGTACCAGCACTGTCAACCCGTAGGAAACCCGGAAACAACAGCTGTCGAAGGCATTCACGGGAACAATAGTTCTTATATTTTATAAACTATTCCATTTATAAAAAAAGGTGTATCTTGTCCAAACTCAGCTCTTCATTTTGAATTAAAATCGTAATTGATATTGAAACAATTTATAGGCATTCTAAATTAACGTAATCTTTATATGCCTGCGCCTGCAGGGAGTTGGAATTCGTAATACTTGTTGATGTATATATGTAAGCTATTTTATTATTCCTCGTCTATTTTTAAGGTTCATTTATTGCATTTTATTCTAATAAACAATCTTTTACAATATATGTTTTTCTACCATTTTGGATTATTTGATAAATAACCCCCCCCTGAGTTCCTATAATATACTTCAGTAAAATAATCTAACCTATAAATCCTGAAAATCGTGGAGATTATGTAAGTATTCTTGGTTTAATCAGGTAAATCTGCTATCAGAAAAAGGAACAATCCAGTTGAGATAATCTTTTTACATATGCTTTCTTTATGTTATGATTAATATTGCAGGAAATCGATTCGAACACAGTTATCTCATGCAGTACGACCGAAGGCGACGACGTCAAGAACGAATCCAAAGGACCGTTTGTTTGTTCAGTGAGTATAATGTCTTATTTAAAATAATTTTATAACATTTTAAATCTTTGCACTCTAGAATGGTCTTGGACACACACAACATCTATTATGATGGTGCTTATTAGTTTCCTGTCTGCAGCCGTGACCGAGCATTTAAGACGTCTTCTGTGTGATTTTTTAAAAAACTTTGTGTTTTTTTTTAATTTGAATTGTTTGCTTTATTTTCACACAATATTATTTTTTTGCATACATATCTATTATTGTATTATGCTACAAACACCAGTACCGTGCTTGGTGTACGCTCTATATTTTTAGCTTTAACAAATTGCTTTATTGTTGTCCTCTGTCGGCTTACTCGTCTCTTAGTCTTTGGTGGCGGTAGACCACTTCATTTTTTTGATAATAAATTATGTTGTCAACGAATTATGTTCATGTTGGCATAATGTCAACTGCTGCATTCATTTTTAGTAATATATTTATTTATAATTTTCAATTTTTTATTTATTTATTTACAGGCGGCCCTCGATTTTCGCATATTCTACTTTCACACATTTCACAATTCAATTTTCAAAAGATTTTTGTTGATAATGCAAAAATTGTTTGTTTCCATGCAGTCACTCCCACGGAGCGATTACAACTTGAGTCTTGCCAATCACGGCGCAGGCCTACGATATTACGCCCACTTTCTGCAAATGATCAATGGATTCACCATTAGGGGCAGAGTTGCAGAGCATTCAACACCAAGTCAATTTAGATCAGCCTCAAACAGTAAACTATATGCATGAGATGTTCAAAATTGACCTGTTATATAATACATATATCAATTTGGTTTTGTAAGAAGTAATGTTCTGATGAAATCCTTGAACAGCCTTAGATTCCTAGCATTGCTGATCAGGTCCGCATTTACGGGCATCCAACCATTTAAACCACCAAACATACGATCACGTGCATTACTCATTATTGCACAGTTCCACAAGATATGTTCCGGAGTCTGGTTCACTCTCTGACAAACACCACGGAGCATCTTAATCTTAAATTGACCATGCACTGTAATCATCTGGCACTCTGTTTGATTCAAGACTGGAGGACCCCAAACACCCTTCGACTTAACAGCGACGCGAGAACTGTGGAAATATATCTTCACAGATTGTTTCCAAAAAACACAGTTGATGGATAGAATGGATTTATGATCAACATCATAACGATGTCCCTCTTGAGTTTTTTAATTATTCAATCTAAAGCTCTTAGTTTGCATGAAAATTGGAAAACTAAATTAAAAGAAGATATTACGAGATAACACAAATAATTACACTGAGAATATTGAAATAGTTTCTCTCCAGTGCAATGATTTTTTTAGTTTTGTTTTCGATTGCACGAATAATTGCACTGTGAACATGAAAATAGTTTATCTCCAGTGTGCGTAAGAACATGCCTATTTACACTGGGAAAAAAATAAGAAAGATACAGTCAACTCTTGATAAATTTATTAAGGAATAAATTCTCTTTCATATACTTTCTACTGTGTTTTTTTTCCCTCTTCCTTTGTACATTTTTGAGAAACCAATCATGTACGAAAGTCGAGGTCCGCCTGTATTTCAAGTACGTAGGGCGATTGAGAAAAACACAGCATGTTATAGAACTATTTATCAAGAAAAAAAAAGGGTGGTATTCAACAAACCTTTGACAGGTTTATAAAGAAAACACCTGAAAGCATTTAAACACACCTCGTTAACTTAATTATGTAAATATATTATTAATAAATAAATATTTTAAAATACAATTTTTGATGTTTTTTTACATCCTCCTACTTTCGAACATTCAACATTCGCACACATTTTCAGGAACCAATTATGTGCGAAAGTCGAGGGCCGCCTGTACATATTTGTTCTCTATCTGACACATACAGTGAAACCCTCTTAATACGTTTTCCTAGGGACAATCAAAAAAAATTCTTAAGCAGGAAAACGTATCAACAGTGATTTCAATTTTGCCATGATTTATTTGAACATAAAATCTAATATTGTATTTTAACTAATATTACACTTATATTATGATATTAAGAAATGAAAATATTTTATTTAAAAAATAAATTATTAAAAAGTTAACTATATGAATATATATTTGAAAATCACCCGAGAGAAATTAGGCCATAACAACTGATTTAAAATTTTCATCGCCATCCATAATTACACGGGCAGATAAATTTAAAAACAAAGAACAATATAGCAATTTATTTATTTTTAAATATAATTGTGACGTAAAATTGTATATTTCCAATACATTATCAATATTTTTTTCTGATACATTTGGAACATAAAAGTACCTGAAAAGTAAAATAAATAAACTGCAAAAAAATTATAAAACAAAATTAAAATTAATCTGACATTAAACATCTAACTACCTGAATAAAATAAATTGACATAGCAAAAACTAAAAGTAGACCACTGACAAGACCAAAATTCAAATTATTCGGTGTTTTTGTAGTAGAATAAGAGTAGGTCAAAGGTATTAGGAGATAAAATACCTATGACAAAAGATGTCACCTGTAAATGCCGTTTTCGTCAGTCCGACGAAAGTTCGTTATTTTTACAAAACGTAAAAAAAATTGCATAACAAGATGCATCGTATCTCTTCCTGGCCAACTTGAATGCACATTTAAAAAAAGTACCGTTTATAAACCTGTTGGACTGCATACCTAAAATTTGTCCCTTTTGATGATTTTTACATAATTTATTTGTACACTCAACATATTGAGACATCACTGCAATATCAAGAACCGCGATAGAATTACATTTAAACATGGAATATTCACCCTTACTGAATCTCAGTTCAGTGAAATTATTGTCGACAATGGCAGGCCCGAAATTATGATTATGATTTAAATTTTTAATCACAAATATGATGATGTTATTTTTTCTTTGTTTATTTATTTTGTGCCGACATAAAAAGTCAAGCGAACAAAAAGATCAGCCGGTTATGTTAATTCAGTTGTCAGGACCCTGTGGTTTGCTCTAGTGATGAGAAAAAATGCTACTCTTGACTCACTAGTGTGATTGTGATTAATATTCGATATCAGTGATTGAAAACTGTGACTGTGATCACAGTTTCATTACTAATATGCGTGCGCTGCACGATATCACAATACACAAAATAAATAAAAAAACATAATTTTGAGCGTATTTACTTATTTTATTCATACTTCATTTACACAAAAACAGATTCTAGTATGCATAATTAATATATAACTTATTTAATATTGTCACAAAGAGAATGAAAACCCTTAAAAAATGTGAGTTTATTTTTCGGGTCAAATGCGTATGTTTTGACAAAATCTACTAGATGGTGCTTATCACGAATTTTCTTTTCTTTTATAAATAAACATGCTTTTAGTTAGTTTATTTGACATTCTGATGAAGGAAAATATATTTTCCGAAACCGGTTGGTGTATTAAATTTAACTCATAAAAGTGGTTAAAAACAAAGTTATAAATAATATATATTTAAATAATTTTGTGAACTACTAGTGAGGGTACTAGTTGCAAAGTCAACAACCTCCATTATTATTTGTTTTAACTTTTAATTCAGTTGTCTTTTCATACAATTTTTAAAAGTGTTAATTTATGAGCAGTCAAACTTAACTCATTTTTATACTAATTGGTTATTCAAAATCGGTGTTAGTTGCAAAATCAGTTGCTTTTGCCGCTTTTTCGCTACTCAGAAATTTAAAAGGCCGCCAGTATGGAAACTAGATTATTTTTGGAAGAATATGTTGTATTTATTTTGTATTTTAAACCAGATTATAGGAATTATCATTTATAATAAGAAATGCATTAATAAATATATTGTTCTTCAGATTTTCACGTTTTCTCCAAATAAAAAATATGGAGGTAGCTGAGATTAATTAAGTAATAACTATAAGAAATCTAAGCAATTTGCATTAAAATTGTTGGTTAGTTGGTTGAGTACTGCTATGCAGGTCCACAATATTTTATGGGTAGACACTTACTAAATTACGATTCGAAAATGTTCAAGGAGTATGTACAAATTCTGTACCGTTACAGAAAATACTATTGTGAGATTTTTACAAAATCATGTTAAACTTCAAATAAATTTACTTTGAAATAAATATTTGCAAAATTGATCCATTATTATTATTCTATATCATTGCTTCAGGCTATAAATCGTCTAATAAAAAATACTCTATGTGCTCGAAGCTCAATAACCTTTATTTTTTTGTAACTAACATGCCATTATGCCGTTTCGCCGCGGGAGTAGGCAGAGAGGATAGAACGTCACATTCTTCTGTTCTAAAACACAATTCTCGCCTCATCCACATGCATACATCTTCTTATACAAACTCGTTGATTATTGAAGCTTCCAACAGAACTATCTTCCAGAATCTGGTTTATCTGGTCGTGCCAAGTTTTCCGCGGATCTCCTCTATTTCTCGTGCTATCAATGCTTGCGTCATATATCTTTCAAATCATTATCTCCTCATCCATCCGTTCCATATGACCAAACCACCTAAGTGATCCTATCTTAATCTTACTCACTATATTAAGGTCAGATTTAAATTCTTTCCTTTCTTTTTTCTTCATTCTTTACTCTGTCATAAATGGATCTGCCACATATATGCCTAAGTAATCTCATTTCCACTGCATTAAGTCTACTTTAGTTTCTCTTCTGCCAGGCCCTACAGGCCTAACTTCCGTACATCGGTGTCGGTACCAGAACTTCATTGTATGCCGCTAGTCTTGCCTCGGTTATTTTTTGTATTCATTATATAGTTTGGAATCAATAAAATATTTCAATTAATCAAAATAATCGCACAACTATGATTTTTTTTAACACTTTTATCTCTGACATGATTAAATTAGGGTACACGAAGTTTGAAAATTTTCAACTCGTATTTTTAATAATGTATCTACCCCTAAAATATGATGTTACACCCAGTATACATAATAAGATTACACACAATTTATTCAGACAATTATAAATTCAAAATTTGACGAAGCAATTCGAAATAAATTGAAGGTTCAGGCAGAGGAGTATAATTTGGGTAATACATATGTTCTATTCTACATATTTTGTTATTTTATCTATATGGTATCTGAAAAGACAAGCGTGTCATAAAATAAGACCTAATTCAATGCGGGTCATCGTAAGAGTTAGGCAAATTGTTGTGTATTCTAAGAATTTATTTTAAGGGTTTTTCTGCCTCCTAAGCAATTAAAAATATTTATATTTAAAGGTAGATATTAGTGGAAATAAAACAATATTACCAATGCGACTCTGGTATTGTACATGCTGAACGTATTGTTTATGAGGGCTGGGGTTCTGTTTTGTTGATTTTTGGGATTTATTTTGCTTGGGCACTATGTTTTATTGGCCTATTCAAATATTACCATTTTTGTAAATGAATAAACTTTTATGATACATGGAAAAACCCATTTAAAGGGAGTTAATTTTATTGCACCCATTGAAAGAATACCACATTCATTTTTAGAAATGTCAAAACAAAATTACTTCTGCGAAAAACGTATTACATGGGATTTTTGTATGGATAAATTAATTGATTTCTGTCATAAATATTTTTATTTCTTAGACGGGAAACGTATTAAGCATAAAAAAAATACATAATTTCTATGGGACCGAAGAATGTAATCCTATTAGGCGGAAAAACATATTAAAGGGGAATTTATTAAGAGGGTTTCACTGTTTATATTGTTGTAACACATGTGTGTTGTTAAACCTTAAAAAAAACACATTGAACAACTGTTCTGAGCATTTTAATTTAAAAAAATCACAATTTGTCTCTATTCAACTCTAGTATTTAAATTTTGAATAAATTTGTTTTCCAGGCGTGCAATCGCATTTGTCCATCTCGCTTCTCCCACTTCCTGCATATGCGGTCACACGACAAGTCTAAGCAGTTCCCGTGTCCCTTGTGCCAAAAGTTATTCACTAGCCGTTCGGACCTCGGCAAACACAACCGGGTACACACTGGAGAGAAACCGTTCAAATGTAACATCTGCGACAAGAGTTTTTCGCAAAACTCTACCCTGAAGGCACACAAGATTATTCACTCGAGAGTCACAGAAAGATGAAAACAAATAAAAAAGATCTTGAGATCGTGCCAGCCACAAGATTTTCAGTGGTCATTGTTAAATGTGGATTTGATATTAATACGAAGATAATTATTTAAAGTTTTTTTAATATTGTTGGTCTAATAGGAAATTTTCCTAAATCTTACTCATTTGTAGACCACGGTAACTTAATTTTTGGGTAAATACTTTTTTTATTGTACATTAAGTTTTACAATGTGCAGTAATTTATTAAAATAATCAATTTACATTAATTTTAAATAATAAAACTATCAAAATTTGTTGCATACAGTAAAATTAAAGTGTCTACAGAGTACACTCTATTATGCTTTATTTAAATTATTCTTCTCTAAAATAAAAATTATCTTTTTTTTTTAAGAACACATTCTTATTGTGAAGTTGCAATTTGTATCAATTATCATAATAATATAATTAATAGTGAACATCCCATTTTCTATAATCCATACATATTATAGTATGCTATTACAAAAAACCTTTTTTACAAAGAAATTAAGGATTTTCAAAAACATTCTGGTTATTTTTTTCAAGTGAAAAAACACATGTATATTTAAAACTCTGAAAAAAGTGCTGGTATATATTACAAAATTTTATAATTTGAATTGCCGTGATGTCAAAAAAAGGTTGGGAAACCACTGGTTTAATAATAAATGCATGTTTTAATTTATGATATTTCTGACCATATTTTTTTGTTGTCTATAATTTTGACAATTTCTCAAAAAGTTTCTGACCGACACAGAAAGAAATGTGTGAAAATAATAAGTTTTGTATCGACCATCAAAATTTTAGATAAATAGCATTACACGCAGAATGTATTTTCAAAATTCTATATTTATTTAATTTTTGGTCCCTTGAAATTTGAATTAAAGAAGTTTTCTTGTATATTTGTATAACACATAAAACTTGTTGCCATGTAAATTGTTGTCAAATCGATTTATTTAATTAAACTAAAACTAGAAAAATTTAATTGTTTTGACCACCTAATAAGGAAAAACCTTACCTAAGATAGTCATCATTCTCGCTGGTTGATATTTAAATTAAACATTAATAAACCGTGAAACGATATTAACTCCACCCATCATCACTGTAATTAATTTTTAAAATGGGTACATAATTTTTTAAAAATTCATTACCCGAGTTATATTTTTTATTGTTGTTTAACAGTTATTTTGTATTATGTCTAATACTTTTTTTAAAATATATTAACATATTGTATTATTGAATACATATGTAATAATATATTATATTTTCGTAGAAAGCAATCACTTTGTGATTTGACATATTAGATTAAATAAAATAACAATCGCTTTGTATGAAATCACAAAATTAATTTTGTGGTTTTGTACAAAGTGATCGTTATTTAATTTAATCTAATAATATATTATTTAACAGTTATTGTCATTTCTATGTTCTATGATTCTAATAGAATTTCAATTTTCAATTTCAACTGAATTCAATTTCACTAGAAACACAACAACAAACACCAATCACAGTCACAATAGTGGTCTAGCTCATTACTACAACATATACAATATATACAAAAAAATGATTAAAAAATATATCTGATATAAATATATATATACCTATGATAATAGAAAGAAAAAAAGTTCCCTGAAATTTTTTTTACTTTCTACTTTGTTTTGTTTTGGAGTTTTAACTCATTGTTAAGAATATACTTATACTAGTTCAAAGCTGTGATTTCTAAAAGAGTCTCAAAGTATACTGTATTTTCTAAAATTAGTTATTTAATAAATGTAAGTTTTAAATCATGTTGTCTTCAATGTGAAATTGCAGAATTTTGCAGCTCTTTGTTTTACCATTAGTATTGCGCAAGACGTGCCAGTGATCGCGATTAGATGGGGTTGTGAACTCGCCGGGTGCGGAGCGCCAGCGAGTGGCCCAGGAAGCGGCCTAATGTGGGCGGCGGCGGTGTTTCTTGACATAAAAATTTCATTAAAGCGTATGTTTTATTTTTTTACAAATTTAAAAAAAGGTTAGAGCCAGCCAATCAACATATTCTATGCAGGTGTGATATTATACAATTGACTGATTTTTAACTTGTCGATTATCACCTTGTAATATATTAATAATTAATTTTCAAAATGTAGATCCTTTCATCATACTTTTTTATTATATCATAAAGGGCTGTTTAAATTGTTTATTACATATAATATGTTAAGCTTGTTATTTATTAAATACATAAATATTAAATGTCCACGAATGTAAATGTTCCGCACAGCTACGGCCCCGCGGGGTGTGATAATCGCGGCCCGAGAAATAGTCAATACAAAAGCCTATCTTTTCCGCTTTACGGAAACATTTCGCCCGCCACTCCGCGCCACTGGAAACTCTACGCCCCTGCGCTCGGTGGACCGGGACGCCGCGGGACTCCGCCCACAGTCAACGAGAAGATTGTGCCGTTGTAATTTGTGTAATTAACTCGCTGTAAAAAATATAATATAATAAATATATATAATAAAAAGAGCTTGAAAAGGGCGATCACCCGGAGATAATATTATGCACCTTAAAAATCATTTAGAGGATTAAATTGGATTTTTTGAGTTTAAGGTGCAATATTTAATTCCCCGGGCCATCGTGAGGGGAATTCAGATCTGTAAAATAAAATACTCGCGATGCCTAAAAGATTAAAAGTAAATATGTGAGACATTTTTACGGAGAAAAAAGAAATCTGCCGGTCCGGACAGCACGGCGGAAAAAATGACTCGATTTTTGGAGTCTGGCCGCCAGGGGGTGGCGGCGCTGGACCGAATCGGGATGGCGCGGGGACTGGCCGCGCCATCCGATTGGATCTCGGCCCAACAGGGGGCCTCACGCTCCCAAGATATTTACACGTAAAATAAATAATGGTCCAGCAACTGCAGAAATCATTCCCTTCCATTCTCATCTCGCACCGCTGGACTTCAAGGAAAAATCGTGTTTTATTTATCTCCGCTTCGACCCTGCTATTACACTGGACTTTCTGGATTCTCGACTTTTGGCTACGACATTTGGACTGAACCTGGAAAATCCTTGACTTTGGCTGCTACATTGGACGACGATTTTGGACCCCCCTGGACCACTGCACGCCGCTGCAGATACCGACGTACGAGACACCAGAGCGAACCGGCGAATCACACCTTACAAATCTACAGTCTTGTTTCCTGTACGGAACAGTAAATCTTGAAATGTAAATAAAAAGGTCAGTGTGATTTTTTAAAATTATATCTATGTTTTATTCTGTTATTACAGGTATGTATATTACATTGTTATTCAACAAAATAATAAAATATATCTATCTTAGGGTAAAAAATTTGAATTTGTCAACAAACTAGTAGCTATAAATATACATTTTATTGGAAAGGATATAAACCAAAATATTTTAGGGTAATCTATTTATTCACATAAATTCTGTTGATATCTAAAACTACTCCACCAAAAAAAAACCCCATCAAAGCATATCCTAAAAATGCGTATCTTGGGAAAAGTACAGAAAATTAATAAAAAAATATATTTTCCTTTGTTCCATGGTTTTTGTTTATTGATATATTTGTGCCCTTGGAACTATGAGATATCGTCTAACATTTACATCAAGCTTCGAAGTTTTGAATACTAATTTTTCAATATCATTCATGAAATTTTTATAAAAACAGCACTTTAACATTTACAGTAATAAAATAAAACAATTCCCGATTTTGGACACATTATATTATAACTAAAATACAACATTGTTATCTCCTAAAATATGAAGAAATTTTACATGTTTGTAACACAGCTTTAAAGAAAAAATTATTGTCAAAATCTTGATACAACAATTTTGACCAAAATATCAGTTACCTCGTTGTTCCAAGGTCACACGATAAGTGATGAACAAGCAATGTTTGGTCATGAAAAATATCTGAGATATGTGTGGCAACTCTAAATAAAATATATATTTCTTGGGGTAATATTGGAAAAAAACTCAGTCCACCGGTCAATCCAAATTGAAACTATACATGTTTTTATAACACTGACCACAATGTGATTTTGAATAATTGTATTAATTCAATATTCAAAATATGATTTTAAATGTTGTGAATTGCAAAGAATGTTACGAAATAAATTTAAAGAATTTTGCAGTGTCAAAATCTGCAAATTTCATTGGCATCTATCTGTAAATGCAGTTTTTGAGTGCCTGATCAAGATTATTATTGGTTAGGTTTATCAGAGTTGAGAAAAATTAGAAAAAATATATACGAGTTTGTTTTAACTGCATACTTTGCATAAAAACAATATTGGTAATAATGTTATCTGCCGGGTCGTACTTATAAAAATCTTCTAAAATTTTTATAAATATAGGAAAGACAATATGTATAACAATTTAGAAATCAAACAGAAGAAGAATAAGATATTTTTTGATGTACGCGAGACATCATTTGTAAAGCTCGTCATCGTGGTTCATTTCTCAAAACATCATTTTACATTTAAATTTTAAATGAAAAACACATTTTTCATGCAATATCTCGAATACTCAACAAATTTCATATGTTGTGATATTCAATGCAACTACACACTCCGTCCATTTTGAGTTTTCTTACGGAGTTCGTGAAAAAACCTGGTTCTCCGTGTTTTATTTTTACATTTAAACATGTAAAAAAAATCTAGTACGGACTATCAAAATGTACAAATATATTATGTTGTAATTTAGCAGGTTAAGAAATATGACAATTTATAACAAATATATAGGAATACAATATTTTTAAAGACAAAATACTTAAGTATGCAATATGTATACAATGTTTGCATAGTCTTATAAACGTTGTGTAATAAAGAAATATTGCAACAAGCCATTGTAATTGTATTTTTCTTATCTTAAACTAATCAATGTTAAAAAAAAATCGAGAGAGTGCAATTAGTAATATAAGTAAGATGTTCAGCATTGTACTTTGTGGAGGTACTAGGTATGTATTGTTTTCTAAATTCAAAATTTTAAATAGATACCGGTATAGGTACTAAATTTTCAAATAAGTTATTTACCTGCCTACTTGGACGTGAAAGGGGTGAAAGGACATGTTTTAATTTTTAAATATATGAATTACTAAAAATCATCAAAATGCAAGTTTAACCCAGCGCCGGATCGACCAGGCCAGGAACAAAACAAAAGTGCGTATTTCTATTTAGAAGCTGAATCAAAGTCTCCGATAGGTGTTGCTATTATTAAATTACCTCACTAGCTGTGGTGGAAGGTTTTATGCGATGGATATATACGGCGCTGGGCGGGGATGGGTTAACGTACTGGTAAAGGTACTGAATAAAATAATTTGTAGCATTTATGAGTATGGAGGGGGGGGGGGGGCATTTTATTATTATTTTAATAATAGTTTTTTGTATCATACAGTGCATTTAATAAAAGGTAGCCTATATTATTAACCACTTTACTAAATTTGCGCAATATTCATTTGATGAGATTTGACTGTCGCTTATCATTTTTAAATAAGGATAGTTACATTAGTTAGTTAATTTTAAATAAGGAAGGAATTTTAATAATTCTTAAGATGGGATTGCAAGTTCAAATTATTAAATGTCATAATTAAAATAAACAAATGGTGTGCAAGCGAAGAGTATAGCTTTGTTGATAATAAACTGTAGTAGAAAAAGTAACAATATAATAGTGAATATTTAATTGAATAAAAAACTGATAATTAAGCTGCATATATAATTCTTTATAAAAGAACAAAATTTCAATTTGTAGTGAAGTTAAATTAATTAATGTTTTCTTCATTAAGTTGACCCACCGACTATTCTGGAAATGGAGATTTGTTTTGAAATAATAGCAGTAAAATTTGATACATAAATTGCGTTAGAATATTTTGTATCATTTTACCTTATGTTTTATTTTCACCTTTATTTGGAGGCGTTGTATATCGATCCCAGCACGTCTCGCATGCTAAGCGAGCGCACTACTATCTTAGTTACGCCATCTAGCCAGATGGCAGCCGCTGTGCCAAATTGTCATATAAGAATACATATACTGCTGATTTTTACACATGAATTTAGACCCCCCCCCTGCAACAACACTATATATCGGTTTTTACAAATGTTGATAGACAATTGAAGTGTCGGCCTTCTTGGATGATATATAGTATTGTTGCAGGTAAGATAACTTAGAAATTGTGTGTAATAGTATTTTTATATATTTTATATTGTTTTTTAATGTACCATTGGATACCCAAGAAAATATATAACGTGACATTCATTACTCAGATCTGCACAAAAACAACATACAGTGTTGTTGCAGAGGCGGTTTGATTTGTTAATTAATATATTTTTTTTATATGAGATAACCTTTTAAAATAGAGTTCTATTTTATCCGAAGATCCCCCAGAATGTTAAAAATAAAACAATACAAATAGCACATCCAAAATAGAGTTAGAATTTTTTATAGTTCACGGATGGATTGTAATGTATAAGAATGTTGTTATGGATATTTAGTATTTTTACCAACGAGGCAGACATACATATGTAGGAAGAACATATTCTATAGGTGGTATGAAACATGTGTCGTGAGACATGTCACATATTTTTTTGTTGTTCCTTGTTCAAGTACAGGTATCTGGGTGACTATATCGTCTTACTGCGGATGTCTCACTTGAAAACCAGGATTTTTCAAGAACACAGAATCATATATGTACAACATAATGCGTATTTGACAGTTGTGCTATTGACCGACGATGTTGAATCTATTGGTTTTATTGGATAGAAGTTAATTATGGACAAATAAAACTTTCTATGCACAAGCAATGTTGAATTAAGCTTATTTATATACACGGATAACCCAAATGATTACAAACAAATTTTGGTCAACGTGTAAAGAAATGACAAAATTTTCAAAAGATTATAATTATAATAATAACGTAGCATAATAAACATCTTTGATTTCCTGAACCGTTTAACATTAAATTAGAGAAAAACCACCAAGCTGAATAGAAATATTACAGAATTAAGAATCAATTACATTATTAATTTTCTTTTAGTAATTCATAATTCATCAATAATTTACAAAGGACTTAAAAATAAATTACAAAAATGTTGCTTTTTATAAATCTAATATTTTCTAATACCGGGATCCTTCAGTCATTTGGTTTGAATAAATTTTTCTCTCAAGTGAATGCATACAGAAGTAACAAAAAAGTACAAACTCCGACTACGATGCCGATGATGAGGGAGTCTCTTTTTTTCCTCGAGTTGATTCTGTGAATGAGGCTGTGTATTGCAGGGAATCTGAAAATATATATACAATTATAATAATACAAATTTGAACGTTTATTTAATCTGAAAACGTTGCTTCAAACACTTTGGTACTAAATCGAGTGTAGGGTTATAGTGTATGGTTGAAAATATAAGATTACAATCATTATAATTTCAATGATTACGGTAATTTTAATAATAAAGAACTCATGCAATCAGTGTTTTCTTCGCACAGCTCATGAGATGGTGCCACGCACTATACAAAATTCTCCACAAAAATTTTTGATACTTCATGAAAAATAAAATAAATGTTTCTATGGGTCGGTTGTGTGATCGGTGGCAACTTTTTACTATAGTTAAAAACTTACTAAAGTGATTTATTTTTTTCGAAAACCGGTTGTTAAATCGTTGGTAAAAAACTATTTACTTCTGAAAACAGTGGAACACTCATTATACTCTCCGATATCGAGTAAAGACGAGAACCGATAGTTAAATATGGAGGATTTTTGACAACTGTTCCAAAAGTCATCTGTCACATTGATACTTTGAAAGTTGCACAATTAATCATTTAATATCCCGCTATTTAAGTGATGAGAGTTCGTCTGATGATTATCTCGTTGTTTAATATACATTAGCACATAAACCAAAAAAAAAAATGCCAGCAAAGTGATAGATTTCAAACGCAGAAGCGATTAAAGCCATAGATAAAGCATAAAATAAAGTATATTTCACGACAATTGTCTTCCCACACTGTGAGGCGAGATTTTTTATCTATGCTTTGACAATAGTAAACTCGACGTACCAACAACCCGCGAACATTTTTAATCATGGTCGACGGTTAAAAGTTACCATGGTAAAAATTTACTACTGATCACACAACCGGCTCTCAGTGTAAAAAATTGAATCAAATCCAGAATTGACGATTCAAAAACTGTTTGATAGACTTCAGTGCCCCTAGTCAGCAGTTAAAACAAGAACACATGAAATAAAAACTTTCTGGTGTCCCTAATATTATATATCCATGAAAAAAGATAGACATGAGATATCTTGTGTTCGGTGGAAAATATAACTGCACGATGACGCCAATGCAGAAAAATTGCACTATCTTAAAACCATTTCAAAGGCCTACAAAAGTGAGTCAGGTTTGCGTGGAAAAAAAAAGGTTGTGAAACTCGCTACATAAAGTCGAACCCTCATTATATGTCAAACACTGCTTCAATATTTACCATACGGCCTAATTTAGTATAAAAACCTCGATAGGTTAGGTTATTTTTAAAATTTATTTATTTAAAACTGCAATACATTAAATATTTCATGTGTTCCCGCCTACCTCACTAGATCAGAGTCTGTATCGAGATGAAGTGAGTGGCTCAAGCAATACGGATACGTGTACATACTCTATTGAACATGCTAAATATAAATATTTTAAAAATGGAGTCAACACAACAGGTACAATAATTAGTCAGAAGAAATGAAACACAGAAATATGTTCTCTCTAGGGACACTGTGGTGAGTGAATCGAAAATGAATTCCCGCCCGCAGAATACTTCCTTTTATTTTATTACAAACAATACAATTATTCATTCATATTTTTCCCACTATTTCAGCGAGCAGGCAGCAACAGGTGCCAGCAAGATGTATTTTATAAAAAAAATGACAATCTTTGTTTGCTGAATCCCACGTTTGTCTGGCGTTCCTCTGATGATTCACCATTTATATATTTTTTAATTACTGTAATAACTGCCTCGTATCCTTATCACATCAATTTATTGGTGTCACTTCGATGACCTCTCAATCCTGTGCCATATATGGGTTAAGAATAGCTCCGAACGCTCTCGACCCATCGCTATTAGCCATATTTTCCGAGCAGTTAGATATTTTATTCTATTCATTTTTGGTTGCATTGAGCATTAAGCCATTGGACTAACTGCATAGAGTTTTATCACAAATGCCAAGATATTGACTAGATCCGGTCGCTATTGAAATCAGATTTTTACTGAGCCCTAAGAAATCTACCACAAAAATACTTGTGGCTGGCATCCGTAATTAAACCAACCAACAAATCACGCGATATCTAATGGTCGGCAGGGAATGTGTTAATGATGTTAAAATTGCTAGGGAAATGTTACCTGTTGGACATGTCGTTGAATCTAGTTTGCAGCCGCTTGAAGGAGTGGCGCTGCGAGGTGAGGTGCTCCCGGGTTTCCATGGCTATATTAATTTGCTCATCAACTAAATGATGCGAACTGCAGGAGAAAACGTAACCATTAAAACTATTGATAATGTTTAATTTTAATATATTTCTAAGGATATGGATAAGATAAGATGGCTAGAATAACCTATTTCAGATATTTTAAATATATTTTTAAATGTGTATTTGACCTGTGAAGGTGAGCACTCTCTTTGACATATTGGTCGCGTCGCGAAAGCCCGCTGGCGGCTCCATCTGTAGACGCAGCTCCCGTTCCTCTCAGCAGATCCTCGCGCTCTCTGCGGGAAACCCAATTACCTTGGGTCTTTCTGAATTCTTGTTGGTAGTCCTAAAAATGATGATGTCAATAATATTGTGTTAATGCACTGGTCCTTTGGAAATATTTAGTTTATTTTATATAATAATAATTGGCTTATTATTATTTTATTTATTTACTTATAATTGTGGTTGGACTGTGCCCGTCTCACTAGAAAAATCTGTGTTGAGATGGACATAGCTTACAAGCAAGTATTATTAGACCGAATTAACAGTTACCACTTATATATATATACCTTATATACAAGGTGTATGTATAAAAAGCAATTGCAAGGTCAATATATTATTTTGAAGAAATTTGTTATAACAATTATTATAGATTTGATTCATATATTTGTGTGAGTGCACCAGTACTAGACTAGCTCTACACATATTATGAATCCATGTTTTGATTTTCAGTTTCATGTTATCAGTGTATGTTATTATTCATGTTATATATAAATAAAATATAATAAAAATTGGTTAACGTAATCGTATGACTAATAAAAATGAACATAGAGCAGTGTGAAATTGATTAACAGTCATACATTGCGCTAACTGATATACCCGGTGTTGAACAGATAAAATATTTTAACATCTAGACCCTTGAAAACTATCCAAAAATTACCTTCCCCCCGATGGGACTATATAGCCCTTAGAACCATTCATCACTACAGATTGCGTGCATAATATATAATATAGACATTACACAATTTATAAACTATTCATTTATATAAAAAAAATTTCCTCTATCCATATGTTTTAAATAGAAGTCAATAAATATAATATAAACCTGTAATATCTCTCTGTGCCGCTGTCTCGTGTGTAGCATAGCAGCACCGCTGGGGGGCTGTTCGGCCATCTTATCGTTCACCGCGGCTAACTGGATAAAAAGTGAAAAGCAATAAATAAAAATGGAATATTTAGATTCACCTTTCTTCGTGTCCCAAAAAGAAATCTCAACAGAAATGAATTTTATTAATTTAAGTCAAATAAAAATTCGCGAGGCATTATCTTCACCGACTATTTGGAGAAGAGAAGGACAATTACGGGGCAGTATTATGCTGATTTATTGGGCCGATTCGATGCTGAATTGATGAGAAAATGGCCCCATTTGGCGAAGATAAAAGTGCTCTTTCACCATGACAACTCACTAGCTCACTACACCGTAATCGCCACAGCAAAACTGGTCAAACTGAATGCAGTGGAAATGAGATCACTTAGGCGTATATGTGTCAGATCCATTTATGACAGAGTAAAGAATGAAGAAATAAGGAAAGAATGTAAAGCTGATGTTAGTATAATGAGTAAGATTAAGAAAGGATCACTTAGGTGATTTGGTCACATGGAACGGATAAATGAGGAGAGAATGGTAAGAAAGATATATGACGCAAGTGTCGTTGGCACCAGAAATAGAGGACGTCTGTGAAAGACTTGGCACAACCAGGTAAACCAGATAATGGAGGATGGTTCTGTTAGAAGCCTCAACAACCGGCGAGCTTATATGAGAAGATATATGAATGTGGATGAGGCGAGAATTGTGTGTCAGGACAGAGTGTGGCGCTCTATCCTCTCTGCCTATCCCCGCGGAGAAACTGCGTGATTGTAAGTAAACAATTTAAAATGCATTTCCTTCCGTAACACGGGTACTTATCATACAGCTCTCGTATATGATTTTTTGTAAATTTATAAGCTGTAATAAACATGTTTCTCAAGGTGCTCTTACTTTGTTGATAAGTTGCTGTATCTCCATGGCCATGGTCTCTACCATGTCCTCAGGACTGAGTAGCGGGACCTGATCGGGCTGCAGCGTGCCCCCTGTGCCGCCCGCCCCCAACTTGCTGAATGCCACTAGCTTCACATCAATATCATTCTCTAGGTTGCGCGCTTGCTTCCGGAGCTCTGGAAAATAATCTTTAATAAACACAATTGATGTAATAAGTTGTATTAAATTTTTTAAATGGTGTAAATTATCGCCGATGATTATAGCTGAAATATGTAAAAAGTTTAGCCATTTTATTTAGATACTATTGATAAATAAGTAAGAACAACATAACATGGCCTGAGAGTTGATGGTACCATAAATATAGGACGTCTACAGACGACCGAGTAAACAAAATATTGAAAAATGGTTATGTTACAAGCCTTAATAATCGACGAGCACGCATGAGAAAATGTATTTATTTATTAGACTTTATGACATACATGTTTTTGTTGTAACAGAGGTGAATATATAATAATATAACATGATAAACATAAGATACAATTATATTGCTATTAAGTATAATACTTGTAGTTTATTGTGTGGGATGGAGTAGACTCCACCTCTGATATATACAATTAAAAAAATATGTAGTGAGTATTGTAAAACTAGTGAATTATTAGTGTAGGTATTGTATTATGATTATGTTGGAATATTGGACAGCGATGCTTCTGATTGATCTCTACACAATTGAATCATATATTGGGTCCATATTTGTATAGTCTTATTGGAAGTGAACGATTTCCAGTTGGTGTTGGTGTCTTGCATAGTTTCGGAGCTAAGAACATGTAGCATCGTTGATAAAATGTCCTTGTTGCTCTCGGAACTGGCGTGTAGACGTTCGTTCTTTGTCTTGTGTTGTGACCATGATTTATTGCGAGTGAGTTGTTGTGAGCATAAATATGTTAAGTTATCATTTTCTAATTTAATCCTGCCAACAAATATTAGTATATATTTATACATAATTCCAATAAATATTTAATACATAAATGGTTTTACATATGAAATAAGAATAGTTTAATTCAGCATTTAAAAAATGAATAAGTCTAGAGTTATTTTAAAAGCCAATTTGACAAGTTATTGGTTAGTATATGTGGAATAAAAAGGGGCGAAAAAAATGCTGGATGAGGCGAGAGCTATGTGTCAGGAATGAAGAGTATGGCGCTCTATCCGGTCTACCTACTTTTGCAAAAAAACTGCATGATGGTAAGCAAGTTAGTTAATTATTTCAGCAATGCTAATTTGATATTTATAACAGGTTAAAAAAATGAAAACAACATGATTTAAAAGAATTGACTGGAGTTGTTTAATTGTAAATAAATAAATTCAGATAATGAAATAATCAAAACCTTTTGTGTCAGACGTACAACTGTTCTATATGTTTTTTTTTAATGATTAACATCTCTGCAAACAAAGGTTTATACAAACATGTCAAGCATATTCATTTATCCGTATTTGAACACTGAATTTGCATCTGGACAGAATTTTGAAAAAATGCCATTATGTTTGGATTTATGTAATGCTTTATAAAAAATGACAGTTCACCTCCTCGTCTCTAGTGCTCTCTATTTATGCAACTTATATTTTTCACTCATTTTAATCTTATATTGCTTTATTTTATAGTATGTTATTAAAATTGTATTACTCTATTAATTAGTTTTACATTATTGTTGTTTTCTCACTGAATTATATTTATTCTAATTTTCTATACTTCAAAGCCCTAAACATGGGCAAATATATAAATATCTATGACAGATCTACATAAATAATAAAAAACCCACTTTGTTTATTTCCTTTCTGTTTCAATGTAATATGAAAACATTTTACATTTATGTGAATTAATAGAATTATATTATGATTGAAATAATAAATGTTTTCATTTTTGTCCTCTCTTAAGTGTGAGCGCACACTGACGATTTTCTGTCGTACGACAGTTCTGATTTTCAAATGATAGAACAGTCGGTGAAGAACTGTCGTACGACTGTTTTGTCATCAGTGTGGGCTCACTCTGTTAAAATCTTTAGAACATCCTACTTTCTCATTAGGTTTACAGATATATGTTGATGTAACCTTTTATGTTCATTGTTTTGTTTTATGGTCCATGTAGTGACTACACGAAAATAAATATTATTTATATTTTATCATTTATTTCTACATAAGACAGTAAAAATGTTATGTAGTTTATATATCAGCAGGATATTGGTAATTTTCTTTTTCATTATTAAACATCCACACACAATACTATGATACCAACCATTTATTATGATCAGCAAGCAAAAAAAAATCTATTGTAAAATAGGCCTAGCCCAGTTAACCAGTGAATCAAGACATACTCTGCTTTTATTATGCTATTAACTTTCTTTATACCAGAAACCATTATTTACTAGTACTGTATTTTATTTTAAATTTAAGCAGCTATATTAATAAGCGCATTTCTCTAAAATTATACCTTAACAACATCCCTATGATACAATTCCATGATCAGTGACCTCAGAGTGAGCCTAAACAATTAAAATAGCACAAAATAATGAAAAATAAATGGATAAACTAATAAACACATTTCTACGTTGTAATTATCAATTTAATTGAATCAATGATCGCATTATGCACCCAAATGCAGAAATTAATAATCATAACATTCACTGCCTACGTCAAAGTTTGACAGCTCCTATAAAATGACAAAAGAATCGGTTTCAGAAGCTGAATAAAAAAGAATTAAATGAGGTTTCAAAAAATATATATAACGTTATGTAAAATTAAACATTGCTACAAGCAAACAGTAACACATTCCCATTACCTTCCCAGCCGGTGGCTGCCCCATTCGCCATTTTTCGTGTTTTCTGTTTTCGCGTCCAGTTGCTTCCACTTTTTTGACAACTTGTCATTAATTGGGGTTGCCATATGAAAAATATTTACTTTTGCAATAATTTTTTGACATAATGTTAAAAATCTTACTAAAGGGTATTATTGAAAACGGTGAACGACTTTCTTATGATGCTCATGTTTTCAAAAGCAACAGAGATTTTGATGAATTCGAGTGACTCAAAGCGGTTGAGGTGGAATATTCTTGTTATTAGCACTGATAACGTTAATTTACGCTAAGAATATATGAATCCTTTGAAACTACCCACGATGGTATAATCGCTTGATATGCCTCGACATAGAATGATGCGAAGCTATCATATTTATTAGACACAGAATCAAGAATAAATATAGGAAATCGCATCTTGCCAGTACATACAAATCGCCAATAACAGGCCCATATGAACGGGACCGGTCGTCTTGACAAAAAAAAACCCGGCGGGTCATTCAAAAATTAATAATGGCCGTAATGACCCCCAGCCCAAGTGTTGCGCAAAAAAATACATTACGATGAAATAACAAAGGCTACGGGAATATGGCGAAGGTTTCTCGAGAAGCTATTATAAAATGTAAAGATGCGTATTATTTCAAAAGGATGCACCCTACGAAGATTAGTTGGGTTGATAAAGTAGGACTAGTTGTATCGGCGCAGACAAACGATTTCCAAGGTACTATCTAGGAAAACTACCGTTACGTAAACGTTAGCATCTAGGGTCACGAATAACAATGGCCCGAAGCAATTGAATTTTAGAAGTTGAGAGATGTTTTGGTCTGGCCTCGTAGCGATCTGGAACCCCGGCTGCCTCATCACACCATGGCAGCCAAGTGTGATTCGAGTAACATTTCAACCTCTAACCTAACCATAAACAAATTCAGTGGATGGATCTAAGGCGTGTAAAGAAGATGAAAGACTCTGCTCGTGCTCACAATGTCGGGTTTTATTTATACGATGTGATTAAATTGTTCTTAGTGTTTTGCATTATTCAGACCACCCACATCCATCTGAGACAGGCACTCCGACAACAATGTTTATTAACCCACAGACTGAGTCTAGCTGGTGGCGTGGTGCGCTGGCATTCCATCCACTGGTGACAGCGCACGACGTAAGAATATATATAAATGATAGTCAATGTTTTGATTCAATTGTAAGTTCTGATATGCCTATTTTTACTTTATCTCCCTCTTTCAGTTTTACATGAAGCCCGGATCCAAGGGTGATCCCTGAGCCATCATAATTAAATGGCTATTAATATGAACCACGGCCATAAGGAGAGAACAGGGAATCTGAGAGGGCTGGTGATAGGTTTTTGGGGGTTAGGTCGATGGTTAAATGAAAGAGTGAGTAATTTGCGTGTCGGTGTTTATTGAGTCGGATAGAACAATGAAGACAGATGAGAATGAAATAAATAAACGAGTGAAGATGCAGAAGGTGCGCGTGAATTCTGAAGTGAAGCGAGTCGGTGGTCTCGCTCGGCGCGTGCGGGCCGGCAAGACCGCCGTTGTGAAGCGATGAAACAGGAGAGGGGTCGTTGGTGAGGAATCGGACCAGATCTGTAGCGGCGGCCGGCAGCGGTATGTCGCTAGCATCGATGCCTGCTGAGATGGCGGTGAATTTGAAATCAGATCCCTACAGCTTTATATATTTGTGCAACAGCAGTTTTTTCTGTTAGTTTAAAATAATGTGGAGTGTAAATTTTCATAAAAACTGACATTTGCCCAATATTAGATCAGAGTAGCAGAGGGTGTGCTATTTACAGGGATGGAAACAGTTCAAATGCATTTTAAAGCCATAATTAGACAATTTGGGTTATATGCAATATTACACATTTATTTTACAAATGTCACATCTAGCTTTTTCCGGAAGATTGTTGAATATGTATATCACACACAGGAAGTAAATATAAGTGCACAAAAAAGGAGGCAATGAGGCTTAATTGTATGTAATGCATTTTGGTAATTCACCACAATAATGACCCATTTATATTTTTGTTACAAAATGTAAAACAATACAGAAAAAAAGAATAAATATTTTTAAAATTATTTTCAAGTGTCTATTAGCTTAATTATAATTTTTCTTAAAATAAGGTATGCAGTGTTTATTCATCAATTGTACCCATATACGATTGTGGTGCAGCACGTGAAAAAAGAGCTGTGCTTCAAATAGTGAACTTTTTCAGTTAGTGGCCAATATTACAAAGCACAACATATTTTGGAAGAAATGGGTAAAAATAAAAATAAACTATAAGTATTTATTAAAAACAATATATTTGAAATAATTATTAAGTTAAATAAAATAATCCCGCAAATAAAATGACCCAAAATGAAAAATATAAAACTACTTTGTGGGTCTTTCCTTACAACAATGACAAGATTTTTATACACAAGACAGTTTCCACTCTCATTTTAAATTAATCCATTTAGAATTTTCACTTCATGTAACAAAACATTTAAAACATAAGAAAGAAAAAATCAAACTGTAAACGTTTATTCGTCTTTATTTACAGCAATATTAATTATGCTAAAAGGCTTTTATAACCAATCATCTGTTAGGTTTGATCTTAGCAATTAGTTTGTCAAGATCTCAAAGTATTCAAAACTTTAGTTATTAATCTCAATGTACGAAGTACAATAATCGACAACATAACTTTATTAAAAAAAAAAAAATCATTATGTAGTAGTATCAACAGTTTGGCATTGATGAAAGTTATACATAAAACACTTTATATTGATACTCCACTAATTAAAAAAATTAGAGCATTTGGTTTAAGTGTCATAACAATATTATCAATTTTCATAAATTTTCCATTAACTAAAAAAATAATTAGATATGAGATAAACTGTGACCGTGATTGATATTCAATTGTAACAATAATTATTAAGTGTGATTTAATGACTTTAGGTGTTAGTGTACGGGGATTGCTCGCCGAATTACAAATAATTACAGTTACCAATCATCGTTACAATCAAACAACAATCACAGTTTACCTTCATCACTAAAAATAATATGCATACAATAAAGATATTCAATTACTAACTACTAAATCACATGTTTTAATATAATGGTCTGTTCAGTTCTTTTATTCGGACAATGCCTTTAATTAAAAAAAAAAAATAATAATAATAAAGTTCTTTAATGAAAAAAAGCATTGCCATAATCAGTGATGTCCCCCTAAAGCTTAGCACAAAATAGGAAACTCTCAGTAAACCATTTGTTGTTGAATATTTATAATAAATATAGTTTTATATACCATAAATATTGAAAAGGGAGTGTATTTTGGTATATTTAGCACCAAATCATTCAAAATATTTAAGATGTAAAAGTTATAACTCGTGTCATTCTTTTAAAACCCTATCAAGACAAATAAATTACATTTTTACATGTTGGAGAATAATAATTTAATTTAAAATTAGTTCACATGCAGGGGGGAGGGGGATATAAATTAGTTTAGCAAACTGGTTGATAATTTTTATAGAGGACATCACTGACTATAATTAATTGAACAAGTTTCAAAAGTTAAATTTCAAAGGTATAAAAATATGTACAATGTTCATATTTAAATCATCTTTGTAAGTGACGGCTAGTTTTTTAATTATGAAGAAATAAAAACTCACTCCGAATTCAAAACATAACACGCTTCATTGGCATAAATAATCATGGAGCCATCAACTTACAATAAATCAGTCAGTTGTATAATTATTATGGAACTTTTTGACCCAAGGTGGCCGCGTTTGGACCCAGACCATTATTTTGTGGAGGTTGCGAATTCTGTACATTCTGAGTGTTGTTATTGACATTGTTATTACTCATGGCGCCAGTAGGGTTGCCGGGCGGCTGTGCATTATTCTCCGGATTCATCTGAATCGTTCCGTTATTCATCGTGAACATTCTAGTCCTCCTGCGTGTGTAGTGTTGCCACAAAAGGATGGCCTGGTCGTCTATGAATTTGCAGCATTGAGCGTTGACAGCTTCTCTTCTGAAGTGTTCGTATTGTAGCAAGTCTAGGAAATACAGGCACATGGGATATTTGAGATAGCGGGCATACTCTGGTTTCTTCCAGTAAAGTAGGTACTTCAGATAGTTGACAAATGTGGAGTCTTTAAAGTATCCGCGTTGGGCGAGAACTGAAATGTTAAAATATGAATTGACTTTATGACATGAGTAATACATTTTTGTAGTGTAGAGTTCACACTTGAGAAACGATTTGGTTGATTTATATGAGGACTTGAACAAAATTACACACCATGGATACAAACCACCTGTTATGAAACTGTGATTGTGATGATTGTTAACAGTTGGAGATTTAGTTTCTAATGCATCAGTGATTGCTTGCTGAATTATAAATAGATTTAGTTACCAATCGAAAATCAATCCGTTACAATCATCATTTACCATTAAAAAATAAGTTACTGCTACACCACAATACTATGATTGGAATAAAATAATAAATTAGCTCTGCGTTATGCTATCAGCCTAGCACAACACAGTGACTATTGTTGTACTTTTAATAAAATAAAAATTCTAAGTTGTAAAGCTAGCACGTATTATTCAACAGCTTTTTTATGAATTCGCATAAATAAGATCCAAGAAACAATGCGGAAAGCTAGTTAGCTAAGAATACACAAAATTACCATGTATGTGTAATTACCATATGTAAATAACACAAAACAAAAAACCAGTTTCATGTATCGGACAAATGTATTCCATTACACTTTATTTTATTTGAAATACAAACAGTTAACTAATGTAAAAAAATCATAGTAAAAGTATAACAAAAATTGAACCAATTACATGTTTTCTCTGAATTAACAATATACTAGATACAGTGTAAGACAATAATTTGAAAACACAACATATTAAATTGATACAATAGCTTATTAAGAAATGAATTTTACACTGTGTAGAATATGTTTAATGGTTGGCTCTCTGACCTTTTTTCAATTTTATAATAAAAAAAAAATTAAAAAAAACAATATACAAAAACATGGACTGTTGGAATAAAAAGGCATGCAAAAATGTATGTTGGACAGGACAGGTAAAATGTTATTTATGATAACACAAAACAAAGAAAACAATGGCTTACTCCAAAACAAACAACAGTTCCAATTCCCAAACCAGGACTGACTGTAAATAAGGTTTTATTGTGCGTTTGATGGGATACGTCTGGTGTGAGTTATTCAAACCAGGTGAAACTATCAGAGAACATTTATTGCCAACAATTAGAAAGATTGAAGGAAAATGAAATTAGAAGATTGAAGAAAAATGACCAGCTTTGATTAATCGAAAGAAAGTCATTCTCCATCATGATAATAAGTATCCATGCACAGCACTTGTGAAAAAATTTGTGAGTCAAACTGGGAAGTTTCTAATTGCCCTCCTTCATTTGACCTAGCACCTACTGACTACCACCTTTTCAGATCACTAGATTATTCTAACCGTAATAAAGTATTTCATGGAATTTTTTAATTCAAAACTGGCAAGTTTTTTTAAAAGCTGATAATGTTCTAGATGGTAAACTGTCATAAACAAAATGGAGATTATATTATAGACTAAAATGTAAACATTTTTAACAATTAATAAAGCTTTTAATTTTTAAGGTGAATACATTATTATAGTGAAGTTGCAGTTTTTTTCAGAACATAGTTCTGTGTTATTTTAATACTAATTAAATGTATAATAAATTAAATTGGTAGCAACCAAAATATCTTTTAGATAAATGGAAGATATATGGGATAGATTGTTATTTTAATAGTTTTATGTTATCTGTCGGGCTCAACAAACATATACATCCCAACAACCATTACCTGAAGAATAATTCTAAATACTCAAGCAACTCTGTCTAACCTTACTCATTTTCACCATGGATTAATTTCTTACATATACAGTAAACTCTAGATTACTCGGGATGGATGGCAAATAAAAATCCCAGATAATCGAATTCCCGGTTAATCCAATTATTTTTTTTAAATATTCAACAATATACAAAAATCACACACCCCGCGCGCCTATTGACATATGTGTGTATGTATTTACCAAAAAAGGTGCACACGTGTGCATTTATGAACAGAGCAAAATATTATTGCAGGGATGTCAAATAATTCTCACTATACAATACATAATTTAACACAATTATTTTAAAATTAAAAGTCTATTCATCACCATACATTTTTGAAAATAAGTCCCGATTGATCCGATCCCGGATAATCAGGAGTCTACTGTATTCCCAATTGTTTTATACCTAGTTATTGTATTTCTACAACATTGAACACTAGGGTTTTACTCTAGGGTTTGAATATACTACCCAATGTTATTTTCAGATTTTTGTATACCACCATAATATTTTTTTAATGTTTCGTTCAAAATGTTCAATTTAGAGTTTTTTTAGGGTATTTTGCCGTGCACACCGGCAAAATTAGCCCTTATGATAGACCCTGCAATCAATCAGAGAGATCGAACACACATGCCAAAACATCCCAGAAAAGTCAACATAGAATTTTTCTTTCTTTCTCCTTTTTTATAACCTAACTTCTAATAACACTTAAGCCTTGGTGGTAACCCGATTTGTTGCATTTATTTTATCAAAAGTTTTTTTTCTATTGCATACTATAAAACAAAATGATCTCAAGATAGTAGTCTTCTAATGTTTACTGCTTTATAGTGCAAAAATCATAATAGCACATGTACATGGATAAAACATGTATTAAAAGTCGCATACGGTCAGTACGGAATTGAGCGAGCTATAATTTATTTTTATTGTATTTTGTACGCAATACTAATACACACCGATCTTTTCCGACAAACTCTGACGAGATAAAATAATCATCCGGGTGCATGTACCATAAAAGCGAGTGCAAGAAACCTAAGGTTAATAAAATAATAACTAAGCGATGTATGTTGCTTGAATAAATCAAGTAGGGACATTTCAATCCTCCCCTAGTTAACCTGTGATATCAGCATCCATCGGGGGCACCGGCCACCCTTAATAATAAACAATGCAATGCGACGCACACAAGAGATACAAAATCTGGGTAATCTTTAGGAACGATAAGAAATGGCAATACTTACAATGGATGTAATTCGGATTGGCTAAACATTGAACAAATTCTAATTCTATTTGAAAACGCAATCTGTGTTGATCTTCCGTCTCGGCTCCAACTGTAAACAAAACGTATGGATGTGAAAATTTCCTGTGTAAGCTGTCGAATCAGACTTATTACATGACATTATCATAATAATAGAATGTGCAGCGCGTAAGAATGTGCAAAAAAGTCAAATAACCCAGAGGAGAGAACATATTTACAAAATAAAAGAAATAAAAGGAAGCAGAACGACATTTACTCACACTTACCCTTCCCCGCCATTTTGACAGAATGATTTGACTATCTATGGACATTGGACATGTTATGGCTGATTCATATATAAGGGCTGATTGGTGAACTCATTACGTGGTACTTATTATCTATGATTATATTATTGGTCCCAACAATATTATGGTTCGTGTACACGGATATGACTGATCTCTCATCTCAGAAATGGTTTATAATGTATCAGTTGCATAATTTTACTTTGCATACAAAATACAATAGAAATTAATCATAGTTTACTCCACACTCAACTCTATTTGTCCGTACGCAACTTTTGAAACAAGTCTCAATCATATAATTTAATAGAGAACTATTGAAATATTTTAACTAACTCGTATAATTTTCTCGCGAACTCATAACACTGAGACATCTTTTAGTTAATAATTTATTGATTTACTACCTTTTAATTTGTTAATTTACTTCAAGTTTACACAATTGGGTGATAGAAGTAGCTAAGTCATTTACTTCAACTCACAGCTACTACAGCGCATATTAGTTTTCACCTAGAACTGCTTTAGTGCGAAGTGAAAAGCTAGCATCATTTAATTTTGTGATAACCTGAGTTCTACCGAATCAATTTGAAAATTCTAAATTAATGGATTTTACAAATCAATTACATATCATGTTACTCATATTTCAAAAACAAAGTTATTAAATTAATATATTGATTAGATCTCTACATATATGAAAAATATGAGCCCAGTGATGTAACTATACAAATTGGGCTCCAATCAAAAATAAAAAAAATGCTCCAGTATATGTATTGTATAATAAAAATATTAGCAACTGCGTGGTAACAATAGTAGAATAAAATTTGATCGTTGTGTTCTACAGTTTTTACTTCTATGAAAAAAAATTTTTTTTTGGGCACTCATACGCCCTCGTAACCACATACAATTCTCGATTTACTTTACCGCGTTTTTCATTTGACGGTGATGGTCTTCTCCAAACCCGATAACACATGTAAGAATTACGCATCTTTTAATATTTATAATTCCATATATTGCTGTGGTAGATAAAAAAAATATTAGACCGTATTAGTGCTGGTAAAAGAATCCGTACAAAATGTATTATAGGGCGCGGATAGACTTTTGGGGCCTTATCTAACAAGGACCCCAATGCGTCGTATTGGCGCAATTACGCTATTCTATGAGCCACACTGTTGGATGTCATTGTGATAAGAATTTTAACTCCGTAATATGCGTAGTTCAATTGCTAAGCAACAACTGAGATAGGAAATTTCTACACAGATGGTGATCGAATCGTTAAGACCTAGCAGAAAATTTTGAATCATTAACATTAGTCTAATTAAACTAAATGGGTGAAGGTTATATACAAAGGGCTTAATATTAATTTACACTTATTTTACTGCTAGCTTATATCTAAACCTTACTCCTATCCCATGGTTCCATCCACAATTCCGCCAATCACATGTGATATAAATTTGCCTCCAGTCGTCACTCTAAGTTTCCGCCATAATGAATGGATCTTCGATGTAACCAGGCAGAGTCGAATTGAAAAGATCAGTCTAATTATAATATTTATTTTTCTCGTGCATAAGCTCCAATATGTTAGTTTCGAACTCTTCTATTCATCGAGAACTTTTTCTGTCTCATTTATATACTAGAGATGAGTCTAATTTTATGAAATTAAGAGCAAGTCGGCGTGGCTGTATAATGTTTTACCTTGGTAATTTAAAAGAAAATCCGCATAAATATATTTTTAAGAAAAACAAATTTTCGTTGTGAAGTTAAATTTTCAGAACATAGCATTTAAATAATTTTTCGATAAATTGATTTTTTCTGTATGTTTTGACAGTCTCTTCGATCTTTAATAGCTTTCATAGTTATTTGTATAGTGATTTATAAAACAAAAACATGAACGTGAAACGTGACCATAGATAGAATCATTGAGCTGATTGAGCTTCTTTATTTAATTTTTCATATTTCACAACTAAGGTAGTACATAACTCATTATCTGCTTTTCTCTGTGGTTCTATATGACGTTTAATTTGTCATTTCCATTGTACTGAAAAATTGTGTTAAAATTTATTGTCATTGTAATTTGTTTTTCAAAATTCACTCTATTCTTGCAATATTCCATCATCAGTTATTAGTCGACATGTCTGAACCTGGACATCAGTACTTGAGCAACACAAGCAATCTATTCGGTGACGATGGGGACATCGACGATGAAACCTTCCTAAGAAACTCGCGTCCGAAGATCACATACGATCCTAACTATGGGGGGAGCAAATCGCATTACTCGATCGCAACTCCGAAAGAGCTGGACGAACAGCAACAGATGATGCTGCAGAAAAAACTGGACATTGAACAAAGGACCTTGGATTCTTCCTCGCGCAGTCTGGGAATTCTGCGGGACTCGGAGCAGATCGGTATCGCCACGGCAGAGGAATTGCTCAAACAAAGAGAACAGTTGGAACGAACTAGCAAAAGGTTGGATGAAATTAACACAAACCTCCGTTTCAGTCAAAAACATATTAACGGGATCAAATCTGTTTTTAGCAGCTTAAAAAATTATATCTCTGGCAAGAATGAAAGCGCACCGAAAATGTCATCCCCTTCTGAAAGCAGACCTAGCGACAGCCCGCTGGCCGAGTCTCTAGGTCGACGGCAAGATACAAACGCTGAAGAGTTATTCGACAGTCACCCTTCGACCAGACTGAGAGGCCTAGATGAGAGATCCCAACGTCAGAATTTTCCGGGTGAATCCTCTGGCAGCAAACAGATGAATGAACTTCTAGAGGCAAACTTGGATGAAATGGTGCACTCTATAACAAGATTGAAAGGTCTGGCCACTAATCTCGGTGAGGAGATCGAGTCACAAAATGATCTTGTGGATGTTATTTCAGATAAAGCAGAGTCTGCTGACCTTACGATCAACAGACAGAATAAGCAAATGAACAAAATCCTTGGCAAATAATGCGGCCAATGTTTTTATTTTATTTGTCAGAATGTGTGCAAGAACAATATGTATTATCTATTTAAGACTTTTATACGAGCCCTCCGATTCTTGTATTGTCAGAATCGTGCAACAATGTGGTTATCTAGATTTTTAATAATCGATTATTAATGGCAATATTAATTTTTCTTTTTTCAAATATTTTTCTTTTAAATGCCTAGATATTCTAATAGCCACAAATGATTTCTTCTTATTTTTGATAGATCTCGCTCCCTTAGCATGAGGGCTATAAACATATTGGCATTAAATGCTTAAATAATATTAGTCGTCAGTCTGATATCAAGTAAAACTTATGGATTTCACAATTTCAAATACGAACTTAGCCGTAGTATATAAATGAACTAATCAGACAGCAAAGGCGCTAAAAGATAGGAAGCATGTTAATAATATTTATCAACTATATAATATTCAGTAATATAATAATTAATATTATAAACTTTGGTGCGCCTCACACTAATATAAGTTTTCTGTCTCGTTCATAGCTTTGCATTTTGATTACTTCTTGGATGAAAATATTTTTGAATATGTGTGGTGTGATTTTATCATATAATAGACAGACATTTAAAATTATTGCAAATGGTCATATTTGATGCATTTTTTATAATATAAATACTCGGAATTTCAATACGGCAATAATTTCCTTGTCACTAAAATAAAGATTTTGTGACTTTTTTGACAGCATATTTGCCGCAGACTTGTTGGGTCAACAGTCCAAATTTTAGTTATGACCTTGCATCACTTTAATGTTGGTTAATTCCAATTTATTGAATCGGACAAAGTCTGTCTTTTGAACAAAATTTTAAATTATACAATAACATCTTTAGCATTCAAGTACATATATCATTTGAATTCAAGAAGTAACTTAGGTGACTTTATATTCTAATTGTTTTTCATATAGCGCTCATTCCATTATGTTAAGGATATATAGATGTTGATTGAAATGATTAAATTACGCTATTATTAAAAAAATAACCTGGAGGGCAAATGGCAAAGCTTATTTGTAATACAATCACATGTAATTTCACAAGAGGTAAAATTGGTTTATATTAATGTGTATACAGATATATGTAATATATCCCATCCGCCTACCATTTAAAGATAGCTGCGTAAAATTGACACTGCTTTCGAAATGTAATTGTGCTGAAAATGTTAGGAAACAATTAACTTAGTAAATCAGTACATATCTAATGTTTTTTTGTTAATGGAATAGCACAACAATTAATCAGACGTGAGGTAGGCGGCTGATAAGTTAATTTTTATCGTCTTAGTTTATGATTATTTATTTTAATTTTGCTCTTATTTCTCTGGAATATGCATGGTTTGTGGTGGCTGGGTGGGTGCATATTTTTGTCTATGGTTCAAGGATATAGACTACATTTAAATAAAAAATTATCCTACTCAGGAATGGATTTGATCACATTTGCCTTTCATGTACATTTTTGATGAATGTGAAGTAACACATTAATAGACTGTGGATTAACCAAAATTAATAGCTGTAATATTCTATTATTGATGTAAAATCTTTCAAATAAATTTTAACACTGGCAAGCCATTTGTTTATAAGCATCCATTGAAAATACTCTGTCACAGTTTCAGTAGGATTAGCATACTAGATATGTTGCGAGATGGAAATTTTGATTGTAATTTATTTGAAATCAATTTATATCACATTAGATGAGAAATATGTTTTGATTTTTCCCTTTATGTTGACTGTTTCAATCTCATTCTATATACGGATAATTGTTATTTAGTTAATTAATTATAAATATTATTTTATAGTTTATCTACTGTTTGTATATTTTGTATTTATTATTAACTGTTTGGTGAGTGATTTTAGAGGAGTTTGGCTATTTTATTTCACAAAGTTCTAATATATCGTGGTTTAATATCCGGGTTATGGATAAATTAATATATACTTATTTGGGAATTAAAATTACAGATGTATCATATACGGCCAAACTCTTAATGAATATTTTTTTTCAATGTATGCCACACCTTGAGAAGTTATCGTTAATAAATCAGTTATATATACGTAAGGTGGACAAATTCCTTTGTGATTATTAATTTTTACCATTTAGAAGTTAACATATTGAATGTTTATTGTTAATCTCAGTATTAATGTTTCATTAAATCGGATATGTAGAAATGTGTACCATAATGACTTTTGATCATGTGTTTTTTTATATCAAAACTCCATGCACTCACGTTTCGTAAAGACCTTTTGTACCAGTTTGTTTATGCAATTTTCGCTTTCTCAGCGAATATGTGGTATTAAAATATCAAAAATGTAAAATTAAACTTTGTCAACAATTATAACAATAACTGCAGACTGTCAAGTATGTCGCCCAATACGCCTTATGTGAGGGTAATATTATGAGGGTTTAATGTTAACAATAATTCGTTATTTTAAAATCAACATAACCTATAAATAAAGATAAATTTACAAGCCTTATTGTAAAGGAATACTCACAAAAATCATTAAATATCAAAATGTATTTTTTGTTTCAACCATGTAAAGCATTAGTACTGCTATTAACTTAATCTAGTTTTAAAGGGTATGCTCATTACTATATATAACTACCTATGTATATTTGCACTGTGAGATGAGTTATTTATTTATTATAAATGCTCATTTATAATATGATTGATTTCTGATACATTTTTATACATAGTTAAAGTAAATTAAAATATATTGAATATGCTTAATTATTTTGACTTAAGTAGTTTGAATTGAATTTTTAACAGTAATTTTGATTATGAAATTACAAGATGTGATATACACAACATTATATATTTTATGAACTACATGTTAAGAAAATATTTAAACTCTAATCAATTATTGTTAAAGTTACTATAAACTGTTTCACGACAGCTGCAATATAGATGTATATTTTTTTTTGCAAAACAGTGATGAGATTTTTGTCAATCTTTGACACAGGGATTTTGCTCTTATGAGATGCTTTAGAGACAATTCCCGTAGTCCACCAAGCATACTGAGTCTCAGAGCAGCTGCAGTTAAACAAAACAAATGTTTGTAATTGAATGCATTCTGTTTGGCCGAATTTCCAGAATATTTGTAGGTATCTATGGTTCTAGCTATTGTTTGTGCACATGTATCATGTCTCACTGTCAAAATTGAAGTTTTGTCTTTCTACCAATCTCAAGCTAATTTCTGAGTTATATCTCCAGATTAAAATCTCAACTAAATCTCTGAGATTTATCTCATGTTTTGTTTCGTAGATCTATAATATATTGTCGCAGCGAAAAAGTTGTTTTAAACAATATATATATATTTGCTTATATGTATAGATCTTTCTAAGTGATGAACTATAAATAAAATATACACGTTAAGAACTATAAATAATTAAAGTAAATATAAGTGCCAGAAAACAAATCAAATGCACTTCTAATAATTGTTTAATAAATAACTCTTTTTATAATAATTCTTTTTGATTTTTCTCCAACGGTGTAGACTTTTAGAAATTTTGACAGGACTGACAGTAATCAATATAAAGACTAAATACTAAAACCTGAAAACCTATGTATTGCCAAGTTACCAATAGTGAGTTCAAAAAATATTACATGGAAATGTGACGCCTGTCAGTCTTTTAAAACGGACACCCATCCAACATAAAAATGATTCATATTTAAAAATGCTAATAAGGAATTATACATAATTATGTGTACATATGAAAAGAATATTTAATTTCTACATTATTAATTACTAACCATTAATCATTAGTTACATTTTGTATTAAAAAAATGTTTTAAGTAAAATGAGAAATTGTTTTAATATTTTTAAATTTATTAATCAAAAGTACATTTTTATTTAAACAATCTTCTCCTGCGGTTGTATGTAGAATCCACAAGGTTGACATAGGAGTCCAACCGGAACAAAAGAAGTAAGCCAGAGTAGTAATTGTGTGGCCTGAAGTATTGGAAATGTTCGTTAAAATTCAGTTAATCATTGATCAATTATTATTAATTAAAAGAAATGCGGCCTTTTGTTAATTTTTGTCACTCACCATCTTTGACATAATATGTGATAAATTAACTCCAATGGTAAAGTCACTGATTGATGTCTTTGTATGATCTTTATTGAAGAATCATATTCAATCCACAGCTTTATCCAGCGAGACAATAATAGGTTTGCTTAACATGACCAAACGTCCTGTTTTGAATAAAACCATCCTGTTTTTCAAGCACAGCTTTGGGACACTGAAATGTCCCGTTTTTAGAAAGAAGGCAACCCACGGTAACAATTTTTAAAAAAGGCGCAAAAAAACAAAAAATTTGACAGTCGAGTAGTGCGGCGATGACGGCATGCTAATACGTCTCACACATATGTAAGTCGGTTAGTTGCCTGATAGCTCGCTCGCTCCTCAGTTGCAAGTACATACGTATGTAGTAATTTTCTTGTACGTGAACCCTTCATTTTAACAATCCCTAAACGCAAGTGTACTTTTAATGTCAACTTACAAACTATGTACCTGCTTATAAAGCAATGAAGTACTCCATCAGATGTGAAAAGTATTGACAGAAAATAATTTGACTTTGAAAAACCATGGCATTTTGTAATATTATATATATTTTGATAATACTAACTGCAATTTTGGCGGATTGAAAAGACGAGGCGTCAACAATGCTTATGCAAAATTAAATTTATCTCTCAAAAGAACATTGATAGGAATCGGATGTGGAACTCACATAATTCACAACGCGATTAAAACTGCTACAGATTGTCCACTCGTAGACTAGACTTTGAATGTGTTATTGTGAAAATATATGCACATTTTTATATCTGTAGTGTTTGTATGGTAGCTCTGAAAGAATTTTGTAATGAAGTTGACACAGAGAATCATAAATTGCTAGGTTATTGTAAAACTAGGTGGCTTGCGCTTATGCCTGCTATTGAAAGAGTTTTAAAACTGTACAAGCCGTTAAAAAACTCATTTTTAGTAATGATAAATGTCCAAACATATTGAGAACCTTTTTTGAAAACTAGTAGATGTCCTATTTTGAGGAGAAAAATAAATGGTCAAGTTAGGTATGCTATATATTACAAAGCAATTCCTACAAATGTAGGTATATACATGCTTTTGACACGATGTGACTAATGTTTGCCGTAAAACTGCCATGCATTTTGGCAAAATAATTAAAATTAAAATGTATATTTATGTAATAAAGAATAAATAAAATAAAATAGTTAATGAATACGGGAAATCCAAACTCTGAAGTGCTGTTGATTTGACGCTTGGCTTAAAATGATTAGTCAGGATAGTAACTACATCAGAGGAGTGTTCTGGAACAACGATCTGATTTTTATATTTTCTTTAGTATGATAGGGTTTCAGGCTACCAAATTGTTATGTATTGAAAGATTTATGTGTAATGACACTATAGATATTCAATGAAGGATAATTGAACATATTAAAGAAAGGCATTAATATTATATTGTGCTTTATAAAATTTGAAACCGGTTTAAAATAGCGTTAAATAGTTTTGTAGTATAAATATTTTACTGACATTTGGATTGACGCGCGCTCAGTATGTTATCTAATCACATGTCTATGGTAAATGGTAAAAAATATAATAATTATTATTCTAGTTTGGCGTTGTGCCGCTAGGCAATGTTATATATAATGCATCATCCACAACAGGGAAATGGAAAAACAAGCTCTGACAGTAGAATTCCCCTAAAGAGTACGATATCACTTGACGTAGAACATAGATAAGACATGGATAAGACGTAGAAAGCCATCACATTTATTAGACGCAGAATCAAGAATAAATATAGAAAATTGCATCTTGCCAGTACATACAAATCGCCGACAACGGGACCGTCGGGATGCCTTGATTAAAAAAAACCCAGCGGGTCGTTCAAAAACGAATAACTGTTGTAATAACCTCCAGCCCAAGTATTGTGTAATGCACATTAAGACGGGATAACAAAGGTAACGGGAATATGACGAAGGTTTCTCGAGAAGCAACCGTAAGGGCGCGTATTGTTTCGAAAGCGTGCCCCCTGCCGACAGATAAACCGAAGGTTAGCTAAACCGTTGAAGCAAGTCCAGTTGTATCGGCGAAGACAAACGATTTCCGAAAACCAACCATTGCGTGACAGTTAGCTAGCATCCAGGCTTGTGAAGAACAATGGTCCGAAGCAATTGACTTTCGGACAAAAAACGTCCGTACGTGAGAAAAACAAAAGGAGCAGTTCCTTTGTTTGGTTCGATTTATTTTAGCACGATGTTAAGAGGACCACTTGGCTCCGATCACAATTTAAATTAATGTACTCCTAGAATATTACAAGAAATAACATGTCCATCGAAATAATTATTAATACAATCGATTTGAATATGAACAAACCTGTAAATCTAAGAATGTGGTAATACGGTATAGTGGGCTGGGCAGATTATTTTTAAAACATAAATACCTATGTAATAAATATAAGAACTTTGTGATTATAATAATAATATTTTATTTTTTTGATTCATATAATCAGATAGCATTGCAGCAAAGTAAGACATATATTCGGTACCCTGCCTACTACATTAGTATTTTACTGTATTATAGCAAACAGTGCCTTTTCGGTATACTAATAAATAAAGTGTGTTCAATGTACAAATAAATACATATAAAGAGGAAATTAAGATGCGATTTCGATTAGATAGTAGATAAATACATTGTAAAACTTAGAGTAAGTAAATGCATTGTTCAATGTAGAAAAATATATAAATATTTATAAATAGCATATAAAATATATGTACAGTAAAACACAAATGTATTTAGATAGCGTATAAATACAATGTTCAATGTATATGAAAAGTAAAAAAAAATATATATTACGTAGAGTAAAACAGGACCCAATTAATAACATATGGAGATAATCTAAAACTTAAAGTAAATACAATGTTCCATTTATGTATATATTTTTTAAACTAAATAAAGTAAGAGTAAATAAGTAAATAATTAACGAAAAGTGGTGTATATTGCTATATAAGAATAATTAAATAATATGTATAATTAGATATAAGATTCTGTCAAGTAGTGTAAGAAATGTAACAAAGGTGTAAATAATTATATAGAGTATAAGATTAATTATAGTGAGCGGTGAGACGAAGGAGTGTGGTTGGATCTGTGTTGGGCGTGGTCTCCCGAAGGAGCGGATGGACCAGTGGAATAGTAGCCCGTCCCAGATTGGCAGATGGGAGACACCCCGTTTTCAAGGGAATAAGAAGGGCCTACGCACGGCCCGGCGGAGAGTTGGAAAACGAGGTTCGGAGGAGGAGTAGAGTTGAATACAGATTTGGGGGACAAGTTGAACACGGGAGTCGGTACAGTTGAAAAAATGAGTTGAACACGAAGATTCACGAGTTGAAACAAGATTTGGAAGAAGACAGTCGAACATCGGAGAAAAAAGTAATTGTAATTTGAATTCCAGAGTCGAAGGAAGAAAGCAGTTAAAGATCAATCTCCGTAGCCGGAAAATGAAAGAGTCGAAGTCCATAAAAAACCTCAGGAGAAAAGAATTAGGACACCAAGTCAGTTCGGAAGCAGCTGTCTATCCATTTAGGAACTCAACCAGTGACCGAAGCAGCCCCGAGCAATCAGCAGCCAGCCGCCCTGCCCGCCATTTTCATCGCCAGCCACGACGAAGCCACCCGGACAACATGAGCTATCGTCGGCATCACCGCGTCGTTAACTGAAGACCGAGGTCTCTGGAGAAGATCTTGACGATCAGCACGTACAATATTAGGTAGTCGTAATTATATTAACTTAATTATAAGATGCTTTGCCCGTCTATTTGTGTATTATGTGTCATGGAATAAGCAATTAATCTGTGTTTTGAATATTCACCTGTCTCCCTCTGTAAACATAGTACAATTGACGATGTGATACCTGGAAATAATCTCGGAGCGAAATATTACCAGTGTGTGGGGCCATTCTAATAAAATAATTAAAAGCATCTGACATTTGAATTACAGCATGAATCGCGGCAATATTTTAAAACCACAATAATATTATACGGTACTGCTCTGTCTGCGAGTGTGCTGTCAGCCCCCAATATTTTAACATCAATTTCTATCATTTACTAAAGAAACGAAACTCGACAAGAAAAGTAAAGTGCTAAAATGTAATCAATATGTCGACCCCTCAGAATAACATGGTTCCATCTGACACTAACAGATAGAACTATGTTATTCTGATTATTGAGATAATGAGCTCAAAAGTGTTGATTGAATTACAACAGGTATATTTTGTTTTGAGTATTCAAACATAATCAGTTTTAAGGTCTTAAATTATTTTCAGTATTATCAATGACCACTGTGAAATGAGGGAAATTAAAAATAAATAAAAACACGGTAAATTAACAATAATGATTCATAAATTGAAATAAATAACTGATGCAGTTGGAACTTTGAGCTCTTGCTATTTCCTTTAAATATCCGTTAAATAGAGTCGGTGTGTACGGAAGAAATAAAGAATTATGCATTTGGAATGCAATACATAACTCAAATTAGCCCAACATGTTAGTTGGAACCTTGTTATTCTAAGGGGTCGATGTGTCAAATTAAAAATGGCTTTGACGTGTTTGCGACCGTATTTGATTAGCCGGATGATATTATCACTTCTGCATCCTTTCATCTCATTTATTTCTCACACAAAATCTTAAATAATGAAGAACAACACATTATTGACTTAATAATAATAATATTATTTCAAAGCATATTTTCACTAGCGGAAGGGGTCCTGCATTGCAAATTCATGATATGACTATTAAAACAAAAAGACTAAAAACTATACTGATTTTAAGAAATTAAATCGAGACGCGCCATTCGGATACGAATGAACAACGGTAATGACAGCTGTCATCGTTGTTGAGCCACCAACCTACAAGTTCAGAGATATACATACATAAGTTGGTAGACATTTTATTAGGTTGTATTAAGGCAGACGTAAAATTCTTTCATAAATAAGAATAAATGGAGATACATAATATAAATCAAATTGAACTACCAGACAGAGCTGAATGTGAGGCTAATACAATCATTTAATGACAACTAAATACAGTGCGCGTACGTCAACAATGTGAATCGTTGTTTATCACACAATGGATTTAACATATCCTCTGCGGTGGTGGGTCACATTTGACCCGTTTTTTTTAAAAATATGAATTACGCTACAAATATTCGTTTAATGCTGTTTTCATTCTAGCTAATCTTTTATTAAATATTTCCAAATAATTTGAAATACAAATAAATGCTATCGGACGAGATTTGAGGGGCGTTGTGTCTACCTGTAAGTTTTATGACACTACCTGTTCGGGTTCCGACGAGAAGATTACATGCTCAGTGGATGTTTGTATTTTGGCTGTGTAGGGCGGCGTCTGTTGATGCGTGAGAATATGTACGTTATACGTAATATTTTATAATTTGTAACTTTAATTTTTTAGCAGAAACATTACGGCACATCATGCCATTTCATTAAATTATATTTAAAATGAAATATCTATAAAAAATCTTCCACAAAACGGTTGAAAAACTGAAAACTTGAGGTGGGTCTAAAATGACCCACCACCGCCGGACGTGTTTTGTTTTGACCCACCGGGCATTAAGTGTTAATAAATCTAATTTTGTCTGTAATAATATTTTGGTACTTATTATTTGTTTGCTTTATCACAATTTTTTCACGAAAACTTGCACAAGTAGGTAATACATTGCGTTACTATGAAAGCCGATTAGTTTCTGATATCTGATAGTTATTAATAAAACTTTTCACATACCGCCAACAGTTTGCGGTATCTTAACAATCATATTTTAGCAAAATTTGAATATGTCCAAGAACACGCAATTACTGGATTTCTACCTACAAAGGCACTGTTATTAAACAAATATCAGATATCTCATAGAGACAAAGCTATTTTTTATTATATTTAATGGAAAATATATGGAAGTATGGGGTAATTACAGAGCTTACGACCTGTCTTCGGCTGGCTTAAGTGATTACTTTATATATATATATATATTCACCAATTCTCACCCCTCAATCTCCACATTTATCAAATTTTTGAAAGTTGTATATATGTTAGTATGTGGACTCCCTTCGAGTACCACTACACCATCGCCATCTATGGACCAAATTTGATTTTCCTTAACAGCACATCATTATGAGAACCTGATTTTTTTGAAATTATTTTATTATTATTATTGGTGAATATAAAGTGTAATATATAAAATGATCACTTAAGCCAGCCGATGACAGGCCGTAAGTCCTGTAATTACCCCATACTTCCATATATTTTCAATTAAATATAATAAAAAATAACTTTGCCTCTACGAGATATCTGATATTTGTTTAATCATATTTTGATTGCTATTACATAAAACTGAATTTTTCATCAATTCCGATGTACTCAGATTTAATAATGTCGGAGCAGTGGCGTAACCACAAAATTGGACCCCAATGCAAAATTAAAATAGGGCCCGCTAAATAAATTTCATGTATAAGATATACGAATATTAATACTGCATGGTACATCCATTAAATAGTAAGAACAACACTAGTCTCTCTTGGCTCTTGAAATATTAACACTTTCACGAAAAAAATTGTTTTTAAGTATTTATATACACTTGTAATTTAAATAACACGTGTATTGTTTTAAGGAGGTTTTCGTTATTTAGCGATGGTCTGGTTCATAATCCTGCAAATGAGCATAGTTCTGTCACAGTGTGCACCGAGAATGTTTTCGTAATATACATAGTTAACGATTTAAAAAAATTTTGTAATTCTATTTCTTGCTGTTGTGGATTATTATTGACATTATCAGTTATTAACGCTGGGAAAGCTATCGATAATCGCAAAAATATCGATGCCAAATGAAGTATAGGGCGCAAACTTTTTGGCCCTCTATCTAACGTGGGCCCCAATACACCGCATTGACATAGTTACGCCACTGTGTTGGAGCTAAGCTTATCGGAATATTTATGGAAATATTCACTTTTGACAGAATATGGTTTATTTCAAAATGGCTACGTTCTCGGTCCGCTTTTGAGTATTTGTTTAATAATTTTAACATTAACATTTCACAAAAAATGTAATAATTTTTGTTTTTTTGATTATTATTTTTTCGTAAATTTTCTATGTGCTGTTCTGTGCGTGTTCCAAGGCGAGCTGAACTTATCAATTCAAGCGTGATGTAGCACTTTTACAATAAAATGTCGTTTATTAAAATAATTTATACTATATACTTAGAGGGTACTAATTTCTATTATGATTCTGCAATCTCTTAAAAATAATTGATCATATCCTACGCTGTATTAAATTGTATAAAAGTAGGGCTGGCAATCGCCACGGTGAGTAATATTTTATCAAATAAATTATTTAGAATTCATTCCTAATGGCCAGTGTCCACGGGATAAGACACGATGAGATAAATCTCAATATGATGTTAACATTTTGATCTGGACATAAATTCAGAGATATTGATACAAATATTGATATTAGTAGAACGAGACAACAATTCATGTGCGACGTTCGATTTGACGCGAGAATATAGAACATAAAAATCATACACCCCCAAAAGGGGAAGGTAGACGTCACATTTATGCGTTGCTGTCGCAGAACTCGGTCACAGTGCGGCAGAAATTCACCCTGTTCAGGTCGCAAGAGGTGCGAGGGAGAGCCAGTAGAATGTTCCGTTAGGTCTCTCTAGCCACTGCTCTTCCCGGCATCGTCCATCCTAGCGACTCCCAGCGGAAGACCCACACCCTAATAAATCCCGGAACTGTCCGAGATTCCTTTCATTTCTTAATAGGTCATCGTTCCGAGGGATCTGATGAGCTATTCCTTCTACTACCGCAACCATGATCTCACGTACATCATTCGTAATCCCACAGTCCCGGAGGAAGTGCTCCATGAGGATGCCTGCCTCACCTGAGCGTAAACACACCGCGGTTCACGGACAAGTCCTAAGAGTTATATAAGAGATTATATTTTTTTGCCTTTTATAAGTTGCGATTGTCGATAGATGGTACGGCTATATGCGTTTTATAACCGATATGGGTTGGTTGACCTTTATCTTTACACCCGCCGCGTATCTTGGGGCGCCGCGGACACATCATAAAAGTGTGATAAATTTGTAATAATAAAACTTATTAATTTCATAGAGGTTTGCGTCCTTCTCGACATATACATACATATCATTTTAAAAATCCCCCCCGGCACTGGCCACACGAATCAAGTACAGTCCATGAAAGTTAGCATCTTACTTTTTTTAGGGTCAATATTAATTTTATTTATTTTTGCACACCCGCCATTTTGAAATAAGATGGCGTGCTTAAATTTTGCGTCATGTGTCTTCTGTCATAGGTGGTACCTAATTCTATCGAAATCTATTTAATACGAGTGACGGCTGTTTTAATTTTGCAATACATAGGTATATAGGAGTAAAAAACAATGGGATATTTACACGGATAATATTATTCAATTTTTGTTGGTGTTACCATAACGGTTAAAGAAATCCTTGTTTAAAATATAATTTTCTTTTTTGTCAACCCTACCGTAGCATCTAGCACGCTATGCCTTTCTACATATCAATTACATTAATATTATCAATACGCAAATATTTCTCATTATAGATACAAATGTTTTCACATACCCGTAAAGGCTGATCCGAGCGGTGCATGTCTGCTGAAAATATTTTCCGTGCGACTGTAAATGGTAAGGAAACCAGCTATAACTTAAATCACTAGAAATATACATAAAAATAGTTCGGAGTAAGAAATCTATGCGCATGGACTGCAGAGTATTTTTTAGAAATGCAAATCTAACAGACGCTTAACCTTCACCATACCGTGATAGAAAATATCCGTAAGCAACCGTGCTGTCAACTCGTGTTACCGTGAAGTATTTAAAGTTATTTTCTGCATTTTTAATGAAAAAAATGCTTTTCCGAGCTTAAATCGCTTTAAAATAGTTGATGACGTATATTTATTCTAAATATCGAGCAATAAAAATGAAAAAATATATATTATTCGTAGCATTTATTCATTCATGTTTTATATAAAATGACATTCCTTCTTATTATTCTTCATTTATTTCTTTTATTAGTGAGAAAGATAAATAATTATATTCCTATGTTTGTTATTCTTTTCATGGTGTTTGATATTTTTCTGTCTTACTGCAAATACTATTTTTTCCAACGAAGCAATTTTACATTGAAAAATAATTACTTTTATACATAATTAGTTATAAAACGGAATTGTATTACTACAAATTATTAGTCATTTCTAAGCGGGAATGATTTTTTTTAAATTTAGTTAAAATATTAATTTTGTGCTGCGTGTATTTACGGAAATATATATATTTAATTGGAGCGATACACCCGTGTTACAGCATGGCTAGGGAAAGGTTAAGCGTATTACAATTAAGTTAATTAATTTTAAAACGTTTTATGTTATGTTAAATTAAACTTTGTACTACATACACGTTGAGTTTTTCCGTCACTTAGAGAGGTGCAGTCTCTCTCAGCATTAGGAACTCTTTAAACATGTTTGCCGTACTGTCTACTTTAATATTATTAATTAAAAATTGGTATAAATTAGTTTGTCTAGTCCGTCCGCACCCTGCAATACATTTGGTATCGATATTGTTCCCGACGCTAATATGGACTAAACACGATTAAAATTCACTATTTGTTTTATCGATGGGTACCTACAGTAGGACTTATCCAATTTGCCTGGTTACGGACCAGACCATCGTCACAGAGCAAAAATCGCCGTAAAGCGAAGCAAGAATTTTTTTCGTTGTAACTGCATATTTATTTATTCTTAATATAGTGCATACATACTAAATAAAAAAGTAATATTTTGAGTGATGGAAATCTTTATTTGGACCTTTAAATTTTTTTCTGTTGACGGATATCATCTTTTCCACTTAAAATATTATTTTTTTATTTAGTAAAAAAGTTATTCAAAAACAAAATTGGATGATTAATTTTGCGCCATTCTGTATATATGTATTTAAGTATTTTATTATATGCTATAATATAAACAGGATCAATATCGTATCAAATATATTGCTTTGTTTCATTTTGAATTGATGTAGTTTCTCCTCCTTTCTCATGTTTTCTAACATTTCATTAAAAATTCTTCTTTCTGAATCTGCGCCAGCCTCAGTCTATCTTTTCCTCTTGTATGGTGTTCGGGCTCATGTTGATTTGCATCAATTTTTCGTATAAATTCTGCCGATATTTTCTTAGTGAGAATTTTATATTCAAATCATTCGTCATTGCACTGATTCGAGGTATATCTATTTTTTTAAGTATTATTCTTAAAGATTTATTTTGCAACACAATTCATCTTCATTAGCCAAAAACAAAATGCTGCTGCATACTATACACAGTTGTATACTATTTTACAAAACTTCTTAGCAATCTTTTTAGTCGCGTGCCTTGTATTTTGCGACAAATTAAATTTAGAATCTGTTATGACTCCCAAATATTTTATTTCAGTTACTTCTCCAGACGTTCGCCATCTATGATTATGAACGCATAAAATTAAAATATAATAGACAAGAGATTAAATTTGTTTCTGCCAATTGATGAATTAAACCATATATTATTATTATATCTAATACAGAATACAGGGGGCCCTTCCATTTCGCATTTAGACTCATTTTTTAGTTACGCCACTGTCTATTGTTTTAAATATAAATAAATATTGTTATATTTTCAGCGATTGTACAAGATGGCCATCACATTGCAAACTGCCGAGGAAGAGTACAGAAAGAATCCCGATATCAAGAAGCAGGACATAGCGCGACTGATGGAGTGGGTAGACAGACAGCCACATCTGCCTAAATTAACAGGTGAACCGTAACACATGCTTTGAATAATTTGTAACCGAAGCATTGCAAGTAAAAGAGACAAATTGTGTGTAATAGATACAATTGTATCTATGATTATCAAATTCGCCACGTCATGTCAAACACAATTTTGGATAACTATCATTTTTAATTTAAAACCATTTTTCTTACATATTACACATTTTATATAACTATGTACTTTTAAAATAAATTTGCAAAATTTGGGTTTCATTTTAAATACTAATTTAATGTATTAATTATAAATGTATACATATAAAATCAATTTTGTCGAAAAATATTGTTTTTGCGCTACCGGGATTCGAACCTGGATCTCTATTTCCAATCCGGGGAAGTGCACTACCAACTGCGTTATAGCGCCAGTATTTTTCATGACAAATTTTCGAACCTATATGTTACACTTTTTCAAATGAATACATCTGTCGTTCCATTATTTGAAAGCCGTCTACAACTTCACAATAAGAATGTGTTCTCCTTAATAATATATTTTAAATAGTTAAAAAATACAACAGGCATTTTTATACGAATATAATATAAACGGTTAATTAGAAAATATGTCGACTAATTTTTTCAGAACTTTGTTTGTTTCACTGGTCCCCGGCGTTGGAGAGGAAAGTATCAAAGAAGAAAATCTTTTTTAAATTTGAATTTTGAATGTGAATTCGTGAACAGAAATCAATTCATGTAGCTCGACCGATGGGAATTAAAATGTGTTTTAAAAATTTATTTCAGAGATTGACATAATTGTATTCTACCACAGCTGTGACAACAGCACGCACTTAACAAAGACCACCATCGATCTTAATCTCACCCTCAGGACGCAGCTCAAGGCTTTCTTCAAAGGCCGAGATCCGATGGAAAAGAAGAATTCAATTGCTTTCGACGTCTTGTAAGTTTCACAATGAATTCTAGAAAATTGTTCAGCATACCATTTCAAAACTGACTCATCTCCGCCGAAAAATGAAATAATTCCGTGCAAGTTTAATTTTGTTAATTTTATAAATACACTAAAAAAACCATTTAATTGTATTTCAATTAACGTCTTAATTACGCCAAATATATTCAATTTATTAGTTTTAAAATAGTGTTGAGGTCCCATCTAACAAATAGTTTAAAACATGTATAATCTAGTGTAAAACTTCTGATATAAATGAATATTAAAAATCCACATATTCTTAGAAAACGTGAAGTTTCTATGCGTGTTGAATTTTCTACGCCAACTTTAGTATGACGGAAACTTGAAGACCTATATTAATACAAATATTAACAATCTATCACCTTATATGCCAACCATCTGTACGATGCTATTATATATGTAACAGAAGAAAGAGATTTTTATAGTATGTATGTGGCTATCTATACTCTTCGCATTATTTCTTTGACATTCTTTGATTTCGCGACATTTACGTAAGTTACAATTGAGAGCAATGTTTCGTCCGTGTGAACGCATTCCAACAATAACAATGTGTCAGCAGCAGTGGTGAGTTAAAATCATGATCATGATCTCACAGATCACAGTTACCCTAAAGTCACAATCACGACCTGTGATAGCATATTTGAAAATGAATAATATTTCTTTATTTGTATTTAAGATCGGTTTTAAATGCAAGATTTATTTCTTCTTCAAGCATCATCACCCCATTGGCCGAACTCACCCCGGAGGGATACAAAGTCTTTTACTGCGCGCTGCTGGACGACGACCCCTCGCACTTCAACTTCGAGCTGGCCGTGAAGGCTTTCATGATGGTCAGCGACCTCCTTCAGTACGAAGAGGGCACGCAGGTGGGGGTCACCATTGTGCTGGACCTGCAGAAAATGGTCTTCGGCCATCTGACCAGATTAGGGATCATGGCAATCAAAGATGTGCTATTTTATCTTCAGGTATAGAAAATTACGTTAAGCCGGCCATACACGGAACGTTATACCTGACATGTATATCTGTTCAGGTCGCCTGTACGCCTGGCGTCTCGCAAGCGCAGCGCAATTGTCGAAGATTTTATTGACTTGTAAAAATCTGAGCCATCCATTCTAAAATAGTTACAGTAATTTTGGGGCTCTACATTTAATTCCTTTATTACTGTATTAGCTTATTTTTAACACCACTTTTGTCGCGGTTTTCTTTCTTTCTCTCGTTGGATGACGAGAAGACCTTGTAGTTGCGCTGTACCGATGCCATGCATAGAATAGAAATTATCCCACGGTTGACTGACAGATTGTCACAGGTTGGCCGCTACGTGTATGGCCAAAGTTGAGCTTCGGTTAACTTGTCATGTTTACCTGTTACGTGTATGGCCGACTTAATACATGACATTTAAAAAAGTAAATAAACTCGCTGCCAATTGAGTAATGTAATTCAAATGCGCCTCTTTTATTTCTCGTAGTTAGTGGCGTGACTATGCCCATGTTAGATAAGGGGACCAAATTGACGCACGTCTCCCATAAGATGTCCTTCTGCGGGTTATTCGGATTTTCACCTGGTCTTAATTCTTGATCGTCTGTGACTTCAATGAAAATGGTAATGTCGTATCAGTTTAAGTCTTCCCGATAGATTGCAATAATAGAACTTAAACTTTGGACGTGTTTACATTGAGTAATATTTTGTTTTTAAAAACGTTCATATAATTTAAAGAGTATTATCTTTATGTTGAGACTCGTCCAATTTTTTCATGCTAACAACAACTCACCCCGAGCAATAAATCATGGACACAGCACAAGACAAACAACGAACATCTACACGCCAGTTCCGAGACGAACAACGACATGTTATCAAAGATTCTACATGTTCTTAGCTCTGAAACTGTACAACACACTCAGCACCAACTGGAAATCGTTCAACTCCAATAAGATTACACAAATATGGACCCAACATATGATCCAATCGGGTAGAGAGCAATCAGAAGCATGGCTATCCAACATTCTAACAAAATCATTATACAGTGCCTACACTAATAATTCACTAGTTCTACAACACCCCCATTTAATTTTTTTTTATTCTATATATATTTTTATCTCTATTTTTATTCCTGGCGAATCTTTATCTTTCTTGAATTAAATAACACCACAACAGCAGGAAAAAAACTGGCTACTTTAACACAGACTTCAGTCTAGCAAAGTGACCAAGACAACGCTGTATATATCAGAGGTGGAGTCTACTCCATCCCACACAATAAACTACGAGTATATACTAAATTTACCATGTTATATTAGAATATATTCACCTCTGTTACAACAAAAATATGTATGTAAATAAAGTTTAAATTAATGAATTAATTTAGAACCAAAAGGTTACATTCTTGTATAAGTATTTTAAAAGAAATTGACAATTCATTCAGTTTGCTTTTAAATTTGCTCACAAAGATGACGTTAACCTCAAAATTCGACGATATATTCGATGCGTTTCATGACATCTGGTTCGCGAATACCTTTCCCAAAGGTTATGTTCTCATCTTTTAATTCAAAGAAAACATGTAGGTAATTCTCTGTGTTTTTCAAACAAAATAAAATAAGGAAAAAATTATTTAACATTAACCGATAAAATTCAAAAGTAAATCAGATCAAAAACAACTTCATTGGCTGCTCAATTCCTTTTTCGTATTAGTAGACGACACTGTCCTACGTGCCTTCCACGCTGCATACCCACCAGCGGGATATTTCACATCAATCTATCCAGGGTATTTTTTTAGATATAATATGATCTTAATATTGCGCTTGCAGGAAGCCACGCCCGTGAGGTTGAAGGGGTTCCACTTCATGAACGCTCCCTCCTTCATGGACCGGATCCTCGGCCTGATGCGCCCCTTCATGAAGCGCCAGTTCATGGAGACGCTGCACGTGCACACCACGCGCGAGGCCGTGCACCAGTTCGTGCCGCGACACGCCCTGCCCCGCCAGGCTGGCGGAGACTACCTGGACTTCGACAAGATCAGGGGTGAGTCCACGACGTCGAACATTTAGATACTCATTTAAAAAAATCTCTCGGATTTGTCTGGTAGTATAGTGATGTCAATGAATCAGCGCCGAGGTTACGCACAGGCGGAGCAGGCGCTTGCCTTAAAGGGGCGGCCGAAAAATTTATAACAATTGAAAAACAAAATCTCAAGTTGTGTAATTAAAATAATCCAGATATAAACAGTCCAAGAAGGCAAATCCAATAAATAACATTATAGTGATTTCCTAATAAATAACGTGTGTGGCACGCGGGCGGCCGATTTAGGGGACGACCAATTTGTGGGAATGGTTTTACAAAAATTGTAAACATCGTATTCACTTAGGGCGGAAAAAAACAATCTTGCCTGTGGCGGCAAAAATGCTAGCGCCGGCTCTGCAATGAATAATTCGAACAAATTAAATTAATCAACTAGAAAGACACAGAAAATTGTGAGTTAAGTGGGAGGAGTATTGTTCGACGCGCGTGATTTGCGGGATTGCCAGTCGCAATGAGTCACTGGTCGGGAGCGCACCGCGCGTTCGTGTTTGAGCAATATTTAAAGTGCGGTGATTCACTCACTCACTTTAATATTCGACGAGTAAGTGATGGGCCGAGCACGCAACTTATCTGGTGGTGGGTTCAAAAGTTTAGACAAGAAGGGACAATGGTTAACCAAACTCCTCCGGGACCATCAACGTCAGCAGCGACGCCACAACGTATGGCTCAAGTTCGACGTGAAATTATGCCCAATCCGCGTAAATCAATAAGGAAGATTGCGGCCTGTACTGGAATAAAAAAATTAACAGTGCACGTTATTTTGAAAAATATACAAATTGCAAATTGCGCAGTTTGTATATTTTTACCGCTTGGAAACATATTGTTTACTGACGAAGCACATTTTCATATCGATAGCTATGTAAATAAACATAAGATGAGATACTGGTGCCCCGACAACCCAAGGGAACGCCATCAAAAATGTTTGCATTGTTCATAAACGACAGTGTGGTGTGCAATTTCTGCCCGAGAGATAATTAGCCCTTATTTTTTTTAACCAGCGAGAGACGGTCACTGCTGACGTGTATTGCCGAATTATCTACGAGTTTTTGGTACCGCAACTGCAGCTGTTTCCCGGGTTCAACAACAGAACACAATTTCAGCAAGACGGGGCCACTCCACACACAGCTATAGTTTCAATGGAGAAGCTGAGGGGAATTTTTCCCAATAAATTAATCAGCAAGTACGGAGACATACCCTGGCCACCTCGGTAACCGGACCTTACACCGTATACCTTAAGTCGAGAGTTTACAGCAACAATCCTCGAACAATTCAGGCCCTACAAGAAAATAGCCTCCGTGACGTTTGCTGCCATTGAACCAACGCTTTGCCCTCGCGTGTTCGCAAATTTAAGAGTCCGATTGCAAGAGTGTATTGTTTATAAAACGTAAAATCCGCATCGCTAAACTCCATTTTGTATAAATAAAATATGAAAATAACATCATAGATATTTTTAAAAATTTAATATTAAACTTGAAAATCTTTCTAGTTGATTAATTTGATTTGTATTAAAAACTACACAACAAAAATGTGTTCTTAAAAATGAGAATAATTCGAAATGACGTTATCGCTCGTAGTAACTGTCCGGAACACTCTGAATTTCGATCTGCGAGCTGAAAACAAATATTGCAAAATATCAAAGATCTATACTTTTAAAATTAGCAATATTAACTTTGTGGTTAAAATTCATATTTTTATTTATTATCTTTGTTTTATTAACCACTTAATTGAGTTTAAATACATCTACCGGTTTCGAAAACTACCATTTTCTTCTTCAGGATGTCATAACTAACTAAAACATATATATATATATATATATATTTAAAAAAAAAAAAAAAATTTTTTAGTACCTAACTCAAATCATTAATACAAATTTACTCGAATAATTTTTAGGAAAAAATTTTAGAATGGGACTCGTAGTTAGATTTAGTTGGTTGTTTATAATTTTTTGATTAGTTTGTAGCGACCATAGTTCAAATCTACCGCCATCTCAGTCGGCATCGACGCTGGCGACAGCGCTGCCGGCTACTGCCACTAGTCTGGCTCAATTCACCGCCAAGCAGTCTCTCCAGTTTCAGCGCTTCACAACGGCGGTCTTGCCGGCCCGCGCTTGCCGAGCAAGACCGCCAATTCATTTCATTTCACGCACACATGCACCTTCTTCACTCATTCATTCACTGTATTCATTTCTATCTGTCTTCATTGTTTTAATCATACCGACAATAAACACCTCAACACACAGCCAATCACATTTATTTCATTTAACCACCGTCCTAACCCCCAAAAGTTTTACACGCTTTATTTATCTCCAACGATTCCAAATTATTTAATTTGTGACCAACACCGTTTACATGCAAAATTGACAATCCCAATTTTTTATCAAAAACATGACCATTTTCTATCAAATGATTAGCAAATTATCTTACGTTAGTTATGACATCCTGAAGAAGAAAATGGTATTTTTCGAAACCGGTAGATGTATTTAAACTCAATTAAGTGGTTAATAAAACAAAGATAATAAATAAAAACATCAAAGATCTAAAAACAAATGTCCCAAACAGCGCACTGCTGTCGGTAATAATTTAGATCGTTCTAAATTTATGTCGACAACATTTTACTTATTTTCATTTTCACGAATGAAATGAATCGCGTACAGTCTAATTAAAATTGTACATAGTTTATTTATATCATCCTATGTCATGTGAACAATTCACACGCCATAATGTGTTGCGGCACTATTTAAAATAAATATCGAGTAATCGGTTCAATTAATTTTCTAGGTTAGTTTTTTAATGTCACAATTGTGACGCTTCTTAGACGCCATATTTAAATGTGTATTGAATGATATAATGATCTATATTTCTATCGACGTCAATAGGTAAACCAGTATAATTTTTGACAATGCATGCTGAGGTGAACGTCGACGACGTCTCCACACACACACACACACACACACGAGTAGATATAAATGCTAATCTCTTATCAGTTGATTCGCTATTCTCCTCATTTAAAATGTAAAGACATATCAAGATTTCGATACGAGACCCCTTTCTTGAGACTCGCTCAGTATTTACTAAAACACGATGTATTTCAAAATGCTTTTTACAATATTTTAACACTGGCAACACATTATTTTATTTGCTTACAAACACAGGCGTCATATTTACAAGGGCTTCTTCCTGTTATTAATATTACCAAATGTAATTTAATCCCTATTTATGTAATTTAATAATTTTCAGTTGTAGATATTTGAATAGATGTTTATGGTATACTCGCTGTCAACATGTGTACGCGGGTTTCTGTTTTTATCTCTTCATGCCCATTACAAGCCGATCTCTGATTTTATGATTTCTGGACTAATCTCCGAGATTCGTCTCACGGTGTCTCATTCCGTGGGCACGGGTCACTATGGTGCTTGAAATAATTTACGATTATACATCTGATTCATTATTTGCAGCCGATACGTTGCACCGCCTGAGGGAAAATAGGCAACTTCTGGTGGATGAGGAGAAGCTGCGGGTCATGGAAGCCCTGCGGCCGGGCAAGGGCGAGGATCACGGGAAGACATCAAAGGTGGATGGATCCTTCAAGAAGCTGGACATAGACTGATTGCCCTTCATCAAAAACTGACCCATGGACCTTATTTCATAAATTATTAAAGCACAAATCATTCCAATAATATCATTTCTTAACAAAATTGAATAAACATTTAAGACTTTACATGCTATTAATAAGCCAGCACGCATATATCTTATTAATATAATAAATACGCAGATCTGTCCTGAACACAATTATTGAATAAATATTGCAAAATCTTGAAAATCTAAAAACACATACGATAGATAAAAACCCCAATCGTGCATGATTGTCGATAATAATTGAGATAGTTTTGATTTGTATAATAACATATTTCGTATTATTTTCACTTTTGTAAAATAAATTTTTGTAACTTTTGTAAAAATTTATTATAAAATTGAAACGATTTATATTTTGCCTTTTTCATAATTTTCACATTCCGCTGTCTTTTAATTGGGAAATTCATATAAAATGTATTTTAAACTCTGAAACCGGTTAATCGTTTAGTGTAAGTGTCTGTAACTTAAACATTCGATCAATTTTTAAGTGATAAGTTAAATAATCATGATTCTCGTGGCTTGGACATGTTTTTCGAATGCCTGTGGGACGCCTAAATCAGGCTTACCTCTCCACCAGTAGGAACCCGACATCCCGGATGTCCCGCAATGTTGTACTCGTCGAAACGTGGCATTAACCCTTCCCAAACCATGCAGTAACACAGGTCTACCATCATAATTAAACCTGTAATATTTCAGTAAATACATGCAACAAAAAATTCATATTTTAGATAATCCTAAAGAATGTGATATGAAATACAGAGATCACACACTATTTTCACAGTGAAAAGAACAACAAACATACAAATATAATTGTCTCTTTCTCACTAATTAAATGAAGAGAGATAAGAAGGAAGGACACATTGTATACGACTCAATGAATGCTCTAAATTATGTTATTAATCATTTTTTCAAAATTGAATGCTCAATATTTAGAGTAAATTCATGCCATTTCAGCTAATAAAAACATTTTTTTAAACTGTTATTTACGGTAACACGAGTTGACGGCATGGCTGCATTCGGATATTTTATATCACGGTATGGTAAAGGTTAACAAGTTAAAACGATATATCTCGTTTATTTTACATTTTTACGTATTTTTTTTCGCTTTCTCTGTTGCTACTGGTTTAGATTCTCATTTCTCAGTCAGTTGAGATCTATAAATCTCATCACATAATTGAAATTTTCTGTTGATGATGATTCAGCTATCGCTCAAGCCTCACTCACCACATGTTCCATGTCCCGTCCGATAAAGGAATTGCTGACTGGACTTCGTGGGGTATTCAATCTGGCCTTGCACGTGTTGAATAATGTTAACGAGGGCACAAAAAGAATGAGATCGGAAATTATTGACCCGTAGGTAAATTTGAAGTAAATGACTCGATTAAAATTAATTACTGACAAAAGTTAAGAACAATGTACCTAATATGTTAGTATTGTATTTGTACATAATTAATAGCAGGGATGAAATATGAAAATCTGATTTTAATATTGTATTGTGTTTTGTGTGCACCTAGGGCAGAATGACCGACTGATTTACCACCCAATCATTCAATAAAATTACACATTTTAGTTTTAACACAAAATTTTGTAATATTTTAAAAATAACTTAAATAAGTTATCTCCTGGCAGTGCGTGGGTACGTAGTAGCGATGAAATAAATCGTGATTGTAACTGTGATTGGTGTACGATTGCAATGATCACCGGTACCTAAACTAAACCTCCAATCAGTGACACAATCGAACACCAATCACAATCACACTTAAGTTAATTTAAAGCTGTTGAAATTAGTTCCTAATTTAAAACTAGCAGAAAACAATAGGCAATCGGCGATTACTGTCGCTGGGCCCCGCGGCTGGCTTTGATGTGGCCGCCGTGCGGTCAAATGGTGCCCATGTAATTGATAAGACGGTGCATTACTATATATCTACAATTGTATTCCTAATTCCAGCCTTCCAGTGCCGAATCAGATTTCAAATTAGAATTAAGTCATTTGAAACGGTGTGTAGTTTTATTACAGCCGTGAAAAAATGCATTTTCAAAAGATTACAGATTTTTATGTAAAATCTAACCGAGAATGAGGGCAGTATTGCTCATAACAGGCACACGTACAAACGTGTGTATTATACAGTGAAAAATTATCATAAAGTTTTTGGAATCTTTTTCTAGAATCATCTATGTATTTTCAATACTCTTACTCGTACCCCTTTCCGCCCAATCATCACACTCCGACAAACCCCAAATAGATAATGGTGTCATCCAGCTGGGTCGTCGGTTCGCACCGGTTCGCGCGAACCGGTTGTTAAAAACTACCAAGTTAAAAATAAAAAAAACACAAAATTAGTTTCACAGTTAGATTTTTAACTGTAATTTTCAGCTCAAAAAATTGTAACATAAACTAAAACCACGTATTACAACATTATCTAGTTAATAGTTATATTTTGTATTTTAGTATTTTATTATAATGTTTCAATTACATGCCATTCAGGTGTTTGAATGGTATTTGAAAGAAAGAAAAATAGCGAACCTGTACGATACTAGTAGAAAGTAGCCAGGTACTGGCTGCTGCATGGCCACGTCCAATGTTTCAGTATAACCTGATTTTCAATGTTGAAAATATAAATTAATATTTAAAAAGATAAGTGTTAATGAAACATACATTGTAAAAAAATATTGTACCGTTCCGATGACGTGCTACCTGGTGACAGATTGATTAAAAGCCTACTTTTAAATAAAAACAGTTTATATCTTTGAAGCAGCGCCCGTCGATCTGATCATTTCTGAAACGGGCATCTTAATAAATACAACAATTTTTGAGAGAATTCACATAAATATATTGGATGTACGCAATATCAGTCACAGGTATTAGCTTTCTCAAACACACACAGTGTGCAACGTTTTGCCGGCGCCCCGAGCAGACAGCCAACGCCCGCTCGTCTCAGTGCGGACCTGCATGTGCACGCCGTCACCTGAGCGTGGTCCTGCCCTGGTCAGGTGTCTGCAGCAAAGTGTTGATTGTAGAAGCGAGTCGCGATCTGACACTCGGTCAGATTAGTTTAGTGCCGACGCAACACGTGCCCATTAAATAGCTGAGGTAAGTTTTAATATTATTTTACTGCAAACATAAATTTTTAACGATCGGAAAATATGTGCCTTAATTATTATTTATCATAAAACGCGATACATGCCTCGACCTTCCTTGGATTAGTGTTTTTTTCTAGTGCTAAATAAATAATAATTAATAATATTTTATTTATTTATCTGAACCAGAGAACCGAACCCCGATCTTTTGCGTGACAGGCGGGAATGCTGACGATTACACTACCGACGAATGCGAATGAAACGTGAAAATATACGCTTATAAATCTCTATTTTTCTAATAAAATATCGGCATTCAAATTTTACGATAATTAATTATGGTAAACCGTTATGTGATTGTGATCGTGACGGTGATTGGTCACTGAGATTAAACGATGATTGGTAACTGAGATTAAACTGTTGGAGGTTTACTTTCCAATGTACCAGTCATTGTTCCAAGTATTACAAACAATCAGTTACAATCGAAAACAATCACAGTCACAATAACGGTTTAAACAACTCTTTGAATAACTGTTTATATAACGATTTAACCATCACTAATAATAAAGTATATTTATCAAAAATATAAATCGAGGCGTTAATTTCTAATTTAAAAAATCAGCATTATATACGTGTATGATAATTTGACACTGCAGTCCGTTAGGGTAGGGGATTGACCAAGTCGATTGAGAGCTGGCTGATTTTGATTTCAAACATGTTTTTAAGGCGCCTGGGGTACATTTCGGTACCTGCAGGGTAAAAAAAAATACAAGGTAATCATTAATAAAAAATTTCGTGACAAAGTTTAATGAAGTGAATGTATTTTATGTTAGAAATGTCGCCCGTGCAACATTCCAAATGATTTTCTGAAATCTGTAAAGAATACAATCGCAACATGTTTTTGTAATACATTTTCTAGCTATTTTTCGAATCTAATATCCGAAGGAAAGTATATTGTCTCTGACTGTAATGTTTTAAGACATTTTAGATTCGAGACAATCTCTGAGACACGGATTGTGCTCCCGTCAGATTCTCTCAGCTTTCGTAGTCCCCGTGTACACACCACCGTTCGTTGTCTCGCGCCTACTTTACACTCGTCGTGAGTCAAACGTCAGTTGAGTGACAACAGAATGTTTGTAATTGAATGCTAATATTAATTTGGCAAATTAATATTAGCATTTCCTAGTATATAGATAGTTGTAGGAATTAATGGTGGTTTAGGTGACGTTGTGACGAATCTCGTTCTCAAATCGAACGTCGTGTAAGGTTTTTTCCACATAAAAATCTCTAAACATATACGTGGTATTAAGATGTATCTCAACTAAATATTAGATTATCTCACCACGGACACAAGCCTTTAATCAAATACTAACAACAATCTTCTCATATGTCAAAAACAAACATAATGTGAATTATTTTAAAATAGGTACAACATCTTGTACTAATTTAATGTATTCATTATAAATATATACATATAAAATCAATTTTGTCGAAAAATATTGTTTTTGCGCTACCGGGATTCGAAACCTGGATCTCTATTTCCAATCCGGGGAAGTACACTACTAATTGTGTTATAGCGCCAGTATTTTTCATGACAAATTTTCGAACCTATATGTTACACTTTTTCAAATGAATACATCTGTCGTTCCATTATTTGAAAGCCGTCTACATTACTACTAAACCGACTGCAGACGCCAGAATTATCAATTCATTTTTATTAAATTTTGGACACATTGATACAAATTATATTATTATTAAGGAGAACACATTCTTATTGTGAAGTTGTAATTATTCAGAACAGACGGTCTGTGATATTTTAAAGACTAATTTAATGTATTAATTATAAATATATACATATAAAATATAAAAGTGTAACATATAGGTTCAAAAATTTGTCATGGAAAATACTGGCGCTATAACACAATTGGTAGTGTACTTCCCCGGATTGGAAATAGAGATCCAGGTACGAATCTCGATAGCGCAAAAACAATATTTTTCAACAAAATTGATTTTATATGTATATATTTATAATTAATACATTCAAATAGTATTTAAAACATCACAAGCCTATATTCTGAATAATTACAACTTCACAATAAGAATGTGTTCTCCTTAATAACATTTTGTAGTAAGGTGAACGTTTCAGATTTGATAAACTGGCCAACGGGCCACTCTTTCCGGAGTTTTCCTCCATAAATTCCATACCCCGATGTATGACAGACTAAATATGGTAAAATAACGAACGAATTCTATCTGGACTGCATAATGGATGGATCCAAATAATCATAAGCTCAAGTAAAGACCATTCTTATCCAAACATGTTTATTCTCATCGGGGAGAAGCCACCGAGAGAAAGAAACAACACAGAATACATGAAAGACAATGGAAAAACGATGCGCGGTTAGTGGAAGATGAGAGTCGGGTTGTGTATCCGCGGTCCGATCGGTTCGGGTACTGGGAGCAGATTGTTTGTTGTGCACATCTGTGGTGCATGTGTGCCGTGCCCGCCGGGCGGTGCAGCCCGGCCTTCCTCGAACGGTCTCGCTTTGTTCGCGTGGGATGGCGCAATACCGAGAAATGACAGAACGAGGAACATCTAGACGATGCGCGCGAGCCGTCACAGATCTATTCCCCGCACCCCCTGGTTCTCCAAAAGGAAAGTCTCCAAAAGAACAATATCAAATATTTCTAGAATGAGAATTGGGCATTGCCTCACATTTATTCAGATTGAACTTAATAGATTCCCTAATGTGTGAGTGCGGTGCCGAGGAGGAAACCCTTGACCGTATATTTTTTTGCCTGTTTATTGCGGATCACAGGGTTTTTTCAACTCCCGGTTAACTTGTGTCATCTTCTTTCCCTTAACTCGCCACATTTAATCTAATCTAAGCAAATTTTTTGTACGACAATGGTATTGACCTGTAATGTAATATTTCCAATTCTATAATATGATTGTAATTTTTCTATAAAATTGAGTTTTAACTTGATTAGTGGCACAAATCACTCTTGAAGGGTGGGTTGCCTATTTAAAAGAAGAAGAAGAAGAAAAAGAACGTTTCAGATTAACTCAACCGCATAAAAAATGTACACTTTGCAACAGCGACCCGCGTGCGTGCGCGCATATTTACAGTAAAATAAAATTGTCTGAATATGAAAAAGTATTGCTCTTTGGACGTTTCAATCTAGAGAGGCACCCACGTTCCATGTGTTGAATAATTATTACATGTATTTTTCTTATCATTAGTGATGACCTGGTTTCATATGGTCTCGTGTGTCACGCTTAGGAACATTTGAAAGGAATCTGGATATAATATACATTAGAGTGAATCCTTTGAAATATACGAATTAGGGTCCAACTTGCTGGTCTCATGGAATGAGGATCGAACCACCGACCACCGGATCACTAGGTCAGTGTCTCGGGGCCAACAAGCGCGTCAGCAAGTGTTTTGGTAAAAAAATATTTTTCTACGTAGATAATGGTTCAAATACGACTCCGTCTGGTGACAGATTCGGGATTCAGCGAAATTGGCTAAATTATATTTATATTAAACAGAATACGTTGTAATTTTTTTCAGAACATAGTTCTGTAATATTTAATACAAATTAAATGCATCAATTCGAAAGATATACATACGGATGAACTCAATTTCCTGGTTCATACGTGGTACTGAGATTTATCTTATCGCGATCTCTGAGATTTGTCATCATTGCGAGATCACCGTCTGAGATCGGCAGAAAGGACGCGGCTTTTGATTTGACACGCGCGCACAAATGTCTCCTAAAACCGTAAACCTATTTATTCTGAAAAGTAACACAAACACACGGCATTAAATTACAAACATGTATTCTGTTGTAACTGCTACAGAGGTGGTTCAAATCTTCCCAACGCACGAACGGAATGGATTGGCATCTCTGACGTTTAATGCACAACGAGCGTGAAGTGAAGAGCGAGACGAGTGGCGGTACTCGAATCTCCGAGACTCGGTGTGTGAAGTTGTATCTCATGAGAGCATAATCCTTAACTCGAGATGAAAATGGCCATAAAAATAGTAGGAAATCTGTGACGTAAGAAAATAATTATATATCTTCTTAGCATACAATGTATATTCATTATGTATATTAAACAATTTACATCGAGTACTTACTTAATTACGTACATTAAATATGTGTATACAGAGTGCCCCAAAAAAAGTGAGAACATTTCGTAAATTGTGATATAATTACATCATAATTAGTTTAACTATATCAACAACAGCTTAAATAGTTTACTAATTTACTTACTCACCATATAATACTTTTCATTTCGACAATTTTCGGTCGCCATCTTTGATTATCAATTTTTCCATTGTTTATATTTGGTTTTTTCAAAATTGTTGCCCAGAATGACAAGAATCCGATTAAAGATTTGCGAATCGAAAAACGTCGGGGTGCTGGAAAAATGATCAAAGAGTTTCAAAACAAAGCCTGGAGTATAGCTAGACATTACAGCATAACTGGACATTGTTAATTTCATCGACCAGGCAATGTGGCCACCGGAACAGCCCAGATTTAAACCCAGTAGATTATGCAACATGGGGTGTTTTGATGGGTGCAAAAAAAATCACATTAATAATTATAATTAATCATATTATGTTTTCAAATAACTCGTGTGTTACGAGATGTTCTCACTTTTTTTGGACCATCCTGTAGGCGGTCCTAGACCTTCGTACGTAATTGGTTCTTGTAATGTGTACGTAAGTAGAGCGATGTAAAAAACATGGTATAGTGTTATTTAAATATTTATTTTTGAATGAGGTGCATTAGCATTAAGTAAACAACACTTGGTATCTAGCATTTTCTTTATAAATCTATCAAGAGCTAGTTTAACAGCACTTTTCTTTTTCATTTATTGATAAAGAGTTATTTTTCTATTGCCCTTCGTACACGAGATATACGCTCTCCATTGGGATCACATTCCTCCTTGTAAAGATGCACGAAGGCTTCGTTCATATTCTTGAATGTCAAAGTCTTAACAGTGAATTCATTATCAGCTACTTCTTTTTCTTCTCCTTCGTTTATCTTTTGTAGATTGATCAAATATCCGTTTGACAAAGGTTCTGAGTGAGATTCTATTAGCTCATTAATATCTTTGTTGTTGACCCTGATTCTGCTACGTGCGTGCAGGCATCTTTTTCCAAAATAATCCTGTCTCGTCCACATTGAAGATTTGGCAAGAAGAATAACCTCCTCCATCTTCGATGAATTTGGAGAAAGTGGAAATAAATTCACGAGCAGCTTCCGTACCTGCTCTGGCAGCTTCTCCAGCCAATTAAATATTTGGGGGTTAGGACGGTGGTCAAATAAAATAAATGTGATTGGCGAGTGTTGAGGTGTTTATTGTCTGTATGATAAAAACAAGAAAGAGATAGAATGAATACAGTGAATGAATGAAGATGTAGAAGGTGCACGTGTCTTATGAAATGAAATGAATTGGCGGTCTTGCTCGGCGAGCGCGAGCCGGCAAGACCGCCGTTGTGAAACGATGAAACTGGAGAGACTGCCTGGCGGTGAATGCTCGAGCCCGACTTGTAGCAGCAGCCGGCAGCGCTGTCGCTAGCGTCGATGCCGACTGAGATGGCAGTAGATATGAATTATGATCGCTACAAATATTATGTAAAGACCTCATTTTAAATATGTCAAACCAGCCTTTGCTTACCCTAGATACCGTAGCAGAATCTTCTTCCAATCTTCATGCAATCTAAGAGCCTTAGCTTGAAGAATTGATAAACTCAGAGGATTACCTTTTTGATGCTGATAAAGTCAAAGATTTCCCCATTACATGTTTTTTGAAACAATCTTTTTTGAAACAATATTTCCACAATTTTGAACAAAATCCTTAATAATTTTCTTGTTTTTCAAGTTATTCAAGAATCTAAATTGTAAATATGTACGAAATAGCGTATTGTACGAAAGTACAACGTACGAAAGTCGAAAACCGTCTGAATAGAACTGGCGTCTCTTCTAGATGGCGTTTTTTGTAGATGGTTTTCTTGATGTATTGACTAAACGATGTATCATGGAGTGGAACCCTGAATGTTTATTTTATACATAAATAACTTTTCGAATCAAATATCTAAACACCTACCACGAAACATTAGACCGGCATTTTATACAAATAATAGTATAGGAAATTTACTCATAAATTCTAAAGACAAAGATGATAAATTTAACAATTCTGGTGTCTATAAACTTAGTTGCAAAGATTGTGCTGCATTTTATATTGGTAAAACGGGTAGAAATTTTAATATAAGAGTAAGGGAGCATTTGAGATGTTTGAACAATAGTGGGTTTTCAGAATTTTCTAATCATTTGATAGAAAATGGTCATGATTTTGATAAAAAATTGGGATTGTCAATTTTGCATATAAACGGTGTTGGTCACAAATTAAATAATTTGGAATCGTTGGAGATACATAAAGCGTGTAAAACTAATCAAAAAATTATAAACAACCAACTAAATTTAACTACGAGTCCCATTCTAAAATTTTTTCCTAAAAATTATTCGAGTAAATTTGTATTAAGTAATGATTTGAGTTAGGTACTAAAGATAAATAGATTTTTTAAAAATAGATTCTGTCAAAGAAACAATATATGTTTTATTTAGTTATGACATCCTGAAGAAGAAAATGGTATTTTTCGAAACCGGTAGATGTATTTAAACTCATTTTAGTGGTTAATAAAACAAAGATAATAAATAAAAATATGAATCTTAACCACAAAGATAACATTGCTGATTTTAAAAGTATATAAAATCAACTTTATCGAAAAATATTGTTGTTGAAGGTGCATTATCCAACTATGCTACAGCGACAATATTTTTTGCGTCAATTTTCGAACCTATATGTTACCGTTTTGATATTAATACATTCAATCGTTCCATTATTTGAAAGAGCCATCTACCTTATTTTTACAGAATCTCAAATACCTTTGAGTAAACTGATGGCAATTTTCGATAAAGTTGATTTTATATGTATATCTTTCTAATTAAGATATTTAATTCATATTTAAAACATCACAGACCGTCTGTTCTGAATAATTACAACTTCACTTCAAGCTTTCGGGAGATTCACACGAGAAGAGTCGCCAGTTCTATACACTAACTAGAGCTGGCGGAAAATTAAAATTAAACATATAAGAGTGGACCCTCACTATTCGTCCATGTTGATGTTCGTATTTTTTGTTCGATCAACTGTCGTTTACTGTATTAATTTTTAATATTTAATTTATAGTTTTTGCGGCTATTTTTTTTAAATAAAACTGCCAAAGTGCAAATTTTCGTCGGCATATGACACCCAAACATCGCTGTAATTAATCAACGTGTCAATTGATACGATGACGTGTTTGGACGCTTTCGGAAAATTTCTAAAAAAACATAACACCACAAACGATATTGGATAAGTTCTTTAAACAATAAGGGGTGGGGTGCTGGTGGATCGTTTGGAAATGCTGGTGAACCATCGGGGCGGAATTGACCCTGATGTCATAATGAAAGGTGAACCCCTTTTACAGGCAATAGCCGAACCTTTATAAAATAGAAACTAACAATTATTGTTTTTCCTAACCTAACCTAACCTTTATAAAATAGAAACTAACAATTATTGTTTTTTCACGACATACGGTGTCACAACGAGTGATAATAATTATAATATAATATAATAGCAGTAATAAATATAATATTATAAATACCTAGCTGTTAAAAAGCAATTACAATGTATTTGCGATGATATCCGAGTGAATTTTTTTAAGTTAAATAATAGATTGGTAAAATTCGGAGCTGTGAACGGATTAAATCATTTTTAGTTAAAATTAAAAACAATTCACTTTGTTTAAACATCATTTTATTTTTGCTAACACCGACCGATTTCAGAACCACCGTTCCTTCTTCAGGGTGCACAAGATATATTTTTAGTTAATTCTTTTAATATTCGCCCTTTTTGATACTAATCCTTCCATCGGATTAATTATAAATAAGTGACTTTGATTGTTCGTGTGTCTGTTACTGGTACTGGTACTGGTACTGGTACTGGTACTGTTCCACACCCAGTGGATTAACTATAAAAATCGAGTCACAATTCAAAATGGAAAACAGGCCCCCCTCAATTAAAATATGATATAAGAACTATACATATTAAGTACTACGCAACGCACTAATAATAGTGGAATAAAATTATAAATTTATTAAACTATTCAGCATGTTTTAGATATTTGCATTTGCAACTGAAAAAATAATTGTTTCGCTCTTTTTTAGCCTATTTTGCACTGTTGCATACATTTGTAGAGTATATGTGCGTTTAACCAGTTTTCCATTTCGACCGAAATTTAGTAACAATTCATCGCAAGAACCACCTCTCTCTTAACCGCCATCTCGGAAGCATCTTCAGTGAGCACTCCTAGTCATTCACTTCATCTGTAATTTAACTTCAACCCGTGTACCATCATTTGTGCATCAAACTACAAGAAACGACGCCAATTGTGAGTCAATGTTTTATTTAATACACCTGCTCTAGCCACAGCTCATTCATATCATTTATATCAAGTTTTGATAATATATAATACTTTAATTAAGTACATTACATATAGGTATGTATCTTCGCTAATAACGTCGTATGGCTTACTCGCGTTTTTAAGAGAATACTGTATTATACATTTTTACGGCAACATTTAAGAATACTTAAGTGTCACTACCGAGAAAAATGAAAAAAAAAATCATTTAAATATTTTTTTTAAATTTTATTATTCTAGACTTTTTTGTACAAGAAAATTCAATCCGCACTTTTTTACTTTAAATAGAATCGCTTGAAATGCTCAGAGTTCCTCACTTGTTTTGTATCTTGACATTTTTGACAAACAATCTCGATAGTTGATGCTGAACCGTCTAGCGAAACAACACGAACAGTAACATCACCACCACAATTCTTGGACTCTGCCGTGGAATTCAGAGTTTTACTGAGCTGTTCAACATCTACCAAATCAAAGTGGAACTTTATTAATTTTTCGGTTCTCCTTGAAAAGTTAACTTTTTTGTACATTACTCCCATTATTTTGGAAACCATAAAAGATATTGAGGTGTATTTTTTTTAAATGTCCATGGCATCACTGACTGTATTCCTGACTAAGGGAATGTCAAACGAATCAGTTGTTTAATTACCGCCTTTTTTCAAACAGAGGAAAAAAATATCAAAATTTGAAAGCTGCTACAGTTGCATGAACTCATTTAATACTAAATCAGAATCGGATTAGTGGTTGCTGAGAAAATGGGTTTTACTTTTCAACGTAAACGGTCCTCGGTTGTGACCCCCTTAACGTATACATTTTATATTTCAATGGACTGTTTTATTTGTATAAGGAATATGGCGATTACTCCAATAACCGTCGAAGAGGAATTCAAGAAGAATGCAGATCTGAAGAAAGAGGACTTGGATCATATTCGAGACTGGATGCAGAAGCAATCCTACCTTCCTGATGTACCAGGTAACATATTTGTGAAATTACAAAACCGAAACATTTTAAAGTTTACGAAAGCTCGACCAACTTCTTAACAATTGAATTTCTGAAAACCATATTTAAAGGGTTGCTAGTGATGTCCACTTTTGGACTGCCGTGTCTGGAACACTCTGCATACAATATCGCTTCATGTAATATTTCGTCAAAACTTGATACGTAAAGGTTAGGTTAGTCTTTTTTTAACAATTAATTATATAATGCGATACACAATTACACGGTATCTTGAAGGTGCTCAATTTGAGCAATGTCCTCGTATAAATAGCATGTTGTCCTTGCCTTTTCTTCGGGCTCAGGTCATAATGTTTTAACAGGTACCTAATAATGACAGGTCATTATCAGTAGGTCTTTAACTGATCATTAGGTGCACGGCATTGCGTGATGCAGATTCCAACGTGACTCCAGAGAGTGGTCGGAATTGATTTGTCAACTATGATAGATTAAGCGCCCAGTCAGGCGAAGGCAGGGTCGACAGACCGCGGCTCCTACCTACATGATTCCTATCAATTACATGACGCCTATTATCTATAAAATCAGAAACAACAATTTATGCAGTATTGAAATACATTTCATTTAAGGACGTTCCCAATGAGCAGTCGCACTCAATCTTTAAGAAGATTCCTCCGTATGTAAATTACTATGAACTACTATGAACAGAATAAAAAACAGTTGAGATACATCCGTGTGGCTTCCGCTCACATGTGAACCATTGTCACTTACAACTATTTATTCTGAAGTTAGACAAGTAGATGGAGTTAAATTACAAACATTTATTCCGTTTTAACCGCTGATTAAATTTCACCCGACTCACGAACGGAATATCAATGGTCAGTAGACTGATATTTTTAATGTACATACTTATAACAAGTGTGAAGTGAGGCGCGAGACGGCGTCTCTAACGATCTCATGGGAGCATAGCCCGTGTCTTTGAGATTGTTTCGAAAATTTCATAAAAAATCTCGTCACGTGGACACGGACCACAAGCGTGACGTACCTACTCATATTTTTTCCATTAGTCTAGAGGTTATTCAAATAATCAGCAAATAATGAGTCATCATTTGTTGTGTTGGAAAAAAAAAAACTAAATTAGCCTTTTCGTGAAGAGTTTCGATAGAATATTGTTCGTAATAGTATTGTAATAATATAAATATATTGTATGGGTAAAAAAAATATCTTGTTTTTTATAATATTCACATTTTCGTGGAAAAAAAACAAAAGCGTGTTTTAACCTTTACCATACCATGATATAAAATACCCGAACGCAGCCATGCTGTCAACTCGTGTTACTGTAAAAAACTGTTTTTATTAGCTTAAATGGCACGAATTTACTCTAAATATTGATCATTCAATTTTGAAAAAATGATTAATTACATAATTTAGAGCATTCGTTAAGTCCTACACTATGTGTCCTTCTTATCTCTCTTCATTTAATTAGTGAGACAGAGACAATTACATTTGTATGTTTGTTGTTCTTTTCACTGTGAAAATAGTGTGTGATCTCTGTCTTTCATATCACAAATGGTATTTTTACCAACGTATTAATTTTACAACGGATTGAATGGAAAAAATAATTGTTATTGTACGATTCCCTTTTCATAATTGGTTTTTCACTAATCATTCCTAAGCGCTAATATTTTCTTTAAGATTATCTAAAATATGAATTTTATGTTGCATGTATTTGAATGTGGAATATCGTTGATAGATTATACATAAAAAGAAAAACAAATTTCTACTATTTTCAAACTAAGCTGAACGCTTGTGCTTTGAAACGCTGGTCTCCTGGAACGAGACGCTACCACCGCCTACCTGCGTCTCGGAAGATTCTCAGAACGAAGTTAAGTATTCCCCTCGGGGGAGAATAATATGATTCCCGGCCACCATAATTGGTGCGGGCTACTGTATTCTTTATTTCTTCTTCATCATCACTACAAATGTCGCAGTGGGGGGAGCAGATCGTGTCCCGCGGGCGCCGCTGCCTACCGACCTACCTACCTGCTCTGGCCGCTTCTGAAGCCTCCGTGTTCCGATGATATTACTGATAGTAGGAGATGGTACAAAGAGCCTAATTTATATGACGAGCAGCAGACGCGGCTCGTTGTTATATTTTATTTAAATAATATGTGCAATTTTGGGCTTTCTATGGGTACATCACGTATCATCGCACGATGATGTACACTTTAGCTGAGACATATAAATATGCAGTAATATCGACATATCTCGCGTAACCGTCTGCAGCTGAGTGAGCGTAAATGTCTGACAAGAAATTTGATTCCGGAAGCGCGGGTTCAAATCCCCGCCAAATTGTTTTTTCCAACATATAATTAGCCAAGGTAAAAATCGTTTTATTTAGCTAGATCGTGAATGTAATATGTCGCCAAGCAGCTTCGCAGTTGTGTGTCGCATATTTTTACCGGAACGACAGCACTGCCGGCCGCTGCTACAAGTCGGGCTCGAGCATTCACCGCCAGGCAGTCTCTCCAGTTTCATCGTTTCACAACGGCGGTCTTGCCGGCTCGCGCTCGCCGAGCAAGACCGCCAACTCGCTTCATTTCATTTCATAAGACACGTGCACCTTCTACATCTTCATTCATTTCTATCTGTCTTCATTGTTTTTATCATACTATCATAATAAACCTCAACACACGCCAATTGACATTTATTTCATTTAACCACCGTCCTAACCCTCAAAAATGTAATACAAAAAAATGTCACCACCAAAGTGACAGATATTGAGCGCTTAAGTGAAAAAATCAGTTAAAATAAAATATATAAAAATATATAAAGTTATATCATAAACAATTCCACTATTTATCTAATTAATATCCTCTTATACAAAAAACCTAGGAATCACACATTTCTGTTAATTTTTCATTTCAGATTTGGACCTGATATTTTTCCTCCACAGCTGTTACTTCAGTGTAGAGAGGACCAAGCAAACCATTGACAGCTACTACACCATAAGGACACATGTCCCTGAGTTCTTCAGCCAAAGGGATCCATCACATCCGACTATCGCTAATATTATCGAAGTCTTGTGAGTCTAAAAACAACTAGATTCTGGGTAGTTGACCTGGCAGAACTCGTGTACCTGGGCACCAGCAAATAAATATTGATTTACTACTATAGTCTTCTTTCGTTGAAATCCAAATTTACTTCTATAATTTTTAATGTATGTGCAAATTGTAATTATAAGTATCCACCCGTATCGAGATGAGATTCTTTGGAGACATCTCTCGGCTTTCATAATGCATCAAGTCTCAGAGATTGGCTGTGTCGAACCTCGCTTGTTGTATGATCACAATCACTTGGTGATGACATAAGGTTAATATGTAATTGGACATATGTAGCTTATGTCATTGGACATATATATATAGCTTATGTAACTGGATATATTATGTAGCATATGTCACTCTATTATGTAGCTTATGTAACTGTACATATTATTTTTTATTTATTTGACATTTTCACAATTTTTTTATAACATGAATTAAGTATTTTAAATTATTAAAAGTACATAAATTTTTTTTCGCTCACCTCTCCAAAAAAGAGACTAGCTCTTGTGCTAGGAAATTATATATAATAGCTTGTCACTGGACATATTATGTAGCTTATGTAACTGGATATATTATGTAACTTATTTTTAGTAATTTGTATTTCCTTTCAGGACATTCTTCGTTCTACCGGAACAAACTAAAAGTGGTGAGAGGATTTTGTATGTGAAATTTCACAGCATTGATCCAGCACAATTTATCTTCGCTGATGCTTGCAAATATTTCGCATGCATAAAAGATTTAATGATGTGGGAGTACGTAAGTGCACATTTATATATAAACTCAAATAAGTAGGCTTATACTAGAAAGGTAACGTTGTTCATTTCTACACTATAGCACAAATTGTAGCATTGGACCAAAGGTTAAATAAACAAGAGTGCAAGTCTGAGCGGTGATTTGACATCCAAATGGGTGACAAATGAATATCGGTTTAGCATACATTGAATAATCATTAGTGACACTTGGCGTGTTATTATTAAAAGGAAGTGCGCTTTTTAAGTCGTCAAATAATTAAAAATGGCGACTTGTGCTGTTAAACATTGTTTAACAAACTTTAATGTCAACCTCCACACTCGGCTTCAATGTTTTACTGTGTACAAGAGCTTAATTTACCTCTAGTTAAAAGTTCAAATTGAGGGGAAAAAAAAAAAGACAAAAATTAGAGACTAACTTGGTCTTTTTTTATAACACAAGCGTATAGCTTAATTTGGAAAGGACATCGTTTTTAAAAATGGTATTATCATTGTTGCGACACATCTCTATTCAAAAGATAATTTCAATTATGTTTAAATTACCTACTTGCAATATTAATTGTTACATATTACCAAAGGCAAAAGTATTGCTAATTATATTATTGATATAATATCACATTAAATTTAAATTTGATTAATGAATTAATCACGTTTCAAGGGAACTTCTAACGGATTTATCCTAGTGATTGATTTGAAAGGCGGCGCATTAGGACACTTGTCCAAGTTGGGAGTGATGACGCTAAAGAAAATCCTAACTTATCTTCAGGTATGTCCAAATCACTGAAAAATGTTTAATTAGAAATTAATGTTAATCAAAGTTCTCAATGCAAAATTTAAAAAAAGGCATTGGGCTCCAATGCAAAATAGAAGAGCCTATCTGTATTAACATTTTATATAATTTATTAGAATATTATTGTCACTTAAGATAATAATAATAATATTGGATAATTTGTATAGCACCATTTTCGTAAATAAACTGTATAATTCTACACTATCTTTGTTTTTAAAATTAAAAATTGTTATTTTAACTTATGGAAATAGTATTTTTGAAAAGGTGCGTTTTTAGTCTCTGATGCACTGTTTTATATGACGGAGGACAGAGTTCCACGCTCTCGGGCCTGCCACCGGAATAGCTTGTTCACTAAATTTTGCAACGGTTGGTGGGTTCTACAACCCTTCCAGTAGCTGAAGTAGAGGCTGACCTGAGAGTTTGACGTCTACCATTCAAACTGTCTGCCAGCACAATTTAAATTCAACTCTTACAGGGAACTGGAGCCAATGTAGCTCAAGTAAACGGAATGTAATATGAGAGAATTTGGAAACTCCATGTATAGACGTCAAGATAAAAGGACCATGGGTGGCCAACACGCAGCCCGCCGAGTGTCTACTTGTGACCCGCGGAGCATATGCACACATTTTTTTCTTTCAGTGTACATAAAACCACCAAAAAAACATTCCAACGTGCGTAGTTCGTATCATATCTCATATATGGAAGTATCTCAGTACATTGATTCAACTATCGTGATAATTTTTTCTATGGCATATTCGTATTAACAAACAATCACAACATTAAGATTTCAAAAAGCACGCACGCCACTTTTGCGTGGATAGCCATGAGCGTGAATGCGGGGCGGGATGCGTCGTGCGACCGCCAGTCTGTGGCAAGCTCGCACCGCCGTCGTTTTCTTTGAATAACAAAATAAATTTTGTTGTACGGCCCGATAGAAAATCTCATTTCTAAAATCTGGCCCGGCTGCTGAAAAGGTTGGCCACCCATGGCTTAGACCTTATCACACCTTGGTTTAACACAGCAAAAACAAAATTGATAACTTGTCTCCTATAATTTTTAGTTTAAAAAAAAAACAAAAGTATATTTTTAGACTTTTACATGCACTCACAACTGGAAAGTAATTAATCTATATTAGCACTGGGAAAAGTGTTGATATTCGCGAACGTGATCAATACCAAATTTATTGTAGTGCGTGAACTTAGTAGTGATACGTGATAATACTCGTATACTAGATGATTTCTTTATCATTTGCTGTAAACGTGTAATTTAACATTTAACACCATAATGTATCAATACAAGTGCTAGATTTATAAATTGAGTCTATGATTTTGATAAATATAATCCGGCAGATGACATCAGCACCCTACAAAAACATTTTACTTTACAGATTATGTATTTGTTATCTAGAATTTTTACTCTTTTTAATTTTTTATTGCCGGCCTCTCACATGGTTTTTCAATCGTTTTACATTTCAAGATTGACCATATTGCATCAAATATAATAAGAGCCATTGAATCTTAGAATCGAGGTATGAACATTTTCAGGACGCAATGCCAGTTCGACTGAAGGGTGTCCACTTCATAAATCCCGTCTCATTCATGGACATGATCTTGGCCCTAATGAAGCCCTTCATGAAACCGGAGCTGACCGCAATGCTGTACGTGCACGGCCAGGGGATGGAATCGTTTTTCAGGCACGTAGAACAGAGGATTCTGCCCAACAATTTGGGAGGCGATGCGGGCAGTATACAAGAGTTGAGAGGTAAGAATACAATATGTACTAGATATTAATTTAAAAATAATTGGAACAAAGAGAATCAAGTGCATTTTTGTTTTTAAAAATGGTATTCATCCCAGGCGGTGTCGTTCTATGACGAAGGTTTACAAAAATTGGTGCCCCGTTATGACAAGTGACTTAATAATGGTGACGGCTATGTTGAGAAGTAGTTTAAGGTAGAAAGTAAAGTGTTGTAAATATAATGTTGTTTCTTCAAAAACAAATTCCGATACTTAGTTAAAAAACGTGCCTCGTAATAAAAGTTTTAAAAACTCATTCAGTAAATGTATAAGTTATGCCATACACAGATAAAACTGCAAAGTATTTTATAATTATTTTTGACAGTTGTAAAATAGTTTCCTCAAGTGTTAGGCATAAAAAGTTGATCATTTAATAATTGCAACAAGACAGGTACCTTGTATATATATTTTTTTTACATACATGATTTATCTTCTAAATTAATTTCAATCCCAAACCATTCCATAAACTCCCTCGGCCTATATGATCCCTCATCCAATCCCCATCATCTCCGTCCCATTTCACTTCTTTACTCTGTTCGTGACCCTATTGAACATAATTTATAAAAAGATTAAAAAACTTCACTAACAATAAAAATTAGTAAAAAATACAAAAACAAAAAAATATTTTATAAAAAACTTTACCCATTTTTGCTACTACTTTATACAATTATATACAAAGCTAAAATAAAACAATTTCACCACGTTCCCCACAATAGGGTGCCCCCAAAATAAATCTCACGCCATTGTTGTTACCTCTCATCCTTATCCCTCCCCCCTTTAACAATCGAATCAGAGTATATATTTTTTTAAATAAATTCATGTTATGTTCAGGTGTTATGTTAATACATAATCAATTAAATTTAACATAGAACTTATCATTAATTGTCTCATTTCAGATATTACTATTTCGAAAGTAAAGGCAAATAAAGATTTCTTCATGCGCGAGGAGAAACTGCGGGTGGTGGAGTCTATGAGACCGGGAAAAGCTAAAAATGCCGGTGATGTGTTTGGAGTTGAGGGATCATTCAAGAAATTGGATATAGATTGAATTATTGATGTTATTCTGGTATTGACAAACTCTCAATTCTATGAATTCTGAATAGAAATATTAAATAATGTATGGTTATAAATATTTATAAACTACTGTTAAATAATAATAACATTTACTTCCTTGATACAGTTCTATTATTTTTAATGCAACAATGTTCAATTCGTCGTCCATCTTTCAAAAATGTGTATCTTGTTTTTTGTTAAAATTGAGTTACGACTGGGGTTATATTGCGCAATTAATTCAATGAAAATCATTTTGACATAACCACTCTTATTTGGATGTGTCATTCTTACAAATGACAGTAATAAGTAATATTTATGGAATAAATACACCTCACGCTATCTTTAAATCAAAAAACATCCATGGATTATTTTTTTATTATTTTTCAACAGTGAAAAATTCAACACAATTTGTTAAGGGCGTGCTTATAAGTTCTTAACATTCTTATAAGTAGCAGAGAAATAATGAATGACATTATTTGTTACGTAAATAATGCGAGAGAGGAAGGTTTGAATAGAAAGAGATGATAATAAAATTGTTGATTTTCTCGCATTCGATACACGTGTTAAACATGTTGTCATTTAAATTAATCCATTGAAAATTAAATAATTTATTAGAGTACCTAATTTATATACATATATGAATATCTTTTGAAATCAGACAACATACCTACATATATTTAGATGGTCGCTTAAATCAAAGTTCTAAATTTGAAATTATTATGTCAGACGCATTTTCTGGTTTTGTTTAATATTATAGATTTAAAACACCATGTTGCCATTTTGCGAGTTGTTAGTTTCATCCGTGTATAGAATTTATGAAACAATAGCTAGTGTTTAAAAGACAACATTGTTATATATAAACAAAATATTTAATTGCAACTTACATAAAAATAACACACATAAAATGTTTACTTTGTTCAAGAAAACATTATTTTTTCTTGAAATCAGTAAAAAAAAACATCTAATTTATGAAATTTGCTACTAATGTTGTGAATAAGTTTATTAATTCATATTGTGGGTAAAATATGCATGAAAACATATATTTTCGGCATTTTTTAACGAAAATTACGAGAGAGCGGTCCTGATGTCTATTACGGCCGCTGATGTTCAGCGATCTGATACTAATAAAAAAAATAAAAAATACATATTAACATTTTGTTAATTTGTCTCAGTCGAGATTTGCCTCCATAATCTTGGTTTTAAGATTATAAGAAAATATATTTCATTTATGCCAGAATTTTCCATATTAAGGCAATTTTGTGCCAGGCGGAAAATGTATCTAATGGTCGCGGTCTTTCTTAAAATGCTTGTATTGACTTAGTGCTTATGCTTGTATTAGTGTAAAAGTTCTATCCAAATTAAATCTAGTGTATAACTTCTGATATAAATGAATAATAAAAACCTACATTTTCGTAACATTAAAATTTTAACAATTATTGAAAGTCGCACTTTAAATATGTGTCTGCTGTAAAATCAACAAATTCGAGATACGATTCTAGATCTTTGAAAGATGAAAAACAAATTGTCTTACAGCATATTAGGTCTAATGTCACAATGGGATAAATCTCAGTACCATGTACACGTGTTGAGATTTTCATCTAGAGAAAATTCTTATATTTATTCTTAGTTAGACAAACAGAAGGCATTAAACTACAAATATTTATTCCATTTGAACTGCTGTAGGGGAGATTCAAATTCACCCAACCGACGAATACAACATCAATGGACAGACATTTGATGTTTGACATGTGACAAGCGTGAAGTGAGTTTCAAGGCAGCAAATCTCCAAGACTTTGTGTGTACACAATAAATGATGAAAATCGAGAGTCGTTTCTAAGGAATCTCATGGAAGCATAATCGCCGTCTCGAGTGGAAAATCTCTTAAAATCTTTTATCATCGTCGTTTGGATGCAGACTGTAATTGTATAGGTGACTGCGGTTTCTATCAAATTGTTTGGATGCTAATGCATGCAATTGGTCAACTACAAAAGTCTTGATCAAATAATTAGTTTTAATTAAGTACACCAATCAATTAGTTTTAATTTAAGCTCCATTTACATACCTCACATATGCAGAGTGTAACAAAATGAACGTATGTCTGCTAAACTTGTAAAAAATGTAACAAAAATAGGATAAAGGCAGAAATATTCCTCGCCAGTGGTAGTATAAAATAAAGCAAACCGATGACTAAATCACCTGTCATCACTTTACAAAGAAGTTCAAAACATCGCAGCACAATTTTTTCAACTCTCTGGGAGTTAGATGAATGCATATGCAATCTCATCTTTTGATTCAAATAATTTTAAACTCACTTGGAATCAAGAATTGAATGCAAATTTTTATTCCATATTTAATCATTTCTCCTATGCCAATGACTATTTGCCGATATGCAAATACAACAAATTTTTATCTCAAATCCTGATTTTCGAATGGGAATGTTAGATACAATGAAGAAAGGTTTTGCAAGACGGCTTGGGCATATAGAGTGTATGAACGATGAAAAAATAATCAGACCGATGTACCGAGTGTAACAGACTTTGTTTGCCCAAGATCTCAGATGAGAATCCTCTATCGCTGTGAAGATAGTTTCATTAGAGAAGACGGAGACCAAAACTGCGCTGACGGAATGATGTCGTAGCAGACTTCACTAACATGTGGGGAATCAACTGGTAAAGTTATGTCAATCAAATCCTGTAAAGTTCATGATTATAATAAAGCGTTTACATCTCTAAAGCAGTTTAGATTTTGCACACAAATTTTGAAAAGATATCCTTCTACCCATATATCAGAAAGTAATTTTCAAAAGTGGTCACCTTCAAATTTGTCTTATCTTTTTACTAGCAATATTAGATCATTCTTTTGAGAGTGCTTGACATTATGCGATTTTCAAATCTAACCAAATTCAACATCAAACCATTTAAAAAAAACCTTAATATAGGACGACTAATTTGGAATAGTGAACAAATCTGAACAGATTTATTTTTAACCAGCGCCAAATTCATTTCAACCAATTACGTCATCGCAAAGGCAGCCGCCATCTTGCTGAATTCCACACATTGTGAAGATCATTTTTCACTACCAAAAAAATAGTGAATTTATCTTAAAATCATTAAATGTCACATTTTTTCACATTGTCAAAAAGTGGATTTGACCAAATTTGAAAATTACCTCCTGTTATGTTATATCCTGTACAAAGTGAGTATGAATATAAAACTTTGCAGTCTATCACGGAAAGACAAAGAACAAACATGTGTATGAAGTTGTATGCAAGAATGTTCAGTAACCTATCATGGAATGTGGCACTACGGTATGAATTGAAAGAATTAAAATGATAAATATAAAACAAATAACAGATATTTCATAGAGACAAAGCTATTTTTTATTATATTTAATGGAAAATATATGGAAGTATGTGGTAATTACAGGGCTTACGATCTGTCTTCAGCTGGCTTAAGTGATCACTTTATATATATATATAACGTTCACCAATTCTCACCCCTCAATCTCCACATTTATCAAATTTTTGAAAGTTGTATATATGTCAGTGTTTGTACTCACTTCGAGTACCACTACACCATTGCCATCTAAGGACCAAATTTGATAATTCATTTTTCCTTTTTTTTTAAACAGCACATATGTCATCACTATGAGAATCAGATTTTTTTGAAATTATTTTAAAACAATTTTCTTTCTCTGTAAAATGTTTTTTAACATATTATACCAGAATACGCCTGAAAATTCAATATTTTTCAATTTTTTATATATTTTCTTATTTTTGTAATTAACCCACACTTCCATTAAATATAATAAAAAATAGCATTGTTTCTATGAGATATCTGATAATTATTTTGTAGATAAAAATCCAGTAATTGTGTGTTCCGCACAGCTTTTATAAGCTACGGGTGTGATAGAAAGTGGCCCGAAGAACAAACAGAAAGGGGCCACTTTTCCGCGTCACGGGACATTCCGCCCGGCACCCCACGCCGCTGGAATCCCTACGCCGCTGCGCCGAACGGACCGCCGAGTGGAGGGAGAAGCGGCCGCCGCGAGACTACGCCCCCGCCGGCACGCAGACGATTCCACCACTTATTTTCTCAAATATTTAGCTATAGAAAATTATCTTATGTAAAATGAATTGTCAAATAAAAGGAGAATGAAAGGGGCGATCGCCCGGAGATAATATTACGCACCTCAAAAATCATTTAGGCATTAAAAATGAGTTTTCTAAGTTTGAGGTGCGATAATTAATTCTCCGGGCCATCGCCCCGGGTGAGACTTATCAGGCATCGCGAGGAGAAATAAAGACTATAAGATAAAATACTCGCGGTGCCTGAAAAAGCTGAACTTTGGGAAGGAGAGGAGAAATGTCGGAGAAATCCGAAGTCTGCCGTCCCGAATCTGGCGGCGAGAAAAATGAACCAAGTTTCAAGATCTTGCCGCCAGGGGGTGGCTGCGCTGGACCGCAGCGGGGCGGCAGGGGGACGGATCCGGCAACGTGATTGGTAGAGATCTCCTGGAGCCTGTTGCGCTCGTAATGTTTCCTTATATTGAATAAATAATGGTCCAGCGGCTGCAAAGAGCACTCTCTCGTCTCACTCTCGTTTCTCGCACCGCTGGACTTGGAAAGGCAAATTGGACTTTCATTTCACCTCGTCTTTGGACCCCTGCTATCATCACAACTACTGAATCTTCTGGCTTCCTGACTTCTGCTACGACTTTGGACACGGAGCCGGAAAATCACAACATCGGCTGCTACACTGGATACGACTTGGACCCCCCTGGACCGCTATACCACGCTGCAGATAATCGCATTCGAGATACCAGAGCGGACCGGCGAACCACCCTGTATACAGTTCTTGTACGGAACATTGTGTATTCTTGGACATATTCAAATATTGATAAATATAATTTAGATACCTCTCAAATCAACAATTGAAATGGAAAAAAAATACATGTATCAAATAATTCCAACATCCTTTATTAAACATTATATTGAAAACCTTCATAAATAATATATGTACTCATAATACATTTTATATACACATTAAATACCAGTCAATTCACAATCATAACTATAATATATTATTAATTTTACTAGGTAACAGCATGAAGTACACAATAAATTATTCTCCACATAAATTTACTTGTGGTATTTTCCTTTTAAATTTTTTTAAAAGGCTAAAATAGTAAAGGAAATTAGCATGCATAACATGTCATATTTAACAGTTAGTCGTGTTAAAACAATACTAAATTACTACTTTTATTCAGGTTTGTATTAAATGCTAACTACAAAAATAAAAATAATTTGAAATATTCCATGTTAATTAGGAAATATGTACATGTCAACAATATTGAACTATTTTAATGGTGCATTTTGATCATGCGTTTCAGAGATTTATCGGTAAAGGTCGGTATGTATCAGTTGCATCTTTGAAAAAAAAACAATAGGCAATGATTAACAGCTTACTCTGTGCTAAACTCTGTTTTGTTCTTTACACAATTTTTGAGACTCTCACACACGCGCAATAAATGCGCAAAGCCTCGCGTATCTGGAAATAAAATTATGGTATCATTTTATTGTTAATTTAAATGAACCTTTTGAAAAATTACAATCGTGACATGTACTTCTTTACCTAATTGCCACAGATATTGTGAAACATAATAGTATTCTCTCTTACCTGCATCATCAAGATCTCGATACACAAAATAAGTTAAATATTATCAAATTAATATTTTTACTATTTGAAAATTACAATTTCAAAAATATTTTTCACAAAACTTTTTAAAATCGAGATTCAGATTTTAATCCCATAAAATTCCCAGCCCTAAAACGTTTCATAAGATAGATTGACTTTTTTTAACATACAAACCTCTCGCGAAGAAGACACGTGACTTTTGTTTTTCTCCATATGTAAATCAAAAATCAATGTGAAAATATTTATTCACCGCGATGAGCCATACCCAAACGAAAAATACAAAACTACATTCTTAGTAAATAATTATATTATTATCAATCTAGGCATTTTTTCTACAATACCAAGAATGATGCAACAAATACTTCTTAATCCCATAAACACAAATCTTGAAACTCTTAGTGACAATACCTGTAAAATTTTAATTTGTTAAAGTTAAACTAAACCTAAGATCAAATCAAATCCAATCAAAAAGGTACATTGGACCTGTTTGATCAAATTATTTTTTAAATAAATAAAAAATGATGCAATCATGAATTACTTTTATAGTTATCAACGTACAGGCCTGGCGCCTTGACTTGCGAGTTTAATTCGTTCCGTGACGGAGCACATAACTCCAATTACTCGTATGTCAAATCAGTTTCTCCCATTGAAATGCCATTAATCCGTTCTGGGGCCCCAAAAAAAAAACAATGGAATTTTTTTTGTTTGCAAAAATAACTGCAAACACAACACGGATGCTTCTACTGCGTAACTGCTTAAAGTGGACGAGTGAGACACGAGATGCTGGGCGGATGTTGCGGTGTTTATTATGGCGTTCACTGCGTCAACTAGCGGTGGGATATCTGAAGCTGGCTCGTAACCCGTATTCATATTTAAAGCAAAAAATCGGCCGAGACGGCTCGCATCTCAAAAAACTCATTATTTGGCACACTCTTAAGTCAAGGTACCGTTGTATCAGTTTGCCATTCTGAATCCCTTCTATTTTTCACCAAGTCATTAATACAAAGCACAGTATTCATTATTTAAATGCCAAATTGTACTTTTGACTAAAAAAATATATGTAACAATTCTGGAATGCAATCTTTTAAGAAACTTTTAATATACATGTAATATATATAATACTAGAAATATATTATTTAATAATATAATTTAAAAAATTAACATTGTAAATAAAAACTTTTTTTTGGAAAGATACCTATAATACTAGACACCGATATCAATAACAAGGTATAGACAATAAATAGGATGAGATATACAACTAGAAACTAGTCTACTGCAACCGTAACATGAAATAAAAAACCTTTAAGATGTTCCTATCAAAGAAACAATACTTTTCAAACCTTGTTTTCTGCATAATTAGGTTTCCCGCCAAAAATGTTTAAATATACGGATTCCAACTTAATTTATCGTTATCAAGTCTTTATAATATGTTTTCGGCACATCAAAATAATATTCAAATGGATTATTAATGAAATATTAACATTATTCAGATTTTTTTTCTTCTTCAAGTTATTCTCTGGGCGTTAGTGAGGATGTCGAGAGGGTGGCTCGGATGCCGGATAAATCTTGAGTCACCATAATTTATGATCAGGTGACACAAGCGCCCATGAAGAAGAACAGACATCAATTCTAGTAAAGAAGTTATTTTATACATACCACCTAGTGCACAATATTTTAGGGGAATTAAAATTATGAGACGAAAATGTTCAAACTGCGTGTGCCTAATCTCAACCGTGTCACAGATATAAACATTTGAATAATTTAAATAGTTTATTGATTCCAAATTATACATCGAATTCAAAAAAATAAGAGATCATCGAACTCGAGGAAGAAGGCCATAGGGAACTGAATACCTACATATTTTTAGTAGTTTTGTTATTAAAACAGATAAGCAAATGGATAATCAAAGGAATTAAATTAAGAACAGAACCTATTCAACACCAATTGGAAGATATTTTTGTAAATTCCAGAATATTGCAAACACAAAACAATATTTTAATTGTGTTTAAATGTAGAGCCGCTTCAAACATAGTTTTGGGCATGAAACATAAAAAATTATTCAAAAATAAAAATTTGACAGTTGAATCGCGGCATTTTTATAAAATGAGTTGTATATAAATTACGAAGGTACTTACCGGTAACGGCGGCAACCACTTCAAAATATGATACTATGAACCCAAGAAGAAGTTTGAATTGTTTTACTACCTTGTCGGCAGACTGCCGCGCACCGCCGAAAAGGCCATTAGACCGTTCGCATACGGCAGATACAGCAGCGCGGCTTTGTAAGTGCGAAATAATATTTTCATCTTTTAACATTTTTTTATTTCGTTATAAATTTACGTAAATGTATTGGCATTTTTTCATACGGGACAAAAATGATTTTGTTATAAATATTAACGGGATTTCGTTATATAAATGCATTTTTGTATGAAAAATTGGTTTTAGGGACTAAATTTCGATTTTTTTCTTCGATATACGTCATTTTTTGCTATATCGGGTTTCATTATATCGCGGTTTTACTGTATAGAGTAATTATGTAAAAAAAAATATTAACGATACATAATTTGCACATATTCCTTGAACATTTTCGATTCATAATTTAGTTAGGTATCCAATCATAAAATATTGTGGACTAGGTCTTCTACACCTGTATTTTTGTAATTTGAGCCCATCCTGCAACAACACTATAAATATCGGTTATGGGCAGATCTGATTTATGAATGTCACAACGTTATATATCTTCAAATGGTATATTAAATAATTATATAAAAAAACTATTACACACAATCCCTAAGTAAGCTTCCCTGCAACAATACTGTATATCATCAAAAATGGCCGACGCTCTGTCTATCTACTAACATTTGTAAAGACCGATGTACAGTGTTGTTGTAGCGGGAGTCTCATTTGTTAATGTGTATCGGTTGGTCAGTTGGCCAATCTATGTATGCGATATGCTAAGAATCATGTTGATGGCGGTATACAAGTATATATTAAAATAGGTATATTTTGTATATGGTTCATATGTAATCCCACCAGTGCATCGCAAACTTGAGGCATCTCAATACATAATCGTAATAATTTTATAAATACTTTCACTAATAAAAATCACAGTGACCACAACAAAAAATAAAACCTAAACATAAACATATGTCACATCATATTCAATATATAATTATGAATAATAAATATTTGGGTAAATACTTAATACGGGATTTGGTTTTGGTAATATTGAATCATATCGTAGGTCCTGGTTCGGAAGTTGAGGAAGGAGCTCCTGATCACGCTCAGCATGAAGGCAGCGGCCTCTTTGTCGGTCGAGTTGGGGGCGAAGCGAGTCCTCAGCAGTCGGATGGTTTGGCCCCTGAAGCATGGCAGACCAGTGTCCAGCATGAGGGACACCAGCGATATGATAGCCTCTTGGTATGGTCTAAAAACAAAATACATTTTAAAGTCCCTAATTTCATTAAATTATCTTAAAATCAATATTCACTTCTGGAACAATATTTATTGTTCTATTATTTTGCATTTACAGTCGATTCCGCTTAATTGGGACACATGTTTTCCCCCAACTCTAAGTGGTGTGCCTACCTGACAGCGAGGAATGCTTGCACGCACAGTTCGCAGAACCAGCGGAACGGTTCAGCCTCCATCTTTCCCCCCATGACCATCACCATTTCGTCCGTCAGCTTTATATCTGGTTCAAATCCCAGGTTACCTCCAGGTGAGGACTCAAACATAAATCCAAAGTCTGCAATATCAAAATAACGGTTATATCATAATTCAATAATGTGTTAGGTCATTAAAACAAAACAAAAATGTTTAAATATGTAAAAGGATTTCCAAAAAGGTTGTAGCATATGCCACCAAAGGCCAATCAATTCCATGGCATGTAATACAACCAAGATTTACATGTATTATCCATAATGGTATTGCACTTCCCCATTTAGACTATATATATATAGCCATTGTGGCTGTAAAGTACTTAGTTAAACGGTCACGTCTGTGAGGCGCGACCAGAGAAAAGTTAGGTTAAGATTACTTAAGTGTTTGCTCTTTTAAATATTCAATAATAGTACGTAAATATATATTCAATTTGAAATGAAGTGTACATTGTCTTTATTACAAGAAAAAACATACATTAGCAAAATTGTACAAGACGACTGGCAAGTATATTTGACTAATGATGGTAAAATCGTTATTTTAACTGTTATTGTGACTGTGATTGTGTTCGATTGTAATGATGATTGTAATAATTCTTCGAGCAATAACTGGTACACTAGCAAGTAGGCCTCCGACAGTCAAATCTTAGTTAGCAATCATTGTTAAATCTGTTACCAATCATCTACACAATCAGTCACATAACGGTTTACCATCACTAATATTGACATCTGTCATCTTTTATTATCTATGCTATCTACTATAAGAGAGATCTCTTATTGACTCTCTCTATCTCTCTAGTAGCAAACAATTGGCAATTGCTGATGAGATCCTGATCGCACAGTCGGCCACAATAGCCGCCCGCAGGGCCAAGCAACAAGCAATAGGCGATCTGCTAGTATGCTTCATTACACTAATAAAATATACTTGCCAATGTGAATGATGTGTCCATCGGTATCCAACATAATGTTGCCATTATGTCTGTCTTTGATCTGAAGAAGAAAACCGATCACACTGTAGGCGGCCATCGATTTAATGAAGCACCGCCGAGCAGCCTAAAAGGACGCACACATATTTAAATATACTTCTATGGCTTAGCTGTGAAAGTATAGTAAAATAATCTGGTGAATACAATTATTACTCTCATGGATGTGTAAACATTGAGAAGGAAGGAATGAAATTTTAAAAAGTTCTTTACCTACCCACCGGGACATAAAGATATATTTTAATTTTTGAATGTGCAAGTGTTGGGGCTTTTCAAGCATTAATTTATAAAACTTGCAATTGAGATTACTCTAGTATTAAATTTTTGGAGAGGAGGAGGGGAGGTGTGAGGCAAGATGATAATAGATTATATATTTATCATTGAAATAGTCCATTTTGATTACAAGGTGACCATACAACTGCACACAATACAGTTATAGACAACTGTACACAGTGATAAATGCACACAAAGTAATAGAATATTAGGTGGATTAATATAAATAAACTTACAATAGCTTGCATTTCCTTTACGATTGGGTACATTAAGTGTAGATTAGGTTATTTAATACAAAGTCACGTCAGCAGTGCAATAAGTTCATGTTTACAATCAATTGAACTTTATACTAAACACTCATTGATTTTTTCTTAATTTTGAGAGATGCAGTCACTGTGTAGTAGTGACGAAATAAGCCAATCTGTGTGTAGTATAATATTTAGTTTATTGAAAAAATGTGAATAATAAGATGACTATACGCAGTTGTCTGTGTATACAGTTGCCTCGCGTGTACTTGTCCTTTGTGCACCAGTCTTGTGTACAGTTGTCAGGGAAATCTAATTACAGTATTTCAAAGTGACAAAAATAAAATACTAAAATAAGTCAATGTGTGTACCTGAAATTCTCGGGAACTTTCGTCGCCATATTTCTTGATAAAGTATTCATACATTCCTATGTCGGTCTGTCTGCCGAGCTGGTCTCGGGATTTGGCATTAGGAACGCACTCAATAACACCACACTGCAAAAGACAAAAAGTATTCTGAATACATGTAAACATTTAAAACAAATATTGGTATTTTTTTTTAAATATAGATGCGTACACGGAATACATATCACACCAATATTCTTACTATTTTCAAACTAAGCTAAACACACTTGTACTATGAAAATAGGATTAACTTGTTGGTGTCCTGGAATGAGCCACGAACCCCTGACTACTACATCACTAGGGCAGCGTGTTAACCAATAAACTAACAAGCTACTTTGATAAAGCTGTCACAAATAAAGAAACAACTAACCCCGGGAGCCGTGGCCACCACCCTGTAGGGAAACAGGTAGAGGTCTAACCCTACTTGTTGGAAGATGTTCTTGAAGATGGAGATGACCTGGAGAGCGAGCATGTCTTGGCGCACATCGTCTCCCACCTTGAAGATGGCTGCCTGCCACTGTTCCGCACCCAGGCCAGTAAAGTGATCCTTACCGTCTTCCTGGAAACGGGTACACTTGAGAGATTATCACTGTGACAAATGAATTTATCTATTCATAATATAAAATAAATCAAGATATAATGGAATGATATTGTATTTACTGGAGGATCAAATTCTCCGCTGGGAGACAGCGTTAGTGCTAAACTCTCCAACTCGTTAATGCCGTGCCTCATCACACGAAATCGGGCCAGATAGGGCGCCTTTGCGGCACTCTGCATCGGGGTTCCTGGAATAACATAATAAAATTTCAAACACCCATATATTTATGCAAAAAATTTAAACTTCGATGGGTAGGCCTGGTATTATAGTTTAAATATGTGCATTCTATTTGTGTGGATTTAAAAACAGGAAACAAACTGCTTCTGTTCAGAGACGGTTTCGGAGTCGATTATATATTTTACGGTGGTGATATAAAAACATTTTATGTATTGTATTTTTCGAATTATCGGTTGTGCTACAGTTTCGGAAGCTGGCCAGCCGAGTTTCAGAAGATTCACGACTGCGGGTAGAGCGACCATCGGTAGAAGAATCGGCGAGTAATAACCCAGCTTCACAATGGTTGGTGTTTTTTCATTTATAGAAGTTGAATGAATATATTCAACAAACCAATTAGAAAACCCAGGACTGGCTATCAAAGTTAATTACGGCAACACCACAAATGTTGCAACAAAAAACTGTCTAAAGATTTGAATAAAATCAGTAATATATATCTTTTAAATTCAGAAATGAAGGAGCAATTAAGTACCTAATCAGCAGAAAAGCAATCGGCTATAGTTGATAAAAAATTCATACAATTTCGCTACTGTGCACTTCATTTCAACTTGAATATATGTTTGCGTACTGTAATGTAAATGTTATTGAATATATAATATAAAAGAAAAAGCATTTAAGTAATCTTAACCTAGAGATATTAAAAAGACGTTTGATATACTCGTTACTTTGGTATTTTTTTTAACGGGCAATGACACCAACTTTTATAATAGATGAAGAATATAACATGACCGAAATCAAGAATCTGTTTTACTTTATTAGTCTAAAATATATGGCAACATTTTAGTAAAAATTTCGCCTCATGTGTGATGAACCAAACTCTGTTGAAGACATCGAAAAATGAATGAATAAGTATGATGTAAATTTCATTGTTCCAAGGGTCGCAATATGTTAAATAAATGTTTTGATTTTTACATTTTGTTATCGATAAACAAAATCGACATAGAGAAATATCATTTCAATGTTCTGAATAAATGAAAATTGCTATACACTGACAGATGTAAATAGGTCACTCGAGAAAAAATGTCCATATTACTTACCACTCTTATAATCAATATCAATGACCATAGAATCAGGATTAGACGGCAGATAGCATCCTGGTTGAACCTGGAATATAAATAAACCAAGGTTTTATATATCATCTTGCGTTATAGTCTGAAATTGTTTTGCCAGTAGGCCTGGAACTAATTTCTGGAATACTGTCTCACATCCTGTTGAATATCAGTTACTTTAAAAAACTTCATCCCTTCAGCGCAGAATTTAATTTTGGAAATAGCCAGAAATCCCAGGGAGTTAAGTCAGGTGAATAGGCAGGATTATCTAATTGGGTAATTGCTCTTTTGGCTAGAAAGTTTATCTAAATTTAGATCATCCATTTTTACGCTAAAATGCACACATACATCACCTTCCCTTTGGCTAACCTTACAGCTTGAAATTTATGCATATATTAGTTCAAACATGTTTAAACACGAATATTCATGTGATTTCGATACAATTACGTCATAGGCGACGCGGGCGACTATGCAGTCATTCCAGAAATTAAATAGTTCCATCTAATATGTATTAGATTAAATTTATTCCAACAAAAATAAAACTGATTAACATATACACCAGATTAGAAATAGATTGTTCTTGAGAATATCCGGTTCAGATATTCAAGAGACAAACCTTAATCTTCCTCAAAGCCTCCAGACATGCCTTTTTTCTCTCAGCTCCCTTGGGGAAGGGCCGAATCTCCCCGCTGATGTTAGTGATTTTGCCAAAGAAGTCAAACTCTCGTTCGTAAAAGGCCTTGGCGGGCCCGGAAAGTGAAGATATAATGCTCTTGATCAATGAGTCCAGAGTGTCAAACAGAACAGCTGCAAGAAAGAAGGTAAGAGTTTTACCGTGAACGGAGAAAATAAAGGGTGTGGAATTTCAATTATGAGATCAGAAGTTGCATCAAAAGGATAGCTTCTGCAAAGAGTAATGAAGGCTTTTCTACAAATACAAACCACCATTTTACTTGAATGTTTGAATATCAGTTTGATTTACATACAGAAATTAAGAGATCATACAAGGTAAAAGAATGAAAGGGTAAAAGAGTACTTACTGGTAAGTTACAGGTTTATTTACAATAAGTTACAATATGGAATACAATTTGAAACACAGATAGGTTATGCGCGGTGTTATGAAGCGGAATTTTTCAAGAATTGCTGAGTGTGGTCTGAGGAAAATTGGAGTTGTTCGGCCGTTGACCCCACTCTTTGGTATGATGTGTGTGTCGGTCATGTGTTCGGCTTATGCTCCACAAATGCCGCCCTTTGTCCTCTCTCACCATGCTCTGTTTTTAACCAATTTGTAAAAAAGAAATAATTTTTCGATAACAATAGAAGTACTTACAATCTTTGATTGTCATTTCTTCATCAGTGTACATGTTGGTTCTCATGTTCCATATGAGCTGGTGAGCGACCAGCTGAGATTTGCACGCTATCACTTTTATAAACTCTGTTACGTAGCCCATCTGAAATGGAATAAAATCACGTAAGATCAACCTGTTCTGCCTTCTAATGACATCCGGTTAAATGAAATATGATGGGACGGTTAATAGGCTAAATGTAGAGAATAATATACATAGCCTGCATAAAAAAAAATTCAGTGGAGTTTGGTTCATCCATCGCCTATGACGTGAGATTTTGACAAAACTGTCACTATATATTTCAAAGTGATAAAGTTTCTGATTTCTGATTTTGAAAACATTGCACAATATAACTCATACATTTTATTTGTAATCAAATCGACAGTATTAAAAAATATTATAACACATTATTGTCATCATGTCAGAGAATTTTGATACAAAAAAAAGATCAATTTTATTTATCTGTAGAAGAGGTGATAGATAGTGTAAACTGATCCTATCCATCATGATAATTTTATCCATCCTCAGGCTTGATGGAGCGACAACATTAGAATATATGGATGAGAAGGATTGAAGACAGAGAGAATTTGAATTTCGGAACATTGAAAGAAACCTGTATCCAGCAGCGGAGAAACACAGGCTGCTAACTATTGCTTTGTTTTTATTTTATATTTTGTAAAATGTGCAAAAGAGCTCACCGTGTCGTGCCTCAGCGCCTGCACGAGTTGAGGGATGTAAAAGAGCACGGCGTCGGCAGGATAGCTGCCTAACACCCTGACTGCATACTGGGCAGAGGTAGGGTGCGGGGGATACTGGCGCGAGAAGAAGGACAGAGCCTCGATTGGTGACACACGAGCCCACGTCAGCATATGCACCAACTGTAATAAATTACATTTTGTAACACGAATTTCACATTTTTCAAACGGATACAGACATCAATTGTGCGAGTAATTGGTTTACCTCGATGGAATCGTTGAGTAGGGCGTCGGTGGTCACCAGGTATTGAAGGGCCTGCGGAATATGGGACACGGCCAAAGGGTCCATGCGGACTTTCCAGCGTAATTCTTGAACTATTGCATCATTTTTAATTCTGAAATCATAGTTAGAAAATTAGAAGTGATGAACCATGAATTATGATGTTTTATATGAAATGACATGCATTGTGTTTCAAATTAGATATGGCATAGACCCTAAACACTAGGAAACCGCAGCCCAGGACCGAGGACAAAAAGTACATTGTACAGGGGAAACTTGCAAACAGAAGAAGGCTGATGCAATTACCGAAAAAAGGAGAAAGAAAAGGAGGAAGGTCCGGCACTCAGAACCCCCCCTACTCAGCAGATGCATGTGCACAACATGTGGGAGGGTATGCGGTTGGAGAATTGGACTTCTCAGCCACACTCTGACTCGCAATCGTTAACCATGGCAGACGTCATCCTCATAATGTATAGAACAGGATTCATAAATCATTTGTTAATATCATAAACTATGGGGTTGTAAATCGTTAAACCAATTATTAAGAACAACAAATAAAAGATAACTTATGTCAACCCACAATGAATACAGTAAAACACCTTTAATTGGAAATTCAAGAGACTAAAAAAAATTTGAATTACGCAAATCCCGTTAATTAAAAATATAATCAACCAAAAATAAAATTATCGGGCTTATCTTCAATTATTCAATTATCAAATTGATAATGTGGAAGTGCTTAAAAAATGTTGAATTAATGCAGTTCGAATTAACAGGGCATTGCTGTGCAATCTACTGAATTCCATCATAATGGCAAATTGTTTCAGAACGTGAACATGACGCAAAACAAATATGAAGCATGCGGGTGGGTAACAGAGGTGAAGAAAAATTTGTTTAGATTGCTCAATTACACCCAACAGATGGAATACCTCTCGGGCAAGAAGACAGCCAAGCTGGGGCTTATCTCCCAGGCCAGGCGAAGGTAGTCCTTCCAGGCGCGGTCGGTGCTGGGCTTGGAGCGCCAGGCGGCGATGTTGTCCTCGCCGGGCACGGCCAGTTCTGGCCTTGTCCCTGGATTGTGCCAAATGATCAGGAACTCTATCTCAACGGCCTGAAACACGATGGATGTAACCAATTGTAATTTTAAATTGATTATTTTTTTTGAAACTTTGAAAAACAAATATTTTTGCCAGATTCACGAGTTCACTGTAAAAAAAATGTACTACGCTAAGTTATTTTAAAAAATGGCTCATTTAGTGTAGTTTTTAAAATGGTATTATATTTGCTATGTTTTAGTTTAGAAAAAAAGATATTGCCATTTCACAGCAAAAGGAGCTCAATGTGAAATTATTTCAGTAATTAGTCTGAGTGACTTGCAATGAAGCAATTCGACGTGCGATACATTAAGATAGTTTTTTTATCAGCTCTCCAAGGGTGATGCCGACTTTTGGGATACCTGTATTTTAAAGTTAGAATAATTAGTTATGTTCCGGCAGTGAGTTACTAAAACCTTGTGGTTTTCTTTCTTTATCACATCAGCTTTACATTCTTTTTTATTTCTTCATTCTTTACTCTGTCATAAATAGATCTGCCACATTTACACAAATTTTAAAAAACTCGTGAAAAATGTGCAATTTTGTGAAAAAACATACATCGCATTACTAAGATTTTTTTTTTAAATTCAAATTACGTGAAATACTAATGAATTGATTTATGGCGCGAGGGCCTGAAAATGATTTTTGATTACGAATTACAAGTTTTTTTAAATTAATGGGGTTATTCAACAACAATTGACAATATGGGTCTGGAAGTGTTTGAAAAATGTTGAATTATGTCAAATTTCAAATTAAATTTTACTGTAGATGTTGAATTGTGTTCTTGACATACATCATTCAGATTAGATAGTAGAGATGGCATTGGCGAAAATTGGAGAGCTGTTTATTTCAAGTGACAGAGGTGTCGGCTTTATGGAAATTACAAGTCATTAATCACCTACCAACAATTCTAAGATCAAGTTTCGTTTTTTCATGTAGTCTTTAACGAAGACATCAGCCGGGTTCTTGGTGTTCAGTTTGACGGACCGGGCAGATCTTTTACCGACTACACTGCCCGCTGTGCTGCCTGGCGGAGCCGATGATAAGGGCACCTGAATATATAAGAGAAAAATTACAATAAATCAAAACAAAATTATACATCATTCTTAATACAAAGCTTTGCATAAGTACTAACGGTGTTGATCCACCCGCTGGTCTGTTGCCTGCCGAAGTCACTTCCATTGACCGACGAGCGGTTCTCCAGGGTGTTGAGTGTGAAGCTACTGGGCGAAAGTGTCACGGTGCTCGGATTGAAGACGTCAAAATCTGTAAAATATTAATAAAGATTACAAATTAATCCATAATAAAATGAATTATTACACACAGACAAATTTACATAGATTACATAGTACCATCAGATAGAAGTTTGGTTGTATGGTGAACCTCATGATGAATGTTAACAAATCGAAAGTGATGGTATTCGAGAAGAAAGCAAGACACCGTGCTAAACACTTGGAAGTAATGAATATTTGAAACAAGTAGATGAGTTTGTGTATTTGGGAAGTATGTTTGATAGAAACAGAAAGGTTGAGAATGATATCGAAAGGAGGGTGACTGCAGGGAATAAAGTGAACGGCGCTTTGAATGGAATTATATCTAACGGGAATTTGTCAACCGAGGCAAGACTAGCGATGCACAATGGAGTCCTGGTACTGACACTGATGTATGGAAGTGAGGCCTGGAGCTGGCAGAAGAGGAATGAAAGTAGACTGAATGCAGTGGAAATGAGATCACTTAGGCGTACATGTGGCAAATCTATTTATGAGTAAAGAATGAAGAAATAAGGAAAGAATGTAAAGCTGATGTAAGTATAGTGAGTAAGATTAAGAAAGGATCACTTAGGTGATTTGGTCATATGGAACGGATGAATGAAGGAAAGAAAGGAAAAGAAATAAGAAAGATATATGACGCAAATGACGTGAGTCGTCAATTGCCTGAATCGTTTATTGGAAAACGCGTCTCACGCGTTGTCAGCACGCAACGTGTTAAAAGATCAAATAAATGGTTCTTTGACCTATGTCTAAGAGAGAATAATATATATTTATTAAATTATTCACTTTCAACATTTTTTATCATATTTGTGGCAGTTCTAATAACGTCTGCCAAAAACCTCTAACCTTACAGATTTGGTGAGCAAGCCCAAGCGTCTAACATGATAGCAAATAGTAACAGTCGTGCATTCAATGTAATTTCGTCATTTATCCAGTCGTTCTGCAAACTTAAAATTTTAGAAAATAACTACATATAAGTATTCAAGTAACCCTGGTTTAAACTTTTGGCAATTTAATTTATACAATAATGTGGTTTAAACAAAGCTCAAGTTAATAGAGTCTACCGGTCACCGAATATCTAAATTTCAGAAGCACAGTGACAATAATGAACTATGATTGTAAAAGGATATTAATATTAAAGGATAAAAGTCGGGATACATACCCCCAATGGCGCTGGCCTTTAGATATTTCTTGTCCGAGTGCATGACCTGCCAGAACTTGACCAGCACAATGATGTCCTCGCGCAGCGCGGCCCCCTGTTTGCTCGGGCAGCGAGGCTCCCGGCAAAAGTAATCCAGGCAGGCGCTGTACACACGCTCACGCAGCACGTTACGCGCCAGCGAGCGTGGCAGGATGTCGCCCTGCAGCAGAGACAGGCCGCAAGAGAGAAGCCTGAATTTACCAATAACATATTACAAATACAAAAACTGTCATTATATATGTGTTCATGAAAGATGAAACTGTCATCATATATGTGTTCATGAAAGATGAAACTGTCATCATATATGTGTTCAGATAAATAATTTTTTTTTTTTTATTACATTGAAGGTCTGGGTCACAATATTATCATCACAAATAAGATTATTGTTATTTTTTCAATAAATCCGTATTTAGAAAACAATTCTTCCTGACACTTCCTTGGGTATTTCCTCTTGGCTCAATATTTTTTTCTTTTTATTCATAGACATTTTGATAAAGATATATTGATAATAACTGTTCAAATTAAATCACATAATCTGTTCAGACACAGACAAGACGCTGACACCTCGTCTACTTCTACGTCACTTTATGACGCGCATATCATAAATTTGCCATCTGTTTTAGATTGTGCTATATCCAGTTACCTCAATCCATGGCGCAAGGCGGTGAATAACTTTACTTAGTAAGCGCTCTATTGGTTCACATAAAGTTATATTTCTAATAGTCCATGTTCACAATGATCTCTCAATGAGACTTTAATCACTGAGTCGGTAAAGATATGTGTGCACTGAATGCGTCATTCTAATTCGCAAACAAAACACGTGCGGTGATGGTAGATATAGTTTCGCACTGAACTCTCTACTGTTCTTTACGCGCACTTGAATCGAATTTCTGAGAGAAATCTCATCTATGATAGACACATAACATTTTCATTAAATAAACGAAAGCAGGACAAAAAAAAATAACATACTTAAATCTTACACCAACCGCATCGACGTGGCGATTTTGTGGACTGTCTCTTGAACCCACTGACATTGGCAGAGATCTGAAAATAAGTAAATACATAGTCATTAAATCAAATGAGAGAGAAGCATAATTGTGTTTTATTATGCATTGGAAACCTAAATTTAAGTCAAAATCTTAAATTTGTAATTTTGTAAACTGTCATTCAAACTCGCCTGAAAACGAAAATAGACCGAATGAATATAGTGAAAATGCGGATATGATATTGAAAATAAATGATACTGTATGAGAGGAGGAAAGAGATTGTGGAGAGTTAACTAATTTACCATCACGCTGTTTCTCCGCAGCGGTAGGCAGAGAATGGAGTGCCACACTCTTCTGTACTGTACAAATCTTGACTCATCCATATTCATACACCTTCTAGTTGATGTTTAAATAGGATCATCTTCTAATATATAGTTTAGCTGGTTGTGCCAAGTTTTCCGCGAACATCTTCTATTTCTGGTGTTGCGCCGAATTTCTTTCCCTCCTCATTCGTTCGTTCTACATGACCAAACCTTCTAAGTGATCTTTTTAATACTAAATATAATTAAAAACAATTCACTTTGTTTAAACACCACTTTATTTTTGCAAACACCAACCGGTTTCGGAACCACCATTCCTTCTTCAGGGTGTACAAGTACGAACTTAGCATTACAAAACATGGGCAATCATAGAATAGTGTTAGTAGTTAAAGGAACATATTTTTTTGATTGTTAATTATGCATTCAATATTATTTGTGGACTTCTTGATTTCTAGGGCCTTTAAATTATCCAAGCATTTACTTTTATTATCAATATGGAGAAAATTGACTTGTGTATTTTTATCGTAACTATGGTTATTTTCAATAATGTGATTGGAAAATTCAGCAAAACTATTATTATTTAAGCATCTCATATATTCTTTAATCTTAGTATCAAAATTATGACTCGTTTTTCCTGTATAAAATGAGGCGCAGCACGGACTAACACAGATGCACTAAAATATAACCTTCTAGTTATTTAGTTTTCTCACCTTCCTATGATTTGGTATTGGCAGTCCTTGTTGTTTTAGAGGAATTTTCTTGCGCGGTGGTATAAGACGATGTGTAGCCGGGTCACACATCTCGTTCGAAGAGAGGAGGTATATAACGTTATATGTGGTACCTACCGCGCACAATATGTGTTGGGAATTAACATTCTCATGTTGGCAACACTGACCGCGTAGGGAAAGAATTCCGAGCAACGGTCTTTTTCGGGTGACAGCTAGCATTGTAAACGGACGGACAATCCGATCCATAAATCGCATAAATGTGACTTCATATAAGTGAGGAAGGGTGAGAACAATTAAATATTTTAATATCTGTGTTGTCCTGCATCATATTTGAACTTATCTGTTGACTAATTATACGTGTAATTTCAGGATGGACGCATCCCTTCCTCATTTCCTCACTCCTTCCTCATTCACTTCCTCGTTTCACTCATTTTAACATTCTTATTTTTAACTTATTACCTCGTTCCTAGTTATTTAACTTTTAAATTTCGTAAAAGTGATATTATTGTTATCTTTTGTTACAACTCCTTTCGCCGACATGATGGAACAGGAGTCATGCCACGGGAAGGATTTCTCCCGTATAATGGATGAGGGGTTCGAGTTGATCTGCAGCTGGACAGTACCCGATGAGATGATTTTTTTAACTAAGGGAGACACAAGCGATCCATGAAGAACCAAATGCCAATAGATAATTCAGCCTTCCTGAGGTTTTGGCGTGTAAGAGTTACAAGTTTTAACGGGTACCTTGGACTGGACAAATTAAAATGAAGACTGTGAATCTCTGCAGAAATGGACAATTACTACGCGAAAACTGGTTGTAAAAATGAATTTCGTTGTGTACGAAGAATTTAAAACTTATGATTTTTTTTATTCTAGCATTAATCTTTCTTTTCATATTCTGATTTAAAACAAATAATTTTCTATTGTAGCATATTTGTTTCTTTACTTTATTTAAAACTAATGGTTTTCCTGCTCGTGTTAACTAATTTATTTCTGTACTATATCTGACCTGACAAACTGTCAGGTGACAAATTATGTTCATTTAGTTCTGGAAATAATAGTAAATCTCATTATTTTATCATGACAAAATTGCCAAAATCATCTCTTTCATCACATCACATTTTGTGATGAAACGCTTAATGTTTTCTATTTTCTTGTTTCTTTTTGTATTAAACTTTGTGATTAAAATTTGCAATAATCTTTTTATTTTTCCCTGAGAATGCTAGCTAAAGTGAAAAGCGGGAGATTATGTTGAATTCTGTGAACCAGACCCACGCACTTCATGCAATCCTCTGAATGTGCATATATGGCGTCATATCCCAACGACAATATGTCACATTTTGGCGCCCACGTCACAATATTTAATAAATTACCACAAAGTTATAGTGGAATACAACAATATACTTTTTAACACTATTCAGTATGTTAAAATCAGCTTTACATTCTCTCCTAATTTGTTAATTCTTAAATGGGTTGCACATATACGCCTAAGTCATTTTTGCTGCATTCAGTCTACTTTCGTTCTTCTTCTGCCAGCAGGCTTCACTTCCATCAGTGAAGGTACTAGAGAGAAATTTAAAGCAAAATTTTAATTCTGAGAAGTGGCCTCGCACCATAGTGAAGTAGCTCAAGTTTGCCACGAGACAATCTTACCCTACCTGTGAACGAGAGTCGCCAACATATCCACCTTCTCCTGGCTGCAGTACTTGGCCGTGTCGGCTAACTGGCACAAGAATCCTACCCAAACACCGTGAGGGGCTACAAAGGGTGGCATTGGTTCTAGTTGACATCCTGTAATAATAGAAAATTACATACATTATTAAATGACATGTCAAAATAAGAAAATCTTGAGTGAATAGAGATCATAAGCGCCTGGACCATAAAATTGGTGCATACATCACTATGTGGCATCCATGCGTTTGGGGCTTTAGGATCTATTGTTTATTTTATTGGTAGTACATCAACAATCTATATTAATAGATAGAATTTACACATTTTTATATTTAATGAACAGTGTGAATTATCTTTAATACAAATTAAATGTATCAATTAGAAAGATATACAGATAAAATTAATTTATCGAAAAAATATTTTGTTGCCACCGGGATTCGAACCAGGAACCCTTCCTATCTGGGGGAAGTGTGTTGGTAAGAATGACGCGAGTGAAAGGGATAAAAGATCGCTGGGCACTCGAGCGCGCTCTCTCGCATCGCAGCCGTAACTCGAAACGCATCTCTTGTGTTGTGTCATTGTCACATCATCGGGTTATTATTGTGCTGCCCGATCCCACACACAATAAGGACCACACGTAGTTAACATAAAATATAAATTGACGCAGTATTATTATATTACAAACACAAACCTTCATACGCAGCCAAGGGACTTGTTTCTTCAGTTTGTAAGGAAAACAGACCCATCTTTTTGTCGACGGTATACTGCCAGGCTGCAAACATCTCGTGTAGGAATCTGAAACCAAGCAGCATTATTACACTAGAAACAGTGATTGATTGAATAAGTACGATTTTAAGATCGATCAAGGATGCCATACCTCAATTCAAGATCGGGCCTTCCGGTGATGAGCCACTGCCAACAGTCCAGGGTGGTGTTCATGGCGTCTTCTGTGAACAACTCTACTTGGGACCAGGCTATAAGGTAATAAAAACATTTTCATTAATAATCACACTGTAAGACCTCATTTGTTTAAACAATTATTTAACCCAGTGAAGGCCCATGTCGGATACTTGCGACAGAGCGCCTAACGTCAGAATGCCCCGTCAGTCATAGCCGACATCCGCGTGACAGCGCGCGGCATCTATATACAACAGTAATTAACGGGTGATATCACAGATGCCGCATTCGGATTTTAAACCAAATTATTCTTTCCAGTAGTGATTCATACGGTGACATATAGAAATATTATTCAACTAAATTACACCATGAATTATGTCAGAAATCAAGTGTAAAAATAATAATTTTTCCTTCATACAAAATCGACAGATGAAGCTCTCATATCGACGTTGAAGTGTTAATATTTTTTTGTTTTACAGTTATCGAATATTCTTAAACTGTTATAATTTTATTTTTACTTTTACAAACTTTTTTTTACACAATGGCGGTGGGTGACTTTTTCATTAGTGAAGATATTGCCAAATTTTTAGACATACCCGATATGCTCGTTACTACCGCAGAGTTCGATAGTGAGTTGGATGATGAAAACGACATTGATGTATATTTTGAGGTTCATGTCTTTGTAACGTGATTTAATTACGCAAAAAAAAAAAAATGTGGCCATCGCCACGGCATCATTTTATGCGTGTTGTTAGTGATATATAAGTGTGATGTGTAATGTTTTAAGAATCACATTAAACACAATAATATTAGTGTAAATAAAATGTTCTATGTAAAGATCAAATTAAATATAACAATAGTAGTGTTAATAAAATCTGAAGCCATCCTTCCAAAAACAAATACGAAATAAATAATAATTTCCTAAATGTTAGAGCCTGACTTATCTGGCAAACTTTGGCCTTAAGGTATCCTATACTCCAGTTGCCTGGAGCATAAGACTATGGTGACAAAAATGTCAGTTCCTCACCCACGGCATGCAGCAAGTGCCTATGCAGTCCTGGTGTGGTAATAAGAAGAGCCGTGGCCCTCCACAACGCCCTGCGGTGGGCAGCCTCCCCCCCTCCGCGGCGGCAGGCTACCCACACATCGCTGGCCACCCGCTCGGCCACACGGCCCCGCTCGCCTTCGGGAGTATCGTCTATCATGCCGGCCACCTGGAAGAACAAATTGACTTAGTATGCAAGGCTTAGATTTAAAAAACCCAAAGAATAAATTAAGTTTTATTTTACTAATACTTGAGTTCAACAAAATAACTTACTTCCCCTGCATATCGACTCCTGACGCTCAGCACGCTGACGAACCTGGAGCTATCGCTTTTGACACACCTTGGTCTCTTATCCAGGGCCGTGACCGACAGGGGGGCGCTCAACTGGTTGAGGCCCGCAGCCTGTAGGAGGGCGTCAGTGGCCAGGGCGAGCCCTGCGTGGTGCCACAAGGTTGAATTTGGCACCTGAAAGTTTAAAGAAATGCATTATTGAATGTAGTATAGCAGACAATGACAAATTTTATTCATGAATATGTTCTACATTTGAGGGATTCCGTTTTCTTTGAATTATGATCATCTATCTTTAAGAGCAAGCAAAATAATATGAATTAAATGTATTAATTAGAAATATATAAATATAACATCAATTTATCAAAAAATATTGTTGTTGTTACCGGGATTCGAACCTAGAACTCTTCCTATCAGGGGAAATGCATTAACCGATTATGCTATACTAACACAGTGAGTTGATAACAAATTTTTCAAACATATTTGTTGCAATTTCAAATTGATACATCTGTCATGAAGCATTTAAAAAAAAAATTCAAATGGTTTATCGAATTAAAAAATCCATATATGTACATTGTTTATAAAAGTACCTATGAAGTAAAAAATTGAATATATATGTTTATAAACTTATAGTCTGCTTTAGACCCATAAGAAAATGTATTCTGTATATGTATATAGAATTTTTTTATAACTAGTTATTTTTCCGGCACGTTGAAAACGAATTTAATGGTTGGGATTTTTCTAATAATGCCTATATTGTATTAATTATAACAAATAATGTGCAGTTTATTAGTTGTATAGTAATGTAAGGGTTCTATCTAAATTACTGTTTTAAAAAATCTAACCTAGTGCATAACTTCTGATATAAATTAACGATAAAAACCAACAAAAAATTTGTATTGAAAGTAAAGGGAAATATGAGTTTTTATTAATTATGATTTTAAAATAATTTTCCCATGTGTTGATAAATACATAAACATTCAATAAATATATTATTTTCCCACCCGTGTAGCTTTCAAATGGGACAATAATGAAATATTACAAGATTACATTTGGGGTAACTGCGATACCCCGCACTCTAACAGAAAGGGTAATAAAATGCCCCATGTATGATATATTCACATAAGCGAGGGAGTTAATGCACAATCTGTTTAAAATTATATTAATTTACCAAAATTTAATATTTTTGATGGTATCATCTTACAAGGCCTTGCTTAACACTACCAGTACCTGGTTGAGGTATTCCTGAAGGTGTGAGCGGGTAGATTGTGGAGCCCACTTCATGGCCTCCTGCACGATGCCTTGACATCGATCTGCAAAATCTTTCACAATGCTCTGAAAAAAAAGATTAAATTAATATCTTTTTATCATCATCATTTTCGCCCCCTTATCCATGGAGGGCCACAAAGTTTTGACAAGGCGCTTCCATCTTACCGTCTCGCAGCACTTGTTGATCAATCATGAACAAATCTGTCTTCTCAGTTTAGTCTGAGGCATTTTTTAATTATTAATATTAATTATTTTACAGTATATTGTTACATAATACAAGTATATTAAGTAACATTTGATTGCTTTATTAATTATTGAGTATAATTGTATGAGAGTGATAAAAAAATCTACACCTTCTCCGGAACACCGCGAATAACTCTGAGATTAAACGAGTCCCTTGTTAATGTATTGGCAGCCCACCGCTGCCTGCTACTCTAGATAACTCATTTCGGCAGCCTGGATTCTTAATATCACTCTCTATAAGAATCTATATTTGGACACTATATTTTAAAGCGAACCCTTTCACAGCTTTAAAAACAAATGTCAGTTTGGTGTTGACACTTAAATACCACTAATGCCTTTTAATTTTTTAAATTAAATCAAACTTTTATACCACACTTATAGCTGAGAATTATTTTAATTAAGACTAGTTTCAACACACGTGCTGAGAATAAAACTTCACCTCTCTGGCTTCCAGTGTGTCCTGAAGTTGCAGGTTGAGATCGGTGGAAGGTACGCGGAGCACGGGAGTCTCCTGGTTGGCGTCCAACTGTAGACTGAATGACAGGACTTGAAGGATATCCAGCATAGCCCAGAGAACCTAAACCAAATCAGTTAAAACATGTGAATCCAAATTAGACATGTCCATTTTTTATGGTTTTTGAAATAGGAATGTACAAATATAAAGCAAATTAATATTTACAAATCTACTATCGAAATTAGAATATCACCGAATTTCGTATAAAAACGCAATTAAATACATCAATCGCAGACATGTCCGATAGATAATTAATTCAAACCAAATTAATAAGACATCAATATTTGGTCATATGACATGTGGCTACTGGACATTTTCAATATGATTCCAAATGTAACAGTTGAGGTACAATGGTTTTTTGTATTACTCGAAAACAGGTAAAGTGGACACGTCTGCTTTTGATTCTGGACCTCATTCAATTCCAAATTTTGCCTGAATTGATTCTAGCAGAAATTTAGATATTACTATAATTGTATATCTGTTGTGTGATGTCTTACAATTCAATTCAAATTAACATTAATTTTCTAAGAATGTTTATCATTTGGCTTTACCCTACAGTTCCACAAGAGATGCGGGAACCTGTCCACCAACCCGGCGAGATACTTGTCGGCCACGCGCCGGATCTGTTTGTGGATGTGGTTGAAGCTCACTAGCAGTAGTTGTGCATGAGCCTCCAACTCTCGCTCCCGAGCCTCATCCTTGGGCTTGTTGGACATAACATCCAAAAACTTTTGGAACACTCTGTCGCCAACACTGAAATAAAACAATTTTTCAATTTAAAGCATTTCTGTCAATAATACCATCGCACTGAAGCTTTAAGGCGCACCCCTTTCAATAATAATTCATCTTTTCACATTCTTTATGAAAATGTGGGATTTTATTATTTATTTATATCAGAAGTCATACACTACATTATACTTTTTTTTTAAATTATTACTTAGATGGAACCTTTACAGTAATGTAAAACTAAATATTATTTGCCATAATTAAGACAATACAAGCATTATAAGAAAGACCGCGACCATTAAATTCATTTTCCGTGTGCCACAAAATTACCTTAATATGGAAAATTCTTACATATATTTTATAATAATTTTGAAACCAAGATTACGAAGACAAATCTATACTTACAAATTAAAAAAATATTTAAAATGGATAGAGCTATAAACCGTTAAATTTGCAGGATGTGTTATCAGTTTTTGACATTTTTAAAATACTTTTTTTTAGTGAAAACAAATGATTTTAAATAATATATTGTATTTATTCACATGCTTTGAGGCTTCAGCTACTATTTAAAACCAAGTTTTATATCAAAAATACAATAATTAGTTTTTAAATAATAAATTTTCAGTCTTATAAATGACAATTATTTTAATGTTCCTTTAAAGTTCAATACGCCGCTCTAGCCAGCCAAAATGGACGTAGAATCTGTTGTTCTCTTAGGTTAAATATTTAGCCACAATGTGAATTAAAATTAAACTTATTTACAACATAAGTTGCAAATTTTGTACATTAGATGTTTTTTCATTGATTTTAAGGGAAAACAACATTTTCTTGAACATAGTAAGTACATTATTTTGTATGTAAGTCGCAATTGTTTATTTCTACTTATTTCAATAAATTATTTAATTTTCAATGGATTAATTCAAATGACAACACACATATTATGTCATTCCATAATATTATTAGGCAAAAAAACTCTAGAAATGGGTTTTATTCTGACAGCTCGTCTCGAATGCGAATCTAGGATGTGATATAAAGGCTTTATTATACAGTTTTTGTATTCTGTTTAAATCAAATTACCTGCATACACATTGCCACATCCCCAGCTTGTCCTTCTGCAGGGCGGAATCACTCAAGTATTCCAGAATCGGCTGCAGACTGGGCTCGGGGGAATTGGATACCCTGAAAAATTACTATGTAAAAAATGCTTGTACTGTACAACGATCAAAGAACTAAGCAGATAATGGATCGCATTTAAAAGCATAAGTGCATTATCTCATTTCGGTATAACATATGTCTATAATGAGTATGTGTCAATATCAAAAATACAGTGGATTTCCCAAATTTTACATTTTCGCATAATTCTCTTTTCAGTTTCATATAATTCGATAAGAAATTGCCCGAGACATACAACATTATGTTCATAATTTGGCAGTGTTGAAACCAAACAGGATACTGTGAATATATGTCATAATATTGATATATTTGATTTATTTACACCTTATCCCGGAATCGTTTTGAGAGTTGTTCACTTCTTGTTTCGATTTGTCAATATTACATTCAGTTATTAACATCTTAATACCATCGTAGGTTGGCTCCGGGAGCCATACCTGTACAATTTGATGTAAGACTCGTTATCACATTAAATTCAGAGAACAGCCAGAGAGAATCTATAGAAATCATGCACCCCCAAAAAGGGAGGGTAGACATCACATTTATGTGTTGCAGTTGCAGAACTCGGTCACAGTCCGGCAGAAATTCACCCTGTCCAGGTGGCAAGAGGTGCGAGGGAGAGCCAGTAGAATGCTCCGTTAGGTCTCTCTAACCACCGCTCTTCCTGGCATCGTCCATCCCAGCAACCCTCAGCGCGAGACCCACACCCTAATAAAGTCCCGGAAATGTCTGAGATTCCTTTAATTTCTTAATAGGTCATCGTTCCGGTGGATCCAATGACCTATACCTTCTAATCCTGCAATTATGATCTCACGTGTATCATTCATAATCACACAGTCCAAGAGGATGTGCTCCGGCGTCTGCCTCACCTGAGCGCAAACACATCACGGTTCACAGACAAGTCAAAGAGCTTTCTCATGAAATGCCCATGCCCCGAGATCATCTGCATCTCGTAGTGGTCCAGTGCCAGAGGACCAATATTCAATATTCCCAATATTCCCTTTAAATTTGAATCAAGGTGTGCCCATAAAAAATCTTTTGTGCAATCGTATTAAATTCCTATTATTTGTACGATAGGTGATAAAATAATAAAAACATTACAATACTAGTAAAAGACTATTGATTGGGCCTGGGTTGACCACATTACTAATGAAGACGTATTAAAATGATAACAAGTATCATGGAAAGCTGAATACTTCGGACGCATTATTCGCAATGAAAAATACAACTCATTATGTAGGGGAAGATAGAAAGTAGCAGAGGTGTAACCTCAGAAAGTGGTCGAAGTCTTATACAGGATAAATCAATAAAAAGCGCCACATGAAGAAGTTTTGTTAAAAATTGTGTGCGGGTTACATTTTTTTATGTGCGCTATGATGCCAAATCATGTTCGCGCGCACACCTCGGAGGGAACATTTGCTATGACTTATAACAAATTTATTTTATACAATGCGCAGAAATTTGGGAAAAATGATTTAAAATATCATGAAATTAAGCAAACCGAAACAATGCTGACAAATCATGAAAGATGGCGACACTCGTAATCTAGTAGGTAAGACGGAAGGGGTTTCGAGTTCAATTTCCGGTAAGGTCACAATGCATCTTGTGAGATTTTTTCAAGCTTGGGTGTTTTTGTGATGCGTTCCGGTACAGTAATTGGGCCTCGTGGTTAAAAATAAAGTGCTTATTGACATTCAAATGAAAGCTTCCCCGTATTTTATTAATTATAAGAAAATATGCAAATAAATTTAAAATGAGCTTCTATATATATAAATATAAAAAGAATCATTCAAACCTCAAAGTCTCGAGCCAGTAGACACTCAGCAAATAGGTGCACTGAGCGAAACTCAGTTTCCCCACATATGCTACAACGTCGGGGGGGTGCTCCAGAAGGTTCAAGATCTGCGTCTTTAGTTCTTGAAGCTCTGTCAGAGACACGGAGTCATTACGCACGGCCGAGGTATACTGCAGCTCCCTCATCTCGGAACGAGAAGGGGTCTGGGAGACGAGGTACGGAGACTTGACGGCAATCTCTTTCACACCCGCGTACCATTCTGCGGGCCATAGACCTAAAATTATTGCGTAAGTATTATGGACTTGATTATTATGTATCCCATAACCATATCGATAATAAATTTTAAGATATCAAAACCTCACATTTTTAAAATGTAAACTATGCATTTAAATATAAACTAATCTTACAAATCGTAAAAATATTAAATTCAAATCTAAAAATGGACAATTTAAAAGTGCATCTTCTTAAAATTGATGCACTGATACATTAATAATTTTCCGAAATGATGCAGAAATTGGATTTTCTTATTAAAACCTCCAGAATTCTCAAAGGAATTTTTAAATTGTCAGTCTAAATGCGAAAAGGCAGTACTTGATAATGGTAAATATAAAATTGATGAATATAACAATAAAAAATGTTGATTATATATTATTGCACAAGCGCATATCCGCAAGGGGTGCCATCGACATACTAATGTAAATAAATATGCATGGTAATGGTTTGCCCTTGGGTGTTAGTGGCACCTAGTAAGACAACGTAATAATGTAATGTAGTAATAACGCTCATGGGCGTGATCGGTAGTCAAAGTGTTCAATAATGGTAAATATATAATTGATAATAACATTTCCAATTTTAATAATAAAATGGCACTTATGAAACAACCCAATATGTTGGATGTTGTGTTTCACGTAATACAAACTATAACATTGACTTTTAGGATTAAATATAAATGGAGAAAATTTGCTATTTTTCCTATAAGTGTATATTAAAATCAATCTAAAAAAACCTTTAGTAAGAAAAAATATAGATTGCAAAATATCATTAAATAAGTGGATAATATCTTTTTAGGGTTACTCTGTAAGCACTATAGAAAGAGGCAATAAAAAGTACATAGTTTACATGTTCTCCACCAAACTCCGTTATAAGTGATGACATTCTGTGGCGAGTCAATATAATCAAACTGTGCGATAAATTGTCTTCAACGAATTTATGTGAAAATATTGTGTACGCACGCATACTTACCGAATATTGACGTTTGAAAAAGATATATAAACGTAAAAGATCAGTTTTTCAACACCATAAACATGCAAGTATTGGTACACAATTATATTTATAAACTAACACACAATATATATATAAAGTGACAAAGAAGAAGAGAAAACAAAGTGTGTAAGGACGAGACCTAGAACTGCATGCGTATATATTTTCATATCTGGTCTAAAATGTCACATTAAATTAGGTTATGACATGTTATGATATGATTATTGAATGGATAGGATTAGATTAATCAGATTCAAATTGTTTTCTGCATATTGTGTAATATCAAAAAGTATCGACACATTGTTTGATTTCAAAATGTAGCAGAATCATCCATTGCCAACATTGAATATTAAAAATACCTGTAAATTCATGCGTTGTGTTAATTTTTCACTAAACTCTGTGTAACAAACAAGTGACAATTTTTGCAGGACCCGGAGAACACAATTACAAACGCATCACAGATGGTGTTTTACTCACGTTTTCTGACGCCTGTTCAAGATGATTAACAAAATCGCACCGTGTTGCCGTTTAAACAGAAGACCAGAGAAAATACCGGCAAACAGAACAATTCATATTAGAAATCACACTTCATGCGAGTGATATTATTTATATTGGCCATTATTTTAATAGTTTTTAATCAAACGAAGATTACTTTTATTCGCTATCGTGGAGCATCTTAAAATATTAGTAGAATTAATTTTTCAATTAGAAGCATTAAGAAAATATTCCTGAAAAGTACATTAAAAACAAATTAACAGCAATGGCATACCCGATTCAGCTGCAGTGAAACCCATGACTACACAATAAAGCCAGAAATCTTTGAAGAGTTTGTGAAGGCGAGGTTTGGGATTCCTTATCGGGGGTAATCTCCTCACCAACACCTGTAATCATGTGAAATAAAGTAAGTATGAAGTGGAGAAATGACAGTATTGAAATATACAGATGATGCCAATAATTTGTGCCATTTGACAACACTGTTTTCAAAATGTATAACAAAATAACTTTTAGTGTTATTTTCATAATTATTTACATGCATCTTAAAACATCCATTTTTCAGTTAGTTTGGAAATAAACATCAAAGGCAATAGGTAGACTAGGAAGGAAATCCATCAGAGATACAGGCCTGGGATGGATTGCAACTGAAAATAAGTAATGCGTGTGCGGGTGGCAGGATTTTAATGCATAATCCCATTTTGAGATCCCGCCAAAGATGAACCGATTACAACAGATTTCGATTGTCAATAATTAAAAATCCAATAAAATCGTCCAAGTTCGGGACTTTAAGAAGTGCCTTTCTTTGTTTTTTGCCTCTAAATCTAAAAATATACATCATGATGGCATTAAAAATGTATTAAGAAGATGGCAAGATGTGGTAGATTTGTATAGAGATTATAATAAATTAAATTTTGCAGTTTTTACCCCACTGTATATGAAAAGTCGCTTAAAATACGATGCATTAATGCCACTTAGTGTCCCAACGTACTTAAGGAAAATATTCTTTAATTTATCTTCATCAGAGTAAAATAGAAATAAATAAAAAATTATTAAACAAATTATAGATATCTCATAGAGACAAAGCTATTTATATTATACTATATGGGAAAATATGGAATTAAGGGTAATTACAAGGCTTACAACCTGTCTTCGACTGGCTTAAGCAATCACTTTACACAATGCAACGTTCACCATTCCACCCAATCAACCTCCATATCTATTAAATTTTTGGAAGTTATATATATGTTTACCACGTAGAAACACATTGAGTATTTAACAACAACTTAAATAGCTTCATCTCTATGAGATATCTATAATTTGTTTAATAACAATGCCTTTGGAGGTAAAATTCCAGTAATTGTATGCTCTTGGACATACTCAAATATTGTTAAATAAAAAATTGGCTGTGAACATTCAATTAATGCCAAAATGAATCAGAAGATCTAAATAAACTTGGTATTTGGATATGGTGCTGGAGAAGGATGACAGGATAGAAAGAGTAACAAATGAAGAAAAATATCAGAAAGGTAAAACAAAATAAATAAATTCTAAAATGGATGAGTTCTGAGTGCCACTATTCTAATGTCATTACTCCAACAAGCTTAAAGACACATAAGTAGGAGACCATCATTCCAGGACCTTCTTTCCCTATCGTCCGTCATATCTTGGACAGATATGCCTATTCCGTTGCTACTTAGTCATGTACACTTTTTAGGCAAAGTCTCTTGCCTCAGTTCTCTGACAAATATGTACGTTGGGTATTGATCTCTAAAAAATATTCAACTCATAACCCTTTTAATGAAATTAAAAAAGAAACATGTTTCAAAAATTTTAAATTTTTCTATTGTCATAATTTTTTACACATTGTCCATGTCGGTTCCTCATGACTGGATCCCGATCTCCAAAAACTCCCACCCTCTTGACTATGCTTCTTCACTTTTCTCGACATCTTGCAGATCTTAGGGCTGTCACCAAAGAAGTTCCTGTTGCCTTTTCCACTTGGTTGGTCCAACATCTGGGGGATCTTCCTTTTCCTCTTTGTCCTTTGACGTGGCCCACCACAGCGAGCTTCTCAAAGCTATCTTCCCTTTTCGCAAGATGTCCAAAAAATTTAAGGATTCGTCTCAGGCAAATGGTTGAGTCTATCCTTGATTTTCATTTCCCGCAGAATGGAGACATTCATGCGTCTCGCCGTTCACGGTGTGTCCAATATGTGTCTCCAGCGCCACATCTCAAAGGCATCAATCCGTCTTCTCCCCCTTGCTTTCAGGGTCCATGATTCCACACCATATAAAAATATAGAAATCACAAGATTGTACAAGCCTGATATTCGTCGTCAAGTCTGGACATAAAACTTTTCACCATTCCTATATGTCGTTTAATTTCTGGCTCGCAGCTACCATCGTCAGTAATTACGAACCCGAGATAATTGAAATCTTTGACAATTTCAAGGTCCGAAAGGGCATCTGCTCGGTGAAAGTTGGTAATGTCGCTCAATGATCATTTCACATATTTTATTTCCATCACCACTTCAATTCCAATATACCAATTAAAACTAAACTTACGGCAATTACAGGAATGAGGACTCCCAGATTCCCGGCACTGCTGGAGGCCTTGAGCGCGTTGGGAGCCCTCTCAGAGGCCCGCTTGCCCTCCAGGCCGAGTTGCACAAAGAGCTCTAACAGCCGACCCAGCAACTCGGTCATGCCCTGCTCCCCGGGGACGTTGGCCGCTATATTAGCAAGCGCATTTATCACAGCACCAGCTACGTGTCTGGAAATAGATTGTACACGGATCATCTAAAAATAATACTGTATTATATTTCTGTAAGGTTGTCGAAATATACATATATGAAATGCTTTTTTTTGTCACACAACAAGCGTTCAGGCATCTTTTTCAATGGATTTTCCAAGTTTTCAAAATCAACAGCAAGAAAATTTGTCAGAGAAATGGACAAAACTTTGGAATTTACTATGAACATTTACTTTAAATACAACAAATTAAATTTATGTTAAGAACTGAATATATAATTTTTTAATAAAAAGACCATTATTTTAATAATAGCACAGGAGTAAATAATATCCTTCATAAAAATGGGTTTGGCCTCCGGTAGGACAATTTGGATAAAAAAGGCAGTGAATAGTGGTATGTATTGCAATTCTAAATAACTAAATTAATTAATCCATTAGCCCTATATTAAGTATTATTCCTTTTAAATCAATTTAAGGTGTCACTTTAATTCAAATTTTAGCATTTTTTACAAAAAATATGAGTTTTTATTATTAATTTATATCAGAAGTTATACACTAGATTTTACTTTTTTTTAAAACTATTACTTAGATAAGATCTTTATGCTCATTTAAAACTAATAAACTGAATGTTATTTATAATACAAGCATTATAAGAAAGACCGCGACCATTAGATGCATTTACCGCATGCCATAACATTTTATGTATGTCGCAATTAAATATTTTGTTTATTTATAACACTATTGCATTTTAAACAAAAACTGTCTGTTTCATAAATAATATGTAATTATCACCAAAACGCCAACGTGGCATTTTAAATTGATGATATTAAACAAAATAATAAATTGAAGCTGTCATAATAATTTTAAAGTACAATGTTAAGAATGTATACACAATAAAGTACATACATATATCAAAAATATAAATCAGTGCATTAAATAAAATGAAAAAATTGGTACTGTATACTTATGATAATTTAACACCACAGGCCTACTGGGGAGTAGAAAAGATGGCAGAGCACCGGCTTACCATGTGAGAGTTACTGGAATTGATACTTGGTGCCTCTAAAACCTTTTTGATTTCAAAAAGATTCTAGAGACACCTGGTATCAATCCCGGTACCGGTAAAAGTAAAAACAAGGCACAAAGCATAAGTGAGGGCATTGAAAAAATGTTGCAAAATTCTGATACAATTTTTCATGATGAAATGTATTGAGGGACTTACTAAATAAACATATTCTATATTTAAATATTTTATTTTTTATAATGATATTAAAAACTTTAAAAAAGAACACCACAGTGCAAAAATGACATTTTCTAAATTTTGTTCTGAAAATGTATTTATTCTTCAACGTATATAAGAAAAGTTAAGAGTTTTAGCATTACGATCTGTCATTAAACCTTGATATACAGATATTCTAAACGAACATAAAATGCTCTATTACCGAGATATACAAAATTAATCAAATTTAATTTAGTCTATTATAATTGAAAGCATTCTTCTCATGCTGTAAGAGATATGATGTTTGAGTGAGAGAGAAATCTGAGAAAGAGGAAGATAGCTATATGGTATAAAACATGATACTAAAAAATATTTATTTTGCGAGAAATCAAACTCATAACTCATATTACCAACGCAACTTAATATAAATATCACTTCTAGACGTAAAACATGCGTATCTTCTATGTTGTGCCAATTATAATCAACCCGATTCATTAGCTGCGTGACGCTCGAATGCAGACCTGTACTGTTTCCTTTCATCGATGGCCCCGCTGACTCCATAGGCCGCACTGCCCGCCTCTACTGTGATAACGGTGAACATCTTCATGATCTCGTCGTAGACAGTCCCGTCACACTGGGAGATGATCATGCAGCCCAACTGGTCGACTATCAGCGTGTCCAGAGCAGGCACTCGGCAAAATCTGTACAAGTTGTCCATGACTATTAATGAAAATAAAGTATTTTTATCAACATGCGTAGTTTCATCTTCCAGTATTTAGAACAAACCTGACCAACGGTTTTGCATCTTATGTTGATCTAACCAATTAAGCTCTGATATTATCTATTTATATTTATTCAACACTTACATTTACTATCTACTATATAAAGTGCTAAAATTAATTTATATGTATGTAAAACCATATCAAAATTAGTAAAGTGTCTGTGAAAGACAAGTTCTACAGATTGCAAATGCAAATAACAGTAGGTAATAGTAACTACTGCAGACATTACATCCAAACAGATTGACTTTGCATTTAAGATTACGGAAGCATACAAATGAAAATAAAAGATTTTATCTGTCTTATTGATTTTTTTTCGTTTACTTTAAAAAAATTATAAATGTCAAACATGACATTAAATCTTTAATGATAATTTTTTGAGAGTTACATACTAGAAATAACACATCAACAAATAACAAGAATTTAATAGTTTTTATAACCTTAATTTATTAAAAAATCAACAATCATTTTCTTCACAATTTTTTTTTTTTTCTGTCTACGAATTTTGATAATTAGAATACTCGCAAGTACCTATTTGCATGCTATTGATAAGTAGGTACATACTTGAATACTTTAATTTCCCCATTGTTGATCAACAACGTTCCACATTCAAAATTATTGACAAATTAGAAATCTGCTTTTGTTTAAAATTATTTGTTGTAAAATTTCTTTGCTGTATACTTTGATGTAAGAGTATTGTGTATGCAGGATGGTGGTCGTACACAGGCTGTCAGTTATCTTTTGATAACATTATGCCCGTCGACTCAAAGTGAAATAGTACATGCTTACCTCTGTTGGAAAAAGAGCAAGATGGTATCTGTAGCTTTTGGTATATCCTTGAGAGCGACTGCTACGTGACCCAGCATTATTACAATGTTGGTGCTGATAAGGCTCGATGAACTGAAAATATATGTTTTTAATTGACATCTCATGATGTATGTTAGAGATAAAAGTAAGACAAAATACAATATAATTAATGTTTAAAATGGTTTATATGATATAGTGAGGTTGACCACATGGAATAAAGTGAACGGCGCTTTAAATGCTTGCTTACTTAATTAACTATGCAAATGAATTTCTGGTACTAACTAAGAAAGGCCAAAAGAAAAATGAAGTTAGACTCAATTAAATGGAAATGAAGTCAAATGTTATAAGTGAAGAATGAAAAAATTAGGAGTAAATGGAAATCTAATTGTAGAATAGTGAACACGATTAAGAAAGGATGGCTTAGGTGGTAAATAAGTTGAACGAAAGAGTCAGGAGAGGATAGTAAGAAAAATATACAATAATGCAAATTTTGATGGCAAGAGAAACAGAAAATGACTATGAAAAACATAGTTTGACCAGGTAAACCACGAAAATGGTCCTATTAGAAGCCTCGACAATTGACGAGCATGCTTGAGAAGATGCATGAATATAGACAAAGCGACAGTTATGTGTAAGGATGGAAGAGTATGGCGTTTTATTCTCTCTTCGGTTGTTAGTCTAAACCAGCAGAGAAACTGTGTGACAGTAAGTAAGTAAGACTTTTATATTTTCTTATACATCAAATATGTTGTCTTATATTTTTATATATTTTTTATTTTATATTGATTTAAACATAGGTATAAAGTTTTAAAAAGTACTGTGTAACTTACTATTTAGGTAATTATAAATGCTGCCCACACGTATTTCCTGCCTAATCAGGATTTATATATTATTATAGCTTTTATTTTTTAATGTGATTATTGTGCCTATGAAAATACAGATATGTATAAATAAAAAATTTAAGATTATCTCATTGCGTTAATTGATTTATTAAACTTTTTTCCTAAATTTAATTGCAATATTTTTGGTAATATCTTTACTATAAATATCATTATCATTTTAGGTTTCATCACAACCGTAGCCATAAATGATTGGTGTCGAAGATAAACAAAGTTGTCAGTAATTTCTGAAAGAAGAGCTACTTGCAATGTGATAAAAGAATGAAGAATATGAAATACAGACTAAATCCGCAAAACATTGGCACTGGCTTACCTATCACTGGTCTCCGCCGTGAACAGACGATTGCTGACCGAAGAAACCAACTCTACGACGGGCAATGGGTCCAGAGACTGCGCTGCCTCCAGCGCGATGCATAAGTTCTCGATGGCCGCGTCACGCAGCTTCTCGAATGCTGTGCAACGAGAAGACGCATTGTCTACGGTCCGTATATCGTTTCCTATGTCCAACAGCTCGTTGCCTTGCACTGGAGATTAAAGCTCTGATAAAACTCGTCACCTTATTCAATGGGTCCGTCGTGGCGTGTGCAATAATCATCAACTATCTTTTGTCTCATGTTTTATTATGAGATTAGTTTGCTGCTATATTTAAACTCCACAGTTTATCAATATGAAAATATTGTTCAGTTTTTATTAGCAGACTTAGATTTAGAATTGATTCTACAATATATTATATTAATTTGAGCAGAAATGGTTTAAATAACTATAACAATAATTATTTTACATTTAGAGAAATACATTTAGTTAACATTAATGAGATGAGTGAGAAATAGTAATAAAAACTACAAAATCGTTATTATTTCTTAACACATTGGCTGCCAAGCAAAAATTATCAAAACTACCCTAAATCGCCAATTTGTGTAAATGATATACTAGTTGAGATATGTATAGGTGCAAAATATTTTGTGTATTGAATATTATTTTTAATAATGTTATTATATATATTGTGGATGTAGTTGACCTTTTATTTTTGCTATTGCAGTGTATTTCTTATTATTCCTCATCAACCTCGTATGTATTCAGCGTCATATCTCACATACTAATAAAAAATTTGATGGTGCTATGTGGTAAGGAGTGTTCAGTGATCGCTATAAATGCTAAAATGCAAAAGAAATGTGACCGTCGGCGCATAACAAACACTTAAAAACAGGTGTAAAAATCGGTCACCGGTGACCCCCACGGCAGTCAACGTGTTAACAATTATTTTATCATGAAGATTTAAAAAGAAAATTTAAATGCAAGAGACTCACAAGCATATACATAAAGGAAATGCATTATATGGAAGAAGTAAAAAATGTAAGAATAGGAAAGTAAAGTACTGAATCCTCTTAAGTTTGTCGTGAAGAAGCATTATAAATATATATGTTTCAAAGAATAATTTCAAATAACAAAACTACTCGGTCTTGAACATTATTAAAGTGGATGGTATAAATAGCTAAAACAACAAGAATCAAGCTGAAAAATACGGGCCATGAGCAGCTTGTGTACAATTAAAAATATTATTACTACTGTCAAAGAAATAATCAGTTTTAATTTCGTGTAGTATGTAATACAACCTGACATTTCAAAATTTGTTCCTACCTGTTGCTACTAGCTTTTGGGTTTTAATGATTATTGCATAACACTTTGACATCGCCCATTGTTGATGGTTACATTGTAAGCGGTTATCAATTGTAAAAAAATCTTTTCATCGTCATAAGTTATAATATGGAGTTTGGAGTACATAGTGGTCAAAATCTAATGGCAATATAATTGACAGGGGACACTGAGGGCTGATATTGTAATATAATGATAATTTTTTCTAACTTTTCACATTTATTGCAAGACATTCTTTAAAAATGTTAACAAATAAAAATACCTAAACTAAAATTATTAATGAATTGTCGTGACTTTTCTAAACTATACATTATAATCTTATACAATTGTTACAATAATACTACAGAAGAAATCCAAAAACAAATATGTAGTAAGCGTGAATCGTTGTTTTATCTACCTCAAAAATTTAATAATATCACGACTGTTATCCAGAAACACCAAAGTTTTAGTATACAAAATGCTTATCAAACCAGTGTTTACATATGAGTCTGAAACATGGGTACTGACTAAGAAAAATGAGTACGCACTAGATGTTTTTGAAAAGAAAATTTTGAGGCATAGCTATGGGCCGGTGTTAAAAAATAAATGTTGGCTTAGACGCTACAACAATGAGCTCTATACTTTGTATAATGAGATAAGAGCCTCGAGATTTATTTCAATAGAGACTTCAGCAGTTGAGCTGTACAAAAAGAATGACCGGACGGCAATCACACAAGACCAACATGGCGTAGAGGTTTGGGAACATCAAAGGTGAGATGGAGCGACAATATCTTCAAAGACATATCTGTCTTAGAGATCCAGGCTTGTAACAGCTGGATCAATCGAGGAAAATTCTTGAGGATACCGAGACCCACCAGGGGTTGTAGAGCCAATAGTGATGATGATCGTCAACATCATCAGCTATTTTCTATCCACTACTAAATGAAGGCGTTCCAAAAAAGTCTTTCACTTTTCTCTGCCAATTATTTGACAATATCAGCAATAAAATTTTGAATATAAAATCTTTGTTCATTGTTGAATTGTTTTCTTATTGTTTTAAATGTGAATACAAATCACAAAATCAAAAACGGCACCCTGTCTAACTGCTACTGGAGGTTCTATTAACCGGGCATCATAAATGAACCAATTAACTATCTACATTACAAGATAAGCCTTCAGAGTATAGCATTGTTATAAAAAAACAAAAGCAAGTATGTACACATATATGTAAAAAAAAAAAAAAACATTTTAACCACCACCACCCACCACAAATGATTATTATGTAGTAATATATAATATAATCTCTACATAAGCTTTATTTTATTACACATTTAATTATACTATAATGTTAAATTCCACTCCCTTTATATTATTATTCATTAGTATGTATTAAATTATTGTAATATTAAAGATTACAATAGTCGGGGAGTATTTTTACAATTGATAAATATTTACAGTGCCATTGGTGCATCAAGAAGCAGTGCAGCGTGGGTGCAGACAGCGGAAACAGACATAGAACTTTCAAGGAGAAAATTAGCAGCACATATTTCAGGTTATGGTTTAATGGCAGAATTAACACAGTACAAGATAATGCAAGAGCAATTTATATAATAAATATCATAACTATTTACTATGGTAATTTTTAACCTCTAGTAACTTTTTACTAACGCCCGTAGTAAAAATCCTTTGCGGGTTGTGGATACATCAAATTTACTACTGTTAAAGCATAGATGGAGATAACTATAGGGGTGACAAATAACCATAAAATATGCATTATCTAAGGAGTTTTTCACCTAGGCGTTCGAAATCTGTCACTTTGGTGGTGAAATTTTTTCAAATTATGTGCTAATGTATATTAAACAACGAGATCATCATCGGACGAACTCTCATCACTAAAATAGCGGGATATTGAATGATTCATTGTCGTATACTGCAACATTCAAAGTATCAATGTGTCAGATGACTTTTGAAACAGCTGTGAAAAGTCTACCATATTTAAACTATCGATTCTCATTTTTACAATCGGATATAGGAGAGTAAAATGAGTTTACTATGGGATGTACTTTCGAGAAGTAAATATTTTTTTACTAACAATCAAACAACCCATTTTCGCAAAAATATTTACTTTAGTAACTTTTTTTACTATAGTAAAAAGTTACTACTGATCACACAACCGGCCCTTAGTGATGAGCTGAACCGTAATTTTAACTGTGATTGCTAACTGATTATTTGTAAATCAGAAAGCAATCATCGGTACACTAGAAACTAAACCTCAAAACAGTTAAATCTCAGTTACCAATAACGGTTTAGCTCATCACCATATTGCTGTGAAGCATTTTGCTTCAATAGTTAAATTAATATATTTTTTTAAAGGGCAACACATCTAAGGAGGTCATAATTAAACAACAATATTATAATATTTTGTATAACAAGGAATCAGTTGACACAACACGCCGATAAAGGTCGGAATACAAGGACGACTACATCAAAAATGTGAAAAATTCATTGTACGTTCGTAAATATAATAAATATTTTTTGGCACTACAAACACTGTTCAAAATTTGTTTCAAAGAAGTCAATGAATATATTATAGAGATAGTCATTTGCAAACTTTAAAATAATTACATCATACATTGTTCCGAATTCGTAAACACATTTTTGGCATGTCTTTTAGTATAAGCCGCAACCATGTTATTAACACATTCCGCATCCAAATTCACATCCATACATTTCCTCATGCTTGTCTTTTCAGTGTGAAATGTGACCTTGACGCCAGCAGACGTCAACTTGACCGATATTTGTTCAATCTCGACATCGCAATGGCATTCGCGGTGTGGACCTTTCAGCTCCAGTGCACCAGCACTGTATTGTTTGTGATCCTGTGATTTGTATGCACAGTGATAATGTTTGTTTGTGCCGTGGGTGAACTTGTTACATCGCCGTATTCAATTGGAATCGGAGGTTGGCTCATCTGCGTGCCATTTATTGTGATCTCGACGGTGACTGCAGGATTACGAAGGCGTCATATATAAGGTAAGGCGAGCAGTTCTTCCGAATCCCTGTCCCCAAAATTGCTGGTCCTTCGACTAGAACCCCTATCCCCTCACTGACTTCATCCTGTACCATGTTTACCTACTTCCCTCTCATACTTTGCAGTAATTCCGATTTACGACCGGAATTATTCCATTTCGCGGGACATGCAACTCAGAGATTGCACAATTAATACATAATTAAAAGAATTATAGAATTAGATTCAAAATTTCTCTAAAATCGTAGATCAGAACACATCTCTACACACTCATAATTGTGAGATCCGTAATAAACTGTATCGTTGTACATTGAGTTCTTGACTACCTGAATTCTCGCACACAAGAAAACATCATTGTTGGCAACCGTAATAGTCGGGTTAAGAATATAACAATGTATTATTGCACAAACACACATAAACAAACCGTAGGTCGCAGGGGATGCCGGCGACATACTGATGCGAATAAACATGCATGGAAATGGTCTGTCCTTGGGCACTGGTGACACCTAACAATACCCATAGGTGCGATCAGCAGTAAATGTGTTAATGAAAGGTTTTATACAAAATAAAATATATTGTAAATAAATGAACACCGGTGAAATCTCGATCGATCGTTCCTCGAATAATTATTATTCCCGCATGTATTGTTATTTCTTCCAGTCCTGAATTGACTTCATACAAAACACGTAAAAATAGGTCACATGGATCGTTCCTCTATGCATCATTTTACCGCATTAATCATTTAAATTACGCAGCATACTTTGTAGCTAAATACTTAACAACACTTTTGATTAACGGTCCTCATAAACAATGAGCGGAACATTCGAATAAGAGAGAAAATGCTGCTGCTGACTGCCGTTTGACATTATACAATACAAAGATTTTTTTTGTTTCTGTGCAGGTTTTTAATTTTAATTTTATTCAAACACATTCATTTACATGTGAAATATGTATCTTTATTGTATTGAAGATTTAAGTATGAAAAATGTTACTTTTTTCTATATTCCCGCATTCATAGTTTATTTCAATAGGACCCTTCAAAAACGATAGATAGAGGTTTCACTGTATATATAGCATCAATCCTGTATAGTGTAATGACTAATTAAGAGTTAGATGTTCCTAAAAAAATACCTTAAATACTGTACTATCCCCCCTTGTAAATGTTAAAGAATTTAGTATGTAATACGAACTAACGTGTGACTTTGATTTTGTCCTTGTTGCCTCTGTCAGTAGCCAACTTATGTAGTTTGACCAGAATAGGCGAGGGTTTGACCAGGAACTCGCGGAGGCAATTGATGGACGTGCCAGCGATGTTGGGAAATTTCACCGCCAACTTTCCGAGGCCCTTTAAAACAAAACAGATTTTGTTTAAATGTAATATACAAATTTAAAAAAAAACAGAGCTACTTTTGTTTGTATACTTAAGCAGCAAAAGAAAATTTTCAACATTTGATGTATATTAGTGATAGTATAATCGTTATTTAAACTGTTATTGTGACTGTGATTTTGTTTTGATAACTGATTAATGTAATTATTCGAGCAATGACTGGTACACTAGAAAGTAAGTCTCCGACAGTTTAATCTTAGTTATCAATTATCGTTAAATCTCGGTTACCAATCATAGACACAGTCACATAACGGTTTACCATCACTAGTGTATATTGTACAAGCCTGACTTGATATGTAAGGTTAGACAGACAATGGTGTTGTGTGAGTAAAAGTACGTACAGTAAAGTCACAGGTTTATTCAATAAAGACTACAATATGTACTAGTGATGGTAAAATCATTATTTAAACTGTTATTTTGACTGTTATTGTGACTGTGATTTTGTTCGACTGTAACGATGATTGATAACTAATTAACACAATTCTTTGAGCAATCACTGGTACACTAGAAAGAAAGTCTCCGACAGTTAAATCTTAATTACCAATCGTCGTTAAATCACAGTTACCAATCATCTTACCATCACTAATATGTACATAAAAGATTTTAAATACAAATGAAGTTATGCATGGTGAAGAAGTGACATGCCAAATGGCCGGTGGGATGCCTGGGCCGGAAGCCGGTGGGATGCCTGGACGGTCCGCTTATGGTGCCAAATTCACTATATAATTAGTCATGATATTACATAATACTTTTTGTGATGTATCTATGGTTCACAAATGCGTGAGCGTGCATCAGGTTGATACAAGTGAGTGTGTGAAAGAGTTAAATGGAGATACGCCACCGTCATCGGATCTCTCTGCTCTGAACCGCGATACAGTTAACTTCCGTCATTGTCTTGGATTATATTGTAGAAGCATTTGGAATAAATACTTTTGTTATCACGAGATTGGGTATTACTCCGAAGACACCATCCCGTATGACACTTTTAAAACAATTTTAAGAGATGTGCATAGCGGCCAATCATATTTGCTACTATTTAAGAGAAGTGCTCCGATTTGTCCATGTTTTATCGACTAAATAACTAATTTGCAAACAAGAAAATTAGCCTTTGAATTTCAGTCGTTAGGAATCTATTTCCAAAATTCACAAGAAAATGTTTCAATAAAACAAAAGTTATGCAAACCTCTAAGCAAACCATCAGTAATGGCATGTGAGCCAGCACGAGCTTATGATTGTGCGTCGAGGTCAGCTTTTCATTCAAGCGGCCGCACAGAGAATCAGCACCTACAAAATAAATTTAACAATTGATTTTCATATAAATTATAAAAATGTACACTATTAGACCTACCTGTCGCTTTATAAATTTCTATGTTAACAAATATTATTCTCACAAAATGAATATAATTCGATTGTCATTGTAAATATTGTCTGCGGATGTAAACAAAATACAACAAATAGATTATTTAAAAAAAATAACAAATTCTTAATAAAAAGTCTGCACATTTTTGTACTAGCACGTGGAAAAGAAACTTACAAAATAACTAAATTAATTATAAATAAATTAAAATAACAAAATGTCGACACCCAACATCTAGAAGGAGTTTAGTGTTTTTATGATCAGAAAATGAACCTAGTAATATATATTTCAGGTACTGGTCTATTAAGAGTGGCCACTTGAAGCCAGGTATAGTATTTATGCGTTAAAATAGTCATTCGGCAGCGGTAAGTAATCACCGGTAATAAAATTTCACTAGATTTTACAATCTGTTTTACTTATTAGGCCTAATACTAACAATGGAATGTACTATGTAACGGGATATGTAAATGTTTAAATACAAAATTCAATGCAACTGCAATTTCCAAGGATGCTGTGAACACTGCGAACACCAATCAAAATTTCTATAGAAAATTTTTTTGGTTTTGTAAACCGTGTACTTCTGGACACATTTGTCAATATTCTCAAAGATCCCATCACCTACACAAACATAAATGATTGAGCTTTCTCTCTTCTTACAAATACGCCAGACGTGTACACGGCAACATCCCAGAATGATTTATATTAATAATTGATTACAAAATAATATTCACAAGCATGGAAACACACACAAATGGATTTTTAAAATCTTTTTAAAAAATCACAAAATTCCCTTTCACGTTTACTAAATATCTCAATATTCTACTATGACTATTTGTTGAGTAGTATTTGATTGAGGATCGGCCACAAAAGCCACAGCCAAAACCAATCTCAAAACTCATATGCGTTAGAAGAACCGACCCCAAATAGATGGGAAGAGGCAAAGAAGAATAAGAAGAGGAGTTTTAAATACAAATTAAATGTATTAATTAGAAAGATATACATATAAAATCAATTTTATCGAAAAATATCATTGTTGCTACCGAGATTCAAACTTGGATCTCATCCAGTCCGGGGAACGATAGATGTATTCATTTAAAAGTGTAACATATAGGTTCGAAAATTTATCATCAATCCACTATGTTGGTATAGCATAATCGGATAATGCACATTTCCCAGATTGGAAGGGATCCAGATTCGAATCCCGGTAGCAACAATATTTTTTGGTAAAATTGATTTTATATGTATATCTATCTAATTAATACATTTAATTAGTATTTAAGATATCACAGACCTATGTTCTGAATAATTACAACTTCACAATAAGAATGTGTTCTCTTTAATAAGAAGAGGAGTATTCGAGGATGGGACAGATGATCAAAAACGGGAAACATTTGTTATTTATGTGTTGGCAAAATTGACAGCATTATTTCTAACTAAATCTCATTGACGGTCTGTCCAAATGACCTTTGCGATTCAAAATATGAATTCTCAAATGAGTGAATTTCACAGGGTCACGCAAAGTGACTGGAAACATTTTCACCTATTTCATACATAATGAGCTGTGCCAAGTCCAACACATCATAATCATCTCCAGCTGCAAAACAGAAATTTATCAAAAACAGTACATTTAAAAAATATATATTTACAGGAGGATCCTCATTAACACGTTCCCTGCCAAATCAATTTCAAAGGTTTGTCACCCATAAAAAAGGATAGGCATTACATATCCTGTGGTTGAAGAACTCATAAACAGTTTGATTTTAAATGCTAAGGAATCATATGGTGGCTAGATTCAAACACTATAGATTTTTATTGAGGTCTAATGACTAGCGTCCGTCACTTAATGCAAACAATGTGAGATATCAAACGGCCGGCAGGGAATGTGTTAATCTGCAGGCTGCAAAAATATTTAAATAATTTATTAGGATATTAACAACTTTTATAATCAAATAATGAAAGACTTAATTCCATAATAAAGTGTACACAACATAACTTTTTTAAATCACACCCACAAAGTGATTCTCAATCCTCTATACAATGTGTGGAAATTCGGTAAATCAATTTAATTATTTGAAGTAGGTACTTGCTCTTAGATAATTCTGCAAATAAATAAGTTTAGTTATACGATTGACATGATTTTAAAGCATTTTATTGATTAAATTACTTAATAGAATGTTTTATTGAAAGCTATTCTAGAAAGTCAAAAAATATAATGTAAGAAACAGCATTAGAAAATTTCAGAACATTTATAGGAGGGACTATAATACATATAAGAATATTGTTATGGGTATTTAGAATCTTCTAGACACCAACGAGGGAAAAAAAAAAGTAGGGATATTACGATACATGTAACGCTTTTTTTTTTTGAAATAACTAGAAAAAACTCAAAGAAAGCTGCATTTTCCCGAGGAACTTTGAGAAAATCTCACCTAGAATTGATTAGAAATATAAAATAAGTGTTTTGACATACCAGTCTCATCCCCGATGGCCCATACCAGCAGGTCCACGCAGGCAGAGTTAGCCATCACGTTAACCTTGAACTTGTTGATGGTCGCGTAATTATTCTCCCGATCCTCACGCTCTGAGGCATCATGGTGACGGCTCTGCAGCTCCGTCTGACCGTTGAGGAACAAGCACTTGACAAACTCCTGGAATAATTTAAATGGTCAAATTATAAATATATTAAATTAATCTCGCAATGAAAAGTAATTTTATTATTTAATTACCTGAACATCTTTGGTAAACGGAACAGGTAAATCTTTCTGGCTCTGCAGTAATTCCCTCATCAGAGTCACCATCGCCAAGTTCAATGTCTCGGAAAAGGATCTGTATGGGAAAACCTAAAAAAATAATATGTATATTTAATTATTTATTAAAACAATAACAATGCTGATCATTAATAAATATTGTAAATAATGGCCTAAAATGAAAATACCTCAATTTTGCTTTTGCAATCAATAAAGGATTATTAATTAACCCATTGGCCTACTAGTGTTCCAAATGATATAAGAAATTGTGCCTAAAAATTTATAGTTTAGGACAATTTTTTTAGTAATTTATAATGTCTTATAAATATTCTGTTATCAATTTTCTTTCTGACACATTTTATACAATTGCTGGATTTAATTAAATATATAATGTTTTGAAACTCAGATACTGGAAGATGCTCTTGTTAGAAGCCACAATAATTGGCGAGCTTGAATGAGAAGATGTATGAATGTGGCGCTCTATCCTCTCTGCCTACCTCTGCGGAGAAACGGCATCATGGTAAATAAGCAAGTATATTTTGAAAAAGCTCTTTCTTTATTGTATAATCAAATTCTCATTTTCGGCATACAAAATTATAAATGTGTGCTTGAACCCCTCCGCCTGACTTAATTCTCAAAGAAACCATGACTGCTGTTTTCTATTTTTCAAGCCACAGTTAAAATGGTTCAAGTTTCTCATCCATTTCTATATATGTATACTATTTCCCTTATTTGTGAAAGCACCGCACCTATGTTGTCTAAGCCTTGTCAGTTATTAAAGCTAACTAACTATGTTACGCTCTGATTTTAAAATTGACTCTGATTCGGATCTATTAAATAGGTTAAAAGCTCTAGAAACGTGGTGCTGGAGAAAGTCAGAAAAGTCATAAAACAGGTCCGCTAAAGGGTATAATTTCTATTAAAACAAATTATAGATATCTCAAAGAGACAAAGCTATTTATATTATATTATATGGGAAGTATGGGTATTACAGGGCTTACAACCTGTCTTCAGCTGGCTTAAGTGATCACAATGTAATATTCACCAATTCTACCCATAATAAACCTCCATATCTATCAAATTTTTGAAAGTTATATATGTTGTTACCATGTAGAAACCTTTCAAGTTTTTAACTACAACTTCGCTGTCACCATCTATGGTTTGAAATTTGATATTCATTCCCCTGGTACAACATAGATGTCACTAATGAGAATCTTATTTTTTTTTTAGAAATATGAAAGCTATATTCTTTAGCTGTATATATGATGAATGATTAACACATTATACTAGAATACACCTGTAAAGTCAATTTTATATATTTCTTATTTAGATCAATATATTATATTAACAATATTTGAGTATGTCCAAGAAATATTGTTGGTATAATTTCTGTTTATCTTTGATTTTTACCACATTTGCCATTCATCTTTATTCTACATAAATATTGATTGCTTGCATACCTGAATCTGTCCCGATGCAAAAATGTCCTCGGCTTCCTCGTCCAGATAACTCAATAAATCTTTGACAAGCAACTTCTTTGCAACTGACAAAATAGTTTGAAGATGCATCAGTGGAAACTGCAAATTGGCTCTTTTCTCTGGCGACTCCATGGCGAACCTCATATTTGGAAACTGGTTGAAACTCGAGCCATATTTAGTGAAGAAGTAAACCGTTGGATCGTAAGGAACTGAGTTATGACTCTGAAGATATCCCCTTTTGAGAGAGTTTGTACTGTTTACACCATCACTGATGTCTTGGGAGTTAATACTTAATGTTTCGATGGCGGCAGGATTAAGATTTCCGGAAAGCGATCGGGGAATGATAGATCTGAACTGGCTGAAACTTCTCTTTTTGTTTGAATTATCTTGGCTGATTTGGTTCATAATTTTAACTTGAACGGGTGGATCTGGTTCTGGAAAGATGCGGCACAACAATGGAGGATTGTTGGTGCAGAAGCGTCCCATAGACCTCGCCAAGCCAATCAGAACAGGTATGGTGCACTTGCAGAGTTGAAGTTTAGACAGCGCATTTTCTTTGCTGTCGTGACATTCTGTGATGTGTTTTGTGAGATTATTCATGAGGTCGACCTGCGCCGAAATGATTTCTTCCCGGAGGTCGGCATGACGCGTGGCGATGTCGGAGAGGAGTGTGTTGAGACAGAAACTGAATTTTTCTGCCGCTGGAATACCTGAAAGAGAACAAGAATATTAATAAATTTTAATAGGCTAAGGTCAATGATGGGAGATCTGGGGTCATATATCTCAATAAGTGAATCTCAAAGTGTTTAGAAAAAATTCTCTTCATACATCCTTGAATCATGCATCATAGTAATCTTAACCTACAGATATAAAAAAACACGAATATGTTGAATTTTTTCTGGCAAATGACACTTACATGTATAGATCCAAATCCAATAACATATCGAGATAAAAGTCATAGATAAAAGATGGAGGAAGCTCAATATTAATATGAATAATTTCTTATTAGGTAAAGATTGTTGACGTCGTTTTTATTTTTATATATTGTCGTGAAGTAGTTATTAAAAAATAATATTCATTTAAACTTTGTGTAACGTACGTCCAACCATAAAAACCTACATTCATACATTCTCCATATATTTGGATTCCAAGAACAGACGTTCATATTTCCATCTCCTTCATTCACATGTGAATAGTCAATCTCACTATTTATATTTCCTGTATAAGTATCCTATTTACGTCAATCAATGTGTGAGCGCTTTAATTTAATTGGACGAATCTTTCTCATTGGGTAATTAGAATTTTTAAGCACTTTGGTTGGCTATTTCTTTGTGCATCTTTCATCCGCGTAGATTATTCTTTGTTTTGTATTGAAAGGATCTCCCATTGGTGCGTTTGCCGTAAGAACAAGATTTGAGTGTTCATATTGGTTAAATCAATTGACGTTAATAGCTTTCTTTATGCGTAATAACCTCCACTACAGGACCCCCACACGTGCGCTGATGGCTCTTCACGCAAACATTTACCAATAGTTATGTTATTGCAAAATTAATGATTTCCTCAGTACTTGCGATGAAATTTTACCTCTGTTGAAAATTGGCCTCACTCGTTATTTGTCTGGTTCCCACCGGACCAAGCAGAGACGACGTCCCAATTGGTATATCATGCGGATTCCCGAAGGGCTATGGAGATCATCGTAACATTAAAATAATTATCATCTTCATATGACATCTCGCCTGTTTTCATTGCGGCTACTATCAGGCTATCCAGATATTTTACGATGTCTGGCCTGACATCTCCAACTCTGCGTCAGGCTATTCGGAATATTTTCGCATCATACGAACCAGATTAGTGCCTTCGGTTCGACATTGCACAGGTTAGTGACCCATTCACCTTTGAACATCTTCTTACCACCAAATGTGTTCATATTGATTCCTAGTGTACTATCGAGTGTGATGAGACTCACTTTTAACTTAATTTATTTTCCTTTGAACTGTAAACTTTACCAGTAATATAGTGCCATAAACAATTTATAATTAATCTTCATGTCAGTCAGTTGATATTTAAATTCAGAACTCAACTCACATTATTGCAAGAAACTATTTTTGACTATAACCGTCTTCAAGATTATTGACTGAACGTAATTATTGAGTGTGAACAAATAATGCAAATTATATTCAAGAAAAGTCCATCGGGCGGACAGTAGAAATTACATCTATGTTAAGGTTATGTCATCAAAGCCACAATATAGTGGGTATTTGCAGTTATTGTGCAACTTCAATTGTATGCACATGAGATATTTATACCTCATTGTGAAGCCTGTATTCTAACACTGTGCCTTGAAAAGTATTCTTCTTTAAAGTAATAATTATATTTTGTATGTTATACTCATTATTCAAAGTTTAAAAATAATTAATGTTGAAACCATTTATAGCATTCTAAGTTTATCGAAATATTCATATGTTTACAAGGGTTTATAAAAGCACAAGACTTACTGTTGTTTGATAACCATATTTTATTATTACCATTATTGCAACGAATACGCAAGATAATATTGTCTTATTTCTATTTGTAAATGTAAGGTTACTATTTTATTCCCCACTGCTAAACAGAATATATATTGTTTTCCACCATTTTGTCTTTTATTTGATAATTATCCTCTTGATGCTTTAACATAATAATTTAATGAATCCGTCTACCAATCCTGAGAATTAAAGAGCATTATTCTGAGCTAATTGTGGTAAATCTCATGTAAGTATATCTCCTCCTATCATGTCAATGAAAATAAAACTTCTAAATGTTATTTCAAATCCTAACCTAAAAATAGGCGAGGAGGAGTCTTTTTTTATTTTTCTTACACTGCCATTCAATTGTACAACATAACATCAAATTAACATGTAGAAAGAATCGTCTTCTTGCAATATAGTATGCCATTTTTTTTCTCTTATAAATAATATTTATGATATTAAAAGAATAATATGAATAAAGATGGTTTTGGTATTTCTGAAAGATTTATGTTACAGTTATAGTATTTATCCAAGAATGATTTTAAGTATAAATGTTGATGCTAACTCGACACAGGATCCATGGGAATATTGATGTTGGGTCATACTCGACAAAATATTAAAAAGGGGTAATATAATAAAGTGCAACTATATAACACATTATTTAATTGAACTAAAAGGGCATGTGTGGTTAAATGCAAATGTTTTAATCAGAGTGCAAATATGAAAACAAAACAAAATAATATAATACAATAATGATACTACTGACCATGAGCAACAACGCAATCTTTGTTTGTATCTATTGCAGGGGAGTGATTACATTTAATAAATGTACTAAATACATTTTTACTCTGATTAAACCTGTACTCACCCATGCTTCCGAAACTTGAACTATGATAAAAAAAGTGGACCGATATCAAGAATTAGACTGCTGAAATGAAATATCTTAGGGAAGTAGCGGGAATGACATTAATGGTCTAAGTCAGAAGTACCATGATAAGAGAGACAAGAGAGACCCTTGACATGGAGCCTCTATTTCTGCAGAAAGATCTCAATTGAGATGGTTTGGCCACGTCTTACGAATGTCAGAGGAATAATTACCAAGATGTATGTTCTTGGGAAGCCTGAGGAAAGGTGGTCCATGGGTCACCCCAAACTAAATCAGTGTAAACATCAACAAAGACTTTATGAAGACACATTAGGCCATGATTGGGCATCAAGTACTAAAGCAGCACGAGACAGAGGAAGATGTAACGCCTTGTGTAAGACTTTGGGTTTCCGATCCTCTTAGGATAAGGGGATGAAAATGATGATGACGATGTCATCTATAATCGTCTATACGGTAGACCATTGCTCGGAAATGTTTCTTGCGTAAAGATAATTTTAAAAATAGAATTCTGATATAAAATCAAAATGCCACAGTTTCAGGTTCAAAGAGTCACAGATTTCTGACGTGTGTGGTAGATGATTCAGATCTAAGAGATCTGTGATGTAATAATTTTTTAATAAAAAATGAGGATTCCCAAAATTATAAACACTTAAAAAAACATAAGGTACTTTTTCGAGTATTTGTAAAATGTTATGTTTTCATTCCAATTAATATTAGACATACAACAAACTTCTTCTGAACCGTTTCAATATTCAACTGGAACGAAGGGTATATATATACATAATATTTTTCAATTGGCTGAAGAGTTAATCTTGCCAGTTTCACAAAGCTCTTAGAGTATACTGTTAACAGAATGTTCAGACTAGTTTTTCTAATCGCCGTGGCCATTTCTCTGATTTCTATGGTAAGTCACACAAATAAAAAACAATTAAAAATTCAATATGAAACAAATAAATATTTTAAATTTAACAAAAAAATAATCAAAGCAATTCACAATTCATTAATGATTAGTGATAAGTTCGATATTAATTCATAATGTGGCTAAAATATTTGTGAAAATATATATATTTGAAAATTGCGAGAGCTCGAATTTGATATCTATCATACCGCTCAGGACCGACAGAATGAGCAAAAAAAAAAAACAATAAAAAATACACATTAATAGGATCAATATAAATATAATTTAATAAGAAATAATTGTGTTTTTGATATAAAACTTGATTTTAAATAGTAGCCTCAAAGCATGTGAGTAAATACAAGATTTTATTTAAAATCGTTTGTTTTTACTAAAACAAAGTATTTTAAAAACGTCAAAAATTTATCATTTGTCATATTACTAGTTACTATTAATTTATTAATTTGTCTCCATAATCTTAGCTTCAAGATTATAAAAAATATATTTGGTCATGCAAGAATTTTACATATTAAGGCAATTTTGTGACACAGAAAATGAATTAAATGGTCGCGGTCTTTCTTATAATGCTTGTATTGTCTTAATTATGGCAAATGATATTCAGTTAATTAATTTTAAATTAGTGTAAAGGTCTTATCTACGTAATAGTTTTAAAAAAATCTAATCTATTGTATAACTTCTAACATAAATGAATAATAAAAACCCACATTTTCGTAAAAAAAATGCAAAAAGATGAATTATTATTAAAAGTTGCACCTTAATACATAGTACAATATCATAGGAAAATTTAAAAAACCTAAGAATATTTGTCATCATCTTTTGAATAAAGTATTGTGTAGAAGAATATTTATAAAATAATATATTTTTATTAACCCTTCCGATGCTGAGCACCAAACACACCTCGTTTGTTCATACAAACATAAGCACCATGCGTATGACACGACGGATGTGTTCAACAATATGTTTCGAAAGTATTGTAGCACCGCTCTTGTCATGTCGTGGTCAAGGTGGTTAATATAGGGAGTTTAGATTGCTTATGAAAAAGCTTGAAATACCTGTGTACATAGAATCAAATATAGCTAGTATTTTTTTCATAGTTAAAAAATATAATGCTAATTTTGTAAATATAAGCGTATTTTAGTGACTTAATGTTAAAGTTATGTCAAGAGATTGTTGCGCAATAGTGTGGATGCGTGCACATTTTAATAAACAGTGAACTTGTTAAAAGCAATAAAAATTCATTGAAAAAAAGATATAAAACAATTATCAAAGGAACACCGTAATAATAATTATGTAACATAAACATTAGCAATGACGTATCTGATGCACACAATAGATAAATTCTTAAATAACAGAATGGATTTACCACTGCCCTATTGTTTACACTGTCAATTGTTAATTTCTATTATTAATATAATTATGTGTGATGACCTTCATTATAAACAAATAATTTTTATCTATTGAAATGATGTCTCATGCAAGCATAACACAGGCCGTATGAGAGCCAAACTTGTTTAAGGGATTATGCCCACTTGTCTGGGTCAAACATTTTTTTTAGACATATTTTCAAAGTATTACATCTGGAGGATATCAGAACGATCCGTGCATTTTTCACAAAGTCATGCGAGTATATAAGGCGGTTGCACGCTCCCCCCGTTGGCACTTTTACCTGCGTATTTGACTCATTATATACAAGAGGCAGCTTCTGCAGCAGAAGGTCGCCTATATATACATGAAATTGACGATTCCATGAGTTTTACATACATAAATTCAAACTTGAAATTTTAAACGCGTTTTTCTCAAAAATGCATTTTTCAAAAAAGGGCGATACAGTGTACACGATACCTCAAAAACTGTTTCACTGATCGGTTTAAAATTTTGAGAGTTTATTCTACACATAGACGACTGCTGAATAAACAAAAGATATTTTTTACCATGGAAACTTAATTTATTAAAGAAAAATGAGAATTTTGAAACCAAAACCACTGCCATTTCGGTAAAAGTCCAAATTTCGAAAAATCCTTCAATCATTCAGCAGATGTTGACATCTTGTTGAATTATATTTTTCATATGTTTCAAATAACTCGTTCTCAAGTTATCATGTACGATGCAAAAAAAAAAGTTTAAGAAGATTTGCTGTATCTCGCCCATTTTTAAATATATATTAAAATAATTTATACAATAAGTTCAATATTGGCTTGTACTATAAAATCATGTGTTGTTTTGGATTAAAATATGGATTTAAGTTGTGGAAAAAAAATCTAAACTTGCCTATGACAAGTGCTCGAGCGAAACGTTTCCCAACCAGTTGTAAACATACTTGATAGGTAGCACAGACAGTAAGAAAACTCAGTGCGGTGGGAAGTGGTAGACTCTTTTGAGTCTTTAAATCTTTGCATTGGTCATTTCCCATTGTCTAGATGATTGTTTCTTTATTGCAACGTTTCATCATATTTAACTTCTTACGTCAGTAGGGGGGGAGGGGGGGGGGGATAGTTTTTTCGCACCTATTAATCAAAATTTGATTTTGATGTGATATATTTACAACTCAATTACTGAATAAATTAGTGAGCGCACGAAGTTTCTGTCGAGTAGATAAGCGGTATATTTTTTATGACTAATGAAGGTATATTATGGTAAAATTATATTTGTCTCTGTCTTGTACTTGATTATTCATTCACAAATGAGTGAGAATGCACGATTTCACTATAGCGATCGAAATGAATTTATTTTGTTGCATTTAAAGTGTGTAACCCAACGTAGGTTTACGGGCCGTCCGCCGTAGTAAATCATCTCAAGTGGATCTCAATATTTGTATTTCTGAAATTCACCAAGTCACTTCGAATTTTAGTTTTTAAATACGGTGTTATAAAACGGGCGTGTTGTTGTTTAGCGGAATATAATTATATTACTTCTTTTTAAACTCGAAAAAATGACTTCAGAAAATTATCAAAGTGATGAGGAAATATTCGCGGATAATTTATCTGATCTTTCTAGCGATTATTTGCCTGAATTTGACAGTGATAGTTACGACACAAGTGACAGTGAAGAGTTCCCTCGCAGGAGGAGGGTGCCAGTGATGCCCTTACAATTCAGTGATTCTGAAGAAAGTGATGCGGAGGAAGAGGAAGTTACGGAATGGTCTCAAATAATTTAGGTCTCGTTGGTGTTCGTGTACCACCAAGCGATCCCGAAAACATAATGGACGTAGTAAAACTGTTCATCGGGGATGATTTACTTGAGATGATGATAGAGGAAAGCCATCGATACCGCACACAAAACGAATCACGGATCAAAAAAATGAAGAAATCCATCAAATGGAAGTCCATAAGTCTTGTAGAGATGAAAAAATTTTTAGGACTGATTTTGCTTATGGGACAAGTTCGAAAAGACACAAGAGATGATTATTGGTCAACAGATCCGTGTATCGAAACACCTATTTATTCAAAAATAATGAGTCGTGATCGTTTTAGACAGATCTGGCAATCGTGGCACTTTTCTAATAATGAGAACATCGCGAATCCCAGCGATCGACTTGAAAAAATTAGACCAATTGTGACATACCTTATACCAAAGTTTTCTTCTGTCTACAACCCTCAAAGGGAACTGTCTCTGGATGAAAGTATTGTACCGTGGCGGGGAAGACTTTCATTTAAAGTGTATAATGCGTCAAAAATAATAAAATATGGGGTTCTTGTGCGTATGGTTAGTGAAGCAACTACGGGATACATTTGCAACCTCGAAATTTACAGCGGAAAAGGAAGACGATTATTAGAGACTATTCATTCGCTTCTCGGTCCATATTTAAATTTGTGGCATCACGTATACATGGATAATTATTATAATAGTGTGCAAACTAGTGAAGTACTCCTACAACATAAAATAAGAACGTGCGGAACAATGAGAATAAACCGAGGTTTTCCAGAATGTTTTAAAACGGCGAATCTTAGTGTAGGCCAAAGTATTTTCCGTCGACGAAAAGATGTATTGTTGCAACACTGGAAATCTAAGAAAGATGTTCGAATGATCTCAACAATACATTCGTCCACTATCCTAGAAAGCCACAACATCGATTGGACTACAAGACAACGTATTTGGAAACCTCAGTGTGTAATAGAATATAACAAATATATGAAAGGCGTTGATCGTGCAGATCAGTATTTATCGTATTACTCTGTATTACGAAAAACAAAAAAATGGACCAAGAGAGTTGTGATGTTTTTGTTGAATTGTGCCTTATTTAATTCTTTTAAAGTGTACAAAACATTAAATCCAACCAAAAGACTAACATACAAACAGTTTTTGCGCGCCGTTGGAAAATTTTGGATAGCCGACCATGCTTGTGGAACCGACATAAATCTGGAGGAACCGGGACCATCATCTCAATTACCGAGAAATGTAGTCAAAAGCGATCCTCCAGGGAGGTTATCACTCGACATGAAAAAACATCGAGCGACTAAAATTGTTACCGGCGGTAAAAAAAAATATCCACAAAGACAGTGTCGTGTGTGTTCTGTACACAAAAAGAAAAGTTTTACTAGTTATATGTGTACATTTTGTGACGTACCCCTTCACAGGGGTGAATGTTTTTATAAATACCATACTTTATCTAGATATTAGAACGATAGTTTTTATGTGAACTTTTATATCATAGTGAACATGCTGTAAATATGTGATTGCCTCAATGTACTTACAAAAATAAAAGCGTTTCAACTCCATTTACAAAATAAAATGTTATGAATTAAATGAGATTATGAAAATGAGTTAAAAATGAGGCTTACCGAGCCAATTTAATATTTACAAGGTCAATTGAAACTACTTTATTTTACTTGCAGAGCAATGGTCAAGACGTTGGAGCTGATGGGGGAGTTGGAGGTAAAAATTAAAAAAATTATTGTAACTTTTTACTGTAAATTTTTATTGTAAGTATGAACGACTACTAGTAGTAATAATGCAATATACTGACTGTGATATGTACAATACTTTAAGAAAATGAGTTGGTCTGTTAACAACGTACCGTCCAGTTGGTTCACCAAGTACTTGGGAGTTCCGACCTAAATACAGTAGTTGGAAGTATCTCACAAATTGAAAGGGAAGAATTTATGTTGAGCAAAATTATCAAAACATCTTTGAAGGACACTTATTCATTGTAGAATAAACATTCAAGGTAGGTGTTACATCTTTACATAAATCCATTTGATTATTATCGATATATAGGTCAAATCCCACTACAGCGAAATTCAGGGGACCTAAAGAATTATTTTGTTATAATGAATATAAGGAAAAACATATACCTACTGTACTGTATATGAAAAACATTTTCAAAATACTGTATAAAATAACAAAGGCATCGTGAAATTAACACATCGGGTAGACACTATATGATCTCCTAGACATGGCCTAGACCTATCACGTGATCATTTGTTTCTACGCACGCGCTAGTTAGCATTAAAACAATGTTTGTCAAGTTTTGTGGCCTGGCAAGCGTATTCAATTTTTTATTCGGTCCTTCAAAATGGTCGATAACATAGATGGTGCAATGTTAAATTCCTCGCCAAAGTCACATTTTTTCATTCCCGAATGTATCTTTTCTAGTATGGTTAATTTTTCCTTCAACGTAAATGTTTTAAAAAAAAAAACTACGACTACATACTGAATGTGACGATTGCCAATCAGCCATTGAATATATTTAATACCAATCAAATTTTAGTTTTATAAATTACAATTCACTCTTGGTATGTATAATCACCTAAATAACACAAAGCACATTGTTTAAGGGTTGTAGTCAAAGCGCAACTAACCGTTAAAAACGGTAAGCAAAAAAACAATATTCTTCTTTGGTACCCCTATTAATAACCTCTTTATATTCTGAGACTAACAAGTTTCACTTCAATAGTGCGATTTTTTTTTTAATATAGAGGTGTACACGTGACTTTTAATGTAGGAATACACGTGACATCAATATATTTTCTGATTGACCTAACTTGGTGACCTGCCGGAACGAGAATCAAACCCGCAAATGTTTTATCACTAGACAAAACAAGCAGGTAGATTGTAGAGAACGTAATACACACATAGTTTGATGAATACATTACAGCCGGCATGGACATGAAATTTGGACTTGGAGGGGGCGCTAGGGGCCAAGGCAATGGAGGCGCCGGGGAACAGGAGGGTATGCAGGGCATTGGTGATGCAGGAGGTAAGATGTACAATGAAAATAAAAATGATACCTGTTAGAGAATTTTTAAATTGTAAATTAACGATGTACAAATTGGTGTGAAGAGAGTATTGAGGGTTAATAAACGATACCTTGTAAGTGACAAGATAAAACATTACAGGAGAGAAAAACATTTGAACGCAGAGCACTACATTTTAGTAGATATATTAGTTGAAACAATTTATTAATAACTTTCATCAGTAGATGCCGTTAGTACTATTTTATTCAAAAATGCAAAAAAAAGGTAATTTGAAAAAATGTCACTTACGAAGTATTGTCATTTTTACATAAATATCTTTTTTGTTAACGTTTTGCACTATCCATCATAACATAAAAGCAATGTCCGGGGCACTGAATGAAATGTTTACGCTTCAGCCAAAACCCTCAGCATTAAATTTACTGAAATTCATATGTGTTATTAAAAACACTACAAACTAAAAAATAAATAATAAGAAAAGAAGAAAAAAAACACTTTGTTTAAAATCACTATTTATTGATACATCAACAAGTTACGATACCTATATATACTAAAATTAAAAAAGCAAGCATAGATAAAAACAAAACTATAAAATTGTAAATGGTTGGTAAATATTTAGGAACTATTGTGAAAGCAAATTTAAAAGGTGACTATTTGCAAAAAGGATTTTGTTATTTATAATATTTGATTTACTATTAAGAGGCAATTTTCATTTTTCCAGTTTGAATTTCGAGATATTTTTGCATTTTGCATACCCTTTCAAGATGAGACTAATAATTAATTCTTTTACAATATCAAGTAAACATAAAAGTGCATTATTTTTTTACGTAAATATTGCTAGAGTGAAAGGTATCAATAGAAAAGGACAAGTATACAATTGTTGGTTTTCTTATATCCCTAGGTATCAGAAAATAGCCATTTCGTCAACATTCATAATATATTTGTTGCCATTTGAAATTATCAAGCGAAAATTAAATAATTTGTTAGAGTTCTCACCTAAGAATTGTTATGTTTATGATAAAAACCATTGTTTGTGTCGATAAACATATGATTATAAAATATTACAATTTTGCCCCAATTTATAAGGAAAAAATTGATGTAAATTCATACTGATAAATAATATTGATAACTTTTGAAGCAGCTGTAATTGTGAAGAGAAAACTATTTACACTAATATTATATAATAATCATAATAATACTCCGGTTGTAATAAAAAAAACTGTTTTTTTTTTTAATATTTATTTATTGATTTAATAAATTACATATATATTTAATATTAAAATATAAATGAAAATTTGACAAAAGTATTATTATTCACTGTTAAATATTTAGTTGTTCATTGAGCATATTATCATTCTTCAGAATTTCATTGTTTTTTTCTTTAAACGTATTCAAAACAAAATTTGATCCACACATATTACACTTTAAACTGAATTTAGAAATAAAACACCCAAACATTGATATGTGGGAGTAAATTTGATTAATTTGAAAAAAGAATTGGTGTATGTCGACCACTCTTTTGCCATCCAATTTAGGAAGTTCACACGAGTCCACACATTCAATGCTCAGTTCGGGAACATCCTGAAAATAATTTATAATATTATTATTATTGTTATTGATATTTAGTTATTAGTATTTTTATGTCTAAAATATTAAAATACGTGTTTATTCATTTATATGACTATAACAAATACATTTGTATCAATCAGACAGGTCTGTCATGTATAATTCTTTTAATAAAATTATTTATCTTTAAGGATATGTATTTCCAATAAAAAATAATTTATCTGCACTACATAATATATGTATATTGTACTATGTAATTTATATTGTTAAATCAAATAGATAATTGTTATAGAAATGGTAAAAATTATCAACTTACGTCGCGATTTTTTTTCAAGAAGTTTATAACCATTTAAAATTTTGTTGGAACATTTCCTAGAGCGTGTCAATGGATACTTTTTGACCTTAGGCATCTTGAGTCACAGGAGGCAGTAATTTCAGAACAATAATGTATATAATAATATATTATTGACTTTTAATGAGAACCAAATCCAACAAAAAAATCACGGATTTGCAAATTCCACGTTGGATCATGTGGATTTCATGCGCTGGCCGCGCATGCGTTATCCGCGCATGCGCTATCAAATTCTAAAATACTCCGATCGGTTGACGAATGTTTTATGTTGAAATGTCAAAATTATAATCTGTTTTTGTATAAAAACAGGTCAAAACCATACAATTTACAAAAATAAGCAATTAGTATCGAGAATAAGTATAATATTCATTCATATTGTCGTCAAAATTTGTATTAAAATGTGTTTTATAGTCAAATTTAATTAAAATCTAACGGTGCACGGATTTCACGACTGCCGTGGCCGGTTTGAACGGCATACTAACAGTGTGAGATATAATTAATAATATCGTATTTCATAAGACTGGAAATATATTATTTAAAAATGATTATTGTGTTTCTGATATTAAACTTAATTTTAAATAGTAGTTGAAGCCTCAAAGCATGTGAGTAAATATAGTATATTATTTAAAAACGAATGTTTTTACTAAAACAAAGTATTTTAGAACGTCAAAAATTCATCAAATGTACTGCAAATTGAATGATTTATAACTCTATTCATTTTTAACATTTTGCTAATTTAGTTTCCTACAGATTTGTCTCCGTAATCTTGGCTACAAGATTATAAGAAAATATATTTCGTTTACGCATTAATTTAGCGTATTGACTCAATTTTGTACCATGCCTAAAATGCATCTAATTTCGCGGTCTTTCTTATAATATTTGTATTGTCTTAATTATGGCAAATAACATTCAGTTTATTAGTTTTATATGAATGTAAAGGTCCAATCTAAGTAATAGTTGAAAAAAAAGTCAAATCTATTGAATAACTTCTGATATAAATGAATAATAAAAACCCGCATTTTCGTAAATAATGCGAAAATATGAATTATTATTGCAAGTCGTGCCTTAACACTTTTTCTTATTTCTAAAATTCTAATTTATCTAACTGTAAATCCCTAGTATTTGTATGTAAAATTTCTAAACCTTTGTTAATGTCAATAGAATAGTTTGTTTCCATAAGATGATTGGAGAATTCAGAATAGTTGTTGCTATTTAGACATCTCAAGTGCTCCTTAATTCTAATATCAAACAAAGTGTGTTTTCTTATTATTTATATAAGGTGAGTCGGGATAACTGCATCTATGAGGGAAGTGCATCTAAGTCTCCTAATTATGTTAGAAATTGGATTTCAGTGCCGCATCTATTTAATATCCAGAGATAGTGCAAATCCAAACATTAGTTTGCTTGTAATACCATTTCAAATTATGACAGTTGTTTGATGTCAACTTGCGAGTTGTGTACGCCTTTTCAATCTTTTGTATATCTCAATAATCTTTTGTGCCAGGACGCTGATATTAGGTGAGTATCTTTATTTTGAGTTGTAGTTTGTGATGTGTATATTAGTTTTGTGATTATTTCCGTGGATTGCGATTTATAAGACCAGATACCCCCATAAATTTTACACCGTGGGGGAAGTGCATCTACTCAGTGATTGATATGGCACCCCATATATTTATGTATATAAACTTTCTCAACTAGTGATGTGTAGACAGTGAGTGTTATTAAATAATTAACCAATTTCAAAAACAATTACTATGATATGTTGCACTTTTCTCGTCTAAGCAATTTTACTAGATTTTTTTGGAATTCGGCACGTTTTATCCGTCTTTAAGGACCAAAATAACTAATTCATCAATAATAATAATTAAGCAGATCAGTAAAGACATTTTCATTATTTTAACAATTTATCATGCCAGCAGTTCTCTCGCCGAGGCTCCTCGCCTCGCCTCGTCTACGCTCCGACCAAAACGGAGCGTGGACGGGGCGAGGTGAGGCGTGCGTGGCCAAGCGAGATGGCACGAGACGACCAGTGTCGACACGAGATAGGCGATGCAAGCCGAGAGCTGCAGTACATTCTCGTGCTCGGCTCCTCTCGCCATGCTTAGGTGAGAGTGGACTGCTGGTATCAGAAATAATACAACTAGATGTTCTTACCCCAAATTTGGGGTAAGTGCGTCTACTCGTCCAATTTTCATTAAATGCTTTCAATATCTGCTTTCCTAAAAGTTTACATTTCGATTTTTAAAGACTTAAATTAGGAAGTGGTTAATGATCTTTCTATCAAATGTTTCAAAGACACAGCACAATAATATGAAGTTTGAGAACAGTTCAAAGTTAATGTTGATGATTTATATGTCATACTTATCCCGATTCACCTTAATATGTTGCCACAAAGTTAATAATACATCTATCATTCCCCGGATATGAAGAGCTCCAGGTTCGATTCCCGGTGGCAATAACAATATTTTTCAATAAAATTAATTTTATATGTAAAAGTGTCCAGCGGAAAATTTTCAAATTTAATATTAAATAAAAAAAAAAACTACAATGTTATTCTCATATTTAATTTATACAAAATGGAGTTTAACGATGCTAATTTAACGTTGTATAAACAGCATTGTCTAAATGCCATCCATTTCTCTCAAGACACTCTTGCAATCAGACTCTTAAATTTGTGAACACGTGAGAGCAAAGCGTTGGTTCAATGGCAGCAAATTCACTGCAGATATTTTCTTGTAGGGCCTGAATTATTCAAGGATCGTCGCTATAAACTCTCGACTTAAGGTATACGGTGTAAGGTCCGGTGACCGAGGTGCCCAGGGTATGTCTCCGTACTTGCTAATTAATTTATTGGGAAAAATTCCCCTCAGCTTCTTCATTGATACTCTAGCTGTGTGTGGAGTGGCCCCGTCTTGCTGAAATTGTGTTCTATTGTTGAACCCAGAAAACAGCTACTGTTGCAGTACCAAAAACTTGTTGATCATTTGACAATAGACGTCAGCAGTGACTGTCTCTCGCTGGTTAAAAAAATAAGGGCTAATTATCCCTCGGGCAGAAATTGCACACCACGCTGTCATTTTTGGACGTTTTTGATGGCATTCCCTCGGGTGGTCGGGGCACCATTACCTATGTTCTGTTTATTAACATAGCCATCAATATGAAAATGTGCTTCGTCAGTAAACAATGTGTTTACAAGAGTCCGTGCATCGTTCTCGCTAAGGTTTCACGTAAAGAATAATCATTTTCGTTGAGAAACTGCACGATTTGCAGTTTGTATGGGTGAAACTGTAGTTTCTTTTTCAAAATAACGTACACTGTTGATTTTTTTATTCCAGTACAGGCTGCAATCTTTCTTATCGATTTACGCGGATTGTGCATAATTTCACGTCGAACTTGAGCCACATGTTCTGGCGTCGCTGCCGACGTTGATGATCCCGGAGGAGTTTGGTTAAACATTGTCCCTTCTTGCCTGAACTTTTGAACCCAATACCAGATAAGTTGCGTGCTCGGTCCATCACTTACTCGTTGAATATTAAAGTGAGTAAAAAAGTGCGACCCGCACGAACCAATGAATCACCGCACTTTAAATACAGCTCAACCGCGAACGCACGGTGCGCTCCTGACCAGTGACTCATTGCAACTGGCAATCCCGCAAATCACACGCTTCAAACAATACCTCTCCCACTTACCTCACTCTGATGGTTTACGAACATTTACAATTTAATCTTGAAATTTTTCCGCTGAACACCCTATATATATCTTTCTAATTAATACATTTAATTTGTATTTAAAATAAATAACCATTATAATTATTAAGCAACCTTTCACTCATGCAATGGCAGTCTTGCGCTGTGGCAATGCATAATTATCTTCTTAGATTTCACTACAGATATAACACACTGAAACTTTGATATTTTATTTAAAATTCACATTTTATATTCAGTTCTAACTTGCGATTTTAATTTCAGCCGAGGCAGTTATGCAATTTGGAATGGGAGGCGGTGCAGGTGGTGGAGCGAATGGTGGAGCGAGAGGTAGATCGGGATAAAAAAGAAACTACTGAAGAATATATAAGTCGTGGTAATAAATAATACAGATTAATTTTCTTATCAAGGAGAACACATTCTTATTGTGAAGTTGTAATTATTCAGAACAGACGGTCTGTGATGTTTTTAAATACTAATTTAATACATTAGATTAATTTTCACCTATTTTTGTGACTTTCAAATGCATATTCTAAAATTAATCCTAAATTAACATTAAAGCCTACCTTAGATATCTGCCTGCTAAACTATGATAATTCTCTATATTTTTCTTTACTCACATCTATTTTTACCAGTTTAACAAAGCTACTAAATTTATTAAATTATATATATTTCTAATTAATTAAAAATATATATATATATATGTGTGATATATCTCAGACTTATGTATCACACAAACCCTTCCATAGAATTTTATTCTGATTTGAAAAATATTTATAAATTCATTAAAATAAAAATCTCCCCGGACTCCCATATGATAGGTAACGATGCTAACCTCTACACTGCTGATAAATCAATGATAAACCAGTAAATCGATAAACTAATATAACACAAAAAATTAGCACACTTATATGACAATTGGACAACACAATCTATCGGGGAAGTAGTTAAGATGGCAGGGCAACCAACAGAAAGCAGGAGCGCCTCGAAAATTTCAAAAACGTTCTGGAGATGTCAGGTATTGATTCCAGTGCTGGTAAAAGTCAAAGTATATGAAAAATTACAACATTTTCTAATGTGCTATTTCTAATGCAGTTTTCGTATCAATTTTTTCTGGAGGATCCGATGAATAAACATATTATATGTTAAAAGATGGCACCAGGATTTATATTTCATTTTCCACAACTGGACATATTTATATTGATATAGCAAACAGGGAGCAATATGTTATTGAAAATCATAACCTATTCAATAGAGAATGATTTATGTTTCAGATTGGAATGTGACAGCTGCAGAAGTTTTAATCAAATCTTCACATTTTATGTCAAATCAGTGGTGCGTTTACACAACACTAGAAATAATTAAAAATGAAATGGAACAATGTAATGTACATATCCTTATCTTGTAAAAATGTTGAATCTATGAAAATAAACATTTCTATATACATGAGAATTTATCACAGGCCATAACAGCAATCTCAATAAAATTCCCACAACAATCTTTGGAAGGAAAGTGGTGAAAATTAAAAAAGGACGATAAAATGTTTTATTTATTAGGTGATTTACACCCTGGCGACATTAAGCATCCGCTAAGCAGATTTTGTATAGAAAAATATAGAAAGGAAAACCTTAAATGATAAGCTATATCGCACACCTAAAAATGGCCTGTTAAGATGTGCATGTACACAAATTAAACTTTACTCTCAAAGTTCACATATGGAACAGTACATAATCAATACGAAACAAGCTGTGATTCATGGGTATTCTTTTAGCTAAGATTTTTAGCTTTTGAAAAAGCATTTTTTTTTAATTTTTGGGCAAACAGTGGTTCGAAATGCCTAAATGTAAAATATTAACTTGCCAAAACCAAAGGAAGTGGAATTATGGCGATTTTAATGTGAAGGGTTTATAAGTAAGCAATTAAAATAGTTTTTATGACCGCTTGAGACCGTCTACACGACCTTTGATTTTAATGCTAGACTCAACACATGCATACAAACTTCACCTAGATACTATTTATTCTGTAAAGTTAGGCAAACAGAAATCATTAAATTACAAACATTTATAGTTTTAATTACTGCTGGGGAGATTCAAATTCAAAGATCAATGGTTTGACATTTTTGAAGTATAACAAGCGTGAAGAGAGAATCTCTAATACTTATGTACGGGCTACGAGAGCCGAGAGTTGTCTCCAAAGAATCTCATGGGAGCATATAATCTTTGTTTTGAAACGAAAATCTGCGCACATATCATAAAAACGTCACCCGTGTCTATCGATGGCGTTTTTATGAGATTTCCATCACACAGAAATGTATATTTCCACAATTTTCAGACAATATCGAATTTATACTCACAATTAACACATTTAATCAAAAAAATTATTAATACAAATTAAATGTATCAATTAGAAAGATATATAGTAAAATCAATATAACGAAAAATATTTTGGCTGCTACTGGGATCTTTTACTATCCGGGGAAATGCGTTATATATTATTTTATCTGTATATCTTTCTAATTGATACATTTAATATATATTAAAATACCACAGAACTGTGAAAAAACTGCAACTTCACAATTAAAAAAAAAGAAGAAAAAAAAATTATTCTTTAAAGAAAACAGTTTCAACGGGGGAAAGATTTTATTTAAAATTATTCAGATAATTTCAATTACATAAATCTTCACTTTTTCTTATAAATACCTCTACCGATGATGATTTTGAAATGAAGATTGAACTTTGCCAGTGAAATGATAAACAAGTGACATAAATTTATAATCTGGTTGACTGAACGTAACTAACTTTGTACTTTAACTCCATAAAAAAAGTTTATTCTTTTGTACAGTGTATAATTTATTTTCTTAATTTCATAATTTATTAAAAATTAAATGCAATATTGCACTATGAACCAATCCGTGGACATCATGTGTCCATAAATTTAATTGTTTTATAAGATATCTTCATAAACAATAAAAAAATTGTCAACAATATCAAAACCAAGTAGGCAGATATTAGAATTTGTCATAAAATTGCCATTATAAATTTAATTTTAAGTGTCATGTTTGGAGTATAATGTTTTTTAAAATGAGCAGAAAAATATCAAGAAGACAGATAAAAACTTTTATTTTCGTTTCCATGAATCCGTGATATTAAATGCAAAGTATGTATGTAGTAGGTATAAATTGTTGGCGCCTATCGTTATTCATATTTGCAATCTGTAGAATACGTGCAATAATCATTTGTCTTCCAACAAGCGCATAAATTATTAGCTTTTAATGTAGGAATATATTCATCAATATATTTTCTAACTGAGCTAACTTGGTGACCTGCAGGGACGAGACTCAAACCCACGAATGTTTGATCATTAGACAAAACAAGCAGGTAGATTGTAGAGAACGTAATACACACGTAGTTTAATGAATACATTACAGCCGGCATGGATATGAAATTTGGACTCGGAGGGGGTGCTGGGGGCCAAGGCAATGGAGGCGTCGGGAACAGGAGGGTATGAAGGGCATTGGTGATGCAGGAGGTAAGATGTACAATGAAAATAAAAATGAAACCTGTAGAGAATTTTTAAATTGTAAATTAACTATGTCCAAATTGGTGTGAAGAGAATATGGAGGGTTAATAAATGATATCTTGTAAGTGACAAGATAAAACATTACAGGAAAGAGAAACATTTGAACGCAGAACACTCTATATTTTAGTAGATATATTAGTTAAAACAATTTATTAATAACTGTCATCTGTCATTAGATGCCATTAGTACTATTTTATTCAAAAATGCAAAAAAAAAAAAAGGTAATTTGAAAAAATGACACTTACGAAGTATTGTCATTTTTACATAAAAGCAATGTCCAGGGCACCAAATTAAATGTTTACATTCCTGCCAAAATCCTCAGCATTAAATTTACTGAAATTCATATGTGTTATTAAAAACACTACAAACTAAAAATAAATAATTAAATAATAAGAAAAGAAAAAAAAAACACTTTGTTTAAAACCACTATTTATTGATACATCAACATGTTACGATACCTATATATACGAAAATTAAAAAAGCAAGCATAGATAAAAACAAAACTGCAATACACATCAGCAGTGACCATCTCTCACTGGTTAAAAAAATAAGGGCCAATTATCTTTTGGGCAGAAATTGCACACCACGCTGTCGTTTTTGGACAATGCAAACGTTTTTGATGGCATTCCCTCGGGTGGTCGGAGCACCATTATCTCATGTTCTGTTTATTAACATAGCCATCTATATGAAAATGTGCTTCGTCAGTAAACAATATGTTTACAAGCGTCCGTGCTGTTCCAAAACGTTCCAGCATCGTTCTTGCTAAGGTTTCACGTAAAGAATAATCATTTTCGTTGAGAAACTGCACGATTTGCAGTTTGTATGGGTGAAACTGTAGTTTATTTTTCAAAATAACGTACACTGTTGATTTTTTTATTCCAGTACAGGCTGCAATCTTTCTTATCGATTTATACGGATTGTGCATAATTTCACGTCAAACTTGAGCCACATGTTCTGGCGTCGCTGCTGATGTTGCAACAAGCGCATAAATTATTGACATACATACTTTTAGCACTTCATTAAATAAATGAGACCTAGCTTCAAAAGTTCCTAATGTTTGATTTACTTGAAAGGAATTATTTTGGAAATTATGACAAAGTGCTTTTAGAGTCAAGTATCATATTTCTAGATTATTTTAAGTCTTTGTTTACAAATTTTTTTAATTTGATATAGATAACATAAGACAGTACAGAAAGACATCAGTTGGAATATTAGATAAGTACAGCAGAAACACTGGAATACAGCTATTGCTTTCATACTGACTAGCTCAAATTTAAGAAAATATCAAAACTTAAAATACTTTATTTTTTAGGAGAACACATTCTTATTGTGAAGTTGTAATTATTCAGAACATGGGTCTGTGATATTTTAAATATGAATTAAATATATTAATTATAAAGATATACATATAAAATCAATTTTATCGAAAAATTTTAAGGTAGATGGCTCTGTCAAATGATGGAACAATTAAATGTATTAATATCAAAAAGGTAACATATAGGGTCGAAAATTGTCGCTAAAAATAATGTCGCTGTAGCTTAGTTGGATTAGGAAAGAGATCCAGGTTCGAATCCCGGTGGCGCAACAACAATATTTTTCGATAAAATTGATTTTATATGTATATCTTTATAATTAATATATTTAATTCATATTTAAAACTTAAAATACTCTTTAATTTAAAGTCTTTCTCTTGAAAAATAATAAAACACTCACGATCAGCAGTGGTAATGTTGCAAGACGGCTCCTCCCAGTGGGCCGTGGGAAGGCTTGCCAACAGCTTCAAGAAATAGGTCAGGAGTTGATCCCTGTGCTGGAGTCCACTTTGAAGAAAGTAAATACCCAGAGCGAATGTGGCTTCCTGAGATCTGGGAGTCACAATAACATTCCCAGACACACTTGGACACAGCATAAACAGAGTATTGATCTAAAAAAAATTCAAAAATCTTCATATGAAACGGGAAAATACCAGTGATTCATTGATTTTTGACAGATACAAATCCATGTATGAAATCACCGCTACATTTTGAAAACAACATTATTTTGCCAATAATGCAGGTAAATATAATGTGATTACCTTTTCCCATGGTGTCGGCTTAATATTGGCCAAGGATCTAGCTAAATGTTGGACTGTTTTTCTAAAAAATGACGTTTGATCACCGGCCATGATAGATCCAAATTTTGGTCCATTTATGATTTAACCCATAGAAAAGAGATTATTATTTAACCATAAAAAAATTATACCATTTAACCATAGATAAAAGATATGCTCATTTGACAGAGAACCTTATCTATGCAAAGAATCAACACGTGAGGCTGTAAGTGCAGCGAGCGCGTTTGAATGAAAAATTTAAGTTTAAATTTAATATAAATATGTTATTCCCTAACGTCGATTGTGACGCAAGCGCACCAGATTCGATGCTTTAATTACATAATAATATCGCGTTTTGTCTTCACCAGCCGCGGTGGTCCACATCATAGATGTCCACATGGCGAAGATCGTGAATGCTGACAAAAAGCAGATATTTCCTTGAAAACATTATTCTTGAGAATTATCTCGCCTACGGGTGTAATCTATTGTTCAAGTGGATCGCCGAACCATCCATAACTAGTAGAGGCAATAACGACCTAAGAGTAATGGCTCCTGAGTGAATTGTTTTTAAGAAAGAAATATAATACGAGGTAGCTCATTCGAGGATGAAATGCGAACAAAGGGTCGTCCCTTTTGTTAAATTCGGGTGGAGGAACCACCACCACGAATGTAAAAAAAAAAATCTCGTTCCGATAATCACCTTGGTAGACTAGTGAAGACTCCCCGGGGGAGTAGGCAAAGAAGATGTCATACTTGTCAGTCCTGGTACACAATTTCGCCTATTCCACATTTGTACATCTTGTCATTATCCTTCATACTATTCTTTTCACATTCATTCGTTACATATAACCGAAAAATCTAAGCAAGCGTTGTGAAAACGTGTTCACTGAAATTCTCCATTTATTCTCGATCATAAAGATATTTGAATCCTTTCGGTATAAATATTTAATTGGATATCAAAGCGCATCTTAAAGATATTATACTTTTACCAGGATCTTATTATAGAATTATCATTTGTAGCCCCTCGTAAAATGTCAGCTGTTTATTGCCATTAGTATAATTCAAAAATATTGACGTGCTGAATACAGAAGTTTTCAAGCGATTGGGATTGAATATTTCAGAATTATCTAAAAACTCGAAAAACATATATTGCTAGTTTTTATAAATAAATTGAATTGGTTGGTAATAATTGTACGAGGCATTACTGATATCCCGAGATGCTCGGCTTAGACCCGTGTTTCCTATTCTTGCATCATTTTTTAAAAATAATTGATAATTGTAAACTGTACATGAAGATCGATAATGTTTTCTACTTAGACATTTTCCAAAAATCGTTTCAAATAGAAGTGAAACCTACAAATGATCATTGTTGCTTTTAAATGTACACGTTAATGATTTCCCATATAGAAGCCTAATTTTATGGTATTAAATGTTTCAGTAGCTTTCATTTATATATCGTATAGCTTTTTATAATTTGTTTTTTCCATAAATGCGAATATAATTTTAACTAAGGAAATTAATTACTTTTAAAACTATTTTTTATACAAAGAACAATTATATACGTTATGTATTGGCCTTTTTCTACGTAACTCTTTGTAAATGTGATGTGATATTAAGTTTAAAGTTGTATTGAATTAAAATAAAAACAAATTTATTGCTTTCATTCCGTAAACTTTCAAAACTATTTAATAAATATCTTTAACTAATAAATATATTCAATTAATATAATTCCGAGAGATATATTTCTTTAAAACATGAACGTGTATATAATCAAATTATTGAATACATTTATTTTAATAAAGTCATTAAATTTTTTAATTTTAATTAATTTAGGAGGCGAATCATGTGACGAGAAAATCGAAATGCATAAATGTACTCAATGGACTGCATTGTCTCAAATCCTCCGCGAATTTTCGAATTACAACATTTTTAAAGCAAACTCGTCCCTCTACTCATTTTTTTTTATTGTTATCTTATGATGCACGTGTCATTCTTATATTAATAAAAAGTTTTTGAAAAATATGTAACTTCTATTTTTTTTACGTTTAAATAAATTTAAAGGTAAATTTAACAAATTTGTTGCTTAGCCCTGACTTTATCGTAGAAATTTTATTTTATTACGATCTTATTCTTTATCTATGAATTTATCCAAAATAGGAAATATGGAAGAATTGGAAATGTCATCGATGTTTTGTAAACGAATGTGTTCCATAACTAAGTTAAATATCGGACTCTGTCAATTAGCAGATAACTGTGGAAAGATTTGAGGTCAACTTTATAAAGTGACTCGCTTGCCGCAGTATTCGCTACGATGCCTCCAAGAAAACAGCCGAGTTTACTCTTTGACATAGCAGTGAAAGCGACCATCGTCACAATAAACACTGCTTGTCATAATATTTTTGTTGAGTGCCATGATTATGAATATCCCTGTTGTCAACAGAAAATAATTACTCTCAAGAATTACTTGTTTTCTGTTCTTCCAGCCAGGTAAAGCTCTTACTAATATTTTTGCTTCATCATACAGTCCTTTCCAGTTTCACAAGGATGCACAAAATTAAGATTTATTAATAGCTAGTGTTGTCAGGTGGTCTCGGCAAAAATAACAGATTCGAACCGTAAGAAATTATGTGCGTGTCATGTTCTGGAACACATTATTTGACACTATATGTCTTAGATATGTGTTTTCGTTTTAGAAGTAATTTAAATTAATACCTAGAGAACAGGAGTTAATTTTTTTTTTCTTAAATGTTCACATATTACGTAGGTATATCATAAAAATGTTTGCATTTCTTTTCAATTTATATTATTTATTTAATTTTTAAATATATAAATAATTTACGAATATTAAATGCAGAGAAAAAAAAAGATCAATCAATCAAGCCATTAGCATAACTAAGCCAAATTTGAAAAAAAAAGTACAATATATATAAATGAGATATTACAATATCTAATGAGACTTGTCCCAGAAGCCGCTTAAAGGACAGTACAGATTTGAGTACGAAGCGACTTATGATTCACTGACTGTTATATTTTGGCCTGTGTTTACTGCTTATTAAATTTAATGAAAATATATATATACAAAAAATACTTTCATTTTCCAAAAATAGTAAATGTTCACCAAATTTTAGACCGCATCTTAAAGTATTAACTAGATATCTACTTCTTGATACCTAACCTAACCCAACTAAATGTTTACAAATCTATTTTCTAAGATACTTTAAAACACATTTAATTTATATTTTGCATACTGAGTAAATATATGAACTGTACCTATTTTTGAGACAAGAGTTTCAAATCTTATCCGTGTACATGAGCAGTAAACATGAGGAGATAAAACATAAAATACCTTAAATATAATTATTGATTTTGAATTTGAATTATTGAAATTGGATGTAAGAATTGACTTTGATGGCCATTTTATGTAATAAGAAAAAGATTGTTGGTTGTGATATAGAAGTCAGACAGTGATTGTGATAGAGCAAACAACGACCTCTTGGCTATTGATAGTAATATTGCAATATTTTCAGTAACATGCAAAGATGTGAGCAGCAACCCGGGAAACATTATATATTTTTATTTTAAAATATTGAAGCAAATAATGCTTCACGTAATAATAGTGCTCATTGTGAAATTTTCGAAGAAGAAATGATTAAAAATCTCATAAAATTATTGTGTGAGATGAATAAATTACTTTGCTTTAATAACTATACCTCTTTCTATCATTTGAATGACTGGCCATGATATATAGCAATATATATAAAATTTAGCATAAAAAGAACACATTTAAAATAAAGGTAATTGCTTTAATATACAGGTCTGTTCCAAAGTACATGTACAATTTTTTCAAGTTGTATTGTATATTGTTAAAGTAAAATCATAAGTTATACAAAAAGACTTATCAATAATATAGGAGACAAAAATGTGTAGGTAGCTAGTATATTGAAATACATTAGACAAGCATTAGGTTACTCAACGCAAGGTAAGGTTTTTTTTTCAAAAGAATGATTTGTCCTTTGTACTTTTCAGCCACATATTTACTTTGGTTAAAAAATAGTATGTTTTTTAAACATATTATTTTAAGGAAGACATTGAATAATATTACATTATAATACATATGTGGTATTTTTTTAAGAACACATTATTATTGTGAAGTTGCAGTTTTTCAAAACATAGTTCTGTGATATTTTTTAAACAAATTAAATGTATCAATTAGAAAGATATACAGATAAAATCAATTTATCAAAAAATATTTTGTTGCCACCGGGATTCGAACCAGGAACCCTTCCTATCCGGGGAAGTGCGCTGACCATTACACCATGTCAACATTGTAAATTAGTGACAAATTCTCAAACCTATATGTTTAATAATGATAATGTCTTTTCCTTAAAAATGTATAAGTTGTATTGTTTCCAAAAATGGATTAATTAAACTAATTCTGGCACCTCCCATCAGGTTTTACTCAAAGCTATTTAAGAGATTGTAAATATGAAGTAGATTGCTTTTTAAAAAATGGAATAACTGATGTATCAATTTGAAAGTGAAATATAGGTACGAAAATTTGTCAATAATTTACTGTTGACATGGTGTGATGGTCGGCGCACTTCTCGATAAATTGATTTTATCTGTATATCTTTCTAATTGATACATTTAATTTGCATTATAATATATGAACTTGAGCTAAGTTTCATATGATCTTCTTTGTTAAAAATGATACTTGTAAATTTATTTTTTAGATTGTTTGATGTCTTGTGTGCAGAACGTAGATTCCATTCTCTCCGTGCCGACCCAAGAATTCAACTGTCCATCATGACCCATCCCAATATCACTTGCTTCCTTAAATCTGACATGGATAATGGCATACCACATTATTTCTGGATCGATCACCTCCCGACGCTGACTAAATTAATTGTGCTCGACCTGAAACTCATTTGTACAGACGAAATCCTGGAAGTCATCGGACAAAACTGCCTGAACCTCGAAGAAATAAATGCCGTCTCCAGGGTGGACTTGAGAAAATCTCCTTTCAACGCTTCCGTACTCATCAGGAATGTTTCTGATGCGGGCCTCGTTCATTTGTTAAGTCTCAAGCACCTCAGAATTCTAGCCATCGATCCTCCGAGGAATGAGAGATTGAGCGTGCGAGTGGGAAGGTGCATATCACAGGCCGGCATCAGAAGAATTGTCGCTCATCTCCCATCTCTCGAAGAACTCCGTGTGGAGTCTTGCGATATCGGTTCAACGTTAGTGGCGGGAGACTGCGAATACGGCCCTCTCACTCTAAAAAAGATCAACTGCCATTTTGTCTACCTAGATAGCGTGCAGAAGCTTTTAACTCTATGTCCTTCGTTGCGAGACCTGAGCCTCACCCATCTGTCTGGATACAACAAGGAAGAGATCTTGCAGCAATTAGCGCAGAGTGATGTGCGGTTAAATAGGCTAGATTTGTCATTCTTTGGATTTTCTAATAACATGCGAGAACTTTTACGAATAAAAGGCAATCACATAACAAATTTTTCCATGTTAGAAATAGACACATCTTTAACATTTGAATCGATTTTAACTATAGGTAAATACTGCCCGAATATTGTTAAATTCAGACTGATAACGCAGTCGAACCGTTTGAATGTGCCGGCAAATTTTAAAAGCTGCAATGGGCCGATATTCAGTGAACTGAAGAGCTTAACTTTAGGGTGTGATCATTTTGTGATTGAAAACATTCTTGTGTTTTTTTTGACTCATTCGCAGTGTATTTCGAGACTTTCTGTAAAATATCAGACCAAGATATCGGTGAACGACACTCTGACGAGGCTAGTGACCCGCGGCTTGTTGAAACACATTGTATTCCTCTGGTTGGACTGCACTTTGATGGTTTCTAATGATGTGATTAAACACATAATAGATCGATGTCAGTTTTTAAACAATTTTGTCGTCAATTATGTCGACTTTGATGGTTTATTACAAGCATACATCAAGCAAAATAATTACGACTTGAAATTAGACAGCAATTATTGAAATTTCAACAAATTTTGTTCCTACTTCAAACTATTAAAATAGTTCTTTAATGGTTGATGCAAAATTTTTTACATATTTTTTAAATGAATTAATTATATATATAATTTTTCTTAGTTAGTATGAAAATCTTACCATAGGCTTGTACATATAACTTTTATAAAAAGGAGCAGACTTCGATGCAAAAATTATGGTATTGAATTTTTAAGAAGTTTATAACAATCTGAATAGATAAAAGTCAGAGGGTGCAAGGTCAGGAGAATATGGTGGGTGTTTAATTACATCCCAATTTCCTTTAGTTTGCACTGGGTCACTATTGCTACATTAATTCCTACCCACTTGATTCATTAAGTTAGTCGCCAATGGTTAATGCGGAATGCAAATATCATCCCTTTACACAATACAATAGTTTGAACACACATGTCATTGGTCAATTAGAAGAAAATTATTTTTTTTATTCGAAATAAGAATATGTAAAAAATTTTACGTCAACCCAATATCTCAGGTGCTTTATTATTTACTGTGCAATAGTTAGATAATGTATGTTTTAATTTTTATTGATTTAACATACATCCTAAGGATTGTTTAAGAAAGTTTAAAGTATTTTTATAAAATAAATTAGAGATTTGATTTTTCTAGTTATATTATATGTACTTCAATAATTTTACTTGTTTAAAAAGAAAAGAGCTTCCAACTCTATGGAAAATGTGATTCTATAATAATAAGCATATTAAGTAGCGCTGGGACTTTGTTTTCGAATTTTGTGAATATGTACTATTTTCTTTTCTTTCTAAATTCTTTTAGCACCAAGGCAGCTTCAAACTTGTGATGAATTTTTGAATTTATTTTGCCGAAATCAATGTACAATCAAAACGACACTAATTATTCAGAAATATGATCCATTTTCATTAAAACCCCAAATGTTGGGAATAAACACAACGAGATCCAAATATCAATGTCAATTGTCAATATTTGGATTATTACAAATCTTATTTGAATCTCAATAAAAGGATAGAGTAGGACTGTTTCCTGCTTAAATATATTTTTGTATGAGGCCTGAGCCTCCCTCAGGCATCGATGCGTGTAGCAATTTAAACAATTGTCAACAATACGCATTGTTGGCGATTGTTTAATGCGTAATAGCAGTATCCACAAAGTTTAGTTTATGATATTTTATTATGTTGTTGTTCATTTAAAAAAATTAATAATAAATATTTATAATATAAAAAATGTGTCATTACCTAATTTTAATTATTGTTATCCCTATTACAATATATAAGACCACCCCTGCAACAACACTGTATATTGGTTTTGGGCAGATCTGAGTTACGAACGCCACAACGTTGTGTAAATATTTATGGAATAAATATTATTTATTACCGTCTTTTGTAAGAATGGCACATGGAAATAAGAATGGTTATGTCAAAATGTAATAGATTATGGGCAATGTAACCCTAGTTGTAACTCAATTTTAACAAAAAATGAGATACGCCTTTTTGAAACATGGACGACGAATTGTGGGCCCACTGCATTATAGTTCTCATTTTCATTAATTAATTTCCTCATTTTCACTCACTAATTCCTTGTACACTTCCATAAATCTTATGTGCACTTATTGTTGTTGAAGTTTATAATAAGACCATCCTTTGCAGACATCCTTTGTTCAGACATTGTTTCAATATTTTCATCTTGGTGTCACCCATGTCATCATTTCGGTACCACTTACGCAATCAAATAGCTCTGCGACTTTTTAAAAATATGACTCGATTGGAACAAAAATTGAACCGCTGATAAAAAATGCATCTTGATCACACAAAGATTTAATTTTCGATGTATAATACTTTTACCGTTGCATCTGAGTAGCTTGTTGGCACAGTGATTAAAATGCTGGCCCAGTGATCTAGTAGTCGGGTTCACGCCTCGTTCCAGGTCACCAGCAAGTTGGTCCTATTTTCATAGTACAAGCATTTAGCTTAGTTTGAAAATAGTAAGAATGACATGTATTCCGTGTATACATCTCTATTTAAAAAAATAATAATATAAATGTGTCATAAATTATCAGATTTATGTTTCCACCAAGAATGTGTGTAGAATGCCCCTCATCCCGCAATTAATATTCCGAACCCCTCTCCTATATATGTGCACTTTATTTCATGTCTATTCATTTACTGGTCTGTGTTTCAAAGCATAGTTTCTATCCAAATCTGTCGGCGTTTCTATTTTCATTACTCATAAAAAAATCATCATTGAATAACTATTGTAATAAAAATACAATATTTTGTACGTAATATTTAATCTTTAAAAATAGTACCTAATATAAAAATATTTATACATAATTAATATAATATATACATCATAGAATGGATAAAAGTATTTACGAACTAGATTACAAATATAAAATTTAAATATCACCAAAATCAATTAATAATTACAAATTATTTACACAATTAAAAATGAAATATTTATAAATAATCTTATGTATAAATAAAATCAGTAGTTTTATATAACATCGACTGCTTAGTCAATTCAGTATAATAACAGTAGAGTTATGCACCCACAAATAAGAAGCATCTTGAATTATGGGGGTGGCTATCGACATTTATATAAAACAAGATCAAGATCTATAATAATACAATGCGAAATTTAATAACAAAATAATATTTTATAAAAAATGTTGAGAAATTGATCAGATTAGAACTTGGGTATAAGAAAGATGTTAAATACATACATAGTTATTTAAATCATTTATATGCTATCAACACTTTTTTTTTTGGATTAAATCATACAAAGAATGCATGCTATTTGTATGAAATTGAAGACGATTGTGTACGTATATTTAAATCTTAAAATAAAAATATTTCTTACGATTGTGTATTATTTCTTCAATTCCTAAATATTTGTATGTTTTTGGAGTTACACTGAATTCTCGAATCTAAGCTGTCGATGTGTAAAATTTAATCCAAAATATATGTAAAAGCACGAGTAAACAATTTCAAGTACATGTTTTGAAAGATTTTCACAGTTGTGATAAGTACTATTGAGTTTTGATAAAACAAAAAATGAAAAGATTGCTATTTTGAAAATATTTACAGCTGAAGCACTTAATAATTCTGTTAATAAAAATAATTCAATCAAATTAATCTTCAATTTATAATATGTATATATAATTATACTAAAATACACATATGTACATCTCAGAGCTTGTTTCTTCCTTTTTTAATATAAAAAGATCCTTTGTGGTGCGGCCGCAAGAACTATCTAGATTTCGTTTGCATGTTTTGGAACAAGATGGCAGAACAGGCTAGTTGAATTTTTTCAGAAAAGTTTGTTCGAAATTTGCCAAGAACTATGGAAGTTATTGTGTCCATAAAAACTATTATACGTAGTAACTTTAATGGAAGGCTTAATTTTAATTGTGGTTTTGAGGTCTCCTGGTCATTATCGAAAAATGTGCATTGCAAATTTTGGAAGTTTCATCATAAGATCCTATATAATAGGTAGTCAAAGCTTAATGGCCCGTTAATATGCGAGTAAAACGGTTGCGGTGATGAGTCACTGATCGCTTTGCGCTGAACTCTACTGTTTATGCACACTCGAGTGGAACCTCTGAGAGAAATCTCATTCGTGGACACGAGTCATAAAAGGTTTACCAGTAGAAATGAAAATACCATAATTTTAAAAATGGCTGGATGTGATGAATATTAAACTTGTCATTATATTTGTTGATAGAACAAAGAAATAAATGATTTCCCAACACCATCAAATTCCATATTTATAAAATAGCATTTCTCGCAGGAACACATTTTGGACAATGCGAAATTTTTTAATTATATTTCAATTTTAAAAAGAATATAACTATTGTGCGGTCGGTTCCACTGTAGGTTTGTCGTTGTCTTTTTCACTATCATAGAACTCGTTTTTACAGTCCACCATCTTGTCGGCTTCCTCCTGGCTGACGCGGATGTCCGGGTCAGGTTCTTCCTTAATCCGCTCTTCCTTGTTGAAGGCGTCACCTAAATGGAAAATTTTAATTTAATTGTTTATTAACAGGCTGTTCATTTTATAAATAACAAGAGTTGTTAAGATGGCAGACAAAATGATCAAAAGGAAGAAAAAATGTTATCTATTGTTTAAATATTTGCAGCAATTTGATTGTAAAGTAATTGTGCACATCTTTAAAACCAAAGATTCCATTTGTGGCGTATTGCGAGGTTCACTATAAAACAAAATTCAACATAAAAAATATTATACCTGGCACTTCGTGCATTTGAACACTCGGAGCATGTTGACACATTTTCAAATTATCATAAACATGTTTCGTGATGGTTTCTAAATATTGCTTGCTGTTGGCATTATCTTGTCTGAAAAAAAGGTGTAAACGATAAAGCAAATTAATAATGTATATATTCATTCTTATTGAACACAATTTTGTTAATTTATGAAAATACTATGCCTGTAATAATGATAAGAGAAAATTATTTTCAAATTTACACACAATAGTTGGTAGGTTAAATTAAACACATGGGAGGTAGGTACACCTACTTAGTGCCAGAGGATTATAGAATTACACTTGATTCTTTTATTGCACGGGGGAAATGTTCCGGAGATTACCATGTAAAATTAGAGATAGGTTCCACCATGTAAATGAAAAATAATTCAATTTAAATTTCATAAGGAGAAAACGAACGGCAATTTCTAATTAAAAAATTTAAATTTAAGTTCTATTTTTTGCTCAGTAGGTATGTTGATCAAGAGATACCGGAGCAACGCATAGTTCACCTGGAACAAGATTGAATTTCGAATTAATCATGCCGAACGTAATAAATAAAAGCATTTTTTTTAAATATATTTTTTATGGGTGTTAAAAGTTAAAATAATAATTGTTTCTTTTTCTTCAACTTCAACTGTGCAAAAAGAGAATCAAGTGTACTTTATTTGAAATAAGCATGTCTTTTATGTTCTAGTAGGGGAGATTTTGAAATGACGACTCGGTGCTTGTGAAGAGTTTGTTTTATTGAAGACGTACGCATTAAAACGTACAAAATAACGTGTTCATGGAAATGAACTGAAATAAGTAGAATTTCAGTTTTTTATCTCGTTTGAACTTCAGATACAATCTGACAACTGAATGGTCTTACTACGATTTATAAACATAAATCAGAATCATGGGAATCATTACATCACACTGTATATATTTCAGGTTGTGTATGGGGTAAACAAGACAATAAATGTAAAGTAAGTGTTGTTTCAATGCACTTCCTTTTACAGAGAACATAAATCAACACAATCAAATAATTTGAGTACATTTTAAAAGATTAACATATAAATAGTTAAAGATTAGACAAAATATGAAAACAATACTTGTTCCGTATTTGCAAAACACACTTTAGCACGTTTGTAATATCGGGCTCGAAAATTGTCAGTCACATGCCTGCATCCAAATTTCTTACCCATGACCTATCCCAATGCTTGCTCATCAGTGTGAATTGTGACCTTGACGCCAACAGACATCAATTTGATTGATATTTGTATTGTGTTCGATCCCGACATCGCATAACATTCGTGTTGTGACCGTTCAACTCCAGTGCACCAGCACTATTCTGTGATTTGTGTGCACAATGTCTATTTTTTGTGTGTGGCGTGGATGCACATTGAGATCGCCGTCTTCAGTTGGGAGAGGAGATCGTCACCATCTGTGTGCCATTATTGTGTGATTTCAGCAGCGACCACGGGGATTTACGGAGGCATCATATTCAAGGTAAGGTGAATAGTCCTTCCAAATCCCGGTTCCCCGAAATTACTGGTCCTTTTACTAAACCCCTACCCCTCACCGACCTCTCCCTGTACCACGTTTCCCTATTCCCCTCCCACACCTTGTGGTGATTCTGATTTAGACCGGAATTGTCGTAATCCATTCCGCGGGACATGTGACCCGGAGACTGCACAATTCAATACTATTAAAAATAATGGTTCCAATTCATAACCTTCCTCAAATCATTTCTAGATACTTAAAGTTTAGGTTTGATAAATTAAAAGATATTAATGTTAGTACAGAGTGTAGATACATACATAACATGTCCTCTGTTATTAAATGTGACTAGCACGAGAATGGCGAGAATAATTTTATTGATAATACTCTTCTTTGATCTAAGTAAATACGTCTTTGAGAAATATTTGCGGCTAAAGTCTTTTTTTATTGATAAAATAGATATCATAGAAGAAAAATGCATGTAGTTCAGTAGATGGAGTAGTCTACTAAGAATGTAAATTCTTAGAAAGGTAGTGCCATGTGGGCGTTATTGTTCCCTCTGAGGTCTAATGGTTCGGTGTCATAGCGTACACAAAAAAATATAGCACGCACACAATTTTTATTAAGACTTCTTCATGTGCCGCCTTCTATCGAATGTAGGCGACCATGTTGCATTATGTTGATTTACCCTTATAAGACATTGATGAGTTAATGAGTTGTAAAAGATCATATTTTTAATACAAAACTAGAAAGATATACAGAAAAAATGTATTTTTCGAAAAATATTTTCGTTACTACTGGGATTTGAACCTGGACCTTTTCCTATCCGGGGAAATGCATTATCCAGTAAATAACAAATGTATAAATTTTATTAAGATACAGAATATAATAATTAATTTAATTTGTTTTAAAAATATCACAAAACTATGTTCTGAAAAATTGCAACATCACAATAATAAATCCTTAAAAAAAGATAATAGTTTTCATTGTGAAGAATGTGGCTTTTCTCAATAGTCGTTATTTCTTTGTTAGACTTATTTATGGGTCTTAATACATATTCATTTGAAATATGGTCAACCCAGGCCCTACCTCGTATGGTAACGTTTTTCTTATTTACACACGCGCACAAATAATAGCAGCATTGGTCTGTAAAATCGCACAAGTGATTTTTTATGTGATTCAAAATTAATTGAAACATTGGTGGGTGTGTAAAATAATATCTAATTATGTATTGAAGATGGTAACATACCTTGTGGCTATATCTGGATGCAGTGTAAAGTCAGGCGCAAAATATTCTAAGTACTCTGTGTAGGGAAGCTCATTGGATATATTTTCATCAACCAGTAAAGATGTTTCGTAAGTCCAACATCTGGCGACATTTCTAAGGGTGTACCTGGAATAGCATAGAGGAACAAAGAGACATATTAATTTTTATTGAATCCATTGTGAGAATGTAATATCCATGCTAATGTGAGAGATACTGTCGAAGGCTTTTCTCAAGTCCACGAAAATTCCAATACATTTATGATGATATTAGATAGTCTACCTATTGCGTCTTGTGTACTTTTGTGAACCCAAACTGGTTTTCATCAATTACTTTGTTTATTTTAATAAATTGAGACAATCTTTTTTTAACAATTTTTCCAAAGTTTGACAAAAGAGAGATTGGTCTGTAATTGTTTATTTCTTCAGGGTTATTTGATTTATATATGGGGTAAATGATGGCTCGTTTGTAGCATGTTGGGAATACCCCTGTTTTTAAACTTAGGTTTATTACATGCATTATACATTATATATACATATGTATATATCATTTTACTAATATTTAGTTTTTTCTTACTAGAAATAAAGACAAAATACACTACATGGTGCATTGTCAAAGCAATATATTAAGGAATTTCTGCATTGAAATATAGATTCTACACTGACCGCGCAGCTGCCACTATTGTCCACGACAGTCGCCTGCAGAGTCTAGCAGCAAGTAATCGACAATAGCCGATTGCTTTTCTGCTAGTTGTGATTTAATCAAATAATTTTCACAAATATTGATTTCAAAAATCACCGCATTCTAAATTTGTAACACACCTTTAATTTTAGTTTAAAAAAATTCTAAATGCATTACCCCCCTCCACCCACAACCAGTGTTGGAACGTTCAGTCCCTTCACGAATCGTACGCATTCTCCGTGCCCGCGAGTAGAAAGAGAAAAACAGCCGAGCCTGTCACCAGCTAAAGAATCAGCACCACATTGCAGTACGATGGCGGTGGGCTTGTAAAACTCCATTACATTGGATATCACGGGTTTGAATACCTGGAAATAAATGAGTTTTTATGATACACGAGAGATAACATTTACTTTTTCTGAATGCTTTTGATGGTATTAATAATAAATAATGCAAGTCCATAGCAAAACTTCAGCTTAACAAACAGCCTCTCCGTGAGAAATTTAGTTTCTTCTACAGTTGGTGAGTCCATGATGGAGCATTGTGGTCCTCTAAACACCCAGTCATATCCTACCCTTCATCTTTCGGCATCCCATTGACCACCAGCTCTCTCCAACTGTTCTTACAATGTATGTGAATTATTTTTCTATAAATTGTGGAAAACCTTTCTTCAATGCCTAAGAGTAGTGGGAGTGACGATAAGAGATCAAATCAGGAATGATATCATTCGAGAGGGTTTTGGGATGAACCCTCTGCTTCTCCAAATAGAAAAATCTTAGATAAGTTGACATGGGAAATGAAAGATCTGCCTACACAGATTTTTTCATCAGTGCTAGAGGGAAGAAGACGTGTAGGACGATCCAGGAGAAGATGGAAAAGGCAATGGAGAGACTCTTCTAAGAAAGATGGAACTATCAGTAGCCCCAAGTAATCAACACAATGCAATGAAAGAGTGCTGTCCGAGCATTATCCCCCGATCCAATTAGGATAAAAGGAATGAAGAAGAAGAAGAAGAAAAAGCCTTTCTTCAATATGTGGTTCTTGAAAAATTCGAGGTATTCATCCAAAGCTCCGACACATCACCAACACCATATTCCGAAGGCATCAAACACATTTATTTCTTTTCAAGACCAATAACAGACAAACCTGCACATAGCTCTGATCGTCGATTCCCTCTTTGAGCGGCACGTTCACTGAATAATACCGCCCACTCTCTGCACCAATCTCGTACATATCCCCCGTGCCCGGGAAAAAGTAGTTGCCATACTTGTGGAAGCTGACAGTCATGACCCGGTCTGTAAGGTAGAAGGCTTCTTGCACGCCGTCTCCGTGGTGGACATCAATGTCAATATAAAGAACACGCGGATGATACTTTAATAGCTCCAGGATCCCGATGACTATGTCATTGACATAGCAGAAGCCTATAGATTAAATCATCAAATTAATAAATACATTAAAGTAAAAAAAAGGTGTTATTGAACATAAAATTCTCATTTCAAAGTTATTTTCTGTATACTTAGTTTTACATTAACATGACGCAAAATGAAAAACTACCTGACGCCTCAAATTTCTTGGCATGATGCAATCCACCGGACCAGTTGATAGCGATGTCACAGTGGCCATTGTTGAGCTTCATGGCCCCCTCCAGCGAGGCCCCCGTGTACATGGAGCAGAAGTCAAACAAGCCCTCAAACACGGGACAGTCATCACCCACGTTGAAGTGAGTCAGGTACTTGGTGAAGCCTGCACATTGTTTTAATTTGTTAACATTTGTAGATATTCACATATTTTTATAAGTCTTACAAATTGTTATTAATGATTACTTAACTACAAAAAATTAATTTGATTAATTTTTTGAAAACTGGTAACACTACGCAAAAATAGATTATAATGGTGGGAAACGCACTATGGATTTAAAAAATAGACTCATCTGGTAATCCATAGTGAAAATGACTAAAATTAAAAATGAACTTCATATCTCGATGTAGATAACATGTCTTTATCAAAAAAATTGACTCAATAAAAGTTTCTAGAATAATTTATAAAACATTTCATTTAATACATATTAAAATTTTTCTTGGGGTGTTATGAATTATCAGTTTAATAAAAGTCTTTAACCTATCCCTTACGGTGCTAAAATAAAAATGCGTATTCCGGTGTTGTAAACTCAGTGTACATGTAGACTTTTGCGATTTTTAAGTCTGATAAATATGAATATTTTACTTTTATTATTATGTCACAAACGATAGCATAAAGACACATAATACACGTCTGACTCGGGCGGTGCACGTTCCGCAACTAAAGTGACGATAGGCATCTGGCACCCCGCGCACTGCGTCTTCCACACCTCTCCACATGAACAAATACATGTATTGACAAATTCACATCAGGTTCTTTGAGAAAACATTTTTTATTGTTGCATATGGTAAATACTTATACATTGTAATTATTTTATCCAATACATAAATATATTACGGAGGAATACCTAAAATATGAACTCTGTATTTAGTATATTTAAAGAGATAATCACATAATTCGAGGCATTGTCAACTCAGTTTACATCATCGGAGAGGAAAGGTTAAGAGAGCTAGTAGGAGGTAGTGGAGCATGTCAGAAATGGGTTTTTGTAGTATGTTAATAAAAAACAAGAAAAATTCCAGATTAGAACTTTTTTTAAATATGCAACTCTTTCGGAGATTTTGGTGTTCAAAGCTGGGCTTGTTGAAAAACGCTTGGATTACCAATATCCACCGTGTGACGTCACATCTCCCGTGTGGTATAAATCAATCGTTTTTAAAATACGCTACTTTGATATTGAATAGATTGAAATATAATATATTGAAAAAATTCTTTCAGTTTTGTAATTGTTATTTTTTGAAGAATTAAAAAAAAAAATTACTATTACTTCATTCCATAGATATATTTTTAACAGAGTAAAGTAATAGACTAGTGTTTATGAAATTATGATTCTGCAATAGGGTAATTCCGTAGTATTATTTAAAAAGAGTAAAGAAAAGTTGTAAAAAATACTTTTTTTCATACATTTATAATGACATAATATCTCAAGAAATTAAAATGCTTTATTTATTATGCTCAACCAATGACGTCTCGCATACATTTAAGTATTTCCTATCCTACTCTAAGCAGCCCTCATAGTCCATGGATATGTATGTGACGATATATCTGTCATTTTCTCCAACCTGGATATGGTTTTTGTGATGTGTTTCACTACAGTAATTGAGTAAAAAAAATCTTGTTTTAATTTCACAATTGTTGTTTGTGGAGCCTGGAATGGTAAAACGAGTATCAAACATTGAATGATGCACTGTAAATGCAATCACATAAGTGTATATGTATAAAATTTGCGTTTGATAGAGACCTTAACAGACGAGGAGAATTTAACGTTGATTGTGGTGTAGTTGACAAAGTGGCGATATTAAGAAAGTCGCTAAGATGGCAAGGACACATAAGATGCGTAGTTGAGAAGATTTTAAAGAAAATATATGATGCAAATGTTGAAGGATGTCCACGAAAGCCCTGGCATAATCTTAAGATTGTAAATTAAAAACTTCAACAATGGACTAGTATGTATGAGAATGTAAGAAAGCGGACGGCGAGAGAAGTACAATAAAAAAAAGTATTGAATTCTTACCTTCCCCCGCCATAAGCTAATTTATTAGCCATGGTTGCATGTGCCGTAAGAAAAAAGAGCTATTGTGTAATCTAGATTTAAATCTATATGAAAACTCACTTTGAATATTCTGCGGTGTAACCCTCTGTAGAAATTCAATGTACTCTTCGCTGTGAAACCGTCTCATGTCGTGAGCGCTCGCTCTGTACGGCCGATATATTTGCATCTTATTGTGGAGCCCATAATTTAAAACTAGACTATGAATCACAGCTAATCTGTGGGGCTTCATAGGATGCCCCGGGCCGTAGTGAAAATTCCCGACATCGGCATTGTAGAAATACGATACTCTCCTGTTACTCATTTTACAATTTGTTATCAAAACAAATAAGACAAGTATTCTTTAACTAATAATACAATAAAAAGAATGAAAGCAATGCATAATAATCTTAATGTGAGTTTGAAATCGTTGAACATATCAGTTTTAAAGGTTAGATTGCTCAGAACTTAAATCATTCTAACTACTTTAAAGTGGACTGAAGTAGGAAAAAATTTCACAATTAACGTATTTCTAACTTCCATCTTTAAATTCAAGTGTAGCAAATATATGATTTTAACTCTTCTTGACGTTAAATTAAATTAAATAAACAGTAAAATGACGCCGCGTCAAAATGACATCGACACAACATGAAATTTTTTATATCTCTATTACATAGATACATCATAGATAAGAGATATACTATCTATTGTGTTAATTGGTATCTATGGAGTATGACATGACAAATGGAGACGAGACAATTTAGACAAATATTTTTTTTCTATATGAAACAACATTTTCTATACAAATAATATATGAAGGTACTGGTTACAATCTCGGCAATATTCATGTTCTTTTATTTGGATAAAAACATTTAAAAAAACTGATTGGAGCTTGAAGAACAATACGATTTATATTATTGTACTTTGTATTATGAATGATAATTAATTTATTCTGGTTCTAAATATTAAATAAATGCAACATCTTTTTCATTTAAATTTCAGATTACGGAAGACCAAAGAGATTGCTCGGATTCTAATATAAATGGCGACTGCCAACAACTGATTTTGCGACTGATACTAAATTTGCTTGACCAATTCACATTAAAAAGAGCTAAGTTTGATTATTAATAAATTAATATAACGTGTAAAAACTATATGAGAAGATAACTGCATTAAAAGTTTTTTTTTAAATAATGGGGTTGCTGACTTTGCAATTAGTATCCATGCAAATTAACTAGCTCACAGAAACTTTCTTATGCAGAGCTCAAAGTTAAAATACGTATGCCTGCGCTGGGTCGATAATTGATGTACACAGGTGTATCTGTTACACGAGAGGCGGCCTCCGGCTTATGTTGTTACTGAAGAGGGACAGGGGAATGATGTAAATACGAAATGGCAAATATATATTTATATATTGGCTGGGCGGAGTGGCGTCGTTGGCGTGGCGACTGCTTCCAGATCGACTTGACAAATGTTCCAGGCTGACTGGGCAGCTATTTTCAGACTGGTTTTAGGCTGGCTTAACGACTGGCTGGGCAGTTACTTGCTGAGTGCTTTCAGTTTAATTCGACGACTGGCTGGGCGACTGCTTTCAGTCTGGTTCGACGACTCGCTGGGCGGCTGCTTGATGCATACTTTGGTCGATTTACTCTCTCGCAGGCTGACTTATTTCCGTTCTGACTTCTCGTGGCCGACTTTTTGTGGCTGATCTCGAGACTTGATCAAGTATCACATATAATCGGTTAGTGGACTCGCTCTCAACTCCTGTGGCGGACTGCTTTCAAATTCAGTGACAGACCGCGATCTGAGGCTAGCTAGGACTACCCTGACGGACTCTTTCAAATTCTGAGATGAACTAGCTGTAAAATGGCATTCGCAATTACGTTATAACGTAATTAATAGCATTTAATCTTGCGCGCTCACGTCACAGCTGATGTTGGGGCATAACAAAGTTAAATTTCTATACCAGTCATTTAATTCTAGAGAGCTGGTAATTATGTACTCTGATTTTGTTTTTCGGCCCCACTACGTATGGCATATGTTTACAGATTTTTCTATTATTGGCAACAGGCATGCATTATGGTGTATAATGAATATTATGATAAATTTATTAGTTTTTTTTAGTAATAATAATATATTTTTTAAATTTATTTTATTTGTATATCTTTTTAACTAATACATTTAATTTGTATTTAATTTATTAGTATTTGTTAAAAGCTACTAGTTAATTCAACGTTGACGTTATAACAATTCCACTTCCATGAGATGCCACGACATAAATCACATTTTAATAAATCCTTTGAAATTGTTGCAATTTGCTTTGCGCATTGCTAATTGCTTGAGAGATGATTAATATTTTGCTTACATCGTAGGCATAACCCTTTCTCGAAATGTCCTTAAGCAACTGATAATAAAATAACAAAATATTTGGGAGGCTTTATTTAAAAATCTAAGAAAATAATGCTGCTTGCAAAATCAACACAATCTAATGATTTATAATGCTTTAGAGAATTTAGTGTTCAAAAATACCCCACTTTTTATGTGTAATATAAAATGTATATTTGTGTGCCCTAAATAGTATTCAAATTCCATTGAAAAAATTAACTGCGATTGTTGTCATTCTGGTTGTCAGGTTGTAAAATCTGACGTTTCTGTTCGATAATTGAGATCAATTAGTGAAATTGCATTTTTCACATCAGTTTCTGCGAGTGTCTCTTTTTGAAATATCTCAAAGAGTAGCTTAAATCTGTTAAATAATTAAATTAGTAAGATGAGCGTCCTCAGCAAGAAGTGCGGGCCGCTGACCTCAAATCATTCTGTAGAATCGAAAGAAGGAATCACGCCTTGCACGATTACTCCCGACGACGTGTTGCGGCTAACCAACATAACAGATAATTACCTCTGTAGTCCAGAGGCCAACATATACGACATCGACTTTACGAGGTTCAAAATTCGCGACTTGGAGACCGGGACAGTGTTGTTTGAAATCGCGAAGCCCCCCTGTGAATCAAACAATGAGAGTGGCGAAGGAGGTGACACAGAGAATCAGGAGGAGCCTTTGGATCCGAATGCGGGGAGATTCGTTCGCTACCAGTTCACACCCCAGTTCTTGAAGTTGAAGACTGTTGGAGCAACGTAAGCATCTATTTTAATGACTTGATGTATAAGAATTATTTGTTTCCACTTTAGGTATGTGTCTAGACAAAACACGTTACCCTTATTTTAAAATTGTGTATGAGAGGGTAGTTGCAATAAGTATAATTTAAAACATTAATAGGTTTTAAAGTTATTTACGCTGATTCATGATACTGTACTTTGTTTAAAATTAATTAATATTGAAATAGATTACGTTTTGGCATAATTTGAGATTTCACATGCAGGACATTTTAAGCAATAAGAAAAATAATATTTTTTTAAAAAGTCCATTCTTGTCTGCTTACAATGCCATCTGTGGATAATTATAGAAATATTTTTTAAGTAGTGGTGAAGATGCTTAGGCCTCAGAATTTAGTTACAAAACTAATTTAATCATGTTTTTTTTTAAATTAATTTATTTTCAATATTGTATATTTTATATTTAATAGTGATGAGCATAAAATCACGAACCGTGAGTCAATTACTGATATCTCTGAGTCACACTCACTATCAGTGATTGAATATCTGGGAATATCGTGATTCGTGATTCATTTTCTTATTTTATTTCTTGATTTATGCTTCGGCGCATGTGCAAATGAAATGAAAATATTAATGAAAGAATGACGTTATAATTCGTGTAAAGCGTGATCTAGTAGATTCTGCCAAAACGTTTTACGCATTTGATCCGAAATACTGAGAATTTGACCCGAAAAATAAACTCACATTTTTTAAGGATTTTCATTATCTTTGTGACAATATTAAATAAGATATATATTAATTATACATGCTAGAATATGTTTTTTTACCTAAATTAAGTTTGAATAATATAAGTAAATACCCTCAAAATTATGTTTTTGTATTTATTTTGTGTATTGTGATATCGTACGCCGCAAGCGTATTAGTAATGATGAAAATGTGATCACAGTCACAGTTTCCAATCACTGATATTATCGAATATCAGTCACAATCACACCAGTGAGTCAAGAGTAGTATTTTTTCTCATCACTAATATTTAATAACAATAAAATTATAGTATAAAATACTATAAATTCTTTTAATGAAAGACATTAAGACAAATTATTTTTCGTTTTTAAAAAGAGCTACAGAGCCAAAAAAAGCATTAGATTGGAAAAAAGTTGGTAATAGTAAGTAAACTATATAATATGTAGATGTATCATTTCAATATCTAATTGTTGTTAATTTCTTTAACAAATATTTAATTTTAGATTTGAAATTTATATAATTGTTTCTTTTTCAGGGTTGAATTCACAGTGGGCAGTCATGCGGTTAACCACTTCCGGATGATTGAGCGCCACTTCTTTCGTGACACCCTCCTGAAGACATTTGACTTTGAGTTTGGATTCTGCATTCCTTATTCGCGCAATACGTGCGAACACATTTATGAATTTCCAACTCTGCCACCTGATTTGGGTAATAATTAAGAATGTTTTTTATTGAATTAACCATTTTTATAATATGTACTGCCAACATTTTTGATTTGCTAGGTGATTCTAGCTGAATTTTAAATCAATTTTTGAATATGTCCAAGAACACACAATTACTAGATTTTCACCTACAAATGCACTGTTATTAAACAAATAATAGATATCTCATAGAGACGAAGCTATTTTTTACTATATTTAATGGAAAATATATGGAAGTATGGGTAATTACAGGACTTACGATTTTCTTTGACTGGCTTAAGTGATCACTTTATATAAATATAACGTTCACCATTCTCGCCCATCAATCTCCATATCTATCAAATGTTTGAAAGTTGTATATATGTTAATATGTGGATTCGCTTCGAGTAATACTACACTATCGCCATCTATGGATTTAATTTGATAATTCATTCCTGAAACAGCATATATGTCACAATGAGAATCTAATTAAGTAAGCCCTGTAATTACCCATACTTCCGTATATTTTCCATTAAATATAATTAAAAAATAGTTTTGTGTCTATGAGATATCTATTATTTGCTTAAATTTTAAATCAATTGTCGAAGTATTGTGTCAATCTGCTAAGTAAGCTTTTTTATTTTGTTTTGAAAGCAATTCTGTTGAATATTATAAATGTATCAGTACAGTAGACTCTTGCCACTGGTCCGGCCATTTCTTACACAGAGAGGAACCAGGTTAGCAAAACTGCTGGATTACTGACAGTAGCGTATCGGTAGTATTGTAGCATGTATGGTTAAACGTATCAGTGTATACTAGACTGATTAATTTCTCACCTCAGTTCAGTCACCTCGAACTATGTCGCATGATGCATGTACATAGGGGTGAACAAAATTCCACATCGGTGTCCATTACTCGGGAACTATTAAGAGTTACACCAGCCAAACTGTAATCTAATGGTTTCATTTTTTCCAACCTGGCCAATGCCAGTGCTAATAAGACTTTTCAGCAAACTCCATTACTGTACACCTCACTTGGCAATATACAGAAGGCTCAATAATTCATCCTTACGACAACGTCAAGGGTATATAAGCTATACCTGGAGACCTTTGTGCAGGCTTATTTATCTGAGTTAATTTTCGGTAGTTCTCACCTTTCTAGGTGGTTAATCTGTCTGTGAGGTATTCCTGGCAGACCTAGCGCATCGGATTGATTATTATTAAGTTGTGCCGAACTTGCGTGAAGTTCGAGCCACGCCGAGATTGATTGAAACTCGTTGAGTGCTGAGATAGAGGTGAGAAGCTGCCTGCAGCCTTGCCATCTACATCCCTGCAGAGCCATCGGGCAGGCCGCTGGAATCTCTGATTTCAGAGATGTTTCTCCGCCTGGGTCTTACCATGGAGTTCTCTCCGGCAAGTAAACGGCGAGTGCTATGAATGTTCATAGTGACTCGCAGTGATCTCTCTTTAAACAAGACGGACACTTCAATAGTAATAGTAATGCCTGTGCCTATTGTTTATTGTGTATTCTTTCTACTATCATATATGTTATAATTTGTTCATTTCTATTTGACTGTTATGATCTGTGTTTAATTGAATAAGTTTTTCTATTTCCGTAATTTTCACGCCTTTTTTTCATTTGTCCGCTTTGTCTCGCAATCACCCTACTAGCATTATGTCAGTTCTGCATGTGTCTGGTTGTACTGTGGGAAGATGTTGGGAGCCTTGGCGTCAGCGGTGTGAGAAATCTTAATACTCTTTGCCTTTGCTGTGTCCTCTACTTCATTATTTTCATATTTTTCTTTCTGTGCACTTTTGATGATTTCTTCATCTCGGGAGGAGGAATAGCCAAAGAATGCTTAACTCCACCTGTTTTACGTCTCGAGCAGAGGCTGAATTAGCAGGAGTTTTAATATATTATATATATATGTATATGTATGATAAGTACCCATGTTTAACGACTGATTGCGCCTCTGATCCAAAATCTGTATACCATTATTTAACACCATCTTTCGAACGACGCCTGTCAAAATTTCAGACAGATTTATCAAGTAGTTTTGTTTTGATAGCTGTTGAAAGTGGACAAGTTTGTGTTTGTTTGCAACCATGGGAAAAGAGCAATATTATCAGATACAGTCAGGGATTCGACTCCCTTTTTTGGATCGGTAGACGAGTAAGGAAATCAAAGTGAAGTTGCATGCTGTTCACAAGGATCATACACTTTCGATGACTTCCATCAGATATTGGTTGGTTTAATGATTTCAAACGTGGCCGAACATCTGTTTTTTATAAAGAGTGTCCAGGCTGTCTGATTGAGGTGACTATGGAGGATATGGTCAACAAAATCCATAATATCATATTAGAGATTGCTGACATTGTCAATTAAACGCGTACAAATTATCTTTCATGAAAAATTCGTTATGAGAAAGCTAAAGCATAGCTGAACAAAATAAGAATCGCATTACAACTTCGGACCACTATTTGGACATGTTTTTAAACGCAATCCGAAAGAGTTTCTGCGGTATTTCGTAATTGTTGACGAAACATGGATCCATCACTACATGCCAGAAAAGAAAGAACAGTCAAAACGGTTCCATCGGCCGGAAAGGTCATGGCCACCGTTGTTTGAGATTCAGAGGCATCATTTGAAGAAGGGAAGGATAATCACGGGACAATAGTATGCGGATTATTGGGCCAATTTGATGCTGAATTAATGAGAAAATGGTCCCATTTGGTGCAGAAAAATGTGCTCTTCCACCATGAAAACTCATCAGTTCACTCTGCAATCGCCACAGCTAAACTGGTTGAATTACACTACCAAGTGCTGCCTCATCCATCCTACTCTTCAGTTTTGGCCACATGTGATTTTTTGTTGTTTCCAAACATGAAAAAATGGCTTGACGTTAAGCAGTTCATGTCAAACGTGGAAGTCATCTTCGAAACAGAGGCCTATTTTGCTGAGTTGGACATATCATATTTTTTGGATGGGTTAAAAAGTTGGAATATCATTGGACTAAGTGTATCGAGCTGAAAAGAGACTGTTGAGAAATAAATAAAAAAATTAAAATTAAAAATGCGTTTCCTTTTCTAGCATGGGTATTTATTATACAGCCCTACACATACATTATTCTATTTAAATATGTGAACTAGGAATTGTACCGTACTAATATTTTCAAGTTAACCCAGTGCATTTGTGAGACATATAAAAAATAAACAGTAATTTTCTTAAATTGAATCCTTTTTAAAATTTTAATAAATTTTTTCAGTTGAAGAGATGATAGCCGCCCCCTTTGAGACCTGCTCGGATAGCTTCTACTTTGTGGAGAATCGACTAGTGATGCATAACAAGGCTGATTACGCTTACAATGGTGGCCTTAACATCTGAAACGTATACTAATTATTATCATTAATCTTACACCGATATTAAGGCTTCTCATTGTGCATACCAAGATTATCCGACCGACGGACACAGTGCTACTTATCTCACTAAATTACTAATTAAGTAAATTTTCAATAATTAATGCATTTCACCAAATTTTTTGTGTTATCTATTATACTTTAAAATACCCAGGTTGCAGGTATCACTTTTATAATTATTTAAAAACTGAATTGCCTCTATATTTGTGATGTTATTTAACACATTATATTTTATTTATTTTTTAATCTTATCGATACCATTCCATGTTTTCTGAAAGAATATTTTTATAAATTATTCCATTGTGTTTTAAATTAAAATATTTATTTATATCATACGTTCAACACATGTAAGCTTACATTCCATACTGGCGCACTGTGATTGAGCACCTGTCATGACAAGCACTTTTAAAATATTATTTATTTATATTTTCTGTTCTGTTACAGATTTAGCTCAGATCAACTCAATGTGTAATACTTTTACAAAAATAGTGAATTCTTAAATTGTTTTAATGTATTTGTCGGAATTCATTTCAATATTTTTTCCCACGTGATAAACTTAACAAATTTATTTAAAATATTTCATTTTCCTTGCAAAAGCAATGCACAACTTCAATGGAAGTCTGAAGATATTTTTAGAATTTGGAGCATTTAAATAGTTGATATCAAAAATATCCAATTGAATTTTTTCAACGCAAGCTAGTCAATAATTTTAGTGGTAGAAAATAATTTTAAACGTATACATAAATACCGAATCGTTTGTTCAATGCGTTTTGTATAATCTGAAGAAGTGTTGAGGTATCGGCTGTGTGACAAAATGATAAAAAAAACCCTGCTATTTTGAATCCAACTCACATTATTCAAAAATCAAGATATGTTCAATGATACAAGGGTTTTTGATTATCTTCATATTTTGATGTAACATCTTAATTCTACAATTAATGTACGTAGTTGGTTTGCTTTAAATGCTATTTGCTAATGTGTGATGTTGTTTTTATTGCCCACCTATGTTGATGTTTGGTGTTAATTTTCTTCTTCTTTTTATTCATCACTTTTATCCTAATCAGGATATAGGGGATCCCTAATACTTGCCACTACGATGCCACTCTCTGTCCTGCACTGTCGATTACTTGGGGCCACTGATAGTTCAATTTTTCTTCGAAGAAAGTTAATTTTCTTACTTCAAAAAACACGGTGTGTCCTGACATGTACATCTTCTTAGTAGTAACCTCACTGCTGAAGATCGTGATCTTTTTGATCTCACTGTTGACTTTTACAATTTTTCGCCATAATTCAACTGAGCGGAGAGCCCTTGGAAATAGTAGACAATTTTTTACTTGTCCGTCTATCTGCAGTCCTTCTTGTGCCTTCTTGGCCCTCAATGTTTCCAGTTTCCGCAAGCCTCTCCATGTTATTGTCTCTCCGAGCAATATGGCTGAAGTTCTGTAGTAAGATACGCCAGAGTGTCATCGATGTCAGGCTCTCTTGAATATCAATTTTTTTATTATGGATGCATTTGTGCGCTCGCTCTCTAGAGAATTCATATTTATTATAAATTTGGATAATGTGAGTTATGATTCTACGCTATTCAACTGTTGACATTTTACTTTTTATTTTTTTATTATTTAATACAAGCTTTCTCAAAGACTTTTGTTGTCACATAGTTTTTAACAATTGATTGTAATTATAGTGTTTAGTTTCCCATTTGTTTGTATTTGAATTGGCAACATTACCTTTTGATTCTACCTTCAGACTCTCCATTTATTTATAATATTAAATGTCTACATTTAATTAAGAGGTTTATAAAATTTGTGGTTATAGTGATGATATTAAAACCTGTGATTGGGTACCTAAACCTCCAAGGTTTAGTAAGAGATGGTCTATGAATAATATTTAAAGAGCTTAACGATTTGAGATATTCGATTTTAAGGGAATGAAATATACAAGTCGGATAAGTTATCAACAAGAAATATAGTAATAATAATAATGTATATTTCTGTAATAGGTACTACGTTTTCATTGTTCTGGATTTAATTTGCTTTGCATTCCTATGTACTTTTAAAACATAATGAAAACAAATCCAAATCTATCTGTATAAAGTCTGAACAGGCTAAAACATATATTTTTTAATGCTAATGACATTTTCAATGTGGTTATCATTAGTGATGCACACGTTAAGCCAGCGGTTTCCAAACTTTTTCAGTTCATGGCGCCTTGGTTTGGAATTTTCCACAGCAATTGTCTCTACGAATGTGTTTTGGTCCCTCAATATGTCCATATTATCTACTTGCAAACTTGTCGATATTATCTCCTTGGAAGTGTTTTTCAAACCTGTTGATAAGGCATGATAAATGCTCTTCAAAATAATATTTTAAATCACGAGAGAAACAACTTCATTGGAGATCACAAACTGCTATAGCAATCTTTGCAACCGTCTTCATTCATCTTTATTTTCCATAGTCGAATCGAACAATTTCTAAAAGTGTAAAGCGCCATGGTGCACTGCGGCACACTTTGGAACCGCTGTGTTATGGTCTACATAATACTGTAATGCATTATTAATTAAAAAAATATAAACATAATTAAAAACAATTTACTTTGTTTAAACACCACTTTATTTTTATTAATACCAACCGGTGTCGGAACCACAGTTCCTTCTTCAGGGTGTACAAGATACTATATCTATGCACCCTGAAGAAGGAACGGTTATAGCAGAATACAACAGTATAAAAAAAATATACATATTATCCTACTTGTCCAGACCTTATTGCGCTCATTCTGTATATTGTTTACATTCTGTCGCAATACACAATACACATGTGTGCATTCTAACTTGATTTTTACTATGCCTAGTTAACAGATCTTATCTACACACGTGTTAGAAAAACAGTTGTCGAAATCACATTCAATTTAGATTTAGGAAAACTAACTTTTATATTCACATAATGTTTTATATGAATAACAATTTACATTATGCGTAATCCTGTAATATTATGGTAATAAGTTCTCACTGCCTTTCAGAGTTTGCTTCAGATACAATAATAATGTAATTATCCTTCTTACATAATATTTGGATTACCGGGTGTTTAGAAAAAATTATTTCAAGAAAGTTAAATTTCCTAATGTTGGTTGTGTTCGTGTTGAAATTCCCTCCATTATACGTATTATTTGTGATCATCGTGTATATTTTTTTCTCTATAGATCATTTATCATGTAGTATGTTTGATGGACTTTGGTTTTGGATTAGGAATTTTTCTATGCACGAATGAGTTTACTACAAATAATTGCACATTCCAAGCAGTGATGAGATGTACTTTGATTGTGTGATTGGTGTTCAATTGTAATGATGCGGTGAGTAATTATGATGAATTTTAATACCAGTGTGCCGTGTATCGCAAGTTGTACGGTAAAATTCAAACTTGTACTGGGTGGACTCTTATTTTGCTCAATTTAAATTAAAAAATTTAACTTACTAAAATACACTGATAATACCTATCAGTATCCATTATAATATTATTGATTGTTATGGAACGTGCAAGTCAATATTCTATTTTCATACATTTCTACTAGATATTTTTTCAGAGGTTCCTTCGGTAATATGTCTCACGAAACCACATAAAAAAAAAACACTTTAAGAAATTTAATAACATTTTATGTTAAAAACAAAAAAGAATACTGTCTGAACTTGAAATAAATTTCAAATAACGTTTAAAGAGATAAACAAAACACAATGATCTGTATACAAGGTGGGGCAAACAAAAAACCTTATTATATGTAGGGGTGGTATGATATACATGTCTGAGACTTGGAATGCATTTTATGCTATGATGAAAATCATTTAATTGACGGAATTACATATGGTAATTTTTTTTATATGAAATTCGCAAAATATGTTAATTTAAGAGTTTGTATAAAGTTATTCTTCAATGCAAGACTAGCAAGTTAGACTTCAATGCGATGTAGTCCTGTTACCAACACTGATGTATGGAAGTGAGGCCTGGAGCTGGTAGAAGAGGAACAAAATTAGACTGAATGCAGTAGAAATGAGATCACTTAGGCGTATATGCGGCAGATGCATTTACGACAGAGTAAAGAATAAATAAATAAGAAAATAATGTAAAGATCGCTTAGGAGGTTTGGTTATATGGAACGATAAATGTTGAGAGAATGGTAAGAAAGGTATATGATGCAAGTGTTGATGGCACTAGAAATAGAGGACGTCAGCGGAAGACTTGGCACGTCCAGGTAAATCATACTGATAAAGAGGATGGTCCTGTTAGAAGCCTCAATAATCGACGAGTTTGTATGAATGTGGATGAGGTGAGAATCATGTGTCAAAACAGAAGAGTGTGGCGCTCTATCCTCTCTGCCAGCCCCTGTGGCGAAACGGCGTGATGGTAAGTAAGTAAGTCTTCAGTGTGCTGTGAAAATTTTTCAATTTAAAAAATGTGAGGTTGGGTACCACTGCATTAGAAACTAAATATGTAACATTTCAGTCATCGTTACAATTGAACACCAATCACAGTTTATTTATCATCGATTCCGACTATCACATTTATTAATTGTTTTATATTACACCATTTATTTAATTTTTATCCTATTTATTAATCTCATTAAATTTCAATATTTAATTCAACTTTTAGGTATACAATTTTTTTATTTTTTCCAGGTACATTATAGGATAGAGCTATCGTGCTAATCTTAAATTAATATTTAGGGTACATAATAATATTTTTAGTTGTGTAAGTGGGATTTTTATTCCATTCAAATGTTACCTTTAAAATATTTTAATTCATACTTTAGTAAAATAAATTCCTCTAGTCATCTTAGAATATCAGTAGTATTTATTTTATTGTTTTACTGAAACATATTGTTCCGTAAAGAATGGCCGATTTTAACCTTCAAATTCAATCAAACATAACTTTAGAGTAAATCAACTTTATCAATCAAAATAAGTGTCATTTCATTTTACCACAGACCACCAAATAAATAGACATGAACTAATGCAAATTTCTTGTCCCGATATTTTCATTTTGGTGGCGCCCACTTGATCACTTTGGTACCACTCACTCGATTGGAACGAAAATTTAAATGCTGAATTTAATGTAAAAAATACGTCTTTATGCAAAGATTTAATTTTCAAAGAGTAAATATATATGTGTGTAGAATGCCCCTCGCCCCGCAAATGTTCCAAACCCCTCTCCTATATATACACTTTATATCATGTCTATTCATTTACTAGTCTCATTTTTGTCAACGAATTACAAAATTATTTATGCTTGTAAAATAAAAGGATTCTTTAAAAACATTTTCTACTGATTTGATTTTTTGCCGTTAATCAGTGCTAGTTGTCTGTCACGTGTTTCAATTTGTTATTTTCAACAGTAACAGGACGTCTTCGACTATCTTTGAGATTTGAGTCTCCATTCCTAATCTATACAAACCAACACTGCACTGTTTGTTCAGAAATTGTTTCTTTACCCTGTGTTTGGTTAACATTGCTGTTTGAGAAACACATGGCCCAAGTTTAAATTCTTCCAAAAAATTACAGGAAATTTCTATTTTTTCAGTTTCGTTTCCGAAAGATTAAGGCAAATTAAATGCTTGACTCAATAAATAAATATAACAAATTCCTAAATGTCAAACAAAAACAAATGAAAAAATATTTCCTAGCAAAGAATATACATGTAATATTAAAATCGGCCATTATTTTCAGAGTAACCTAACATTTTACTACATGTAGATGGTAATAATTTTTGATTCTGAATTTATGTACAAAAAATATATTAAAAGTGATATTTTATTTATGCAGCGTGAAGCAAACTTGATTGTATTTTGTTTATAATATTTGTGATAATATTCACTTTCATATCTTCTTTAAAAAAATAATGTTCTATGTATTTATAAAACTAACTTCATAATAATTCAGATCAGACTCGAATACATATAACCTGATATCTTTTCTGTCATTTCTTAAATCAATTTGTAAAACATTTCAAAATATTTGTAATAAATAATATTTAGCTTTACATACTTTTTTGATGACATCCGTGTCTTGCTGTTACTGATTGATACTGTAAGGAAAATTTATTTAGCTTTACATACTTTTTTGATGACATCCGTGTCTTGCTGTTACTGATACTGTAAGGAAAATTTTACAAATTCAAAAAAAAATCTAAAAAAATAATTAAAAAGGCTTTTTCAGGGTTATTGAACTGTATTTTCTGCGTGAAAATATAATGTGTGCATACCAATTGAGTTTTGGTAAAAATTTTGAATTGTACTACATGATTTATTGATTTATATTCAGAGTGAAAATGAACATGCATTTTAAAGGATTCTACAAAAAATATTGATTATTTAATTCATTTTAATGAAATCGTATTTTATTTGTGAAGTTATGATTTTTCTGAAACATAGTTCCGTAATAATTAAAACAATTTTATATTATTCATTTAGAAAGATGCACAGAAAAAATATAATTATCATTGATCATCATCGATTCCAGAACTTTTTATAGCTGATAGACGGCTTTACTGATTAAGCTGCAATGACCTGTACGAAAGCTACGTAATGTCATGTATATAGTCTTCTAAGTGAGATATCTACTTTTTCCCATTGAAAGCGGCCATCTTTTTAATTATAATGTTTTGTAGGAGAAAACATTCTTATTGTAAAATTGTAATTATTCAGAATTCTGTGATATTTTAAATATGAATTAAATATATTAATTAGAAAGATATACATATAAAATTAATTTTATCGAAAAATATTGTTGTGCCACCGGGATTCGAACCTGGATCTCTTTCCAAACCGGGGAAGGTGCATTATCCAACTATGCTTCAGTGACAATATTTTTAGCAACAAATTTTCGAACCTATATGTTGTCTTTTTTGATATTAATACATTTAATTGTTCCATTATTACCTTATTTTTACAGAATCTCAAATACCTTTGAGTATTCTGATAGCAGACGCCAGAATTATCAATTCATTTTTATTAAATTTTGGATACATTGATACAACTTTACTATTAGGAGAACAGATCTTTCCAATTAATATATTTAATTCATATTTATAATATTTCTCTTTGCAACATTTTTATTTATTTTAACCCTTCCCAAACCATGCGTAACACAGGTCTACCATCATAATTAAACCGGTAATATTTCTGTAAATACATGCAACATAAAATTCATATTTTAGATAATCCTAAAGAAAATATTAGCGCTTAGGAATGACTAGTGTAAAACCAATTATGAAAAGGGAATCGTACAAAAACAATTATTTTTTCTATTCAATCCGTTGTAAAATTAATACGTTGGTAAAAATACAATTTGTGATATGAAAGACAGATCACACACAATTTTCACAGTGAAAAGAACAACAAACATACAAATATAATTGTCTCTTTCTCACTAATTAAATTAATATAGATAAGAAGGAAGGACACATTGTATACGACTTAATGTATGCTCTAAATTATGTTATTAATAATTTTTTCAAGACTATGCTCAATATTTAGAGTAAATTCGTGCCATTAAAGTCATTTAAGCTAATAAAAACATTTTTTCTAATAATTATTTACGGTAACACGAGTTGACAGCATGGCTGCGTTCGGGTATTTTATATCATGGTATGGTAAAGGTTAATAAAATTGATTGGCACCACCTAGCATTTTCTACTCAAAAGTTTTGAGAAATATCGCGATGTCTGTCTCATTTAGGAAAACACATGTAGATGACATTTTGTGACTTCTGTACGAGTTCTTTATACCTTGATCAAATGAACCAGAAATGACAATTTTTTTCAATAGATACATTTTTCTAAGTGATTTATAAATTGTTTTGATTTTAGAATAATGTCTTTGGTTTAAGATTGTAGTAATACTGCTGTGTCTAATAGCTATCATAAATACTGAATGTTTTTATACTTTCATAAGTGTGAAGTCTCTGAAGTGAAGGGGAAAATCTGTTTATGAGATGTATTTAGAGAGATCACGCTTCGAAATTATGATACATTATTTTAATTGAATAGTCACCATTCTTGGTATACAGCATATCGTTCAGAGAAGACCATATTACATATGTATAAAGAAATTACTTTTGTCCTTTGCTCACAATTCTTTTGATGTATCTTCTTGTAAATCATTAATAAAGAATGAAGTCTGATTAAATATTCAGTCGATTCAATGATATTCCAACTTTCACCGTTACATGCCTTATTTTAATATTTTTGTGGTGTTCTCGATGTTTGGAATGAAATTCTCATTCATAAGATATCTATACTAAATAAAAAATAATAATTACGGAAAATCTAAATGATTAATGTTAATTCCACAACTGTCTATGCAAACACCAACCCGATCATTGATTTATCGCTGTCTGATCTTTTGTTTCTGTGTTTTACGTAAGTACCTACTAAGTTGTTAGAAAATTTGTCTTAGAAACGATAGCTTCACAATTTATTATAGTGTTATGTAGATAAGTGTGTATAAAATTATTTAAAATTGATAAAATATTTAATTGCAATGGTTAGTATTTAAATAAACTATGTTTATTCATTGTCATAATGGAACAAGAGCGATGTGAATGAACATATTGGAATGAGAGTTGGAAAGGCCCGGATGTGAGAAAAATTATTGTGGATGAACTTAGTGCTAAAGATGTTCCTATAACCTTAAACGTGTCTCAGTGAAGATATTTATTTATAAAATTATTTTCTATGATTTAGTTACCTCACTAGATGTCGTTTGTGTGAAAATCAATTAGATTTAAAATTTAAAATGGTGATCTATGTAAATTAAAGATTTACTTAATTCATAATTTCATGCAGTTTAAACTAATTCAGTTGCCGTATTTAATTTCTGAATTAGATTTTTAAAACGGGCATAATTTTTTCTCTCTTTGTTTTAATACATTTGTGAACATGGCAGATATAGCGATCTGTCAAATAAGGTGACAATAAAGTAACATTCGTGAAACGTATGCAAATATACAGCAAGTTAAGATTGTGTCTTTGCAAAAATATGACATCATCTGTTCCGTGTATGGCGTGATTGCATTTGTGCATTTTCAAACTTGTAAAATGTTAAAATGGAATTAAAAATTTGAAGTGTCTGCGAATGTATTAACAGAATTATTAATTACAGGTTCCCATTAATTTCAGGTAATATGTAGATAACAAAAAATAAATTTGCCGATAAATATGATAATCAAGGATTTGATAAGAAAGTATTATTATTGCTTGAGTAGACTAAACAAATACATAGAACACACATAGGAATTCATTTTATAGAGTTACAATTTGAAAAATATAATACAAAAATATTTTATTTATTTCTTAAAATATATATTACATATATCCATCCAAATAAATACGTAATAGATTTATCCATTTGTAATTGATTGTACGTTTGTATTATAAGTACCAAAATAATAATCTTTTATGTTTCTATCATGCTTGGACAATTTTAATTATAAATGTGCAGGGTGTTTCAAAATATTAAAATTATTTATACACCAATCGCATTAGAAGTAAAACTCGTCAATTAGCATTTGGATACTTTCGATATCTTAATTCGAAGCATATTTTATTATTAATTTTTCACTGAATTTAATACAAGGGATAAAACCGTTCCTTTACCTGTTTTATAAATTCCGAAAACACTGGTCACGGCCTCGCAGTGGTCACCATAGCCGGCCGCAGGACCTAGTAACAGGCAATTGACGAGAACTTTGATCTTTTTGATATTTCCATTTTATTGGGTAATGCAGAAAGTAAATCTCAGTGGTCAGATTATCTTAAGAGCATCAATCATAAGTTTTTCCACAGAGATAATACCAAAATGCGTGTAAATATCATCTTGGTTGTGTCTTTATCGCATAGAACTTTAATGTATTGTTAAGTTAGTATGAAAAACGCATTTTTGCAAAAATTGCACATATGAGTTTTATTTCTAATTTGGCGATATTAAATCTTTAAGAAGTAGCGCACACCCACGACTTTCTGTCATACAACAGTTCTGTCAAAATGGTGAGATCTGCGGAGATATGCAGTCGTCGGTGTGCACACTGTCATATTACCATAGCCCCTCACCATTACGATAAAACAGCTGTACTACAGAAAGACGAAGGTGCGCGCTTGCTTTAACACGCTGTTTCCATTTGTCACGCTGCTCGTTTAACGAGCCCCTACGTACAGGAAACAAATAAAGACAATTCTTTCCGTGTACTAAACAAGAACATTTAAAAATGTTATTTTTTGTTTCGGTCTCGATGTACACAAGCAATATGTTTAATGTATTCAATCTGTGTTGGTTCAATATTGTAACTATATTACGTACCTTGTGTTGCACTTTAAGCAGAAGACGTTGCAGAAATTGTAATATGTCTTGAATCAATTTTGCTTCATTAATTCTAATACAAGACGTAACAATAATGACATTTTGTTTTTAAGTTGAACTCAATTCTGCTGTGTTAATATTCAATTAACCCAGTTGCAATGACTGATAATTTTTGTCTCACTTATAAAAGTATTACAAGATACCACCTATACTTTTTCATGTTTTACACTATTATTTATTATGCATCCTATTAAAAGTGTATTTTCTGTATCAGTTTTTGTTGTAATAATCTTAGATTTGAAATGTGTGACTAATAAATATCATTTTATTCCCAAACATTTTTTTGTTTTAATAAAAATTTGTTTTAAAACAGGTGTACACACTAGTGTAATGAAATATAAATGCAATACTGTTATGGATGTACTGGCGAGTGTTACATGTCGTGCTGAGACCTGCTAGCTGTTGGTTTTTGAGTTGTACAGTTTGCTTGTCTTGTGGTCTCACCTGGCCCAACTCCCACCAGTACCTAATTGCCTTTCAGTTAGGCTTGTTTCTCTTTCGGATTTGTGAAATTCGCCGAGATTTCAAGTGGAATTTTTATCCTTATTCTGATTTGTAATCATTGGAAAGTACTCGACAGAGTATTTGTGTGTGCAACTCATTGAACATTAGATTTCTCCAGAGTCGCCTGTTGTTGCAGTGTTAAATTGGCATGACCTTCAGGAAAAGAAAGGGTCATCGTTATCATCAGGTGAGTCGAGCTGTCCTTATCCCATAAGTCACCACATCTGGTCCATTATTATCAATGGATTCCATATTCATTTACCTATCCCCATTCCATCACCTTCAGTGAAAACGGCGATTTGCATCGGTCACAATATTATATATGTTATTGATTTGAAATAAAATCTAGGCAATTAAAGAGGGGAGAAAGAGTAAAGTAGGCTCAATAAAACTTTTTTTTAAAAATTATGCTTTCTATAATTCTATTATGCTTTACGTAAATCTTAAAATAATTGTTTTGAAACTATTAAAGTCGCAAGTTTATTTTCAGAGTGGAACCGATACGCGAGTTGCACAACTCACAAAGGAGTTCCGGGATAGGGTGGGTCTTTTCTGAAAACACTGAATAAAAAAGAATACGTATAAAAAAAATTGTAGAATTTGAAACATTCCGATTATTTTAAAAGTGATGCATAACAAAAAATGGTAGTTGAGATGGACACAGGCCCAGAATGAAGTAAAAGCTAAATGATAACTTTGTCTACATCGTATTGAATACATCGAATGATTTCAATTAGTATTGGGAACAAATTTGTAAGACCTATGCGTCTGTATTTATGTTACATTACATTACAAAATTGGTGCGTAGTTTGGTCCAAATTGATGAGGATAATACATTTTGCCAGTCACAGGAGTTGAACCCCGTCGGTTGTCTTTAAAATACTCACGATAAAATATAAACACATCAATATTTGTAAAAGTTTATTTATTATTTTCTCAAGAAATGTCAATTTCAGGTGACAAATAAATAATACATTGAGCTATTCAAAAACTAATTAATATACATTTTAAACACGCAACATTAATTAAAAATCTCACTCAATGAAAACATTTTAAGTGCAGATGATGCGGCAGAATCATTGAAAAATTCATCAAGGTCGGAGGATGATAAGAAAATTTGGTCTGGAAAGAAAATAATATTCACAAACATTTAGCATCTCTATCACATCTGAAAAAAGCCTTGACAACACACATGTGCATCTTTTAATACTTATATTGTACATCAACCTCTCCTACATAAAGTATCAGAACTAACCAATAGATTACTTAATTATTCTAGTATTTTGCGTATGTATATTTGTTACCTGCGGCATGCAGTAGGTATGCTTATGTTGTTACCAATAATATTATACAATTATGAATATATATGTACTATATGCTATGCATAGGATTATGAACTTTCGTTTAACCAATGTCTTCAGGCAAAATGAATCCATTGTTTATACAACTCTATAATTTATTTATTTGTAATTTTTGAGTACTAGTCATAGTGTTTTTAAAAGTTTTCCTTCTTACCCATATAAAATTCAATATAAAAAATTTATGGACATTTTTATGATTAAACATGATTCTTTTACTGTTTGAAAACCATTCACGTAATAACTAAAGCAAATTATTATTTTTATTAAAGGTTAACGTTGTAAATAATTGCAAATCAAAAACAAATGCATTGTTCTCGAACGCAAAGAACAATAATGAAAATACGTTTAGTAAGATAGTAAAATTTGCAAATTAGTAAAAGAGGAATAGATACTTTAATGATTTGCACGCGCTGTAAACCAAGCTGAAAACCTTTCGAAAGAAACAACATAAGTAAGGACTCCGTACAAAGCGGATCAGCTGAATGGAATTTTCAATTCAGTAGGTAGTTAATTGTAATGCTTGAGTAGACCTTAAAAACAGAGGCTAGCAATTTTAGTAGGAATTAAAGAAGAATAACCCAGTAGACGACTACAGCGCCCCGGCTGCGGCGGCAGTATAGTCGTGGTAGTTTTTAGAACAAAACAATTGAACACAATCTACAGGTTCACGGCAAGCGCTAGCATAATTATAATAAATTGTTGATAATATATAGATTATTTAATTTATATTTGTTTCCCAGAATTTTCAGTAATGGACAGATTTTTTGCTTGTATTGTATTGATGTGCACATCCCTGTTTGTTACATATTTTAAGTGGCAGTGATTTTTTAATATTATATTTTATTCTGTTATGAACAATTAAAAATGATATATTTGTTAGTTGTGATACTTTAATCATGAGAAGTACATATGTGTATACTTACATAAATTACTACAAAATGTGTTCTCGTGTCATTTTATGACTCGTGTCCTATTTATACTTGGATTCAGACAATTTGCTAAATGTTACTTTTCAATAAGACGTCAGTAATTAAAAACATAGACAAGATATTCAAAAGTTTTTTTTTTTAATTCTCTTCAGTCCACAATAATATATCCCAAATTTCTTCCAGTTATCTGCGACTGATCATTCAATAGTTAAAACTGACTAAAGCGATACTTATAATGTACAGAAAAATTATAGATACATTTATAAATTGCACACAAATTTAGATAAAATAGCACCAAACATTTTTATGCATTTTTTTCCACATCACATAGTTTTATTATTTAAAACACAGTCATCTACATACAATTTTCCCGCTAGTTTTTGGATCACTGTGTGCATAAAAAAAAGGCGCATTTATAAGAACCTGGGGGAGAAATTAAGAAAAATATTTCCTTACTAATAAAAGGATATTTATTATAATAATTAATAATAAGAAAACACTTTGTATATACCACTGTTTTAGTATACATTGTACCCTGAAGAGGGACCATTTGCCCTGAAACATGTTGATTTATCAATAAACAGTGGTATAAACAAAATGTTTTCTTATAATTAATATAACATGTTGCCACAAAGTAACTTTGCAATTATTGAAGGATATTTATTTGTTGATAGATTCATATTCAGAACATACCAAAGGATTGCGGGTAAATAAGGAAAAAAGATGTAATTTTTATTTTAACCAAATATAATGAAGACAATGATAAAATTCTAATTGAAAATACACACAGCGTAGATGGAATATTGGTCATAATTAATTTAATCTAAACCACTTCATCCGGCCATCAACGCAGGAACCAGCCTAAGATTAAATACCGCACACATCAGAGCACTTCTCGACGAGTCGTAAATGTTTAAATCAAATGTTGTGTACTTTGATAAAAAAGACGAAATGCCGCAATGTTCATACAATCCTATACACGGAACACGGGATCGATTTTAGAATGTACAATAATTGATTATTTTAATATGCTTTAATTAAATTACTAAATGAAAATAATCAATTGTTGCAGCAATCGAACTTTACATATCTATTTATTATACACCGCAACGCTCGCATACCAAATATGGCAACAACAAGTTAATTATTTTCATTTAGTAATGATGAAAATCTAATCTTGTTATTTAATACTTAATATGCTGTCTGTAAATAAAATACAACGGTTTAATTTGAAATTTAAGGAACTAAAATAATAAATTAGAATTATGTAAAACCAGCACAATTTTAAAGTTTTTTGGGCTATTCTGCCATATGTTTCCAACCTCTCTGGCTAATGTTTCGGCTCCCATTGCAGGGTCCATCATCAGGACTGGTATCGCCGATACTCTAACTCTACACAGAAGATTATGAATGGCTATGAAAATAACAATTATGTAATTTAAATATTTCAGTAAATTCCATTTTGTACATACATATATGCAAACAGTACATAAGGAGTATGCGAACAAAACAAGTATGTACTTGATATATTGTACTACATATAATAATTACACACAATTATGATATGTATTATTGTACAAAATGTTACAATAATAGCGGCGCAGTCATAATCTACTGAATTACTAATTTTTGAAAAACATTTCTATAAAGTTAAGGCCTCAGCATTGATGATATATCCTTATTATAAAAGTATCGAGGGGCTGTTTCAAATATCTAAAATTATTTGTGTTTTGCATACAACCCTCACAAGGGATACAAATAAAGTTATATTAATTGGCCATCATTATTGCCACCATCACAATTAACTTTTATATTCCCGGTGATCCTTCGAGGGACCTTCAATTACATCATATTTTGAGATTGGATTACACCGATTTACAACAATGCAATCTAAAATATAGCTATCAAACTACATCAACAATGAATCGAACTTACAATCATAACAATTCATATTTATTTTGTCAAGCTTTGTGAGTTACATTTGTTCATACATTTGTTTATACATATTTCAAAAATATTTGCTCCCCTACCTGCATTCCTTTATTGCAAAAAATAGTGTATGTCTTTACTTATCAGTCATAAAACAACCGCAAGTACAAATGAGGTGATTTTGTATTCGTCAATTGTTTTTTTTATTTTCGTAGAAAGCAATCACTTTGTGGTTTGACATATTATATTAAATAAAATAACAATAACTTTGTATGAAACTACACAATTTATTATACGTCAACCGGTTTCGCTTGTCTCAAGCTTCATCAAGACATATTTAAAACTGTTTTTTTATTATTCTTATGGCCAACCAACCCTTTACGACATAAAAAATCATCTCTTATCATGACCACAAAAAATACCATCTTCATTTTATCAAAGAGCACAGGCGGATAAAGGTTAAAATTGTTTTTACGAAAAACGTTGTGTCCATGTTTTTGTTATTTATTATAAAGCTCAAAAAGTACAGTGCAATCTCATCCAGCCTTTGATACATGATGTGTCCAATAAGCCCACACTTTTTTGCGACCCACTGCTATATATCGTCATCCATATTTTAAAGAGGCATATCTCGAATTTGTTGATTTTACAGGAGACGATATATTAACAAATTGTGTGGAATTTTTCAATGCTGAAACATGATTAAAAAAATAATTTTACCAATTTCTACAGATATTTTTTGATTTAAAGACAGTGGTGAGGTATAATTATTACATAAATATGACTTATTACTATCATTTGTAAGAATGACACATCGAAATAAGAGTGGTTAAGTCAAAATGTTTTTATGTAATATTACTTCATTGGAATAAAATTCAGATATGCCCGTTGTGTTTGGGCAATGTAACCCCAGCTGTATCTCAATTTTAACAAAAAATGTGATGTCTTTTTGAAAGATGGATGACAATATGTAGTCTGTTTTATAGTTTTATTTCTGTCGACTAAACAATAATGTACATAATTAAATAGTTATTGTCTTAGATATAAAAGTGTCAACATGTTAGTGTAAAATCACACACTTTGAAAATATATTGTAATGCAAAATCACACAATGCGTATTTATTTGCAATAAAGATTCAAAAACACGAAAAAGTGCTTATAAATTTTTTCTAAAGATGACTATGTGAGGCAGAACTGAATATTGCCAGTAATTTCTCAATAAAACTAGACTGCAATATCGGTGATAAATATGAGGGCGGGAGCGGAAATGGAACAGGTTTTGGAAAGCAGTAGGTAATGTATTAGTATTAGGAATTTCAAAGGACCGGAGAATTATGAGGAACGCTCGACTAACCTTGTAGCTTTGTCAGAATACCACATCAGCCTCCCAATCAATCATTTGGACTAAATCACTATTGTTATTAGTTCTCTAGACTTATTTATGCATTTTAATTAGTAATGTTGTCAACCCACGCCATATCAGTAGCTTTACACCGGAAAGGTAATATTTTTTATTAATTTATCCCTCAGCACACAAATTGGTCCTAAAAATTGTACAAAAGATTTTTTATTGCTATAAGTAGGCTTACCATACGTCCCGGTTTCACACATTGGTCCCAGCGTCTCGGCCGGTATGGCATTTTGTCCCGGCCGTGCGGTGCGCGAGTGGCGTGGCCAACATACGCACCACGCGGCTCTGTGTTTTCGCGGGCGACAGTTTACGCTGCGATCATGGATCACTTGCAGTGTAATTATGTTTTAGTAAGGTGACGCAGCAGCGCGTAATTTATCTATCTAATTTAGTTCAGGTTTTAACTAATCCCTTTTAAAATAGTTTAAAATGCCAAAAAGAAATTGCAAATTTACAAATTGACTGCAAAAAGAATACCAATTTATAAAAAATCACTGTGGTGAGGACAGCAAAGTGAAGTGCCAGCAATGTTTTCCATAAATTTCTATTTAACACGGTGGGTGAGCGGACATTAAAGATCGTGTAACGACTGTCGCAAACTCTTCATCTGTTAAAATATTTTTTAAAAACGATGATTCCATTCAAGATAATTTAGTTATATCGCCCAAAGAAACCACATTTGCCTTTCACACAGTGATGCATGATATGAGCTTCAAAACTTCTGACTGTACGTCCAAAAATTCTTAGAACCAAAAGTTGGCACTGCGAGAACCAATAATTATCCCGGTTTAGAGCTTTTAAATTATGGTAAGCCTAACTATGAGAGTTAGTCAAAAGAAAAGCTGCGAACTGGTCCACAATGTTCAACACAATTGAAATGTACTGCACATAATACAATCACTCAGTTAGAGTCAACGAATCCCCACAAACTAGGATACAATGTGTCCAGCTGCTCTTGTACAATGTAGGCTATCCAAATTGCTAGTGTTTGTTAGCTAAATCGAGCATGGGAGAGAGGGAGGGTGAGGGGGTTAGGGGGGTAATCTAAGTGAGGTTTATTTGAATTAAAGTGTGTTCATCTGAACAATAATACTGAACGGTGAATTTTAATCAGTAATAATAGTTCAATTGAATATTAAATATACTAAAATTATTATTACTAAACGAAAATATGTGAAAGGTATGAGTATGAAGCAATCTCTTATTTCAATGAGTTATCAGGGATTTAATTATCAAATAAATTAAAATCATGATAATTTTGAAATATTGTAAAATTTTCATTAAACGTTGAAAAAATCGGAAATTTCATGTCGATGAAAACAAATTTATTTTACAACCAGAAAATTATAGAAAACCTTTTCACACCAGGTGGAAAAAATTATTGAACGGATTATTTTCAGTAATTAGGACTCATAGTAAACTTTGTGTAAGCTTGCGCATATTAGAAAGAGGGTTAAATAAATATAACAAGTAAAACCGTAAAATCACATAACTTTGTTCCAGGAACAATTTTGTGTACAAATGCCAGCTTGATACCAATCATAATTCATAAAACTGGAACTGTTATTATATACATAAATAGTTACACGTGTTATAGAAATTACACATCATCTCATGATTTAAATTGGCATGACAAAAATTGTCATTTTGCAATATCATTCTTAACATAATTTTACGTGATTTTGGGAAGATCTTAAATACTAAGCTAGATTACACATTATAAAGTTAATCTTGTACATATTAGGGTCAATATATTTGAAAAAGGGTATTCAACTGAAAATGTATTTATAAAGTAATTTTAAATGAGGCGGAACCCCTACAATATAGTCAGTTAGTTCTTTTTCCTTGATAAATAAATACATATATGTTGTGCAACTCAGAGCGCAACATTGTTCCAACACTTTTAAATAGCTGTAGTAAAAAATACTATTTTCATTCCATTGATTTATCATTTTGACTAATTAAGCATATCCAAAATCAGTAACATGTCTTTCTCTTTACCTTTTGAATGCCAATCCTGACCCTGAGTTTCAAATACTCAGACGCGGTACATTTTCTTGAACACCCAAATACGCAGTAAATCATCAAAATAGACCACTTACACATGATTTATCGCCTCAGATAGAGATAAAAGGTTATGTTGTTCAATATGAAACCAAATTCATTGTCGTAAAAACTCATAGAATGTTTGTAAATGAATAAACACAAATTCCATACAAGAAATATACCTCACGGTATGGCTGTCACGACAGATTATCGATGATTTAACAAAATATGATTTTATTTTTCAGAAATTTCTGAAGATGTCAGCACCGTCAAAGTATTAGGATTCCTCTAGTGTGCGTTAAAATAATGTACAAAATAGGTAAGCTATTTGATCAGCGATACGGTAGCATTCAGAAGTTAAAAGGAAGTAAGAATGAAAAAAGATGTATAAAATTTTATTAAAAATTTGGAACAAAACTAAGTGATTTTATGGTATTCATCAGTGATTAAAATATAGTATTTTTATATTTATACAGTATGAACGGTACCAAGAACGGCAATTAACAATAATGTAAAAAATATATAACTCAAATGTGTATTCTAAACATTGTAAAAATGAAATGAAAATTAACTTCGGGATTAATTAGACGGCGTGTTTGTTATTGTATTACGTATTTCTGGATACAGCTTCAAATCATTTTTGAACTCCTCCACATTTGTGATGAATTGTAAAGGCTTGTCGACGTCTTCTTCACTCACTTTGGACTCCAGGAACTTCAGCAGATGCTTTTCACCATGGCGAACGGTAGACAAATCTGGCGAGATTGGTGCAATGTCAGCCTCCGCATTCAATGTCTCCTCCTTCTTGTTGCCTACAATCTGTTGAAGACAACCAAATGATTTAAACAATGATATAAAATAAAGTAATTCAGTGGTTACGGTGTGCCTCAGGTCCAATCACTTTTATGAGGAGCGTTCATAGAAGAAATCGCTCATTCCAAAAATATATTTAGAACCTCTAAATTAATGATGTGGAAAATCAACAATTTAGATATTTCATGTACAGTAAAACCGCGATATAACGAAACCCGATATAGCGAAAAATGACGTATATCGAAAAAAAAATATCGAAATTTAGTCCCTAAAACCAATTTTTCATACAAAAATGCATTTATATAACGAAATCCCGTTAATATTTATAACAAAATCATTTTTGTCCCGTACGAAAACATTCCAAAGCGTTTACGTACATAAGAAAACGAAATAAAAAAAATGTTAAAAGATGAAAATATTATTTCGCACATTGCAAAGCCGCGCCGCGGCATCTGCCGTAATGCGAACGGTTTGAATGGCCTTTTCGCCCGGTGCGCGGCGGTCTGCCGACAAGGTAGTAAAACAATTCAAACTTCTTCTTGGGATCAATAGTACATATTTTGAATGTTTGCTGCCGTTACCGGTAATACCTTTCGTAATTTTAAATACGACTCATTTTTATAAAAATGCCCGCGATTCAACTGTCAAATTTAATTTTTTTGAAATATTTTTTAAGTTCATCCCAAATACTAGTTTGAAGCAGCTCTACATTTAAAAACCCCACAATTAAAATAAAGTTTTTGTGGTTTCAAATTCTGGAATTTACAAAAATATCTTCAATTGGTGTTGAATAGTTTTCGTCTAATTTAATCCTTTGATTATACATTTGCTTATCTGTTTTAATAACAAACTACTAAAAATATGTAGTTTTTCAGTTCCCTATGGCCTTCTTCTACCTTTGTTTGCGAATTTTGCGATCTTTTGAAGCCGCGCAACATTTTTTTGCGACGGCGCGTAACATATAGTAGGATTTTTTTTATTTATTTCGTTATATGTGGGAATTCGTTATTACGAATTTTTATTTTTTGGACCCTTGGATTTCGTTATATCGCGGTTCTACTGTAGTTGAATAAGGAGCTGTAGAAGTTTATTGTAATTGTCTCAAAATATGATTTTTATGAAATACAAGCTTTGATTCAAGCTATGCATTTGTTTACAAGTGTTATAGCGAGACTTTTGACTTTAGACAATCTCTGAGATTCGACATCTCGTGCCTCACTTCAGGCTAATTATATGTTTAATCGGCAATTTGAAATAAAAAAACTCAAGAAAAGCACACCTTGATAGGATCAATATAAATATTATTTAGTAAGAAATTATTGTGTTTTTTATTTTAAACAGTAGCTGAAGCCTCAAAGCGTGTAAGTAAGTAAAATATTTTATTAGTATTCACTAACAATGTTTTAAAAACGTCAAAAATTGATCATATATACTGTAAATAAAATGGTTTATATTATATATAATTAATTAATTAATTTTTAACATTTTGCTAAATTGGTTCAATGCAGATTTGTCCCGTAATCTTGGCTTCAAGATTATAAGAAAACATATTTCATATATGCAAGAATTTTCTATATTAGACAATTTTGTGGAATGCGAAAAAAAAAATTAATGATCGCGGTCTTTCTTATAATGCTTGTATTTTCTTAGTTATGGCAAATAATATTAAGTTTATTAGTTTTACATTAGTGTAAAGGTTCTATCTAAGTATTAGTTTAAAAAAAAAGTTAAACCTAGTTATAACTTCTGATATAAATGAATAATAAAAACTCATATTTTAAATTATTTTTGAAAGTGAAGCCATTACATGATTTTATAAAAATCTCTTACAATATTTTCGCCTCATAATTTAGTCAGGTATCCCCACCCATAAAATATTGTGGACTAGGTTTGTTACACCCTGTATACATCTAAGAATAAGTTGGTAATGTACAACATGACCAAACACGAGAAGGTGTATGAATGTGAATGAGATTAAAGTTCTACATTTCTGGTAAGTCAGTTAGCTAGTAACACATACCTGTAAGGACAGTTTTTTAAAGTTAGAGTTGCTTCCTGATAAGGAGTGTTGGTCGAACCATGACTGGACATCCTCCATTGTTATTTCTTTCAAGCATTTAATCTGAAATAAAATAAAAATAGTATATATTGAGCCATATTTGTAGTAAGTATTTACTTTTCCGAGGTAAGTTTGTAGAACTCCATATGTGAAAAATAAAACATATAACATAAAACACTTTGCTGCAATAATTTTAAAATATCATTCTTGTTGGACCATTACCTAGAATCATGCAAACATTATATAAATTCCAGAATACCAAAAATGTCTCTGGCTGTATTTTCTTATATTGTAAAATTATACAGCTGTACTTTTATACATACAGTAGAACTGTGTTAATTTGAAGTTCAAGGGACTAAAAAAAAAAAAGAATTCGTATTATGCAGAACCCCGGTAATAAAGAATTCAGGGACCAAAAAAAAATTTATTTTACCAATTTCGCGATGTGATTGCGTAAAAAATCGCAAGTCATGAAAAAAGCAGCTAATTTCGTAAAAAGCATACATATTTTAACATATTTCGCGAAATCATATCAAAAATTTATTTATTACAAAATATACAAAATCCTGATGTAATTTATTATATGTAAAGGTGTTTTTTTAGAGGTTTGTTTTTCGAATTGGCAACACTTTTTTGACATTTCACAATTTGACAGATGATTTGTGCTCAGTTTGGTTTGCCATTTCACCATGAATAGATTTATGCCAGAACAACGCTTGCAAATTGAGAAAATTTATTTCGAAAATCGTGGTTCAGTTCGCGAAACTTACCGTGCGCTATGTCCATTTTACGGTTGATATAATCGTCCATCCGAGATAGTAGTTCGAATAACCATGGATTGTTTTCGCACCACACATACTCTAATTGATAATACGCATCCATAGAGACGTCGTACAGTGCGCACCGAAGAAGCAGTTGTTTCTTCAAAAATGATGCCGACCAGAACGTTACAGTCAATGGAGAGCGCTATAGATCTATGATTACAGACTTTTTCATTCCCCAATTGAATGGCATTAATGTGGAAGAGCTGTGGTTTCAACAGCAGGTATCGCGAAATACATAAAGAACGCTTAACATGGACGCACGCGGTTTTACCTTTTAACTTACTCAAAATTTTTGAATTATATGACGTAAAAATGTATTGATTTATGACGCGAGGGCCTGAAAATTATTTTGTACTACATGTTAGCGGGGATTTCGTATTAAAGAGGTTGATTATGTATGAAATTGACAATTTGGGCCATGGAAGTGTTTGAAAATTTCAAATAAAAGAGGTTCGAATTAACACGGTTCTACTGTATTACCTATGACATTAAAATATCATTAGTGTTGAAACAGAATGGTTACTTAGAATAAGTATTCAAGTAACCATTTTGTATTAAGTATTCAAAAATTTATGGAAATCCTCTGAATTCCAATGAATAATGTTGTCCCTTTTCATCTCATGCAAATAAAATTGTATAGCTGTTAATGATGGTAAACCGTTACGTGACTGTGATTGTACCACTGATTGGTAAGTGAGATTTAACAATGATTTTTAAGTAAGATTTAACTGTGGGAGGCTTACTTTTTAGTGTACCAGTCATTGCTTGAAGAATTAGGTTAATCAATTATTAATCATCGTTACAATCGAACACAATCACAGTCACAATCACGGTTTAAATAACGATTTTACCATCACTAATAGCTGTCTTCAACTATAGATATACATATACAGTAAACTCCCGTTTATTCGAAGTTGAGGGGACCGAAAATCAAGAAAAAAGTTTGAATAACGATTTACAATAATGAAAATAAAAATGACAAAAATTCGTTTTTTTTACATAGGCACTTTTTTCATTACAACTCGAAGTAATTATATATACTTACATACACACATTTTAAAATAACAAATAAGTTGTCAAAATACAGCGTAAACAAATCACAACATTATTTTTAAAAACCCGATTATAATGGACTATCTTTTGCCATTTTTAATAACGCCATAATCTTCGAACTTGTCACTTGTCAATACCGCTATCTCTCCAATGAATTGAAGTTAGCAGCAAAAGTTTCCAGCCCTCTTAAAACTTTGTTATGGTCGCGGCGGCATTTAGCACTCGTCTATGATGTCTTGTTATTTTTCTTCTTCAATCTCCACTTCCTTACTCCTTTTCCCACCATGACATTTTTAGCCTTTAAACGCTAAAGTTCTATCTATCATCATGTTTAATATTGTCGACAACATCATTAATGGGATTGTGTATTCTTCTGTTAATATTATTTTGGATAATATTTTTTGACAATATCATGTATTAACTCAATTTTTTGGCAATCGCATTGGTACTATTTTCGAGATTATAAATCAAAACCATAAAAATGTTTTTATTTAAATTTAATGAAATACGGAAAAGTCTCAGGAACGCAAACCACACATTTGCGAATTTCAAAATATGTGACACGTAAATATTAGAGAAATACTAATAATTGTCTAGAAAAAAAAACTATGCGAATTAACTTTATGCATCGTGAATCGGCATAGGGGCGGATTCTACCCATTTAGATAGACTTTGTCATTTGACAGGTACATCGCGTAGCCTACGTGTATTTTGCAGATTACAGACATTTAACAAAAAAAATCGAATTAGGCGAAAAATAGAACGACAAACTCATCTGATAGGGTCCAAAAATAGCTTTGAATAAAGATATTCGATTTATAAGTAGAATTTACTATGAAAACTTTCCAGCGGGTCCACATTCTGCTCCAAAACTTCGACTTGTGGCGAATTTCGAATAAACAGGATTTTACTGTATACAAGTTGTTAGATTGATAATGCTCTTACAAGGCGAAACACGTCTTGTTTTTTCACGCATTTTGTTTGTAGTAATTGTAATAATGACTGAATTAAGACATTACATAAGGGTATTATTGACATAAATGTACCTCCTGCGTTAGTCGATCAAAAGAGTACTCCGCGGATGCGATTTCCCCCCAATTCCGGAGCACCTCGTCCTTTAGTTCCACGTCCACACAGCGCTTCAGCTTGATTAGAGCTTGCCGGGTTTGCTGGAACATCTTGTTTGATAGCGCCTTCATGTCATCGCCAAAGGTTTTGAGGAAACTCTCAATCCTCTCGTCCACATGGTCAACGCTAGGAAATCAAATAATGTAACACGAGTACCACATAAAGACTTTTGACTTGTAACAAGCTGCCCAGAAATGTACAATCAAAGGGAGCAATCCTGGATCGAAGATAAATATATTAAAATGACAAATTTGGAAAATATCTGGGAGTGATAATACGGCATATTAAGCCGGGACGATGCTGTTAAAACTATAGTAGAACGCGGTGGTAAGAGTAATGTACAAAAAAAAACATATTCATAGATACTATTCGGAGCAACCTTTCAGAGAAAGTCGTTTGTTGGATATAAGACAATAAATGCAATAATTGTTGGAATATTTCATAAAAAATGTCACATTTAATAACCTTGTTGAATACATCTATTCAACACGCTCCATAAGAAGTAGTCTGGAAAATGGGAACAACATTTGGCCAGCGCCGTTCACGGTTCGCAACACTGTCACAACTAGTTAGTTGAAATATGGTAGCTAGAGTTTCATTTAATTTATAAATTAGATGATAATAAATTATTAGATATGTACCTGAATTTTTCAACTTGTGTATTGACAGTAACAGAATACCCCAGGACACCGAATGTGTACCTCAGCAAGCAGAAAACGCTGTAACCCAACTGTTCCTTGGTGCGAAGGGTGTCAAACAAAGGTTCTTCCATCAACATCACGATTAGCTCGATAATACAAGATTCTTTGAGAGTATAAAGCCCACTCTGGTAATAGTTGGTGATATTGCTGTTGCCGCTGTTCTCATTCAAAGATTGGATGCGGCAGTAATTGGACCCTTCCGGCATCTCATACACTCTTACGGTGGGCCTATGTTCTTCAGTGAGTGGCTTCCACTTGAGGTTCTTCTTGACAATGTCTGCGATAGCTAAGGCATCCTCTTTCACAAGGTTGCCCTGCACCAGCATCTGCACGTGCAGTTGTTCGATAAACTGTTCACCGACCGTCTTCGCGTCATCGTACGTGATATTCTGCAGTACTCCAAGTTTCTGTAGGTGGGTAAAATGCTTCTCAAGAATCAGGGAGAAGCGAACATCCCTTGAAGTTAAAAATACAGTATTAACGTGATGAAAATTATGAAAAAAATATATATATATATATTGTATATGTATGTATTTTCTATATGATGAAAAATACCTATTTTGTATATGTATAATATATATCATTGTAACATTTTCCAAATTTATGCATTTAAAATTAATATAAATATAACCTCTCTGAAAGTAATTCGTTGGCATTAGCTCAGATGCACTATTTGACAGCCTGGGAGTAATGGACATTGCCCAGATTTGCAAGAAATCTCCTAACGTATCTATTCAATAACAAGTACTCCTGGGGTTTGCTGTGAAAATACCAAAAACACTAGAATATTGCAGGAGAAAAACTCAGCAATCCCCAGGATGAAGACTGTATACGGTCACAGAAGCCATATTTTTGTTGCAAAATGTATAAAAATATTAAAACCTAAATCATTTCAAAATTGGATAAAAAAACTGCAAACGTGCATACATTTAAATAATGGTCACCCCTCCATGATGCGTATCCAGTAGTATTTAGTGTGCGAGTGCGAATCAACTTTATGCATCGTGAATTGGTATAGGGGCGGATACTACCCATTTGGATGGATTTTGACATTTGACAAGCATATCGCGTATTTTGCAGATTACGGACATTTGACAAAAAAAATCGAATTAGGTGAAAAATAGATCAACAAGTTCATCTGATAGGGTCCAAAAATAGCTTTGAATAACGATATTCGATTTATAAGTACAATTTACTATGAAAACTTTCCAGAGGGACCACATTATGCACCAAAACTTCCGGCTTGTGGCAAATTTCGAATAAACGGGATTTTACAGTATATTTTTATTTCAAACTCATTTGCTGTTTCAAATAATTTGTTTAATTATTCAAATTGTGCATTTTTAAGATTATGTTTAATAAGTCTTTATTGATTTTATTAAATATTCTTGGCACAACACATTCTCTCGTTTTCTCACCGTACACATTGTTCGCGATCGGTACTCTCATGGTTCGACCCGACGATCTGGTAGAATATCTATGGTGAGGGTCAGTATTTATATTTACATTATTTATCAACTCTTCTAATATTATTGTTACTTTTTTGTCAACTGGTAAGATTTTTCATATTGTAAATAATTTACTATAATCATAATGCCAGCCTCACAGCCATGACCCGGTGAGGCTGGCATTATAAATGCAACTGTGGAAGGCTATTTATGTACAATACAAATTAATAATAGTTTTGAATACATTAAAAAACTTGGAGAAGTGAACTGATGTTACATTCCTTGAAATGCATGACCCCACATAGAAAGAATTCACTTACTTAACTAATTTTGTTGGCTTCAAGATAAAGTTATGATAGGTCTTGGCCTGAACATCAATTATGGCATTAAAAAGCTCCTCCGACAGACTAGCGGTGTAATTTTTCATGGTTTTGGTGATCTCATCCACGAGAATGGGTAGTTTCTGACTGAAACCGTTCACTTTCAGCGTGAGCCCCTTGTCCACGGTGTAGAGACTGTGCGACAGTCCGGCCATATCAGCTGCGTACAGTTTCTCAGTCAACATCTGTCTCATCACGTTGCACCACACGTCCAGCAAACAAGAACTGTGAAAAACATGTAGTTAATCTATACATGCATTTCTATGGGCCAGTTGTGCGATCAGTAGTAAATTTTGACCATGGTATTCTTACCATTGACCATGGTAATTCTTACCATTGCCGATGGTAAAAAACGTTTGCGGGTTGTTGGTATGTCAAATTTACTATTATCAAAGCATAGATAAGAAATCTCACCTCACAGTGTGGCAAGACAAATAATTATGAAATATGCTTTATCTATGACTTTACTCGCCTTTGCACTTTGCTGGCGAAATTTTTTCAGATTATGTTTTAATGTATATTAAACAACGAGATCATTGGACAAACTCTCATCACTAAAATAGCGGAAAATTGAATGATTAATTGTCATATACTCCAATTTTCAAAGTATCAATGACAGATGACTTTTGAAACAGCTGTAAAGAGTCCACCAATGAGAAATCAGGAATTAAGTGCTTAAAAAGGTTGAGTGACACTATCGATGCTTGTTATTTCACTCCAAAATATAATTATAAATAAAAGTTGACAAATGAATATTCTAATTTGAATAACTGATAACTTGAGTTTAAAAAGTGAATAAATTATGTTTAATTCTGTCAATTGAAAATTGAGCACATTATATAGCTGATTCTAATAACATTGAAGGTTAAAATTATATTGAATTATTTTCACTTACTCTTTTTCAGATTTCATACTGAGCGGCGAGATGAAATTGATGCAAATATAAGCATTCGGCATTCTGAATTTGTAGTCTTGCTTGAACCATAATTCTATAAGTCCATCATTGATAAGCAGAGAGGGAGGGGCATCCAGTATAGCCTTGACCTTATCAGTCATAGCCTTCTTCTCATCGTCAAAAACAACTAAATCAGGAGAAACATTTTCACAATCCGTTTTGGGTGTATTCTTAATTTTCTTGTCAGATTTTGTTTTGGCACAGGCGGTTCCTTTAGATTTAGTCTTTTCAGCCTCTTTATCAGTCGTGGTGTCAGCTGGCTCCACTGCTGCGCGGTCGATTTTACTTTCAAGGGCAGCTACCAGTTGTGTCAGCTCGGCCGGCATCGGCACCAGCTCAAAGTTGTCGGTTATGTAAATATTAGGCTCGGGCAGGTGGAATTCATCGTAGGGTTTAATTGTTTTCCAGCGTTCCACAGATTCTGCTGGGATATCTGCAGGGAAAAGAAAAAACATTAGATCAGTACTCGGTACGCAATTACAGCGCACAGCTAAAGCTTAAGATGCGTTAACGAATGGCACTTTTAGTCATGTTTTAATATCATGATGTGATGTGTAAAAAAGTATATTTTGACAGAGGATACATTTTTTTGCATCAAAGTATTCTCTGAATTCAGAAAAAATAATTCTTATTTTATATTATTGATATAGTTTCATCATAATGGATGGATATAAATAAAATAATGTTATAACTCTACTTGAGATCATTGGCACTAATCAAATGTTTTGTTTATATCCCATCCATTAATTATTTTATTGATATGAACATAATGTACATGGATAGTTATACACATACTACATGTGAACCTTCAACTTGCAACTATCAAAGATACAAATGTCCACGTTCAATTATTAAAATTGTACCAAAATTTCAAATTTGGCAGGGGCGCGTAAGATTTGTTTGTGTCTCTGCCACTTGGCGGTGTGCAAGGACACATGCTTTTAGTAATGTTTACAGGAGTAATGTGTAGTCTTCTTTAACAAATGTGTGTACTCTTCAGTGTAGCTTCATCTTCCTCTTTCCGTTTGAAAAATAAATTTACATTTTTTAAAAACATTTTCATTCCCTTTGCGATGATATTAAATTAGATTTATATTAATTATTTGTACTAGAATATGTTTTTTTTACGTAAATGAGGTTTTAATAATAGAAAAAAATATGCAATTTTTTTATTTCATGTATTGCAATATCGTGCGGCGCATGCGCATTAATAATGAAACTGTGATTACAGTCACAGTTTTCAATCACTGATATTATCGAATATCAATCACAATCACACCAGTTAGTCAAAAGTAGCATTTTTTCTCATCACTACATACTTCCATTTTCTCACTCCACTCCCGCAAGCCAATAACAATTAAGACAAAAATTGCATATTCTATAAGGTTAACATTAAAAAAATGACTTACTTGTTTTCATATATTCTGTGCCAAACCATTCTTCAACCTGGTCGTACTGTATCGGCTCTGAGTGGTCTTGAGATATAATCATTAAATTTGCTTTATCTGGAACCATGCACTGCAATACGTAAGTGATGTCCTCCGGCTTATATTCATAAAACAAATCCGGTCCAGTGAGATAATGCTCGGGCGGATAATAGTGCATGCTTTCCACAAGATTCTCAACATTCTCACAGGGTTGCGACTCCTCGTCAAACCTAAAGTTGATCTCTTCGATGCTCTGTATTTCTTTAAAGATCCTTTCGCTCGGGCACTGCTCACGCAACATGTTGATGTAGGAGAAGACGGCATCAAAAACCTGAAAATTTAAACAATTTCATTAAGGAGAACACATTCTTATTGTGAAGTTGTAATTATTCAGAACATAGGTCTCTGATATTTTAAATACTAATTAAATATATTAATTACAAAGATATACATATACAATCAATTTTATTGAAAAATATTGTTATTGCTACCGGGATTCGAACCTGGATCTCTTCCAATCCGGGGAACGTGCATTAACCAATTATGCTATAGCAAGACAGTATATTGATGACAGTGATTGGCTTTCAAATAATAGAACGATAGATGTATTAATTTGAAAAGTGTAACATGTAGGTTTGAATCCCGGTATCAAAAACAATATTTTTTGATAAAATTGATTTTATATGTATATCTTTCTAATTAATACATTTAATTTGTATTCAAAATATCACAGACCTATGTCTATTACTCATGATTCATCGCCTCAGATAGAGATAAAAGTTTATCTTGTTCAATATGAAACCATATGCACGGTTGTAAAAACCCGTAGGGTGTTTATAAATGAATAAACATAAACTCCATACAAAAACATACATAACGGTACAGTAATGCGGCCGCTGCTCGAAATACATGACAGATTATCAATGTTTTTAACGAAGTACGTTTTTATTTTCCAGAAATATCTGAAGATGTCAGCACTGTCAAAGTATTAAGATTCTATTAGTGTATGTTAAAATATTGTATGAAATAGGCGCACTATGTAATCACGGACCAAAGTTGCTGTATCAACTATTGATACGGCCGCATACAAAAACCAATTTATACCGTATCAACTGTTGATATGGTAGCATTCAATAGGTTAAATAAAATAATTAAGACACTTAGTCTCTCTTTGCAGTCACAACATTAATTATCTGTAGTTTTTCAAACTATGACAGATATTGTTATTACAGAATTAGTGCTCTATATAAAACTAAAATTGAGAAGGATGTTTTCGTAGTCTTGATGTTATTAAAAAAAATCCTTCTCATGCGGCTTTGACTGCAATTTGGCAAATATGAATATATTGAAATATATTTTGACAGTATTGAAAATAGTACATATTACCAAATCCAACTATTATTTTACTCAACACAACTTACAGTACACGTGTGAAAATAAAACACTTGTTTTTTTATTCTATTTGAGGCGCGTTTCACCTTGTAAGAGTATTATCAATCTAACAATTTAACTCAACAACTTGTATTTATATCTATAGTGGGGGACAACTAAACAATTTTATTTGCATGAGATGAAAAGGAACAACATTTTCATTGGAATTCTGAGGATTTCCATAAATTTTTGAATGCTTCTAATTATTCCGGTATTTATATGTTTGCATGATTCCAGGTAATAATTATGTTCAACAAGAATGATATTTTTAAATTAACACAGCAAAGTGTTTAACGTTCTATATTTTAACTTTCACATATGGAGTTCTACAAACTTACCTCGGAAACAGTAAAAATTACAGTTGTACTTAAATATATGAGACCACCCCTGTGTATCGCTTTTGGGCAGATCTGAGATATAAATGTCACGATGTTGTATATCTTCTTGGGCATCAAATGGTATATTAAACAATACAAAATAAATAAAAATACTATTATACACAATATTATACACTGCATATCATCTCCAAGACGGCCGTAACTCCGTCTATCTAAACAGACATACAATGTTGTTGCAAGGGGGGGTGTCACATTATGTAGCAATAAATAAGTGCTTTTCCAATGAAGCTGTGAATATGTACATATTAACCTTTTCTTTATTTTTGAGGCCATCCAAAGTGAGGACGATTGTGATGGTGAAAAAGCAAAGAACTGATGTGTGATCTATTCCTGATTCAGAATTTCCTGTGTATATTCCTAGAGCCCAAACCCTGAAATAAGAAAATATTTTAATAGATTGAAACAAAAAAAAATTATTTGAAAAATATGTAACAATCTATTATGTATTCATCTTTATCAAGTACTACCGTATTGACACAAATATAAGACAAGGTTTTTTCCCCTGAAATATCATTAAAAAACAAGACGCTTATCGGGCAAAGTTGCGATATATGGCAATGAATCATTCAATATTCCGCTGTTGAATTTATATTACCGCATAGACTGAAGATTTTTCACCAGCAAAGTGACAGATTTCAAACATGGGGATGAATAAAGCCGTAAATAAAGCATACAATTGTACGTATTACTAATAGTGAATATTGAAAATAAATCAAATTTGACGACATTCTCGGATGTTTGACGATTATTCGCCTTGCTACACTATTAACGGGATTAACATTGACAATAGTAAACTTGATGTTCGAACATCCCGCAAAGTTACTTTAGTATAAATTTACTATGGTAAAATTTTACTGCTGATCAAACCAACCTGAGAAATTTGACTTACCTTTTCCTCAAATATGAAAGTAAACTACCGGTCCCTTCGTGGCCTAGAATCCAAGAAATATACTGGTGCGGTTTGCTCTTATAGTCTTGCAGGAATGATCTCATGCACCATGTGAGGGAAATCTGGAAAGGATAATTATTTTTAAAAAGGTTACGTTAATACACTACTTTAGATTATTTTTTTGATTATTTTCACTTCATTTGTGTGCAAAAATATATATACTTGGCAGGTTTTGTTAATAAACAAAACAGCCGTTATTGGGGTACTGAAAATCCTCAATTGATCCACCAACACCCCCGCAAAGTTACTGTATGGTGCGCCCAGAATCATTGGGTTGTATTTATTTCAGGATGCAGGAGGTAATGCTGTAAAAACTTTTTGGTAGCCGAATTGGGTCGATTGGGCCTGCAACATATGTGGTTTCAATAGGACGGTGCCACCTCATACACAGCTCGAGCTACGCTTGAAATTTTAATGAATGACATCATATTCACCTGTATAACTAAAAATAATTAAAATAAAAAATAATGTAAAAGTTTCATACCTCAGTGATCTGATTGACCGGCTTGACATAATACAAGGAGCGGAACTCGGGTGTCAAGTCATCCGGTTTGAAGAGATGGGCAGAGAAGTCATCGGGAGGCAATTCATTTGTAGGGATCATTCCAAACGTGCTCACCACGTATTTTTCTAATGTTTCTAATGGTATGCGAGCCTAAAGCAGAAATATACTTCATTTGAAACTTATGTAAGGTTATGTTCTAATTTTTTTTCATCTTTATTACATATATTTTATATTATAATTTTTCAACATTTGCCAAACTGCAGAATAGTTGATTGCCCTTCATATAGTGTTCCGTACAGGAAACAAGAATGTAAACAAGGGTGGTTCGCAGATCTCCGCTCCTCTCAACTGGTAATGATGATGATGTCAGAAGAAATGAAACACACAAGTATGTTCTTTCTAGGGACACTGCAGCGAGAGAATGATTTCCCGATTACAGTTAACCTGGTTTTATTTCACTTTGGACAATGACAGTATTATTTAATTCATTTAAACAATTAAGCATTCATGAGCTCATGATCACGTGATGTGTTGATTAGACGAGCCTCAATAATTTTTATCATTCCTTTTATTCTCATGAGGTACTAAAACAGGCATCAGAAAGGCGTAGTTGTAAACAGTGTCACTTATTCTTTGGAGCGGCTGCCGATTTTTCACTTTCACGCATTCGGGCGCCTGTTCCATCATTTAAGATTTAATTTTATTACTTTTATGGTCATTTTCTGGCGTCCCCGGTAATTTATCTCACTGTTATCGCGTTCCCAGAGATGACACACTGTTCGAGAATTTCAGATTACTTTAATAGTTTGGCCACATGTTTATTAAAACACCTCATCACAATTGTTTGTTGATAAATAATTTGCATTTCGGCACCTGGCTTGCTTTACAACCGCCGTTCAGTTGTAATCAAACATTTTAGGCGAGGATGGCGTGGGAATTCAATCCTGTTCAATACACATTGTAATCAACAACAATAAAATATATAATACAACAAATATAAAATAAACAAATTACATGAGAATGTGATCTTTCGCTTTACATTTATTAGAATTCACTGGGGTCTCTTTATTTTGTATGATATTTAATAAGTCTTTATTTAGCTTATTAAATATTGGTGGCACAACACATTTTCTCGTTTTCTCGCCGTACACATTGTTTGTGATCAGTACTCTCATGGTTCAACCCGACGATCTGGTGAAATAGCTATGGTGCAAGTCAGTATTCATATTTACATTATTTATCATCTCTTCTAGAATTATACTACACACATGTTCACACACTTTGTTCTGTTACCTACTACAAGTTTTAAAAATCTTAATTGTAACTGTTTAATTTCATCAGTATACTTGTATGTTTTATAAGTTAGTCCGTAGCTACTCACCACATAACTGACAACCGAGTCGACCATCACATAGTATAATGAGTACAGTGTGACCCGAGAGGTGTATAACCTTAACTTACAAATTCTTACAAATTTTTCATCAATTATTAAACCTAAATACAGTAAAACTAGTAAAGTAGTTTTCATTATTTTTCACGCGCTAATATTCCAATTTCTTGCCCAATTTTAATGGAAACAAATTACTGTCCGTAATTTTGTTGCATCAAGTACTGGTGAATCGCTTCAAGAAGCCTCTTCTTAATAATGGACTCACTACATCAGCACACACCTTCCTTATTCAGGAGAAATTAGTAATTTAATAAACATTTTGACATATAAAAAGCTGAAACAATAGATAGTCACCGTGTTTTAGTATGAAAATCATGATGTCAACAGCGATGGCTCACGCAAAAATATGGATGTAGTAAACTGGATTTTTTTATTAAATTTATGTCCTGTGATTTACAAATTAACGGAGTTTTGCTGTATATATATATTGCTCCACTTTTTTGATTTTTTCACATTTGCAATTTGTGCCGTTTGTGCAATTTGTGCACAACAAGACTGGTTTAATTGGTTTTACTTTAGCTTTTGGTGACTGAGTATGTAAATACTTATTACATTGAATCAAAATGACTGCCAATCTACATACGTTTTCACACTTTTTAAGTAATATTGAAGTCTCATATATGCTATTCTGCATTTTATCATCGGGTTTATCGTAGCCGATAATTGCATCACATTGATTATGACATTAACTGTTCTACAAAAGAACAAACTAGAAGCAAATATGGTTGTCATTAGTGATGAGCTCAAAATCATGAACTGTGAGTCAATCGCTGATATTTTTGAGTCACACTCACTATCAATGACTGAATATCTGGTAATATCATGATTTTTTTTTTGTTGATGTTAAATATTCAACTGATTTTCTGATGTCACCATCCAAATCGATTATCACTTGAATCAGCGCCATCTATTGGAATCTGTTGTTGATAATGTTTTCTTAACTAACTGAAATATAAAGATAACTTTCTAAAAATATAATTTTATTTTGTTTGTATTTTCATTTTACATTTTGTAGGTGTATGTGCAGCAATTTTCTACCACCAAAATTTAAAAAAATACTTTTATTGTTTTTAATTTTTTACAAGATAATTATTACAATCATAATTAAGTTAAAGCCTTCTTTGTGTTGTAATTAGTGTGATTATATTTGAATAAGCTTCAAGATAATTTATATTTTTAATCTTATAAATTTGTTTTAATATAATACTTTCTCTTTTTATATGGGATTATAGAGTTAACATTTTTATGGAGCCATACTTTCTGTTGTTATCTGAGTCATGACGTCATTATTAAACAATCACAATCTTATAATTTATTTTTATATTTAAAGAAATTATGGATTATTATAAGTTATTTATTATTTTTTATAAGTAATTATAAGTTTACTCTAAAAGTTTTTGATTATAAGTTATTTAAAAAGATATATTTTATAAAAAGTTTAAAAGTTTTTTATTACAAGTTATTTTTAAAAAAATAAACCTGCAATAAAAATACTTTATATATGTTCATATTTGAATGCGAGTCGTGATTTGGCGCATGCGCATTTGAGACGAAAATATTTATGAAAGAATGGATTATAACTCGTGATCAGCGCCATCTAGTACATTCTTCCAAAACGTTTTACACATATTAGGTGAGAATTTTAACAAAAAATAAATTTACATTTTTTAAAGCGTTTTCATTCTCTTTGCGATGATATTAAATTAGATTTGTATTAATTATTTATGCTAGAATACGTTTTTTGCGCAAATTAAGTTTTAATAATAAAAAAATATATGTTTTTTTTTTATTTCGTGTATTGCAATATCGTGCGGCGCATGCGCATTAATAATGAAACTGTGATCACAGTCACAGTTTTCAATCACTGATATTATCAAATAACAATCACACCAGTGAGTCAAAAGTAGCACAATTTTTTCTCATCAATAGTTGTCATCAACGCTGAATAACTGTGACACAGCATAAATATGATAAAATACCTGCACTGTGACCGTCATCCTGTGTGCACTGTAGTGCCTGCGCCTGAAGTCGTGCGCTGCGCGGTGCAGTTCAGGATCCTCGGGGCCCATGGGGGCTGCCAAGCTGCGTGCGTTCCCCCACATAAAGGTTTGCGCAGGGTGCCCAGAAGGCAAGAATCCCATCAGCAGCTGGTCTCGGCGATTTGTATCGGACGGTTTAGCAAGAGCAAACTCTAAATTAAAGATTTAATAAAATATTTGTAAACAGAATTTAATATCTGCACCCATAATCAATGCTCTCTCCAAGGTGTGTGGGTGTGCGCACGCACACAATTTGGCATCATAGCGCACACAGTTTATAACAAGACTTCTTCTTCATGTGCCACCTTCTATTGAAGGTTGGTGACTATATTACTCCTTGTTGATTTATCCTGTTTAACCCTTTTTACCCTGAACTTTATAGTACCATCAACTTTATCTAGACATATATCTTACTGTGGTGTCAATTTTCTGATGATACTACGAAGTCTACGTAACTAATATTCTACTAAATTAATTAAGACTACAATATAGTTATTTTTTTGTTATACTGTTACACTGCGGCAGGTGAAATGTCAGTTGCGCATTGTTACAAGGTTAGATTTAACGCACTTGTATTCCTTGTGATTATTAACAGTTATATTGACCTAATTTATTTTTCTTCAATTTTCAAAAATGATTCATAATCAATTATAAAATTAATAATATTTATATACCTAATTTTTTTATTTATTTTCCATCACAATTTGCTTATTTTATATTTGAAGAATACTACAAAAAATATACAGTTGCTAGGCATTTAAATTTAATAAATCGGGGTAGAAAGAATTAAGATGATGGACATTGAACCACTTTCTGAGGATACACAGCCAAAATAATTGTGTCGCACAGGATCTCGCTCGCGGGAGTTATGCCGGTATGCGGCCCTGAAAAAGGCCCTTTATGGGACGACCCAAACAAGAATGAATTCCGAGACCCGGGAAACCTGTAATTGGGGAAATAATGTGAGGTGATCTCCTGTAAATGGACGCTATATATATTCAATAATGCCATATGAACAGATTGTATTTCGTGTAATGTTTATACCTTTAATATTAAATTAATAAATCACGGGGATCGTCCCACTCCGTAATATATGGGATATCGCGGGCAATAAAAACCGGCGATATATACCTGTAAGATTTTATTTGAAATGAAATTAAATGTATTCGCTTGTAGAGCACAATGACGCCTGACTGGGCAGCAGTTTCTCCTTTTCGCCACCAGGTGGCCAACAAGCCGGATCGTATGGGGGCGGGGCTAGGTCTGCAAGCTCACTCCCATTGGTCCGGCGTGAGACGGGAGGCCTGTCGTGGCCGGGCCCATCTCACGGGTAATAAACTACACTAGCACTAGCGGCTGAGAGAGTTCATTTTTGACACACGCAGAAGATTCATTTCTCTCTACCTCGCCTTGATCCTGCTTTTAATCTGGACTTTTGGAAATGGATTTGACTACTGGCTGCTACACTGTACTACGATTTGGACCTTGGAATGGACCCTGTGCACTGCAACCCGAGTAACAAGAGTGAACTGGCAAACCAACCTACAAAAGCAGTTATTGTTTCCTGTACGGAACAATAGTATCTTTTTACCTACGCTTCTGCTGCGTTCTATCTGCTCCTGTATAATGAGTTGTAAAATACTATATTTTCCATTGCGGAGAATGTATCCGAAATATGCATCTTTACTTGATAGTTGTCATTAGTTCTCTTGACTTATATATGAGTCTTAATATATCTTCATTAATGATGCAATCAACTCAGGCTCTCCCAGTATTCTTATACTGGTATACTAATGTTTTTCTTATTTTCTCCCCCAGCGCACAAACAATAGCATTGGTCCTTAAAATTGCACAAAAAAATTTAATGCACGCACACTGTTATCCAAACTTTGGAGGGAACATTGCCCATATTTTTTTTTTTTTATGGCAAACCCAAACAAACACAATATGGTAGTTTTTAAGATATTTAACAAAGTAAGAAACATCATTATAACTCAGAATCATTAATACTTTTATTAACATTCCTCCTTACCTGATTCAATAGCCTCCCTCTCCCTCTGCATGGCTTCCTGTTTCATTAACGGTGAAACAAAGAACTGACTAAATCTGTCCATGGCTTCCTCCAAGTTGGTTTCTTGTATCTCAAAATAAAATGTCGTTATCTCACAGTCGGTTGATGCATTGTCGGATCCTCCTTTTTTCTAAAAAGCGTAATATTTATTTTTGTAAAATATTTATATATCAGTATGTCAGAAATAAACCGCAATATCTGACAAAAGCCCACAATGCCTACCGCAATAGGCCTACTGTTGTGGCATGCAGTAAGCACAAACTTCGGTTTTGCTGTTACCGATGACGCTAACTAGGTATATTAGGTATCAAAAAAAATGTGAGAAAAATTATTCTGATTTTGAGGAGAATTCTATCGCTACGCTAATCACGGCTAGAATTTCATGGGGTCTTTTCATAAGATAAGGATTATTTAATTTATATTTATTTCTCAAAACCTTTAGTAATACACAGCTTTTTTGCTTGTATGCAGTGCACGCCCATAGCCTACAGTTGCCAACTCTTTCATTTTGCATAATTCTGCCTGTTTATTTCAATGTTGACAGCGACTGAATGGGTGAGTCCATTTATCGTGTTGAGTAAGGCGGACAAACAATAGCAAAAAAGTTGAGGTTCAATCTCGTTCTATTCCGCATAGTGCATCTGGGACCCATAATACACAATCCTTCATTACTAATTATCTCTTCACGGTATTCAGATAAGTGATAGAATAAATAAATTTCCTTGCCGCACAATTATCAAATTAATAGTAAATTTATCAAAATTCCTGTCTCACAAACCTTGATGAATGAGTCAAAGTCATTCTCTCTGGGAAACTTTTGACTACCCATGAAGACCATGTGCTCCACGAAGTGCGCCATGCCTTTAATGTCGCGCGGGTCGCTGAAGCTGCCCACCCCCACACTCAATGCGCAAGCTGCCTATTAAATAAAAAATTAAATAATATTATAGTAAAACTCTGTTAATTCGCGTATCCATATTTCGTATTTTCATGTAATTCGCACTATTTTAAAAAAAATTTGCCCTGAAAATAACATTTCATACCGATAATTCGAAATACCTGATTATTCGTAGTTCGTACGCAGTTTTTATTCCCAAAGTAAATAATTTATTCACGTGACTACGCATTCATCAACTCTATATAAGCATCTGTAGCTAACTCCGCCCTCTAACCAATCATGTCGCTGTTCCTTATTGCAAAAACGGCACGCTTAGAGCTCCCAGGCCCACAGCCGAACTGAGTTATACCATATTCAGGCCTATTCTCAAAATTGCAATATTGAAATGAAGGTGATTGTTACACCAACCCTCAAAAATAGACAGATAGTTTTGACAGATTATGGTACGTTTATCTCCCTCACTCCCTCTCTCTCTCTCTCTCATTCAAATATAACACTATTTTTGAGGGTTGGTGTAACAATAACCTTCATTTCAATATTGCAATTTTGAGAATAGGCCTGATTATGTATATCAAATTCCGCAGTGCGTTTTATAAGATTTGTTATTATTTCAATAGTGATTGTCGGCGTGTTGCGAATTATATATTGTATTTCTACTCACCCTTGTAAGCTCTTATTAAAATAATTTGAATAATTTCCATTGAATCTCATAATTTTAATGTGTGCAATAAAGAAACTGAAATCTTTATATTTTACATCTTTTTTTTTCATGTTTCTTTCTCTAAAATGGTACAAACATCTTGTAATTCGTGTAAATCCTTGACCATTTGAAAAAATGAAGCTTATTTTAAAAACTGACAAAAAATAATATCGAAGATAAAATTAGCGGGATAATTTGAATCCCGTAATAATAATCTCGGAAAATAATAAGCTTCGACCAAGTATGAAGATTTAAAAGCTTTTCATTATTTTTCACGGGCTTTTTAATATTCAAACTTCTTGCCCAATTTTGATGGTAAAGGTGAATTCGACTGCTAATAAAGTTAAAATGTTTGTTGCGTCAAGACCTGGTGAATCTCTTAACAAAGCTTGTTATTAAAATTGAACTCGCTACGTCGCCACACATCTTCCTTATTCGAAAGGAATTAGTTATTTGATAAACATTTTGACACATAAAAAGCTGAAATAATAAACAATCACCATGTTTCAATAAGAAATATAAAAAAAAGTTGCAGAGTTATTTGATTGTGTAAGTGGTACTAAAATGATCACGTGGGTGACACCAAATTGAAAATATTGAAAAAAAGAATTTGCATTAGTTCATGTCTATATATTTGGTAGTCTGTGGTTGATTCCAAAGAATAAATATATGTCAATAAACCCTCCACATATTTCCCTAGAAAAATAATTTTAAAAAACTCTTAATTCAGTTAGGTCGATAATAAAATATACTTTTTACCTTTCCATGATTTACTTTTTCGCAATTTCGTACGTTTTCTATTCTTGTATCGCTAACCTTAAATGATATATAGATTTCCCGGTAAGATCTTACTTATTTACGCTTTTTATCTCAGTTGAAATAGTTGTAACATTTTTCTCTGTTGGAAGTACAGCGCTTTTAGATGCGGTATTGCAGAGTGCTGCGTAATTAGTGTGGCCTACGTACATTTTGCGAAAATTTATTTCCTGGATCCGACCCTCCTAATTTCATAGACGTTTCTTGCAAATATTTTTTGCAAAAATAGTCATGTCCCAGTACTTAAAAAGAAACTCATGAACTTTTGGTATCATATAAAATGTAATTGTATATCAAATTTCGATGTTTAAAATAATATGTATCTTTGATTAAATACAATATTTTATATAAAAAAATATTTTATCTGGAAAAAAATTGTTTTAATTAGTATTTAAGTATAGTTGTACCCCGGTATGTGTCCTCAATCCGCTCCAGATCCTAGGACTTATACCAAACAGGACATGTACCAAACGGTTTTTTCCCGTATCTAATCCCATCAATATGAATCTTGTACACGATTTTTGAAAAATAAGTTTAAAAATTGTAAGGTGGAATTTATTATTTGTAGGTAATTGGACATAGAAGTAAAATACATTTGAATTTATTTCAAAAGCATTTAGAGTGATCAAGCGAGTCTTGAAGTGATTTACAGTAAATAAAATTCTACGACAAGTATTATAAACGATTTAGTGGCACTTTTAAACTGATATATTTTTAAGACCTCATGAGAGGGTTTAATTATTAAGGCGCCTCTCTCAATAATAATAAATTTTCGTGTTTTTTACGAAAATGTGGGTTTTTATTATTCATTTATTCACAAATTATTATTTTATTGACTTTATGACTTTTTTTAAAACTATTACTTGGTTAGGACCTTTGTACGAATTTAAAATTAATAAACTGAATTATATTTGCCATAATTAAGACAACACAAGCATTATAAGAAAGACCGCAATCATTAAATACATTTTCCGGGTGCCATAAAACTGCCTTAATATGGAAAATTCTTGCATAGATAAAATATATTTTCATATAATCTTAAAGCCACGATTATGGAGACCAATCTCCATTGAAACAAATTAACAAAATGTTAAAAATTAATTGAGTTATAAATCATTCAATTTGTAGAACACATCAATTTTCAACGTTTTTAAAATACTTTGTTTTAGTGAAAACACACGTTTTTAAATAATATATTGTATTTACTCACATGGCTTTGGGGCTTCAGCTACTATATAAAATCAAGTTTGATATAAAAATGCAATAATTTCTTACTAAATAATATTTATATCAATCCTATTTATTAATTGGTAAAGTTTTTTCACATCATTCTGCCGGTCGTAATTTTCATTGAAAAATGCTGAAAATATATGTTTTCATGCATATTCTATCCACAATATTAATTAATATTGAACTTATTCATAAAATTAGTAGCAAATTTCATAAATTAGATGATTTTTTACCAATTTTAAGGGAAAACAATGTTTTCTTGAACAAAGTAAGCATTTTATATGCGTTATTTTTATGTAAGTCGCAATTAAATATTTTGTGGCGCCTGACAGGATCTATTTTTCCTGACTTGTAACTTGCAACTGTAACATTTGCATCATCTGGGCATGCATATGAAGGCACCACCTCAATCTCTCTCACCGGCGTACAAAGAAACATCGGAAGCTGCTACGCTCAAAGTGAGGTTGATAGCCTTTGCCTTCACTCTCCCAAGTGCACTGCGAGGCAGTGGCTACGACTATCAATCAAGTTGCGGTAAATGCTTTTGGAATTAAAACTTCCCCAAATAATGATTGGTACAGTATACAACTAGAACTTCACCCCGCTATTGAGAAATTCACTTCATAAAAATATATGAACTTTTACCCATTCACGCTTCATGACATAATGGATCCTGTCAGGGCATAAACTTTTTTATGACTGTTCGGCACATGAGGAGAGAATGGTAAGTAAGATATATCACAAAAGTGTTGATAGCATCAGAAATAAAGATCAGGTAAACTAGATACCGGAAGATTATCTTATTAGAAGTCTCAATAATCAACAAGCATACATGAGATGTATAAATGTGGATGAGATGAGAGTTTACATCAGGACAAAAGAGTGTGGCGCTCTATGCTCACTGCCTGCGGAGAAACGACTCCAGCTAGGTTGACCTGATAGTGAATGCTAATCTAAATATAATTATTATAAGCCACCAAGATTACCATTTTTTCATCTGCTCCATCAGATCCCTTGTTGTCATATCGCATCCCTGCATCACTACCATCGGAAATTTCACCTTCATCGCTTTCTTCACTCTCATCATCATCCATGTCACTATGGCTTCCATCTGAATCAGCTTCAGAACTGCTTTCGCTTCCAGAGATGAACTGGTCCTCATCGATCTCATCCTCCGCGGGGCCCGTTAATGGGCCAGCGTCGAAACATTTCGATTTCAAAGAATTTAAATCGGATATTAAAAGCGCGCGGAGACCGTTTGGCAAACGGATAACCCTAAAAAAAAATTCATATATCAGCATGTCCAATTTATTTAAACTACAATAAATCTATATTTAATGCATATGTACCTGTATTCCTTTTTATCCGATTCTGACTGAATAGGGTTTTTTAGAATTTCAATTTTCTTTAGTGCTTTTGGTAGGTTAAAATTTTCACGTCCACTCTGTTTTTTGGCGCGAGGTGATCTCTTAGTTCTCAAGCCAGATGTTTTAAACGATGCAATAGGTTTCGGCATTTTTATTAAATATCCGAAAAATAAATGACAATATGGATATTTGACATAAATTTTGACGTTTGTATTCGAAAAATCGAATATTCAACGCTGCCAACATCTGCGCTCTTCGATGACATGTGTAATCATAGATATGTAATGACCCTTATCTATGGTAATGACTTATCCTTATCTATGGACTTATCTATGGCAATTACCATATGTATGTATGCTACAGCATCATCAAAAAAGTGCATTTATTAGTTTGTCGTTCGTTTATAATTATGTAAAAAACAATTATGGGCTATAAATCATTTTATTAGAGCGGCACCCCGCACTTTCATAATAAATTGCTCTGGGATTCAATTCCAGATATCACATTTTTATGTCAACTATGTTTATGAGATGGAACAACAGGTGAACTATTTAAAATACAGATAATACACGAATCGACTATTTATTTTCTACTACAGGTATACGAATGGGCAGGAAGAAATGCTAACTAACTTAATCTAATTATGAACAACCATATTAGTCCGCGGCGTGGTGTCGAAGTCTTCTTCAGAGACTCGGTCTTTGGCCGGGCGACGCTGTGTTATCGACGATTGTTCCCTTGCTCTTATTGTCTTCGCCTGTCGTGTGGTTTCACCCTCCCAGAACTGGCGCCATTCCATAGGTCCAATCTTCGACAGCGGCACTTCGCTCTTACTGTGGACCTAATTTTTGGACTCCGCACGCTTCCCATTGTTCACTATCGCATTTCCCAAAATTAATCACTTTTTTTATTTATTCATCGTATTATATTATAATAATCACTTAACAATGTTTGATAAAAATCTTACAACTATTATAGTTACATACATTAATTATTTATCCGCGATCATTAATTATTCAATCGGTCTGAATCTGATACGCTCGCATCATTAATCAACGTTGGGACATAATAAAGTATTTAATTTTCATTACGGACGCATCTCACGTGTGACGTTCACGTATTACGAATATTATTTTCCGCGCGAATTTTAAACTAATGTAGCGATCGTAATTCGAATCTACCGCCATCTCAGTCAGCATCGACGCTAGCGACAGCGCTGCCGGCTGCTGCCACAAGTCTGGCTCAATTCACCGCCAGACAGTCTTTCCAGTTTCAGCGTTTCACAATGGCGGTCTTGCCGGCTCGCGCTTGCCGAGCAAGACTGCCAATTCATTTCATTTCCTACATCTTCATTCACTGTATTCATTTCTATCTGTCTTCATTGTTTTTATCATTTGTCATAATAAACCTCAACACGCGCCAATCACATTTATTTCATTTGACCACTGTCCTAACCCCCAAACTAATATTTAGCTTTATTCAAATATTGCTGTGCGGGCCTCCCTCGCGCATTGGCCGGGGTGGGTTTCTGCGAAGTCGAAGCTAGTCTCTCGCTCTACGTCTGTTGAACGCACCGGATCTGCTCCGGGATGCCTCCGGCCTCCGGGCAGCTCTATACTGACCGCCAGGAAGCTGCAATGTGCCTCCTGGAAGGCATCCGAAGACCCCGCTAGGACACGAGGTAAGTGGCGGACATTCCCGCTGCTCACACTAGAGGATCGGAGGCCACCCATCAAGAGATGCCCGGATGCGGCCACGGAGACCACATGGCGAGCAAAGCTGCAGAGCCCACGCCCGTGAACTGGACCAGGGGCGGGCTTCAGATGCCACTTGTCGCATGTGCCCGCGGCGGGCCACACGTGGCCATGCAGCTAGTCACAGGTATGGAGGAGACGATAGAGTGAGTGAAAAAAAACAATTTGCGCCCGCGTTTAATTAAGGTTAGATATAAGTAGCAATAAGAATTTTCCTTTTTTCGTATTTCCCTGTGTTGTAAATAAATGTATAAATTTTTATATAAAACTCGTATTAATTTAATTTACCCTCCCGCCATCTCCTTGTGACCACCACAAATATTGATTGCGAAACGACCAAAACGTTGTGTTTATGTCAATGGGACAGTCTGAGATTGATATAAATGGACACGATGTTGTGCACCAAGTGATATAAGTATGCCACGATGTCATTAGGTGCCATATGATTTGTGTCGGGGTTCTTTAGGAGTTATAATTCGATTAATCGGTGATTAATCGAACGTGTATCATGCTCCTGATCGCTCGTCAGAACGATACCCCGCACTCTAATTAAATGTTCGCTTCGCGACCCATCCATCAGATATCACGCCTTCATCAGTACCATGGTTATAGGAAGAATACAGGTGAATATAAATACACAGAAGATGCACAAATTAAACATTTATTAACCACAGGTTATACTCAATGGGCAGGTGGAAATACTAACTAACTTATTCTATAACTAAATCTACTTCAGATTATCTCGCGATATTCTTCCGGAGACCTGGTCTCAGGCAGGCAAAGTGATGCCGTTAGCACCCGGCGTGGGCAACTATCTGTTGGATAGCGGCCTGGGCGGCTGCTCCTGGGTAGATTGTGGTGAACCGTGGCTGTCTATCCTCCGATTCTCAGACGACGTTCAGTCGGACTTCTGGTGTCGGCTGTTTGTTTTCCACGCGCCTCTGGCATTCAACTGGCGTCTGGTATTCAACTGCGTACCTCAACTTCCGGATCTTGTGTTCAATTCTGCGTGTCTTCCACTGCGTACTCTCGATTTCCAACTCTTACTCCCCATTTTTGTTTTTCACTGGGTGTTTCCAACTCACTCAGTGAGCTCTCCCTTCCAGCTCTTACTCCCAACTTCCGTTCCCACCGCGTGTTTTCAATTGAACCCTTCAGATCTCGGTTCCAACTAGCCCTTCCGGTTCTCGGCTTCAACTTTTAAAATGGCGTTCTAGCTCTTTTAAAGTAACCATGGCGAGGGCGTACTTCTCGCTCGGGAGGTCGGTCCGTCCTCATAGAATTGGCGATGTCTTATTGGTCCACCTGTTGGCAGCGGCATTACACCGTCGCTTGTAAGCTTAATTTTCGGTTCCGCCCACTTTCTTCATAATTAATTACATTTAATTGCACAATTTATTCGTGTCCGCCATATCACACAAAGTCACTTAGTCTTTGAGTTCATCTTATCCGTAGGTATAAACACTTAACATTGTCTTGTCAATTAAACTTTTAACCCAGTGACCTCATTACCGTTATTAATTATTCTCATATCAAATTATGACTAAATTTATCTCTAGTAATTTTACGTAGTTTGTTGATTTTTCTTTTTGCTACAACATTAGGTACATATGGGATCTGGTCTTTTCTTTATTCAGCCTTACATTACACACACTTAATCCTATTACATATTTTTCCTACCTGCCCAATTATAATTACATTATTTTTTATTTATATCGAAATCTTTTTGTCCGTCTTCATTCTCATTATTCAAATTGATTAGTAGAGAGTAGATTACCGCAGAAGTGTCGCTACATCGGTACACTTTGATTAGATCTAAATTCGCGATTTATCAGAGACTCATTCAGATTATTTTGCCGTATGGGACGAACATTTTCTGGTGGTATAGTCCGATTTACGCACCACATAAGGTGCATGAAGATGGAAGATGAAAATCCGAGAACATCAACTTGTGGGTATTCGCTCTATCGCCACTGCTTACCCTTACAGAGAAAATACGCGATAGTTAGTCACCGGCTCCGGCCCAAGTTCAACAAAAGCTACTTTATTACCCAGAAGTTAATTATCCTAGGGGCGACAATAAGGCTCGCAACTTAATGGCTTATTTTTTGTGCGATGTACTCAATGTCTTGGCCGGCGAAGATATATTGTTTTGCCATTAACCGCTCCCGAGTGAGATATTTTTCGGAACAATTTACTCCTTAGACAAAAGGCAACCATTTGACTCGATTTTGGGAGCTCTCCCGGCTATTATGTCTGTCGCCCTAATATAATCTATTGTGTAATACGTGTGGTCGACCATGGGTCGACCTTCGTAATTACGGAAGAGATAAATCTCCCCGAAGAAAAAAAAGGATGGCTTTCTAATGATGGAATAAAAGGTTCCTGTGTGACGCGGGCCCTTGCGAAATACACTTCCAAAAAAAATCAAGCATTCGCGGGTGACAAATTATCATAGGTCGGTCCGAATCAAAATCGACTCGCGACACGAATTACCGTTCAGGCGTATCAAGATGTTTCAAAATAGATAATCAAAATTTATTTCAACAGTAGTACTTACGTAGTATTTACTGGAGAAATCTAGAAATGTCCGATAAAGTTAATTTGTCTATTGAATAGAAAAGTTTGTTTTGCAGCGAGGCTACACCGCATTGTGTGTGTGTTTTTGTACTCTTGCGGGCTTTGTTTTCTTTTTTAGAAAGTGAAATCAGTGAAAATATTTTTCAAATAAAGGGTGTACACATACATAATATATAGGAAACTGCGACAAAAATATCGTGTTATACATCTGCGACGATTCGGCTCGTCATAGCGCGTATTATTACTAAAACAACTGGATCGTCGTCATAACATCTTGCCAATACTAGGGTGAATTTTATTTATTACCATTGTATTGTGCACTGTTAGATGAAATATTGAAGAATAATGTCGCTTTCGAGTGACAGTCAATGGCAACAGCTCACCGGCATTCAAAAGAAGTCTCCACCGAAGGATCGCAATGGCTTTTCCGCTTTCGGCGATAATATAAACTCTGTTCAGAGACAGAATTCGTGCCCTCATACGATGCCCAAGCCTACAGGACTACCGTGGAATATTCAGGACATGTCTTGGAGCATGAACGGACCCCATTCAGGCGTCGTAGAATTTACGGCGACCTCTTTTGACTTGCAGAACAGAAACAAAAAACTTAATGTTCTCCATTGTAAAAGAAAGTCGGACCTACATCCAAACATGTAAGTATTTGTTATCGTATGCACCCGAGGTTCAAAAACTTGATGGTTTTACTAAAATGTTTTTGTTTGCATTATGTATTTTAAAATTTGTTTACACGAAGATGGTCCAAGGCCTCACAGCTGACTTGGCTTGGTGGTTGGAGATTGGTCACGATTTTTTCGAAGGACTGGTGTCATATTGCAGGTTGTTATATGCGGTTGAGTTAGATTTTTGACAAATTTCAGGTTTATATATTAAAGAAGGGCAATATTTTAAAACATGTACTCAGGAAATTCAAGACTTAAGCTTAGTGACTATCGAAAAATATTGATAGTCATTAAAATGATGTTCAGCATTCTAAATTTGTTAAATTTGATTTATTAAAATTGGTTAGTAGTCAGCTGATTATAAAGGGTCAAAGTGTAGCTCATGTATTTTTTATCTAGGCCATTTTTTAATGTTCACATGTAGAAATTTTTTTTTTTAAATTTTCCAATTTTTCTTTGTCCCATTTCTGTCAAATGAGCCTTATAATGTTAAGACAAAATAAAGTAATCTGTTTTTTCTCACTAGCTTTATATAGGTATGTTACTTTACTTGGCATTTAACCGATCAATTGTGGTTCCGATTTTATTTGGGCATTAAATAAACAAATTTGTAAAACAAATAAAAACTGCATACATAAATGTTATCTTTTGGGGACTGAAACTATTTGACAAATAATTTTTTATGCGTGAGATAAATGCAACTCCAATTTATCCAAATGTGAAATATTACATATTCAAGCCACTGATTAATTAAGTAATTGATTGATACATTAATTGCACTTAATATTGACATACTTATTGCGATAATGTGACAATAACGTCTTAAAGTTTATAAAATTCGTAATGTTTGCAAAATGTTAATAATCACTAAATCTGTTGTTTTTTAAAATAAAAATTATTTGGGTTATGGTTCAATTAAAATTTCAAGTTTATCCTGATGATTGTGAGTGACGTGTTAATATTAATTATTGCAGTCCCTCCAAGCAGCTGATTACTGAGGAGAAGATGTCCGCCTATTTTGATGGGATGCACATCTCTGGGGAGTACGAGGGAGAGGGAGAGAGGGAGGGGGGTGGGATGGAAGTGGAAGTAGCGGGAGCCGCGGACCGACTTAGGGGAGCACACCGCCTAGTGCTGAGCGAGGAAATGATGAGGATACGGAGTGAGCCCCTACTGCCAGATGCGCTACTGCAGAGGTGAATATTTTGGCTAAATAATACATTTGTATAGAATTATTACCTGCCAAGGAAATGTGCCGACATTAAATGTAAATAATGCATAGTTGAATTGAGTATCGTACATAAATTGAAGAAAGGTCACTATCACAATATTATAATTGCTGAAGCAGTTATAATGGCCATTGAATTACAATGCTAGGAAGAATTTAGTGATATGACTGCCTCAAAAGAATTTTATGAGAAATTATTCAATATTCATCTTTAGAAATTTGAAAATTTAGTCAGCTACTGCGTATTTTTTCAGTTTTTGTGAATATATTTATGTATATATATATATATATATATATATATATACTTATTATAACCATCAACAAAAACTTCTGAAACCACAATCACCAATGTACTTCGGTTACAGTGTAAACATATGTTTTTATATTCAATATCTCTGGACAAGTTTGATAAAATTGTGTTTGCCATTTGTTTAGATGTGGTTGAAATATAGTTTTTACAAATACATACCACATCATATAATTTTTAATATTGATAAGATATTGCTTGCTTTTTTTAACGCAGTGACCGCAAAACAGGCATAATCTTGCGTAATACACTAAATATAAGGCGTCAATAGTGGATTATACTTTTGTTTATTGACACTTATCTCTCAGATGTTTATAGTAAATGTATCAGTTGGTTATTCTACTCTGTATATATTCTACAATAGAAAACGGATGACAGCTTGCTCTGCGCTTAAGTATATACTGTTATTTATGCAACTTTCGAGACAAGCCTCATCCATGTACATGCATAAGAAAAATATTGATTACGAATGATTTTAGTACATGTTAAAAATGATGATGTTTTAGATTAGAGAAGCCATGCACCTCCCTAGTCCTGTGGCAACCTCCGAAGAAACTGGTCCCCAACTCGCAAGACAAGGATCCCAACAACAATCCTGAGAGTGAGGCTAAACAGTCACGGAAGAGTGTACTTGTGCAGAGGGCCAATATCATGGACATGGAGATGTAAAATGGTAGTGGAGAGTGGCCATAAGTGATAAGGGGTTATATTGTGCTTCATCTGTTACTTACCAGTGTCGGAGCAAGTTTCTTGTTAATAATCTGCGTGGGTTTGGGAATAATGTGGGTGCAATTTTAATTTATAACCATCTAATGATTTTTGAATGTTTTTGTGTAGAAGGGGGATTTTGAAAGCTGGTATGTAATTTTTTCTTGCTATGTCTAACGTTGAATAGGATCATAATCTTCATCCTTTTATCCAGAGAGTTGGGGGCTCGAAGTTCTGACAAAATGCTTCCATCTCCCTCTGTTGGCATATATGGTGTGCATGCTGATTTTAAAAAAGAAGAAAATTTGATCAGACCACTAATATTTTAAGTTTAAAATTTTTTACCAAGTAGTACCCTTGGGTCACAACACAGAATGGCGAATATGGAAAATTCTCAGTAAATGTATGTATGTTTTTTTCTGGTAGAATTGAGTGTCATGAATCCAAAAAAGCATAAATTACTCTTGGGTCACAAATAGTTGAAAAGTTATTGTACTTTGTAGTATTATGAAAAACCATTTATGAAAATAAATTAAACTATAAAGAAAGAAAAAAACTCATTCATAATCAAACAGACCTTTGTTAGACATATGTCCGGGCACCTTTGGAGATTTTATAATTATACTAACTAACCTAACCTAAAAATCTGAGAAGTTATCGTATTCATCATTGTGTATTGCGATCCAAGGGTGATTATTGCTTGTCAAAAAATTCTAAACTTGAAACTGTAATAATAACTTTTAATATTTGGGATCCAATCATTTCTTTTTTGAAATCAAGGCACTCAACTCTATCAAAATCATGCATTTTGCAAAAATCTGAGGAGTTATCGTATTCTCCAGTTTAGTCATGTCTTGTGCTGTTTTAATACTTGATGACCAGTCAAGATCCAAACTGTCCATAAAATCTTTATTAATATTTATCCCAACATAAGTCTGGGGCAACCCACCAAAGTTACCAAGGTAATTGGCTTGGTAATTGTTCTTCTGGCATTTGGAAAAATCATTGTTAAATTCACCTGATACTGAGTCAGATAAATTTTTATTTTCTCAAGTACAAGCTGCAGTTGCTATTTATTGATCATGACAGAAGATGAAACGGGGCATCTTTATGTATTGACATTCAACCCTAATCTCTCTTCGGGCAGCTCGATGATTGCTGAGCCACTCGATAATGCCAGATCTTTCTCAAACATCCCTGAACCTTTTCTGCTCGTACTATTATACATTCATTTTTATCAAATATTTTATTTTGCTTTTAATTATAATTATATCTGTTATTCTTCATCCTTTTGGATAATGACACTGAAGAGAAAAATGACAATGACCCATCGTTGTATATTATACCTTATATTATTACATATATGAAAGATGTAAATTTGACATTGATTATTGTATAATTATCATAACATAACAACATTATTTTGCAACTCATTTACAGTTAGTGCCGGTTATTGTGTTCAGTGGTTATTAGAATCGGCTACATATTGTGCTCAATTTTCATGGACGGAATCAAACATCTAAAATATACATCTTTTTTGTCACATACTCAGGTTATTAGAATCGGGATATTCATAAATAACTTGTATTACTAAGTAAATTTTGAAATTAAATAATGAGTAATAATAGTATCACCCAATCTTTTGGGGTACCTAATTCCTTTCATAAATTTTAGATTACAGACATCTGCTATCACGTTTTTTCCCTTTACAATTTCATATTTAATATTGCCCTGACCTTGGTGAAAGCACCGCATTGTTTTACCTAAAGTTATCGGTGGTGCAAGCTATTATCAGAAGTGTTTTATTATAATTTAGCACGTTCTTTTCAAAGATAGTGTTTGATAACTCAGAATGCATAATGTATAAACTCAAGTTAATGGATCGTTTCCGGACTCCAGTAATAAACAAACAAAAATTAGTGACTGTTTTAAAATGTGTTTGATATTGTATTTGTTTTATGTACGTACAATAAATTAATATTATTGATATTTGTAGTGTTAACTTTGTGGTTGGACATAATTATTATTTTTTATAAACTAACAAGCTTTGTATAAGTGACATTGCGTAATTTAACGTTGACCGGTTTTGATACCACTGTATCACAGGTGTATACTAACTAATCCATAAAATAAAATATGTAACAGAGTTAAATATCGGGTGGGGGTGTTGCTACAGTCATGGTAGGAGGGTGTGAGGAAGAATGGCAGGGTGACATTGAATTGGGGAATATAGTATATAGCGGGTTATTTATTAAATTTAATTGGTTATTAATTATTAAACTATATTTTATAGAGATCACATTATTATTGTGAAGTTGCAGTTTTTCAGAACATAGTCCTGTGGTATTTTAATAAAAATTAAATGTATCAATTAGAAAGATATACATTTAATTTGTATTATATTTTATTTTATTAATTAGTACACACCCGTCCTGTCCTGACGAAGATAGAGTGGTATGGAAACCGGTCGACATTAAATTATTCAATGTGCCTTATACATAGTTTGTCAGTTTATAAAAATTAAATAAATTAATATGTAGTTTATTTAAATATAGGTGTTGCAAACATTCATACATATTAACTATACATGTATATATTGTAGATAAATTATGGATATTAGAATCTAAATCTCTGAGGTCCATTGTGATCATAATAACCGGCACCTATTGTACATCTAACTTTGTACGCATGCGTGACCATATCCAAAACAAAAAATGCTGAAATTTGCATTATTTTTTGTAATATGTACCATGCAGATTGTAGTGAAACATTAATGATTCAATATTATTATTTTGGATTTCTAACATAAGAATAAGGCGTAGTTAGAAACATTAAAAAGAGAAGAATCTTTCAATATTGTGATTATTAATTATTGCTTTCTTCAAGTGCTTAAGAGTTATATACATATGTTTACACATTATTAATTAAAATAGGTAATATTAAACCAGAAATTGGACTGTTAGTGGTTAAATATATTTAACCTGAAGATGTTAAACTGTATATAATTGTTTTCAAAAATAGGACTAACTGCAATATATGTCCATATCATGCAGTTAGTCAGTCTATAAGGTTTCCTTAAACAATTGGTGCAGTTTCAGGTGCTGATGATGTAATCTGATAGTTATGATGAATTACAATTATTTTCATCTCACTTAGAAATCTGGTTCACACAGATATGATATTTTTAACTTGTTTACTAAAATTTTAAACTTATCCACCTACTATTTAATTTTAGAATTAGTGATTATTTTATAGCTAAAAATTTTGTCACAGAAAATTGACAATATTTTCAGATCAGTATAATTTTTTTTTATGTGATGGTATCCAATTGGTTAAAGAATGCTACCAGGACACGATCTACGTGTTTTTTTTTTTTTTTTTCGAGTTAATTCAATGTAAATATTTTTGCAAAAACTACAGCAATATGTGTTTTCAATCAACTTTATTATGAAAGATCCATTCAATATAAACCATTTCTTTAAAAAGGAATGTCTAAATATTTTGTAATTATCACAAAATAAATATAATGGCGGAACCCTATTTAATCTTTTTCACAATAGAATTACCTTTGGTACACCGAATCTCGAAAAATTTCCATATAAAGACCATACATTTTGTTTATAAATTGATTCTAAAAGATTCAAACGAAAATTATTGCCTTTCACAAATGAAATTTTTTCGGCAGTTATAATATAAATAGGTGCATAACAAAATGTATGGTTTTTATATGGAAATTTTTCGAGATTCGGTGTACCAAAGATAATTGTAATGCGAAAAAGATTAAATAGGGTTCCACCATTATATTTATTTGCTGATAATTACAATATATTTAGACATTCTTTTTTAAAGAAATGCTTTAAGGTTGAATGGATCTTTTATAATAAAATTGAAAGCGCGTATTGCTGTAGTTTTTGAAAAAAGTTTTAAAAACTTTACGCTAAATTGAAAACACAAACAAAAAACATGCAGATCGTGTTCTGCTGCCTCTTAACTTTTACTCCTACAGAAATAAATCTGTGTATGTATTAGTTTTATATAAGGGCATGTGCATGTGTAGGTCAAGAGAAATTGAATTCCCACAAATTGTAGACATACTCTAATTATCCGGGATAATAGGAAAAAATATTTAATATAAATTAAATTTACAATTTGATTTGATGCGCCAACCAGTCTGCATCAAAAGAAAACACTTCTAATTAATAATTTGCAAATTACCTGGAAATCGGTTCAATGGCGTTTTCACCAGTTTTATTTTCAGCTACATCACCAGTTTAATTTCCTTGTAGTCAAATGAAAAATTGTTTTTATATTTTAAATAATATATTTATTCAGAATTTTTTACCATCCCGGTTAATGCGACCTCGGATAATTGAGTCGACTGTTAAAAAATTCAAACGCCATCACAGGCAATATTTGCACAAATATACCAGCTCATTGGAAAAAATAAATATTGCAAGCTCTGAGACAGGTAATCCAAAAACAATGGATCATTCTCCAAATATTTTCTAAATGTTGTGGATTCTGAATTTACTCAAGTTAAAGACCGAAAATGCCATTGTTTATTTTAAAATAGCTACCTATAACATTTTGGATTCATATTACTTTTGCCTAACTTGTTATAAGAATCTTTATAATAAATAAATTTTCTTAAAATATCATTTGGTATCATAGGACACAATTAATGATAATATTGTCAAGTCTTTAATGTCAGCTGATGTGCAGCCCATGCTTGCTTGGTGCAAAGAGGCATTTCACTAATGTAATGATTTGAAAAATAACATAGGTAAATAATTGTGCCTAATATTTTGAGAGGATTAGGCTTCGAGGGCGACGTATCGAATAGGAATTGGGTGATCAAATTGTACAAATTTGTATTTTAAAATCTTTTTCATATATATATATGTAAAGTTATGAGCTGAATATGGGCCAGTTCAGTTTATACATTTCGTCAAATCGTTTTTAATATTTTGTAGACTTGTAGAACTAATTTTTAAGACTACTAGTCGAAATCTCACGTTCTAGTGTTTGGGGTATATTTGAAATATTATTAATATATACGGATGGTCTAATCAACATAACTCGATCGTCATTGAATGCTATATCTTTTGTCATGGAATTGCTTGCGTTGGCTAGCTTTAATTCCCAACTTATGACTCGGGTCAAGTTATATTGATGGCTCTATGCGTATTTCTGTGTTTTGATTTTGTATAAATTGTTTTCTTCTATAATTTTTTTTACAAACATTTAAATTTTTTGTTCAACGAGTGTTCATTGAATTATTTCAAATATAATAAGGTTTATATCAGTGTGTTTTACGATACATATTCAATTTGTGTCATGATGTATAATAAAATATTTAAGATTATTCAAATATATACTACATAACTTACACCGAAGTTCAAGATAATGTTTAGTTTTATTAGCTGTTGATAATTTTGTTGTAAATAGCCTATTAGTACACCCATATGTTTTCTATGTTACATCAGCTAATTTTATTAAATGTTCAATAGTTTTTTTTTTTTTTTTGTGTTTGGTCCAAACTTTATTCAGATTTTTTATAGTTTAAAAATAAAATAAAAATGGCCTAAAAATTGTTGGTTTCATTTTAAAATTCTAACAATCTCTTTACTCGCCACTGCTGCATTTTTTTTGTCCTGGCAATGTCACTCGCATCGTCCTGCTCTCATATGTCAGATTTCAATCAAACTTGACATGGTAAGTATCTTGGCTAAGTTTGTTAACCAACCTGATCTTGTTTCAAAATGGCGACTGTTTAAAAACGTAACTGTTAATATTGAAAGTTAAAATAAATAACACCTGTTCGCATGTATGAAATCTATCATTGATTCTTTTGGCCAGTGGCGGAGGGGGTATTTTAATTTATTTATATTTACGCAAGTCTTAATATAAAATATAACGAGTGAACAAACTGTTTTAAAAAATTTATAACTTTGGTGGGGTTTATTTTTAATTATATATTTTTTGTGGATAATAAAGAATTTATGAAAGTTTATAATGGCTACATATCCAGTGCAAGAGCGCATTAAAATTATTGAATTTTATTATGTTTCGTGACAATCTATTTTCGGTGACTGGTTAATTTAAAAAAATGCAGAGTTTCCTTGGCCTCCTCGTTCCCCAGATTTACTCTTGCGGGGCTACTTAAAAGGCCGAATTTACATGAACAAACCAGCGACAATTCAGGAACTTAAACAAAATACTTTAGAAAGAGCAATTATTTGTCAACAAGAAAATGGAGGTCATTTAAATGGTGTTATTTTTCACACATAGATTTAAAAAAAGTTCACAATGTACACTTTCATGTAATAATATATTTTTTAAATAAATATTGAAATTACAAAAGTTATATGCATTTTACATCAGTCAGTCCAAGTTGGCCCACTATGTATAAGAGATATTTTTCAAACTCAAAATTGTCATACATTGGAATGTATTTCTTGATAGGTTGCTTTGTACCTTGAACTAGAAACACTGTTTTACATTATAAAACTTCAAAATTTCTAGTACATACAAAGAAAAAAAATCCTACACACTTAGCCATTACTTCTTTATTTAATTTTAATTCCTTACTTACCATTTAAATCGGTACTGATACTACAAATTGAGGTTGAAACACAACCATCATACATCCTGGTCTCTTCAACCTAAAACAAGCCCTGAATGTAAAATTTGCCATTCACATTCTCAGAATTCACGCAGGATAGTATTTTCATAAAATAAATTGTTAGTTGTATTGATCTTTTTATTATAATATACCAAATTTAAAAATCCAAATACACAACTCAAAGTTATTAATAATCTTACAATATGTTATATAAAATATGTACTGTAAATAAGATTTTTATTGATTAAAATAAACAAAATGAAATAGTCAAAAAATAATAGTCGACTGCAGTAAATTGAAGCTTTTCAAGATACCAGACCTTGCATGGGATTAAGTTTGATGTAGAATTTGTTCAACGATGCAACAAGATAACTGCGAATCATGTACTCAGAAATTTATACAGGTTGTGGAACGAATCCATTTTCAACGTAAAGAAATTTAATACATATGAGAAATGTTTTAGGCATTAAATAGTTATCATTTTTATATTTTTGTGGGCAGGCAGAAAGCGGGAAATTCGTGATGAATTGATATCTTTCGTTTAATTTAACAAAATTTTAATAAACAAAGGAAAAATATAATATTCAACAATGAAAGAATAAACTGCTCACTGCCTGCCCACCAGGGAAGTAATGACAAAAAGAGGGGGGATAAGAAATCCAAAGAGATGATAAATTTCATTTGATAAATGTTGCAGAAAGAGAAACTCATGGTACACCTTCAGAAAAGCGTGAGGATTTATATTTGAAACTGTGGGAATAATAACGGAAGGCGTCTCCAAACGCAATGAAATTTCATGTTGGGAAATTTTTTCATTATTTTCCAACGAGCAATCTGCAGGCGGCTTTGTGAAGAAAGGGTAGAAGATGTTACAACATTTCTGTTTAGATTTTAAAAGATTATTAATTTCTTTTATTTGAATCTTATCGGTAGAATGTCTGCAACTTCGTTCATTAGTGAAAGTTTTACAATTCTCGAGGTTGTTACAGCAGTCATGATGCTTCTTGAGACTTCTGTAATTTTTTTTAGTCATTCTGGTACATTTATCATACTGTTCAAATTTTAGTTCTGTCGTGTACGTGGGGTCGTTGTGTTTTTTTGTGACTTGTTGCGCATATTCCCTGCTGTGTCTAATAGTCCTGGTTATCGTGCTGCCTGTCTTCGTGATGCCTACGTCCACCGCCCCCGCCTCCCCGGGGGCCCCTCCGCTGCCATCCCCCCTCTCGCCCGCCCCCCTGGCGCCCCCCCTCTCCGCCGCCGCCACCTCCACCCCCTCTACCGCGGTCACCCCCACGACCGCCGCCCTGAAAATAAATAAAATGAGATTAAACATCAATGGAACAAAAACTGCTAAAAAAAATTGTGTGACAAATGATGAATCACATTATTGACGTATACTAACTATTTAGTTGTCATTAAATCTTTGTATACCTCACATATTTTCTCTACCTTAATGTCATTTCAATATGAAGAAATGTTATTTTATATCCCTCAATTTATACCTATTTAATAATGTCTACTCTAATACAAACAATTCTGAAATAAAATGGCCACCATGTCATATCTCTACATTTGTTAGTTATTGGCATAAAACAGTAGAGATCCAAAACTGAGAGAAATAGCACAAAATAAAAATAACTTGAAGAAAATTCTTGGCCAATGTCCACTAATAGTGATAGTGATGATGATGATGATGACAGTTGTCGTTTGCCAATGTAAGCAATTGCGAGCCTCAATAATTTATTTTGATCAGTACCGAAAGTATTAATTAATCATATGTATTTCCGATGAAAATAATAATTATAAGAGTAATATGTATCGCTTACACAGACGCGCAAACAAACTAATATAATAATTATCAACAATAAAATGTATACATAATAGAACATTTTATGGTCGATATTATACATTAGAATGCAAAAAATATTACAGCATGAAGTAGAACTGATAACTGTTAAGTAACTAAATTTAGATTAAGGATATTTTTTCAATAAAAATCAGACTTGCCTGGTTCCCCCCTCTCTGGAAAAATTGCCCTTGCTTCATTTCAAAGATCCTCTCATTGGAGTCTACAAAGTTGAAGAGTTTGTCCGTCAACTGCAAGGCCAGGGCCTGCAGACGGGACGGCTCGCATCGATGCAGTACCACGCAACCGCTCGGGTCATCCATGCTCGCAAGCAGCTCCTCGCCTGTAAGGAGAGAAAGTGGTGTCAAAGTTTTTGTTAAGAATTCTTCATCATGGTAAAACTTAAACTGTCCTTAAAGCAAGTAGAAGTCAGATATTAATATAGCAGTTGATATTGAAATCGGTACCACTGTTTGACTCACAAAAGTTTTTAGGGCCGGTTGTTTGATCAGGAGTAAAATTTTTACCAACGTCCGTGGCTAAAAAACATTTGCGAATTGTTTGAACGTCAAATTTAGTATTGTCAAAGTTAATCCCTGTTATGATAACCTGTTAGCTGCCCAAAAAAATCCTAGTTTTTTCCGAATTTTATTTTTACAAAAATTTCATGAAAACATTGGTATAACCAAAAAAAACCTAGGTACATTTCATCATAAACACCCATCGACTGCGATTTCGTACAGTTTTGAGATTTATAATGTTGCCAGGTCATAACATTTAGGAACTTATTATTTTATTTGCACTAATATTATTGTATTTAAGGTGATACTTAAAATGAAAAAAATATTGGCACTTCACATTATACTTATATAGCACTAACACGCATAAAATGATGCCGCCGGTCACGGCAATGGCCAATGCTGCCTAACAACGTATTTATGGTAAAAGCGTATTATTATTTTAATTAATAAAAAACTAAAAAAATAATATCTTATCACTTACCAACAAAAACAAGAAATATCGCAAACGTATATCAAAATCTAACTGACAATTTACTCAAATTAGAACATTCCAGATACATTCCAACTTATTGCATAATTTAATCGCATGAACCTCAAAATAATCGTTCACATCATCCGACTCTGTATTAGTAACAAGCATATCGAGAATGTCTAAAAAGTCGGCAATATCTCCACTAACAAAAAAGTCACCCTTCGCCATTTTGTAAAAGTAAAAATAAAATCAAAAAAGTTTTCAAAAATTCGATAACTGAAAAAAGAAAAAATATTAGCATTTTGACGCGATATGAGTGTGTGTGTGTTAGATTTTTAAATGTAATTGAAATTGCGATCATTTTCATATAAGTCATTTTTATCTATCATCAACTTAATGCTTTATCTATGGCATTATTTACTCTTGCATTCATAATCTGTCACTTTGCTGGCAAAAAATCTTCGGTCTATGTGCTAAAATAAATTTAACAACGAGATCACCATCAGACAAATTCTCATCACTAAAATAATGGGATACTGAATGAGTCATCGTAGTATACGGCATCTTTCAAAGAGTCCTCCATTTTTAACTAACGATTTAGTTTTTACCATCTGATATTGGAGGGTAAAATTAGTTTACTATTGCATGTACTTTTGATGAGTAAATATTTATTACCAACAAACGAACCCGTTTTTGCAAATTGTTTTACTATAGTAAAAATTTACGACTGATTAAATAAACGCCCCTTAGTATTGTTTTTATTAAAATACAACTTAGCACATTTGATAATGATTATGATAAAGCGAAATATTACGAGTGTTGAGAATGAATAATAACTTTTATTATTTATCCTCAACACTGGCATCAGAAGAACATGAAAAACGAGGAAAATAGGACAATCTGACTTACCGATGATCATCTTACTGACGAGAGAGTGTACGGCGGGTGGGGGCAGTTGGAACATGTCCTGCAGGGCCTTCAAACTGACAGAGGCATAGACATTGCTGTACGTGAACAAGTAGGTCCTAAGAGCTTCCTCGCGTATCAAGCGGAGCAGCATAGTGCGGACTGAGTCCGCCTGGTAGAAGAGGTCCCATACCTAGAAAATAAAAAAATATTGAGATTATGCAATTCCACAAAAATATGACGTCACCTAAACTCTTCTGTATACAGTAAAACCTCGTTAATTCGACACTCAAGGGACTAAAAAACATAAAATTTATTGCGCAGAACTGATTTGAGTCAACCAAATTTATGGATTCGGAATATGCGAAAACATTGCGATACTATTAAAAAATTGTAAACAAAGTAGGGGTAATTAACGCGGATTGAGACGAGAGCTTCTAGTATTGACCTATTTGAAAAGTAGCAGCACGCAGCGGCAAATAAAATCGATCTGGATACTGGCATGTGGCGGCGAGTAGTATCGATCTATTTGATTGTCCGTGGGGCGAGTGCTAATATAGATTTATTTGACAATTAGCAGCCTATGTAGGCAAATACCGCAGTACATAAAGGAGGCTCCACACAAGCGGACACAGGCAAAATGACGAGCACATTGTAATTTTTTAATAAATTTAAAAAAATAAAATTATTTGATGTAAAAATACATTGCTATCAACTGTAAAATTGACATTTTGGGTATTATGGGATAGAATTTTTTTTTAATAAACGGTGTTCGAATTATCGAGGTTTTACTGTATTTCCAAACTAAAAAAAGGATCTAAATTATGATAAAAGTATCCTGTTGGAAAGCTTAAAAAATTCTAAATTTTTGCGAATGTATGTTACAGATCTGAAGAATCATTGAACACAAAATAAAAAATGAGCATTTAATCTGTCACCTTAGCGTTCATCTTGGGGTTGACAATGTACGTGTGGCACAGTTGCCAGTTGCCGTGGCGCATGGCCTTGGCTGCGGCTACCACGTGCTCACGCATGCTCTCCGGAGGACCCACCAGCGACTGGCGTTCTGAGGCACGCAGATTCTGGTAGAATGTCTTACTGAAATATCCAATTATACAAGTTATTCATTGATTATGGAAAATCGTAAAAGGTGTGACAGATTCAGTAAATAAGTGACAATTTTATAAATCAATATACTGCCTAGAAAGTTCTAATAAAATGCAAATGTACGAAATTTTGAAAGTACATTTCAGGATATTTGAAACAAAAACATATATTTTTTAGGAGAACACATTCTTATTGTGAAGTTGTAATTATTCAGAACATAGTTCTGTGATATTTTAAATATGAATTAAATGTATTAATTATAAAGATATACATACAAAATCAATATTATCGAAAAATAAAAACATTGTTGTTGCGCTACCGGGATTCGAACCTGGATCTCTTCCCTAACCGGGGGAGGTGCTTTATCCAACTAAGCTACAGCGGCACTATTTTTATCGACAATTTTTCGACCTTATATGTTACCTTTTTGATATCAATAATGGAACGATTAAATGTACCGCTGTAGCTTGTTGGATAAAGCACCTCCCCCGGTTAGGGAAGAGATCCAGGTTCGAATCCCGGTAGCGCAACAACAATGTTTTTATTTTTCGATAATATTGATTTTGTATGTATATCTTTATAATTAATACATTTAATTCATATTTAAAAAACATATATCATTAGAGTTTATAGTGGTATTGCTCTTATTCAAATATATACCAAATGGAAAATAGATGACTAAAGTACACCTTATCATGCGTCGACGGGCGTCAAACTCGTGAGCAGCCATATACGGTATTTCTATGAGCATGGCGGACACCAGGTACACGCACTCCAACAGTTCCAAGTTGATGTGCATATGGAAAGGCATTTGGCGCTGTTTCTCAATCTTCTCCTGCTCCTTGGAGCGCTCGTGCTGACGCTGAAAGGAAAAAACCACACATTGATGAGTGGGTCGAATAGTACAGGCTAATATCTACTATATCTGACTATTTTACATGATTTTGAATATTAAAAAAAAGCAATTGTTTACTTGTGGCAGCAGACCCTGAGCAAGCAATTCTTTGGGCTTGGTCGTCACCATGAGGTCTACTAGACAGGCGTGGGCATCCTTGATGTTACCGTGCCTGAAGGCGCACAGCCCGAGGTTGGCCATTGTACGATTGTACAGGATCTGAAACAAAATAGAAAATGTCATCAGAAAAAGCCTACTTAACCTATTGAATGCTACGGTACAGCATGAATTGGTTTTTGTACGCGGCCGTATCAATAGTTTATACGGTGACTTTGGTCCGTGATCATATAGTGCGCATATTTCATACAATATTTTAACGTACACTAAAAGATTCCTAATACATGTGATAACAGTGCCGACACATCCAGATATTTATGGAAAATAAAAACATTGATAATATATTATGTCACATATTTCGAGCAGCAGCCGCATTGCTGTACCGTTATGTATGTTTTTGTATGGAGTTTATGTTAATTCATTTATAAACATCCAATGGGTTTTTATAACCATGTTTTGGTTTCATATTGAACAAGATAACATTTTATCTCTATCTGAGGCGATAAATCATGCGTAAGTCGTCTATTTTGATGATTTAATGCGTATTTAAAAAAATGTGCCGCGTGCGAGTATTGGAATGTCAGGGCTGGGAGTAACATTCAAAATGTTAAGCAGCAAAAATCATATACAACAAATACTGTTTTTATACAATTTTGATATAACATGGTTCAAGAAAACAAACCAAAATTTTATTTTTACACGAATTGTTGTGGTTTGACACAGTACAGTAAAACCGCGATATAACGAAACCCGATATAGCGAAAAATGACGTATATCGAAAAAAAAATCGAAATTTAGTCCCTAAAACCAATTTTTCATGCAAAAATGCATTTATATAACGAAATCCCGTTAATATTTATAACAAAATCATTTTTGTCCCGTACGAAAAAATGCCAATACATTTACGTAAATTTATAACGAAATAAAAAAATGTTAAAAGATGAAAATATTATTTCGCACTTACAAAGCCGCGCCGCTGCATCTGCCGTATGCGAACGGTTTTATGGCCTTTTCGGCGGTGCGCGGCGGTCTGCCGACAAGGTAGTAAAACAATTCAAACTTCTTCTTGGGTTCATAGTATCATATTTTGAAGTGGTTGCCGCCGTTACCGGTAAGTACCTTCGTAATTTATATACGACTCACTTTATAAAAATGCCGCGATTCAACTGTCAAATTTTTATTTTTGAATTATTTTTTATGTTTCATGCCCAAAACTATGTTTGAAGCGGCTCTACATTTAAACACAATTAAAATATTGTTTTGTGTTTGAAATATTCTGGAATTTACAAAAATATCTTCCAATTGGTGTTGAATAGGTTCTGTTCTTAATTTAATTCCTTTGATTATCCATTTGCTTATCTGTTTTAATAACAAAACTACTAAAAATATGTAGGTATTCAGTTCCCTATGGCCTTCTTCCTCCTTTGTTTGCAGAATTTGCGATCTTTTTTGAAGCCGCGCAAAAATTTTTTGCGACGGCGCGTAACATATAGTAGGATTTTTTTTATTTATTTCGTTATATGTGGGAATTCGTTATTACGAATTTTTATTTTTTGGTCCCTTGGATTTCGTTATATCGCGGTTTTACTGTATAAACAAATAATTTTTGAATTCCCAAAATTTCACCAAAGCTTGATGACAGTACTTCTACACCTCCCCATGCACACACTACATATGGTGGTAAGGTGACGAAGGTATGAGGGAAATTCTAAATTGATTTTTATGCGATGGAATCCATCATCCATTTTTCTATATGGGTGTAATTGGTGTCTATTGGGTGTAAAAATTTGTAAATTTAAGGATAGTCAGAAATTACAGATCTCTTCTGCTTTGTAAAACCTGTAGAAATTCTCTTACATTGATTTCTTGAAATGGATAGATTACTAACCTGGGTGCTAGGATCAGAGTGCTGGATGGTCTCCTGCAGATGACTCATGAGCAGTAAGTCACGCGCCTTGAACCAGTTGTCGTGCAGGGCATGGTGGTACATGTGGCACAGGATCGCCCGGGTTCTCAGCCTGTCGGTGGCATCATTGGCGTATATGAACTTGCACAGACGCTCCATTACCTGCATGGATGTATCCGTGCTCGGATCTATTTCTCCCTGTAAGTGAATGATATTAAAATTAATTATTTGTTTCTGTTTGACTAGCTAAAGCACTGCTTCATAATTTTTTCTTTTCACGCTAATTACACATTGGGACAAAAGATTGTGAACGAGCTTTTTCCAGGCTCACAAAAATATTGAATTCCGATTCTCGAAAATGACTAAAAGAAACTACACATCATAATTCGTTTCCTTTCTCTTTCGTTGAGAGTTCGTTGAACGTTAAAATATAATTTTGATAAAAAATTTAACTTACGGCTTTCAGTTTAAGAACACTGGGATCGAACTTGTAGTAGAGATGGTCAATCTTTCTCAGGTACACTCGACACATCTCTTCAGCTACTCCACGTCTTTCGGCGTATACTTGCACGCGATCTATGATGGCTGCCACACGGACCTCGTCCTTGAGTCTGAAAATATATACGTACATACAAATTTTTGTTTATTTGTGATTCGTCATATTTAACTAATGTTAAATCATTAATTTTCACAAATTTAAAATTTTAATTACTGTTTCTGAAGTAAGTTTGTGAATATGAAAATAAAATACTTGTTATTTTATTCTACTCGTTTAAATTAATTGAGATGTCAATCCCTTACAAAGCAAAACACATCTCAAGTAAATTAAATGAATAGTATTAAAAAACAAGTGTTTTATTTTCACATTAAGAGTGTAATAAAAAATAAGTTGGATCAAAATATTAAAAATGTATTTCTCACCTGTCGACGTATTCATTAGAGTGAGGATCGCATTCCTTCAGCAGCTTGATGAACTCATCGTCCAACCTTTCCACTGCGGTGACTGCACAGCCCCGGACCCTCATGGGTGGTGTTGTCAATTCTTCCGCCTCCTCGGCCAAGGTCTCTGACATCTCCAGCTCTGTGTGTGCCACAAGCAACTCGACCAGCTCGCTCACGCACTCTACCAACCTTGGGAAAATTACAATAATCATTAAAATTGGAATAGCCATATGAATCGTGAATTTACATCATGATACTGGGCCTTTTTAACAATAATATTGGGAAAGAGGAGTTTGCGATATGACATACACGCAATCTAAAGTATGAGAACTTTTTTAGTCATTTTTTTAAAACAAATTAAATGTATTAATTAGAAAGATATACATATAAAATCAATTTTATCGAATAATATTGTTGTTGCTATAGGGATTCGAACCTGGATCTCTTCCAATCCGGGGAATGCGCATTGACCGATTATGCTATACCAACAGAGTGCTTTGATGACAAATTTTCAAACCTAAATGTTGCTATGCTGCACCCTGCCGCCTCTTTCTCTGCGTGTTCATCAGCTTAATCGTTTGACCTAGACTAGTGGTAGTACAGTAAAACCGCGATATAACGAAATCCAAGGGACCAAAAAATAAAAATTCGTAATAACGAATTCCCACATATAACGAAATAAATAAAAAAAATCCTACTATATGTTACACGCTGTCGCAAAAAAATGTTGCGCGGCTTCAAAAAAGATCGCAAATTCTGCAAACAAAGGAGGAAAAAGGCCATAGGGAACTGAATACCTACATATTTTTAGTAGTTTTGTTATTAAAACAGATATTCAAAGGAATTAAATTAAGAACAGAACTTATTCAACACTAATTGGAAGATATTTTTGTAAATTCCAGAATATTGCAAACACAAAACAATATTTTAATTGTGTTTAAATGTAGAGCCGCTTCAAACATAGTTTTGGGCATGAAACATAAAAAATAATTCAAAAATAAAAATTTGACAGTTGAATCGCAGCATTTTTATAAAATGAGTCGTATATAAATTACGAAGGTACTTACCGGTAACGGCGGCAACCACTTCAAAATATGATACTATGAACCCAAGAAGAAGTTTGAATTGTTTTACTACCTTGTCGGCAGACCGCCGCGCACCGCCGAAAAGGCCATAAAACTGTTCGCATACGGCAGATGCAGCGGCGCGGCTTTGTAAGTGCGAAATAATATTTTCATCTTTTAACATTTTTTTATTTCGTTATAAATTTACGTAAATGTATTGGCATTTTTTCGTACGGGACAAAAATGATTTTGTTATAAATATTAACGGGATTTCGTTATATAAATGCATTTTTGTATGAAAATTTGGTTTTAGGGACTAAATTTCGATTTTTTTTTCGATATACGTCATTTTTCGCTATATCGGGTTTCGTTATATCGCGGTTTTACTGTACCTTGTACTAAATTGTATTGTAATAAATGTATAATTGTTACAAAGTCTATTTCTTGAACCTTCACATTACGAGGTGTACACTAAAGACGTACTTAGAAGACAAGTACGTAACAATGACTTTGGAAAAATTTAATTGAAAAATACTTAAATGTGCTTACTTGTTCCAATGGTCTGGCTTCATGGCATCAGACACCTTAGCATTGTAGTCAAACAATGCAGCTGCGATGGCACTCCTTAATTTGGCCGCCACGGCAGCACCGAGGTTATGAGCATCACTGATGCCTAAGAGTTCCCTCAGAAGCTCCAGCTGAAGTCTGCGGTCAGTCCGCTTCTTGCCCCTGGCAGCTACCACTTCGGTGAGTTTCTTCACTACCGCAGCTACATTGACCTCAGCGTCCTTGGCAAACATCTTTGGCTTCTCCTGATAAAAATATTTTATGATGCATTAATTTATTGCATATTCACACCAGTTTTATATCATTGTAGATTCATGTCAAGTGGAAAACATGATAGATTAGAATGGCAGATACCACAAACTAGTCAATGAATAGGACATGATATGACATGTATATATAGGAGAAGGGTTTGGAACATTATTTGCAGGGCGAGGGGCATTCTACACACATTTATGCAACAGTAAAAGTACTTACTCTTTAAAAATTAAATATTTGTGTAAACATGACGTATATTTTACATTAATGCATATTATATTGTCAGCATTTAAATATTCGTTCCAATTGATCATATTTTTTTTAAAAGTTGCGGAGCTCTTTGATTGCGTGAGTGGCACCAAATTGATCACGCGGGTGCCACCAAAATTAAAATTTTGGGACAAGGAATTTACGTTATTTCAGGTCTATTTATTTAGTGGTCTGTGGGCAGGTGTAATACATCTAGCAAAAACAAATAAAGCAAATTAGGGTTAAAAACAAAAGTCTTTTAAATTGTACTGATGACTATTGACTAGTCAAAAGGTAAAGCATAAGCAAAAAACCAGTGAGACCAGCATTATTTTGTGTTCTAAATAAATATTCAATTAAGGAAAGGAATATTTCTAGGGACAGAATATTATCGCAAAAAGCAATTTTTATTCAAAAACAAAAATATATGTAGATTTTCACTCGATGATCGAATTCATATAGATACATAAGCTCTATGCCCTACAGATTAGTGATATTTGTTATCTTCGTGTGAAGGAAATGATTGGTTAGTTTACCTGTGTGGTGGCCACTCCCTTGCGCACGGTTTCCCAAGCCCCCTCGCCGTCGTCCTCTCGCTCCCTCTTCTCCTTCCTGCGCACCCCCGGGGCCGCACGGTCCTTCCTCTTTTCCCGCCGCCTGTCCTGCTCGTCCTCCTCATCTCGGTCTGTGGTTCTAGAAGGGTAAATTTAACATATCTTCAGTAATTTTTAAGCCATTTTCATTTGATTTACTGTCTAGTTTAAAATGAGAGCAGGAAAAGATTTTTATTGCAGTTGGGTTATTAAAATAAGTTTTTTCTCATCAAGAGTTAAAAGGAGTCGCAAGAATTAAATGGGTAACACGGATTAAAGAGAGTCAAATGTAGTGGAAATCGTTTAACACGAAACCACGGGGGACCAAAATATTTTTTCACATTAAAAGAATTAATAGATGCCTCTTAGACAATAAAATGTTACAAATTAAATGCATCAATTAGAAAGATATACATATAGATAAACTAAATTTATTGAAAAAATATTTTAGCTGTCACCGGGATCTCTTCCTATCCGGGGAAGTGTGGTATCCAATTACACTACGTCAGCCTCGTAAGTAATCGACAAATTTTCAAACTTATATGTTGCATTTATTTGAAAAGTGGCAGCTAAAATATTTTTTTGATAAATTGAGTTATTCTGTATGTACATCTTTCTAATTGATGTATTTAATTTGTATTAAAATATCACAGAACCATGTTCTGAAAAAATTACAACTTCACAAATAATAATGTGTTCTCTTTAAAATAAAAATAAAAAGTTAAGTTGTGATGTCATAAACACTAAGCAATACAGTGAAGAACTCGAGAGGTAATTTGGCTAACATTTAAAATGGTAAGGGTGGTGCGTGGAAAGTGGCATCCCTGTGTCTATTATTTATTTTCAGATAAAGCCTAGTCAATAAAAAATTCAGTCATAAAATCATAAACGGTAAATTATTGGGTGACAATGTGGCGGCTGGTATATATATTTTTTTTCTAAGATGCAATTTTTTTTTTAAAATTTTTTACTTTATGTTAAAAGAAAATAAATACAGCATTTTGTTGGGACTAGAATATTTTTTCATGTTAAAACATTTTGCACTATATCCACGCCACATTGCGGTATCAACTCAAGAGTGGCAATGAAAATTAACTAAGTTGACATCACACCATTTTGTTGCAGTGGTAGGCAGAAAAATTAGAATGCAACACTTTTCTGTCCTGTCACAATACTGGTTTTACATATTCTTATGCCAGCTCATCAAGTGTTGACACTTTAATATGGCCATCCTCCAATACTAAATGCATCAATGTAAGGAAAACATTAATGTTACTGTAAATTATAAAACTTTTTTAAGCTCTCATAATGGTAAACAATCACCACAAATATGACGATCCACAAAAAAAATAACGCATTGAGATTTATGTGATTTAAGCATGTTATCTAACATTGAAATGTAGACATGAAAAAAGAACTAGAAAAGATTTAAAGAGAGTGTTACCTCTTAAGGAACCGCTCTCTTATGGTCATGTTTTTATCAAATTCGTCACTTGACTCTCCCGAGCTAGATGAGTCACTACCCCAGTCAATAGAGTCCTCCGAATCATCATCATCGCCGTCCCCGTCACCCTTGGGGGCCGCAGCAGCCGCCGCTAGGGCCTTGGCCGGGGCCGTGGGCAGCACCACTGGCTCAGCCCGCTTCTCTTCCGCCTCCGAGTCCGATGAAGAATCGCCAGCTGAAATGAGTTAAATTCACAATTTTCAAAAATTTCAGATATCCTCTAAATAAATTTTAACCTAGAGAGTTAAGGAGAGCTAATTCATGTGCTAAGCACATGGTGTGGAAAGGTTAGAGATATTTAAATTATTTTATTAAAACAGTTACTTCCTAAATATACGCATGGTATTCTCAAATATGTACTAATACATATTTTTACATCAAATACAGACAGGTTTTTTATAGCAATACATAACAGATTTTTGTTGATTTTATTCCACGGTCCATTATTTTCATATAATATAATATTTGTTCTACGATACTGTATTTTAAATATGATCATTTTTAATCATATTGTATTTCTAGGAAAGGTTGTTAAGAAAACTCACTTTTATAAAAGATTATTACCTCAAATTGAAAAATTAATTAAGAAATTACACACACAGAAAAATAATAATGCAAGAATATTGACTAAGTAAACACATAATACTATTGCACTTTTTCCTTATTAGAACTGAGTTGTATCATATTAAAAATGATTATTAAATGAAGAAATTACATTTTTCACCATCTTCCTGATCCTCTTGTTCTGGTTGCTCCCGGATCCTAGCCAATTCTGAATCCATCTCCTTGCAGTATTTGCGTAGTTTCTGACGCAGGGATGTCAGGGACTTGCTATTACTCTTGGACATGTTCTTTCTGAAAAGGGGCAAAATATTTTGAATTACTAATCATTCTAGCACCACACTGATATATTATAATGTTATATCTGGTACCTACCGCGCACGAGATGTGATGGGAGTTGACATTTTACCAAATGGCAACACTGCACCACGTAAGGAAAATTTCTCTGTGGTATTTTTGTTTTTTTGACAACTTGCGAGCGCGAAGGAGCGACTCCCAATACTATAATCACGAAGATGTGATTTCATATTGAATTAAGGATGGAATGTGAAGCATCCCTTCCTCACATGACGGAAGAGAGATGTTATGTAGATGACAATACTATTTCTTCGTGAAGAATTACTCACAAACAAAGCAGGGCGGGGATACGATTTAGTCTCCACTGCTTCTTTTATTCTCAATTCAACTTAAATAAAAGATGACTCAAGGATTCTGTGACTTTAAAAGGAAGAAGATGACCCAGCCATCTTGACGTTTTGACAAGTAAGGAGACTCAAGTATTTTACGGGTGTCTCGGAAGCTCAAGACTAAACGAAGACGCCGGATTGCTCATGAAGAATGAAGACATCTGGTGGTCAAATTGTTGAAAAGTAAATTTCAATGTGAATTTTTAATATCTAATGTAACGTAGTGTTTATTCTCACCTTTTAATTTCAAATGCGAACTTGCTAGTTTTGTTAAAGACGATTTGATGAAAGTACATTATTTTGCTAAAGAATGATTAGTCAATCAATCTTTATTTGTGATCACATTTATGTGACATGTTTTTTGCTATATTTTACCTGACAAACTCTCAGGTGTTTAAATTATTGTAACATAATTTCTGAGGTGAAGATCTTAATATCTAGTGTATCATAGTGTTTTATCTCACCATTCATTCTAAAAAATAACTTGCTAATTTTGATATTGACACGTTAATAAGAACTCTATTATTTTGTTAGGAAAGATCTGCCAGTCAATCTTTATTTGTAATCACATTTAGTGACATAATTTCTTACTATATTCTACCTTAAAAATTCATATGTTTTCATATCTGTGCAAAACCATTAAATTATGTTATAAATTTTGAAACAAATTTTATTATTTTCCCTGAGAATGGTAGCTGATGTGAATGGGAGGCGACATGGTGAATTCTGTACATCAGAACCACGCACCTCGTGCTATACACTGAGCGAGCCGGAGGACGGATGAAATACTATGTCACAATATATATTAATATCTGAATAATTAAATTCTCTTTGATGAAAGAATGTTTCTCAATATTCAAATTACAACAAGTAGGTACAACAAGACGACAAACACATTGATTAGTAATTAAAACATTTCCTGTACGTGCCTGTATTCGCGATCTTCCCACAGCTGAGCGACAAATGTCTCACACTCGATGATGCAGCGCAGGAAGAAGTCTGGCGGCTGTCCATTTGACTCTTTCTGCACCACGGGCAGGGCCTTGACGTAAGCTCGCTGAAGGTCCTCAAAACCTAAAACACAAAATGTATCACACTGAACAGACAATATTAAAAGTTTCAAAGCGGCAATTGTAAAAATGTTTCTGAAATGAACGCTTTGTTCCAGTGAACAAACACAAGTTGAGTGATACTCACTGCTGAGCATGGAAGACATGTCCTTGATTTTTTTGTAGTTGCGGAGATTGCGGATAATGCCTGTGAGTTCTTCAAATCTCTTCTCCTTTGTGGAACGCACCACTCTCTTGGTTTCTTCTTCATCATCGCTAAACTGAAAGTTAAACAATTATTAGTATATAAATTATAAGGTATTTCAACAATGCTGTGGATTTGGAAGATGATAATATTAATTAATTTAAATTATATACAATAATGAGATTTGTAAATACATTATTATATCTTTTTCTTTAAATTTAATTCTTATAACTGTAATTCCTACTAAATTGGCACAATCAATATTAAAAAATTCAGGATGCAATCTTGCTTCAACTATTAATATAAAAACAATATTTGAGTATGTCCAAGAACATACAAGTACTGGATTTTTACCTCCAAAAGCATTAAGACAAATTATAGATATATCATAGAGACGAAGCTATTTATACTATATTACATTATGTAAAGTGATCACTAAGTGTTAAACCAGTCAGACAGGTTGTAAGCCCTGTAATACCCATACTTCCAATATATAATAAAAATAGCTTCGCCTCTATGAGATATCTATAATTTGTCTTTTATTATAAACACTAGATTACGCAAATCATCATCCATCTTTCTAAGAGGCATATTTTGAATATGTTGATTTTATAGCAGATGATATACTAACAAATTGTGGAGAATTTTTCACTGTTGAAAAATGATAAAAAAAATCTTACTGATTTCAATGGATACTTTTTGATTTAAAGAGAGTGTGAGGCGTATTTATTTCATAAATATTACTTATTACTGTTTATTTGTAAGAATGACGCATCGAAATAAGAGTGGTCAAGTTAATATATTTTTATTATTATTACTTCATTGGAATAAATTTCAGACATGCCTGTTTGGATAGATTATGGGCATGTGTTTGTGCAACGTAACCCGGGTCGGAACTGAATTTTAACAAAATCGAGATAGACTTTATTGAAAGATGGACGATGAAACGTTCAGTCAATTATGCTTTCAGTCAGTTTGGTACTGTCATCAAGTGAAAATATTTTTAAATTCTGTTTTCAATTTTGTTTTAATGAACATTTTGAAATTGTTAGGGGAAGTTGTTGCAAACTTCAGCCATTTTTAATCTATTATAATTTAAATGTGATATTCTATTATTGGTGTTTCGGTCTTCAATCTTAGATTATCTAACCTTTGTTCTACTATAATGGTTGTTAGAGAGTCCATGTTGTAATCTTGTTTTGACGTACAAGGGACTTGAATTTATTATGCATTACAATGTTTTGATTACTACTTACCGTAAACGCCATAGTTGGGTGGCGCGGCGCCTGCTCCTCCTCACTGGAGCTCTCCGACTCCGAGTCGGAGCCCGTTGCGAAAAATCTACTCATCCTGAAGGACTGTCCCTGAAAATTTGAGGTTAAATTAAGAATCAATGGATTTCATAATAACGCTTAAATTGTAGCGGCACAATAAATAATTCAAAGATTATGTTTTTATAGAAAAAAATGAACAGAAAAGCAAATACGTCTGATAACTAATTATTCAATAAGAAATCGGTTTTTTGACCGGGTGACGTTTCAAAACATATGAGTAATTTTGTATGGCATTTCGCAATGATTTTTTTAAACGTTTAGCAGTGTGTCACCCAGGAAAACCTTTTTTCGAAGGTACTCTCAAAAATAAATAGGAAAACTTACCTAATTTTAACAAATAAAAAACCCGAAGCACACTTCGGCATGCACAAATGACACGCAAGGTGGAAAGGAGAAAAGCCACAGATATCTTCAACTTTAAGAATACATTATCTGTGGTGATTCCTTATCTATGGGTGATTCGTAACCAGTTTTTTAATTTTGTAAAGTATACCAATTTATATATATTTTATATATAATATTTTAAGATTTATATATAATATTTTAAGATTAATTTAAATTTCATGTTTTTTTTAAAAATCGTATTTAATGGTTGAAAAAAAAATCTATTTAATATGCAGCCAAAGTAACAATAAGCCGAAGCATATTCACAGAATTATGATATTTCAAAGCATATTACATCAGCATTACATACTTGTAAAATGTTCTTAAATAGTAATTCGATGTCTTATGTAAACGATGTAAATGGAAATATCCTTATGTGACAATCGTAAAAACGAAAAAATTAATTCACGGTAACTTTTTGATCAATTTCGAGATGTGATCAAATACTATAATAAATCACAATAAATATTTTTAGATTCATTATCGTCGAATTTCAAAAGCTCAGCAGCTTTTTGTAAAATAGAAAGATTTATCCAAGTGATTACCACTAACAGTAGCTACTAGAAAATACGCATGTTTGGAATTGAAATATCATTTTTATCTTTTGCAACTGGTTGCGTTTTATAAACATAATTGGGCTTTAATGCAAAATAGACCCTCTATACATGTAAATAAGAATAACACACGGATTTATCTAAAATAAAATATTACTAACAAAATTTGTCTCTTATTATTTTTATGCTTTGGTGAAAAAAACAAAAATATGTTTTTAGGTAATTAGGAAAAAAACCCTTCTTTCATTTTACAATGATGGTAAAGTTCATAACTTAACATTTGAGCGGGGAGCCACTGAATACATAAATAATGTTTTCACGTGCTTTTGAACATATTTTAATATTTTATAATAAAATTTTTGTTGAGTCCCGGCGCGTATGGACTTATTGATATCAAAAGTACTGTAAGGCGCGAACTTTTTGGTCCCCAATGCACCACATTGGCGTAATGACGCCACTGGTTATAAACCTATAATAAAAGCAATGTTAGCATATCTAACACAGCGCAACTAAAAGTGTTAAAAGCCAGTGTTTTATATATTTTATGATGACTTAGAAATCCGAAAAGAATCTAAGTTTCCCAACATCACACCAATATTTCCCTTTATGGAGATTCTTCAGCGTAATGGCATCACAAACTACCATAAACAACACACATAAAGCCATAGATACATAAAGCCATGGATTTAACTATCTATGGATTTAACGTAGATATGTATCTAACAATTAAAACAACAAATATCATCTGTCAGCTGTCAACGAAAATAATTGGTTTAACTATCGAGTGATTGACTGTGTATTTTGATGTATTATCAGCGGGGCGAGGTTTGAATTTTCCATGATTTATATACACATAACTAATAGGAAATGGATGTCGTCGTTCAGAATTCTACGATTGTTAATAAAATCTGCAGAACTTGTTTATCGGGAGATGAACCATTCGTAGAGCTATTTAGTGCTAACGATTTATCCGGAGTCGACGAAAAAATAAATCTTTGCGATATGCTCTTGTCCGTCGCTTACATAGAGGTATGCTGAACAATTATTTTTATAGAAATGTATATAAATAAGCTATTTATAACTAGATCTACATTGGTTGGAGAGTAAGCTTGTTTTGTTGGAAAATAAATGTTGATTCTCTTAACCGGTTGAATGCTCATGGACTTACATTTTCAGTTGAAATTGGTTATAACCAGCAAGAAGGGCTCTTTATATCTATTACTTGTTATATCAGTTATTTTGATTGTAAGTAGGTATCAATGTTCCTTCTAAGTTTGGATTACGGTGTGCGCATAATTTTTTTTTTTGCAATTTTGAGGACCAATGCTATAAATTTGTAGGCTGGGGAGAAAATAAAAAAAATATTACCATATCAGTATACGGCTACTATTTGGGCCTGTGTTTGCTACATTAGTAAAGAAGATGTATTAGGATGCCTAAATAAGTCAAGAGAACTAGTAACAACTGTCAAGGAAAGTTGCATACTTTGGACACATTCTCCGCAATGAAAACTATGATATTTTACAACTTATTATGCAGGGGAAGATAGAAGGTAGCAGAGACGTAGGTAGAAATATATTATCTTGGCTGTGTAACCTCAGAAAGTAGTTCAATGTCCAAAATGTTGGTATGGATAAATCAACATACTGCACAACATGGTCACCAACCTTAGAGAGACGGCAGCACATGAAGAAATCTTGTTAAAAATTGTGTGCACACCTTAGAAGTAAACATTGGTAGGTACATATTTTTAAAAATATATTATTGATAGATCACCATATTATATTATTGAATTGTAAAGTGCATATCTGGAGTAAACATGCCTTACAAAGCAAAAACATTTTAACAGACATATAATTAGCAATATTTGAATATGTCCAAGAACACACAATTACTGGATTTTTACCTACAAAGGCACTGTTATTAATTAAATATCAGATATCTCATAGAGACAAAGCTATTTTAATTTTATTATAATGGAAAATATATGGAAGTATGGGGTAATTACAGGACTTACGACTTAAGTGATCACTTTATATATATATATATACATATAATGTTCACCAATTCTCACCTGTCAATCTTCACATCTATCAAATTATTGAAAATTATATATATGTTAGTATGTGGACTTGTTTCGAGTACCACTACACCATCTCCATCTATGGACCAAATTTGATAATTCATTTTTCTTTTTTTTTAAAGAGCATATATGTCATGAATATGGGAATATGATTTAATTTTTTTTTACTTTAAAGCAATATTCTTTATCTGTAAAATGTTTTTTTAACATATTATACTATTGTAGAATATGCATGAAAAATCTTTTTTTAAAATATATTTTCTTATTTTGACCAGTATATTATATTAGCAATATTTGAATATATATTTGGTGTATATAAAGTGATCTCTTAAGCCAGCCGAAGATAAGGTCATAAGCCCATACTTCAATATATTTTCCATTATAATAAAAAAAATAGCTTTGTCTCTATGAGATATCTGATATTTAATTAATACATATAATTAATTATACATATGAATACAATGATAATAAGTAAAATTATTAACATAGAATAAATAAAAGTATACTTTCACGCTATGTCTCAAGGAGGGGTAGGTAATAGAACTCTGATTAATTAAATAAATAATAATTAGAACACTGTTACAAAAATTGTAATATTTTTATCTGCTAACAAAAGAGCTCATATCTAACCTAATTTGCATTAAGATGACAGTTAAGTCTCAGCTATAAAGTTTCCGTTAGAGTTTTGTTCATTATAGCAGTGATCTCTTCATATCCGTGCTTGTAATAACCAAGTTCGACTTTACATACAAACAAAGTATCCAGGCTGATGTTTTTAATTATAATATTTAATACTTGTCTTTCAGGTACAGTCTGGAGATGGCTTGCCGGATGAAATATGTCAGAGTTGCGTGGAAAAAGTTACCATCGCTTACAATTTCAAGGTCCTCTGTGAAAGGTCTGATGCCGTGCTACGGGAAGCGGGACTGTCGGAGCAGTATATCAAGATTGAAGGCTTGTTTCAGCAGGAACTCTTGACAAACTCGGCTATACAACAAACGGAGATTGTTAAAGGAGAAAGCGTCCAGGCGATTAATTCCCTTCCTGCTAAGTCTTTGGACAGTGAATTATTACCATCTAGACCTATGTTGTTAGTCGGACCCGATGGTGTTCGTGTACTGCCCAAATCAGAAGTTGATAGTCACAACTTGAACATCATGAAACAAGAACAATCCACAGTCTGCAACGATATCATTATTGAAGAAATAAATGAAAGCATTCCTTGTGATTCAGACTTTAACCCGGAGATGTACCGAGTAAAGAGGAAAAGAGTCTTGAAAAACACAAGAGGTTCTGACAGATTAGAACCACTTGAATCGGAATCAGATGGAAGTGATTGTGATGGTCTACAGGAATTATGCATCGGTCAATCTAACGGACCTGAAACTTTCACTTGTATCATTTGCTCGCAAACTTTTAAAGAACGTTCCGATCTTCGCGCACATAAAAAAACCCACCCAGCAGACATGAGACACCAATGCCCTCATTGTGGCAAATCTTTCTCGCGTATTTACACCCTGCAACATCATATTGTGACGCACTTTGAATATAGGGCTTACCTTTGCCCTGTGTGTGGGAAGCGTTTCCATCATGCTGGAGGGTTACGTCAACATGTCAAGTATCATCGAGGCGTAAAGCCACATCCGTGTCAGATGTGCGATAAGCGATACTACAGTCTACATCTTTTGAGAGAGCATACTCGTTGTGCACATTCAGACAACCGTTACAACAATACGTGTAATGTTTGTGGGAAAAGGTTCACCGCAAAATCAACATTGACGATGCATATGAGAATCCACACGGGCGAGCGCGCACATCCGTGTGACATTTGTGGAAAACGTTTCACCAGAGCGGCTTACCTCCGGGAGCATGCACGCAGACATACGAGCCAGCCTCCTGCCCGGGTGTTCTGTTGTGAATACGAGAACTGCACTCGCGAGTTCGCCACAAAAGCGTCACTCCAAATACACGTGAGACATAAACATACACTTGAACGCCCGTTTTCTTGCGAATCTTGTTTTAAAGCATTTTCTTCTCAGCAGGGATTGAATGAACATCGGCGCACGCACACTGGAGAGAAACCGGAAGTTTGCGTACTTTGCGACAACAGATTTGTAAATAAACAATCTTTAAAGAAACATATGAGACTGCATACTGGAGAAAGACCCTATCCGTGCGCGCACTGTGAAGACTCTTTTGTATCAGCCTCCCGCCTTAATGAGCATGTACAGATTAAGCACATGGAGCGCTCGCACGAGTGTTCAATTTGCGGGAAAAAGTTTCACCTGAGACGAACGTTGACTGCCCACATGAACGTGCACAAGGGAAACAAGAAATCTAAAGATAGACCAATCTCAGACAGCAACACATCAAATAACACGCAGATGTTAGAAATGAAGCAAAATGTCCCAGAACCAGGTTTTGAAATTATAGTTTAAAATTAAGTGAGAAAATGATATTTATTTTAATACACATTAATGAAAGCAATAAAACATACTTTAAATGAAAAAGTAGATATTATTATTTCTCTTACATTTAATTGTTTAATGCGTTTTTATATTCCTTTTCAGGTAAAAAGTTTAGTTTAATATATGAGACCATCTCTGCAACAACACTATACAGGGTGAATATTATGTTCCAGGCCGATGTTGTTTTTGAATAACTAAGAAATGAAACGCAATTTTTTAATTCTGTTTTTATTTATCAATTATTTGGTTTATTACAATTATGTATAGAATATGACATCGGCCGAGTGGCCGCCTCTGGCAGCGGCACAAATGCGTGCTATTTTATCCATATTTTTCATAACATTCTCGCACACTTCGCGAGTTATTTCAGTAATTTAATTTTGAATATTATTCTGTAGCATTGGAATTGTTGGCTTATTGGCGTAGACCTTTCCTTTCAAGTACCCCCGCAGAAAATAGTCAGGAGCCATCAAATCAGGCGATTGAGGAGGCCACTCAGTATCACCACTTTTTCACGTTATGCAGCCGGGAATTTTTTTTCACAAAATTTCAAGCGTAGCTCGGGCTGTGAGTGAGGTGGCACCGTCTTGTTGAAACCACATGAGTTGCAGGCTTAATCGACCCAATTCCGGCCACCGAGAAGTTTTCCAACATGTGACATAGCGATCACTATTAATGCTTACAGCATTACCATTATTATTTAGAAATAATGTTTTAATGACTTCGATACGTTGTTGAGGCATTAGATATTCCATAATAAATTGTAATCAACTACTCTCTACGACTACCAAATACGAACTGACAAACATCTGCCAAACCAAAATCAAAGCCAAATCAGGCTGGAACATAATATTCACCCTGTATATCGATTTTGGGTAGATCTGAGTTATGAATGCAACAACATTGTATATCTTTTTGGTCATCAGATGGTACATTAAACAAATATATAAAATAAATAAAAATGCTATTAAACATAATTTCTAAGTGCTTCCTTGCAACAACAATGTATGTATATCATCCAAGATGGCCGACACTTCATCTATCAACATTTGAAAAACCGATACATAATGTTGTCGTACGGGGGTGGGTTTCATTTATGTAAACGTTGTGTTCCCAAGCGTAGCCACAATGGACCTCAATTGACACTTTACTTTCCCAGCGTAGATTGCTGATAATTTTGATAATGCCCTTACTAATATTAGATTTAAAACTTCTGCAGATCTGGGTCCTAGTAGTGCACTAACCAATCGTGCCATTTTGATAAACGTTACTACAAGAATCCTCGGATTATTTATCAAAGCCAAATTATCCTTATTAATTAATGGATTTTAGGAATTATACATAGTACCTATACTTTTGCACAATCATAAATGATACAAATTTATAAAATTGATCTAAAACAACATTTTTATAGTGATAGGTTAAGACTCATCTTTCAGAGTGATAGGTGACTTGGCTCACTATAGTCCTCATGTACAGATTAATTAATGATGCCGTATGTACCCACGGTAGCTAGTCTTGGGTTTTCTATTGGTAATGTTGAATACATTAATTTAATCCATGCAAATAAAAATACACCAACCTTTGTGTAACTGGGCTGGTAGACACCGATGGTCGCTCTCCTTGTAGTCTTGAAGCTTCTAAACTCTGCTGATCACAAACAAAAACCGAAAAATAATAGACCAAATGTTTTTATTTTATCGCCATAAAATATATTCGTCCGATTCCAAAACTGTCTCTCACCAGTAGCAGTTTCGCTTTTGTTTGCTGTTTTAAATTTACACAAATAGAACACACATATTCAAAATTTATACCAGGCCTACCTATCGAAGTATAAAAACCCATAAACAACTAATATTGAGCGGAGGCATCTAACGCGAGAGACGGGCATTTAAGCAATGGTCGTGATGCCTGGCACCAGCTGATCAGTAGCTGCGATCCCTAATTCCCTAAACGGTGTGCACATTGTGGATGTTTTGGAAAGTGGCTCCCGCCACACATTGCTACATTTTTAATGTATTGCTAACAGAAGTTTATTAAATGACACCCCGAAATCTTTACATTATTCATTCCACTAAACTTTACACAAATGCTTGTCACTTAAATGCACGTTCTAAGCTGTACATGCAGGTACTTTGTATGAAAATGATAATTAGACCTGAATATTATTTTTAAATATTCAATGTACATCGATAGGTAACTTTCGAAGCCAGTCAAGGGTGATCTACATATCAATCGTGAGAATTCAAGTAATAGTTTTCAAAAGCCTTCCCAACTAAACGATTTTTGTTTCGCGGAGCTTCTTCCTTCTCTGTCCCATAAAAATTAAACGAGTACAATAGTACTCGCATGTAAATGTTATGCGTACAGTTCACTGAGAAGGGATGAACTATTTCACTTTTATTATTGACATTTTAAAATTTAATTTGTTAGACAATGATTATGTTACACTTTTTGAAGGTAGGCACTAGGTAATAATTTTTGGATAGGTACCGTGAAGGTACTGAATTCACATACAAACAGTTTTACCATGCTAATGAGTACAACATGTTTATTTGGTCACTTTTTGTCACATATTTTTTTGAGATTACTTTACGACTAAATTTTGTTTACACATCAAAGATGACCAGGTTTTGTCTTCAAAAGGAACAGGAATTCCTGATGAAGATATGTGAAAAGTTGTTAAATTTGTGGGGCACATGTTGAAAGTTCAAAAAAAGATTAATTCAATAGTTAAGGCACAATACTTTTATTAATAAAAATATATGATACTATGTTATGTACAATGCAATTTTATAACTAACGGCAAATATTAATAGCTATTAAAAAAAAACTATATTCTTAGTAATTAAAAAATCTAATTTCATTAATAAAAATATTAATTTCCTACAGCTTGTCGCTGTGCCAACAATTCTCTTGCTAGACTAGGTTAGTAATTTGTATCTAATATTCACCTATTAATATTTGAAAAACATTTTGTGTACAATATTTTCATGATTGGCAACCCCAATGATATAAATGAAGAATATTATTAACAAATTGTCTGATGAATTCAAATATTAATTATAAGATCTTCTGTTGGCATAGCAATCCATGTTTTTATTTATCAGAATGATACCATCGGTGTTCGGATTTTTTAGGCCTTTTGTAACAGTTATTAGTTTAAAATACTTTACAATTTTTGTTGGCTTCTGTCGCTCAAAATTCCCCCAAACTCTGCAATTCTCATGTTATAATATATCATTACTACGAAATTAATTGATGTTATTACTCGATCTTATGTCCGCAGTTGCGCCATCTATACTTTGCCTAAATTGTAACATTAAAATGTACCTTTTACTGAGGTAATACACTTTAAAAATCTACAAAGGGATGATGTATGATATAGATATCTTCAGAGTTCTATTTAATATACATTTGATCGACAATTCCCTTCGACGATCATAACTTGTTTCACAAATAAGACAACAGTTTGCTTCAAATTCTATTCAAGTGTGTCCCTGTTTCTCTAGCTATCAGTGCGGCGTGTAATTTCGCTTCTCTTACCAGCCTTGCTTCGTGCAACTCGGCTTCTCTGGCCATGCGGACGGCATGTAATTCAGCCTCGCGAGCTTGCTGCGCTTCTAACTGTTTAGACTCCAATGCCACCTTATTCAACTGAGCTTCATAAAGCTTGGCCTCGACAGCTAACTTGTTTAACTGGGCTTCGTTGAGCCGGGTCTCATGCTCGAGTTCGGCATGGTGTCTTTCAGCTTTATGAGCCATTTCCTGTTTGTGTAACTCTTCTAAATGAGAAAGCAAGAGCATGTTCTCCTTTCTAACTAAGGTCTCCCTGTTGTGCAGTATTCTGTTTTTCATTTCATAAAGAGATGACAGTTTTTTTCTCATCTGTGGCGGTGAAGTTTTTTCTCTTTTTCTACTCTCGGGTACTGTAAGAAAACTACATGTTTTAGAAAATTTGTGTAATTGAAAATAGTGCAGGATGAATATTATGTTCCAGGCCGATGTCATTTTTGGATAACTAGGAAATGAAAAACAATTTTTTAATTTGGTATTTATCGATTATTTGGTTTATTACAATTATGTATGGAATATGATACTGGCCAAGTGGTTACCTCTGGCAACGGCATAAGTGCATGCTCTTTTAACCATATTTTTCATAACATTCTCGCACACTTCGCGTGTTATTTCAGCAATTTTATTTTGAATATTGTCCTGTAGCATCGGAATTGTTAGCTTATTGGCGTAGACCTTTTCTTTCAAGTACCCAGAAAACTCCATAAAATAATCGGGAGCTGTTAAATCAGGTGATCGAGGAGATCTGTCGATATCACCACACATTATGAGCTGGGAAAAATTTCTTGCAAAATTTTGAGTGCAGCTCGAGCTGTGTTTTCTAACAAGTAACGATAGCGAGCACCATTAATGGTTACAGCATTGCCATTATTATTTAGATAAAATGTTTTAATGACTTCAACACGTTGTTGAGGCGTTAGATGCTCCATAATAAATTGTAATCAACTACTCTCTACGACTACCAAATGTGAACTGACAAATGTCTGTCAAACCTAAAAGACGGGCAAACAAAATAGGCCTGGAACATAATATTCACCCTGTACATTTTATTCTCTTGAGACCTAAGTATTTTTTGGGTTCCTAATGTTTAAAAATTACAATAAATATGAATTAAATATATTAATTAGAAAGATATACATATAAAATCAATTTTATCGAAAAATATTGTTGTTGCCCCACCGGGATTCGAACCTGGATCTCTTTCCTAACCGGGGAAGGTGCATTATCCAACTATGCTACAGCGACAATTTTCGAACCTATATGTTACCTTTTTGATATTAATACATTTAATCGTTCCATTTATCACAGACCTATATTCTGAATAATTACAACTTCACAATAAGAATGTGTTCTCCTAAAAATTACAATATTTCAATCAATGATACATTTTCCATTATTGTTCAGGACTGTAACCCATCTTTCAACCAATCTTTCGATGCCTTTTTTATAAAAATCGGTTGGTCTGGGTCTGGTATCAAAATAGTTATTGATCCAATTTTTAAGGTCATCGTTGTTGTTGAGCGTAACGTCACGCATTTGAATGGAGAGGGACCGAAAATAGTGATAATCTGACGAAGCGAGGTCGGGACTGTAGGGTGGATGCGGCAGAATTTCCCAGTTGAGCTCCTGGATGACCATTTTAACCTTGATTAAAGGCAAAAAGAAGTATGTGTCGAAAATGTCCATTTTTCTCAACTTGACACTCCATTATTTAAGCACAAAAATTAAGAAAAACTATTAAGATACAGGAAAACGGCAATAATGATATTTTAGAGCAAAAAAATATGTAATTTTTTGTCACAAAAAACAAAATAGCATTTTAAAAACAACCACAAAGACTTATTAGACGACTCAATATATATGTACACGGTCAATTTATGTTTTAAGTTGGTAAAAATTGTTGTAATTCAAAACTGCTTTAATAAAAATAAATTAAAAACATTTATGAATGTGTTAAAATATCAACCCCAAAAAATATATATACAAAAACATAGTATTATGTATTTGCAATTTCAAGAAATTTTTTGAACTAAATTTGCAAGATTTTCTTCCTATTCTCTTTCAAATCTCTCTTTAAACACGTTGACTGCCGATCATGCTTATGGGTGTTGTAAGATTGTCTTATTAACGCCCAAGAGCTGACCGTTTCTATACATGTTTATTTGCATTAATATGTCGCCGGCATCCCCCGCTACCTATTGTTTTTATAGCGGATATCTGCTTGAGCAATAATGTATAATTGGCATTTATTAATGTTCCAGAAAAGGGTTGACAGTCAATGACTCAAACAGTACGGGGATCATGACTTGCATGATACATGATCACCCCTTCACATATTTGGGGCCAGTAGAAATAATTACCAAAATTATCTTATTACACAAGAAAAAACAAATCTGAGAGATAAAACATCGGGCTTTGTTCAATTATTTGTGAGTGAAAGATCAAAAAGAAATGTTATGTCAAGTTAGTTGCCACTGTATATTATTTTTAATTTAATGCCTTGAAACTGCTGTACTTTTGTCATTTTTGCCTTTCAAAATACTTACAAGGGGTCATCTGTGTTGTATCTGCCTGAATTTCTGGACCACTTCCCCCAGTACAAACATTCATCAATCCTCGGAGCCATTCTGCATCACTACTCAAGGAAGGGTTCAGGGAGTCACACTTGTCATTCTCAGTGAAGTCTTTATTGAGCTCCTGGAGGGAGAAAAGTTAACAATTGTTATAAATGCTGTGTTTACACAACAAAAACCATTATGAGTTTATGTGTGGCAAACTTACCACACAATATTTTGAGGTATTTCTACACTAAATCTCCTTCTATCGCTTACAGTGAATTTGAAAAATATTAATATTGAATATTACAATATGTACCGTCATAGAAAAAAAAACGATTTACAAACCTTTCTAGCGAGATGTTTCATGTTGTCAAATTTATATTTAAGTTGCTTTACCGATCGGTAGGTTGAAGAACAGGCATTAAACTCTTCGGCTATGGAATTCCAACTTTCCTCTTTAAGTCTATTCGAAACAGCATTATTCTTCTTATTGAAAAGTGCATATTTATTATGTTCGACTAACTCCTTTAATTTTTGAGTCTCTTCCCTCGAAAAATTCACCCTGTACAAGAAAGCAAAGACGAATTTGTTAATAAAAATGAAGTAGTCAAGAACAAATTTACCATTCATAACATTCTCAGTACTTTGTTATTTCCATGTCAGGAAAAGAGCTTTAATATTCCATTTGAAAAGGCATGAAAACAATGCAATCGGGGACCACGTTCATAGATAAAATCAAAACATCGCATCATGACAGATCCACAGATGACTGCAGATGATAGACGAGGATTGTCAAATTCGCAATGTCAAAATTACATATTCAATTAAGGCGTGACATCAAGTGGGCTTTAAAAAATCATTAATAATAATTCTTTCCAACATTTGATTTGTACGTGCGAGGCTGAGGTAGGAAAAAGAATTGGTATGGTCAAGTCTGCCTAGTCTCTACAATTTGGATAAACCACTCCATCTTACGAAACGTAAAATTGCGATTGATTAATACCTTGGTGTTCTCCATAACTCCATATAGAGTGGAAACATAAGCCCTAAGAAAGAAAAATAGGAACATACGCGACCGAGAGACAGAGATTTAAATGAATTAGTTTTTTCTTTAAATTTAGGTTTTTTCCATAGCAGGAGTCGCTACAAATGGCGGGACTAGTTATATTTTTAGTCAGTAAGAATAAACCTGAATTAGATTTCGTAATTAAAATGTAATTTATTTTCGATAACTCGTTTACCATTTCTTAAAATCTTAATTTTTGTTTTGTCTACTAAAATATATATATATATTTTTTTCAATTCCTTAAAGTTTACAATAGTATATATACATTATTTGCAACTATCTCGTAAAATTATGCTTTTACAAGTGCATTAAGTGTGACAGTGATTAATATTGGATATTTTTTATTTAATTTGAAACTGTGAGTCCTATTAATGTGTTACCTATTAAATAAATTCTCATAATTAACTTAAAACTGTTGAGTGTTTTATAACTGTGTATTCGATAACACAGGATGAAAAATGTCCTCGGCTAATTAGATCCAAATATAAATGAATAACTATGACCGAGTTTTTTACAGTCTAGTAAGTACAATATACAATGTATGCAAAGAAAGCGACCTTATTATGAATGTCAACAAGTCGAAAGTAATGGTATTTGAGAAGGAAAACAAGCCTACGTGCAAAATACTTCTAAGTAATGTTTGGAACAAGTAGATGAGTTCATGTATTTGGGAAGTATGTTTGATAAAAACAGAAAGATTGAGAAATATATCGAAAGGAAGATGACTGCGGGGAATAAAGTGAACGGCGTTTTGAATGGAATTATATCTAATGAGAACTTATCAACCGAGGCAAGACTAGCAGTATACAACGGAGTCCTGGTACCGACGCTTATGTATGAAAGTGAGGCTTGGAGCTGGAAGCAGAAGAGGAACGAAAGTAGATTGACGCAGTAGAAATGAGATCGCTTAAGTGTATATGCGGCAAATCCATTTATGACAGTTAAGAATGAAGAAATAAGGAATTAATAAAAGGCTGATCTTAGTACAGTAAGTAAGATTAAGAAAGTTTTGGTCATATGGAACGGATGAATGAGAAGAGAATGGTAATAAATATATATAAAGTTATATGGTAAACCAGATACTAGAGGACGGTCCTGTTAGAAGCCTCAATAATCGGCGAGCTTGTATGAGAAGATGTATGAATGTGGATTAGGCGAGAATTATGTCAGGGCAAAAGGGTGTGGCGCTTTATTCTCGAAACAGCGTGATGGTAAGTTAATTAGTTGATATCAGCGTTTTGCTGAGGAGAATACGGCTGCGGTACAAAGCAGATTTTTTTCAAGCTTGATGTGAAAACTGCCTTTGATATAATTTATTTATGGACTATTATCGCGTGCTTTATAATTATTGTGTTTCCATTGTAGTCATTCTTCACGTGTTTGACAGTTCTAATTGACATTTACACATTTAGGTTATAACAAATTTGTTGACGTTCGACGTTCAGTGGAGTATATTTTAAATTGACTTAAAACAATTGCAATAGCTATCACGATGACGGTTTCTTCAGACTCATCAGACGATGAGAATACCGCGATGCTTCGAGAGGCCGTAGATTCTTCACTGTTTAATGATGATATGTTTAAAGATTTATCTAAAAATAAAGCAGGTTTGTGACTTGTCGGAGTTTTAATGTTTTGTTTAAAGAATCTTTCATCATTGTAAATGAAATCAAATCACGCTATGACGAACAACTACTTGACAGTTTATTTATTAAATCAATCAAGTTACAAAGTTATTGTAATACATGTCTGATTGTTACCTGGACTAGACAGATGCCTGTATTCTGGCAGCTTCCAATAATTACAATATTATTTTACAATGCGTGTAGTGTTCTGTATAATATTTTTAATATTATATAAAATGTATCATATATCTGTTATGAATTATATCTAGCTTTAATCTGAACTTAGAAACTGCGATGGACAAGAACCTTCACTATTCTAATTGTATAATATACTTTATTTATTTCCACAATATACTGATTTTTCACTTACACGATTTTATAAATCTTACAATGCTCATATTGATAAAAAAATATGTTGGATAATGTCACTTTTATTTTCAAAGTGTGATCAAATGTCGACGATACTTTATTGCTTCACAATAGTGTAATTGGTAAAGCAGTCTACCAGTAATATGAAGTACCGGGTTTGAGTTCTGGTGATAACTATATATATTTTTTCTATGCATTTTTCTAAGTAATTTATGTTTGTTTTTCAGATAGGAAAGTTGCCATTGTAGAAAAACCAAAATCCCAAAGGTATCTTGCTAATGAAGAACAGCAGGTAGATGTACGAGTAAGTGCCAACATGCAGTGCCGAATTGGCAAGAAAGTGTCAGAAATAATAGATAGTCAGATTAAATTTGTGGATGTCAAATTAAAAATCCAACCTCAGGAACCAGAGATTGAAGGTGGAGTCAAGTTATTCAAGGATTCTGCCGATTATCTCACACCAGATCTGCCTGAAGAAGTATTATTAACCAAAGATAAAAGGAAGAAAATTAGAAAAAGATGTCTGAATGATTCTGTTGAGAGTGAAGTGTGTAAAGACAAAATGTTTTCTAGTGTTGCAGTAACGCCTGACGATGTTATAAACGGAGCTGGTACGGAACACTGGCTCAGTAGAAGAAAATCAAAAGTTTTTAAATACAAAACATCAAAAAAGGGAAGAGTATTAACATCTTTGGATGATGTTTAAGGTTATATTTTTTTTGTGTATGTTACAGTAAGAGTGTACACTCTTACATAACATACAATGTATTATGTCAGAGAGATAGTTTTTTGGTTATAGCCGAATACATGATGATGTAAAAAAACAAGTTCACATCATCTCTAGCATAGCATACTATGGTTGAAGGTCATATAATCAACTTTGATGGGGTATATACGGTTGTTAGCCTGAACAGTGAAACGGCAAGGGTACATAAAGAAACAATATAAATTTATAAAAGACCAAACAATAGTTTAAATAATAGATACGATAATATTAGGCTTTCAAATACCTGACTCAATGTATTAAAATACAGAAAAATTACCCCATACATTGACAACAATATTAAAAACCCATTAACACCAATTTCTCTGAACCCGACACTTATCATCGCACAAACAAATGACAACAATAATTATTTGAATCACAGAATTACCAGAAGCCAAACATTCGGTCGTAAATGCCCTAATTATTCAAAGTAAAGATTAGTTAAACTCTCTTAGCGCTAAACTGCCGGCCTAAAAGGATGTCTTATGATCATTTTAGAGTGACACTTCATCAATAAGGTACCCCCTGAAGATGAGTAATGAGATTTACCTGATATTGAGATTGTCCTTCTCAGGACCAACAGACGTGGAATAACCAAGAAACTTTCTCTCTGATATATTATATATATTCCTTGTAAATCTATTAATTTACTGGACACTGCGCACATTAGTAATAGCATAATGTTGCGAGTCTAATCTTTTGAAGAGTGTATACATTCACTGAATTATTATATTACAGTGGGATATAAACAATCTGTTTGGAATTGAGTTTGTCATAGAGTTGAATTTATCACATTTGTTGCAAAATAATAAACAAGTGTTAGTAGCAGCGGATCAAATCTACGCTTTCTTACTCCATGATATTAAAATTCAAGTATCATATTTTATTTTTTTCTTTGAATACTTCCGAGAATTCTAAGCTGTTTAAATTTTTTTAAATTATATTAGTCCAAAAATGCTGCATACTCATATGATGCTTGCATCAAGCTTAAGAGCCCTTGAGGTGGAATTTTTACATAAATGACTAAATTATTCAATGTTATTTTATTTATCACCGACTGTGATCTAACCTTCCTTTTAACTGCCAACTCTATTTGAAATGGAAGACACCACATATGGTAAGACTAGGCTTTAAGGGTCTTGACTTATCTATAAAAAGTTGGGACCTGTCATACACAGATGGCAAAAGGATTTAAAAATATGACTTTAATCCCTGCAAGTTTGCAAGGTCCAAAATTGCTTATAGCTTGATGTGACATACAAAGTTTGGCGTGTTAATGCGCTCATGGCATTTAAAAAGGTTAAGTAGATTCAAGTGATTCAACTTTCCTTTAGATGCAGATTAAAATTTTACCGGCTGCGAGATTTTTATAAACTTTTATTTTCACTGTAAATTTTGCCAAGACAGACTGCTTTATTTAGTGTTGCTGATAAATGCCTGGTGGTGAGATCTCGAACTTGCTCTAATGTGTCGCATTGCACAGGGGATACAAATGTTCTTATTTCTGTTTTATTAATTCATCAATACTGGCCGTGGCCATGAAGTGGCCACTACCTAGCCAAAGTGTGTAAAACATCTTTGTACAGTATGTAATCATATTTTTGTATAATTACATACTTAATTATTATTAAATTTTATAAAATACTATCAGTGTGAAGCTACATACATTATACATAATTTATTATTTTATTTTGATTGGTGGAACAGAAAGAAACACAAAATAAATAAATATTTTTTTATTAAAACAATTTTATGTTTGACATTTTTTTAAGTACAGTTTTATTTAATGAGAACATTATATAAAATAACTTATTTATTTAACTAATAAAATTATTATTGCTGGTTCCGAAGACGATAATGTTCTAGTTTTAGAAAAAATTAATAAATGAACTATAGTACAGTATGGAATTTTTTATATCAATTTAAAACATTGCTATTTAAAATACATCCAAAAATATTTTTTTATAATTGTACAATTTTATTTCATATTATTTTAAAACATACTTCTACGATAATACATTATGGTAATTATGTACATAATTTATCAAACAGTATGTTCAAAACATTCTTAATTAACTTCACAACACATATTTCTTTTAATTTAGTAAATACATTTTTTGCTATTTTATAGTTCAAAATTGAAAAACTTGAGGACACTGATTAGGTTGTTCCGAAAATAATGGCATATTTTAATCATCAAATTCTATTAAATTAATTTAAACATAACTTTAGAGCTAATTATTAATTTTATTAATCAAAGTAGAGCTATTTGATTCTACATATTTTTGGCAGAGAATTACGAGCCTTATTTATGCCTGTAGAATAAAACTTTTAGGAAATCTAAAGTCCAAAAATTATTTCACCCATTGACTGCTGGTTCTTTTCTGGAACATTAACAAATGTCGATTATATTATTATTGTTCAAGTACACATCTGCCACAAAACAACAGGTCGCGGAGATGCCGGTGACATTCTGATGCAAATAAACATGTACAGAAATGGTCTATCCTTGAATGTTGGTGGCACGTATCAAGAGAACATAATAATGCCCATGGGCGTAATCAGTAGTCATTGTAATAAAAGCATTTTCTGCTGATTTTCTGTTATTGATTTTTACTGTATTTAGTTAATGAATGGATTGAAAGGGTGAAGGTTGTCATGAAGCAAGATGGGTCCTCAATGTTGGTTGTTCATTGTGTGACTTGCATCATCATTCGTAAACATTTCAAACTAATGCTGCCCCGTACGTTCAGAAGTGGTTCCTTACCCCGTGCTTGGTTAACATTGCGTGCTGTTTGAAATATATAATGCCCAAGTTTAAATTCATACAAAGAAATTACACATAATTCTTATTTTTTAATCCTTTTCTGAAAGATACATCAATGCAAATTAAATTCTGGATTCAATAAATAAATATTACTGATTCCCAACTGTCAAACAATAACAAATAATATGAAAAATCCATTATTTTTGGAACAACAAATACACATTTCGGACAAAGTCCTAGTAGTATACAATAGACCACGATAAATCTTTAGATGGGCTGAAACAACTATAAATCTGTTTGCAAAATATCTCTTTTAAATATCTACACATTTTTTGTAATCAGTTTATAGATTTACCATTTCAGTTGGACCTGATTCATTTTATTTCATTTGTCTACATTTAATGCCTAGCTATTAAAATGTTCTTACTGCGCAATTATTCAAACATTAAAACTATTAGATAAACCAAAAAGAAAGGCACCTCACACAAGTCTCATCCTTTATAATACACAATATGAAACCCTTCACTCGACCGTATTCAGCCTCTTGGTTTGGAACATATTTCGTGCATTTTCATATAATCAATTATTACAATTGTTTGTTTCTATGAGATTTATCTAGGTTACAGGCGACTAGTTTCTGATAATCGGATAGCCCTGGGGTCCTCTGGGGCGAATGCTGTATTGTCATGACCTCCTTCAACCTTGTTGACTACGTCCACAGTTGGTTTAGGTCCGTCCATCAAGAACATTGTGAATAAGAACATTATGGAACCTGTAATTATTTTAAAATTATATTATTACATTTCGATATAGCGACATCATAAACAATACTAATAGACTTTTTGCTTAAAATACAGATCGATAGCTCACATTAATTCAGCTCTAACGATTATGATTAGCTACATGAGTACATGTATTATAGGTATATATTATTTTTAGTAAAAATATTATAAACATTCACTTTGAAAATCCTTAAATAATTAATAATAATACAGTTTAAAGTAAATTTTTAAAATGAAATAAAAACACGTTTTTGTTGTGAAGTTGCATTTTCAGAACATAGTAGTTATGTGGATTTTAATACAACTAGAAAGATATACGGAAAAAATCTATTTATTGAAAAAATGTAACGTGATTTACTCAAAATTTTTGAAAATGGAATGATTATGTTTTAGTCAATTCTATTACAAGCTGCTAAGTAACATATTTTTATTTATTGCTACGCCTCTCCTAAGAAGAGACTAGCTCTTGTGTTTGGAGAGGTATAAATTGTAAAAATATACAGACATAAGTTATATTTTATTCTATAAGATATATTTGCTTTACCATACTCATACGCAGACACATGCCCAAACTATATCAGTGACTGTTTCTTAATTCTATCGACTATGCTACATTCTCTTTCATTTCTAATTTGTTCATTCTTTAGTCTATTACATAGATTTTCTACCACATTTCGCCACATTTAGTCAGCTTTCATTGATATAAATGTTTATGTTAAATTATACTTACTAATGCCGTAAAAGCCGGCGTAGAAGATCATGATGGATTCTCTGTATCCAATAGCTTTAGATACTGGTTCTACGACGATGGGAAGGTTTCCGCCTATATTGTTCATGACGAACAGGAATATTCCAACGGTGGTGGAGCGGACTCCTAGTGGAACAATCTCAACCAAGATGGCAAACACAATACCGAACCACATCTCGGCTGCAATAAAAATAATTTTATGTTATATATAATATCATAAAAGTTATTTCAGAAGATTAAATGATTTGAGTACATTAAAATTAAATAATAATTGAACTAATTATTGAAAAACCATATGAAATTATTATTTGTTCTCCAGTGAAGTACGTAAGTTGGCAATGTTTATTAGTTATGGAACAGGATCAATATGCAGGAAGGTATACTGGCATGAGAGAACTGGCTACCCTCTTTAAAGAATTATATTAAACAACTGAAGTTTTTAGGAATTGTGTTTCAGTCTACATCATACTTGTTCAATACACGGCGCGCGGGCCCCACGCAGCCCTCAGTATTATTTTTCTATTGTGTACATAGAACAAAGAAAGTGTTTTGGCACAAAAAATGTGCATGGTCATCCTGCCTAGGTAACTGCATTTTTAATAATAAATAGCATTAGTTAATTTATACAGTGCCATTTTCATAACAATTTCAATTCATGGTCGCTTTATACTAAAACTTTTTAGTCCTACTATGTATTATTTAATATTAAAAATTGTCATGCGAACACATGGATATGATTTTGAGAAAAGGTTTGTTTTTAGTCTTTTTTTAAAATCATGTTTAACACACTGTTCCACGCTTTCGGGCCTGCTGCCGCAAATGCCAGTTCACTGAACTGTCTTCTTGCAATGGCTGATCGGTTCTACAACCCTTCCTGCGGTTGAGCTGAGAGTTTGACATCTACCGTTCATAAAATACAGAGGTGCTGTGTTAGATGTCGCCCTGTACATTGTTTTATTATGAATAATATATAAATAAATATACAATTTTGCATGTGGCCCGTGATAAATTTTTATTGCCTCCAGAGAACGGAGACATTAAATTTTTTTATTTTCAAATATTTTTATGTAGGGAATTTCTTAATTATTACTTAGTAAGGATTAAACATCTTACCAAAGAAGTATGAGATAGCGAGGGTGATCATGGACCATAGAGGACCAAAGGCGACGGAACCGAAAGCAGGGAGAGTGGAGATCAGCTGAGAGATAGCCAGGACTGCAACTCTTGAACGAATTCCCATCTTTGCTACAAACCTAAACAGAAAATATTTCATTACTTTATAATATAATATATGCAATGGATAAAATAAATTGTAACAGTGCTAATGGTATTCTTGCCCTAATTCTAGAGAAAAAATATTTATTTGAATTCCATTTTACTATTTATTTATTTTCAAGGATTAAATGAATAAACTGTGTAAGAATTTCACGCTTCATCAATTGCTTTGATTCTTTATTTTGTAAATTGAGTCAAACTCTGTTTTATTCCACTACCACTTATATATCATTTAACACAATGAAAAGTGTAGTGGAATAAAACAGAGTTTGACTCAATTTACAAAATAATCATGGAATTCCACAAAGTTTCACCAAAAACCTTTGAACAGTTTGATTCTTTGTTACTTGCTCATTCATGCTACTTCACAGCTTGGTTTATTCTAATAATCTGGAGTTATTGTGCATAATGATAACCGGAGTTATTTTTAATTTTATTACATACATACATTATAATTTTTATTATTTGCCAAACTGCATTACGTTTTACGGCAAGATTGCCTTTCACTTATTTTTTAAAACAAAATAGGCACAACAAAGGAAACAAAAATTAAATGGGAATGTGTTCTTTCACTTTATATTGACAACTCAATTTGGGTACAAGCAACAGCTCGACTCTGTACAAGCATTACGCACATCATTTATAAAAAAGAATATCTGTTCCAAAATCACATCAAATTGTTAAACAGCAAACTTACTGAGAAAAGAAAAAATTAAAGATTATATTTTTTACTTTTACAAAAAATCAAAAGTAAAATTCCTTTCTACAATAAAAACAGTTGATTGCTATCAATTCAAGCTATATTCTTCTTCATCTAGGGCAGGATTTGGCATTGACTCCTAACATCAATCATTGTTCTTCAGCCTTTGGACTTTTTCGTTTTCAGGCCTTTCATTTGTCCCAGTCCTCTTCCATACGGTTAAGCCCACTTCTTCCTTGGTCTGCCTCTAAGTCGTTTCCCTGGGGCACACAATTGGTCATGATCTTGGTTGGATCAATTCGATTGGTGTCCAGTCATTTAGCATTTTTAAAAATGTTGAGTTTGTGGTTCATTTTTATTTAACATGTTGCATTTTCTTGTGAATCTAGTCCTTAATTAGTCCGTATTTTTCATTTTAAACATGTTAATTTATTTTCTTCCATTTGCGTTAGGCACCACGTCTCACTCATAAGTGGCAATTGGTCTTATTATTGTTTTGTATATTAGAAGTTTGCTTATTCAATCTCAGCAGTCTTCTAGCAATTTGAGTAAAATGGCTTCTAGTTGGAAATAGATGCTTCTATTTCCAGTTAGAATTATTCAATTGTTAATTAGTTGTTTAGTGTATTCAAGTTAGAGCCGTGCATGATAGAATTATTAACCATTTTATGCACAAGTAATGTTGTCCTAAGCAAACATCCTGTACTGACTAGATATTTACATTTTAGAGCATTTATTTGCAGTCAAAAATTTTTCAGCTTCCTATTTGAGTTATATTTGACATGTTAATTATAAAAGGCGAAATACATATTATCCTATTGCAGGTAGCAATAAAATAATAATATTACTTTTATTTAACTGTTTTCAAATGACTTGCATTAATTTAATGAATAGGCCTGTTTTTGTTCAAAAGACAAAAAAGTTCAGGGCTAGATTTTATTAATTCTATTTCCTGTATTATCAAGGTAGTTAAAAAAGTGCTCCAAATAATTCTGACATTCAATATTTTAAGTTATTTGATTTCATATTATGGAGACATGTGACCGAAATCACTTTTGAAGGCTGTGTTATTCATAAATTGTGCAATGCATTATTTAACTTTTATATATTTTTTATCTATTGACAATCCACTTCGAGAAGTCTCAAGCAACCTGATTTTTAAAAGTCGGCTACATCATATGTACACCTGATAGATGAATATTTATCGGCATTGCCAGTTCTAAGATTTTTCTGTACTTCACCAATGGAATAGGGGTCTGTAATATATCCTAGTGCCTGTATATTATTAAGAGAATTTATACTGCGTTGTATAGTAAATATTAGCTAATACTCGGCATTACACAGATAGTAATCCTCCTCCACACAAACACCCAATTTACCACTGAACAATCCGCCGCACCCAAGTATTTTGGGCATCCTCTTCTTTTACTCAATTTCCAGAAGGGTAACCTAGCGACAGGAATCATTTTATTAGAGATTCTTAAGTAATCAAGTTATTCAAAACTAAAAATATATGAACTAAAATATTGATTCACATACTTGTCAGAGACAATGCCCCCGACCACAACACCGACGGAACCAACTCCAACAGTGACAGCGAACAGCCACCATCCTAGATCCACATCGGGAAAGTAGTCCCTGTAGTAGAGATCGGCATTGTAGGCGAAGCACATACCACCTGGAAAAACACAGAATCATTAATAATGCATTAAAAAAATTATTATGGATTTTAATAAATAAGTATGTATCAAAATATGACTAAGTGAAGTTTTGGCAGCGAAGTACATACTTCATTTGATAATGCTTTCCGTATTGAGGAAAAAAATGGTTACATGTATTTTTCAAACTACTGAACGAACAATACATTATAATGTAACATGAAATTCAATACAAATACAAACAATATGTAGTTCATTTTGCCAGGTAGTAAATTTCTTTCTTTCAAATCTGAAGATAATATAGTTTCCTAATTAAATTGTCTCTTTCAAACTAATATAGACTCTAATAATTAAAAAAAAAACACAATGCATGCCACAGAGACATGTTTCGTACCACCTCTGCATATAATGTTTTTTCCTAATCATTTCTTCCTCTTTGTTTTCTATAAAGATAGTAAATATTCGTGACAATATTTTTATATATGAGCTGCCAGGGTGTAAGCTATGGTAACTGATAAAATAAGTTTTGAGATGTTGCATTTTAAATATTTTTTACATGAATCAGTATGTTAGTGATGGTAATTTGTTATGTGACTGATTGTAACGGTGATTATTGACTAAGATTTAAAGATGATTGATAACTAAGATTTAAATCTTAGCTGTTGGAGGTTTACTTTTTAGTATTATCATTGTCATTGTTATAATCGAACACAATTACAGTTACAATAATGGTTTACGTTACGATTTAACCATCACTATTAGTTATTATTGATTCAAAAGAGTGTCTTAATATACATACCAGCATTAGTGCTACCACAGTAAAACTAATTCCCAGCGAAAGAGGATATCAGAAAATATTGTTTACATGAAATATGTGAGTTTTGCGAAAAATGTTACTAATGAATGTTACATCTGAGCATCTCATATTACAGTCTGTCCGGGAATTTCCTACAAAACATTTCAAAATTTTTTGAAGCGCTATTTCTATCATTCTGTTTTTAGATCTGTTAGTATCCAATAAAATATATTCTATGTTAAAATTCAATCTTTAAGCTGTTTTGTGAACAGAAAATGACAGTAGAATTCTGAAGCTTTAAAATGGGCATGTGTGTAGTTTGACTTACCACAATGTCTGATAGAAGCCGCCAGACACAGCAGTATGATTCTTGGTTGCAGCAGCACCTGCCAAATGGAGGGCCCCTTCTTTTGTGGTTCGCCCATGTCTCCTTGGAGGGCGAGGACTCCTGGGGCCGCGTGGCCGGCGCTCTCCTCCCCGATGGCGAGACGAGGGGGCTCTCGCAGCGTGAAGGCTGTGAGCGCCGCCAGGATGAGACCAACAATGCCCGCTCCGAAGTAGGATACTCGCCACCCCTAATTCATAATTAAAAGTTTTAAATAATGTGATATTTACATTCAACATCATCATCTCTGGCTCTACAACCCGGTGTAGATCCTGACCTTCTCAGGATTACACCTCCACCGATCTTTGCACTGGGCTACTTATTGCCAATTTATAAAAACAAGAATGTAATTTATTTAAGTTATCTTGCTCGTCTTCCTTCAGATTCATTATTTAGCAGTTATTTCAGAAGTTGTGTATCATCTATATGACCTGGCCATCGAGGCCTCTGTAATTTTTTAAGATTTTGTGATTTTCAGCTCATCATAGCAGCAAGTCGTACAGTTCCTAATGATAACTCCACATCATAGTCCACTTTAATAGACAACCCTAAAAATTATTCTTCCTTCTTTAAATACATGATACATAAGGACATATTTAAATTCTCTCTTGAATAATTCGTACCTAATTAGTAACTATGTATAACATACCTAAGAATGTATTTATGTCTTAGAAAAAGCTTCATCTTGATTGTACTATCATTATAAGGACAAGCTTGTAGTATGTAAGGAAAAGATATTTAGTAATGGGTGATGTACTGATATGAACTATATAGTGTAGCATACTTTAGAAGAATAATAAATAATAGGTAGCCGGAATTCTTCACTAGCATATTCAAATCTAACCCAAATCAACTTCTCAGTGAGGGCTCTACCAAATAAAAAATTCAAGCAACAAACTGCCCTCTAATTCTATTATAATACTTAATCATCTGTCATTGTTGTCTGAACATAATAAATAATTGTAAATGTTTTTTAAATCCAATTATCTTAATAGTAAAATTTATTACCGGAGAATTTCCATAAATAAATTGTTTGCAGATAGGTACATTATTTGAATACATTTATTGAGTATCAGTCTTTCAAAAATATCCCTCGAAATAATAAGAATTGATTATTTTATTATTTATTATTGCAATAGAAATAAAACGTAGTTAAACTTACGAGACCCCAAGCATTGATATCCGGAACGTATCTGCCGACTGGGAAGGCTATCCCGTATCCTCCGTAGATACCCCAGTTGAAGATTGACAGCACTAGTGCCCTCTTCTCTGCCGGGAATATATCTGAAAGGATTCCGGTTGCCAGGGGATTGCAGCCAGCCTCTCTGTCAAAGAATTCCTCATAATTATTCACCGTCTCCTAAATATATAAATGCTTTTACCTAATATAGAAACAAATTAAAAGTAGAGTTCAACATATCATCCAAGATACGGATTAATAAATTCCCTTTACTTCACAATCCTTGTGCATAGTACCTGTTTGGTATACGAATTAGTAGTTGAAAGATATTATATTTATTAGAAATATTTGGAGGACGGGGTAGAGCGGTAGTTGTTAGGAATGTAAAGGATCAGAATCAAAGAGGTCGGACGTAAAAAACGCTGAATTTATTCAATCTGAAAATGGCTTGACTCTCAGCTCTAGTCAATAGAAAAGTTATGGGCTGGTCCGGGTACTTTACCAATACAGTGTTCAATATTCACAAAATGTTTAGTTTTTTTTTCCAATACTCTAGAGCAAATTGCATTAATTCTGCTGTTCCCTAGCTTTAATGTAATAGACAGATATTTGTTTTTATGTATAATATATATGTACATTGTATAATATTTTTTGATATCTGTAAGCATTCAATTATTATTTAAATGGCAGCGATCACGGAGAATACGTGCCAAGCAGTTCTCAGAAATAATGCCTCACGTTTAGAAGAGTGCCATTGAAATAACGGATCACGTTTAGAAAACATGATTTTTAAGAAATAAATTCCCAGAGACTATACATGAATGCAAAATAAACATTTTTTTATTTAACCGATCCATTATTTGATTACAGAATTTTTATTATGAAAAAGATTTTTGGGACACTTGTACATACCATGTACAAATAGATTTCAAAAAACAAGATCACTCCGATATTATTTTAACTCAGTTGTTGTGCAGATTGCCTAATGATAGGCGCACTTTTCGTGTACCTATAATCATACCCATTCTCAAATACAACCGAAGACGTTTTGATTGCTTTTACATAACCTTGAACATTGTATCAATTATTAAGTACTCAGATTTGATAGTGTTGGAACCAAATTAGCAAACTAACCACCATAATGATAGAAATATTGGCATCTGACATATTACGAAGTATTCAAATGTGTAGAAATGTAATGATGATATGCATAGATGTAATGGTGTCCTCAGTCTTAATGTAAATGTTTGAACGCGCTAGATTAATTGTGATTGATTGATTGTCCATAGTAGGATCAAAGTGGAAAATTTAGCTTGCCAAATAATAAAGCTAAAATGGGCTGGGTACCTTGATCAAATGAATTATGTACTGAAAATGAAGCTCCTTATTGGTAGCTGAAATATAGGTCATCACCAGATCGCTGGGCTGATGACAAAATAAAGATTGTATGAAACACCTAGATGTAGAGGGCAGAGAGGAAGGCGGCCTTTATCCAACAATGGACGCACTTGGGCTAAAGACAAATAATAATATTTTTTCTGAAAATCATAGTTATCTTATCCATCACAGAAAAATATATTTACCCTGCAGCCATGATCATGCGCAGCAACACAAGATGCCAGTACTCTGTCACGGTTCCCATGAGGATGATGGCGATGGAGAACACGAGGGTACAGACCGCCAACACCTTTACACGATTGTATCTGCAAATTACAATAAATACATTTTAATTTCAGTCAACGTTCGAACACAATGAATACAGATCAATTCAGTGTCAGCCAACGTTCGAACACAATGAATACAGATCAATTCAGTGTCAGTCAACGTTCGAACACAATGAATACAGATCAATTCAGTGTCAGCCAACGTTCGAACATAATGATCACAATTTGATATAAATCATCATTAATACAATAATACAATTCAAAATCAATTTGATTGTAATCCGGTACTTTATGGTAACATGTAAAATAATAATTATGATGCTGATTTATATAGCGCCATTTACTTATTGTGTGCTTTATCTAAATATACATTGAAGTATATATAGCGGGTCTTTAGATTTTTTATAAACTCGTATAATAATAGCATGAGCTACAACTTTTAGATATAAGATTGCTTATTCAAAATAATTGGTCGCGGAAAGTGTAAGTTGATTGGTATTTTGACATTTTGAAGTTATAGATTGCTTCTGAAAGAGTTAATAAGAATAAAAATACATATTTGACATCTAATCGTTAATATGGTGCGGGTACACGATGAAACTTTACTCTCGCATCTCAGAGATTTAGCGGCAAAGCGAATACACTTTTAAAAATAGTAGATTAAAAAGGTTTTATATAAAAAGATGTCCTCGTACACGAAATATTTTTTCGATTTCAAATAACCTGATTCTTAAAAATGCTTTCATTTTATTAAACAAGTCTTATAAGGAAGTTAAAATAAAAATATATATCCTGATTCAATTTTGTCACAACGGTGTTCTCAAAACTAAGCAGTGAATGGCTTACCGATTCGCTTATCCAGGATCGTTCTATAAGCTTCTATATAAGTCCTACTCATTCGCCGGCAGATTAGGATTTTTATTATACAAGGTAACCACGCCATGCGGCAACGCGACACGGCATGGTTACCAGCAAAACATACCATATTTCCTCGATTATAAGATGCATTCTTATTTTTAAAATCACTTTTCGGCTCAGTTCTACTAGTAATCAGAGATGATTCATCACGAGCGCGGAATTTGACAGCGGTTGTAAGTCGCCATCGATTGTAAGACGCACCCCGAATTCAGAGACACCAAAATAGGAAAAAACACGCGTCTTCTAATCGAGGAAATACAGTAATGTACATAGTAAGAATATATAAACAATAGAATATATACTTTTAAAATCAGCAATATTATCTTTGTGGTTAAGATTCATAAAAAAAATTGATAAAAAAAAAAAAATGGGATTGTCAATTTTGCATATAAACGGTGTTGGTCACAAATTAAATAATTTGGAATCGTTGGAGATAAATAAAGCGTGTAAAACTAATCAAAAAATTATAAACAACCAACTAAATTTAACTACGAGTCCCATTCTAAAATTTTTTCCTAAAAATTATTCGAGTAAATTTGTATTAAGTAATGATTTGAGTTAGGTACTAAATTTTTTTATTTTTATTTTTATTTATTTTTATTATTTTTATTTTTTTAAAATAGATTTTTTAAAAATAGATTCTGTCAAAGAAACAATATATGTTTTAGTTAGTTATGACATCCTGAAGAAGAAAATGGTAGTTTTCGAAACCGGTAGATGTATTTAAACTCATTTTAGTGGTTAATAAAACAAAGATAATAAATAAAAAATAGAATATATATTATTGGACAGACACAAGAATACGGTAATGAATCAAAAAACACAAAATAGATAAATACAATGTTTGACACCATCAGACAAGTAATTTTTAAAATATTAATATGTAAAACATTGTACAAACTTGTCAGCGACTACGCCCAGTATGACGCCGGCTACCGTGAAGACTGCCATGTACGCCGGCCCAGCCAGGATTTGGTAGTCTATACCCAGGCCATTGTAGTTCCACTCGCAGAACCTCGTACCGTTCAGCTCGTAGCTCTCGCATCTGTCAAAACATTTATTGATTCAAACCAAGGTTTCTTCTAATTTTTACAGTGCATTGAATGTCGATTCAAACATATTTATGTCGTTGTATGAGACCAGCAGCAGTGAGGGTGGACCCGCCGCTTACCCAGGACTGTTTATAAGCAAAAGATCTTACATGGTCCTTTTCATATTTTGTTCCAGGCCGCCATTTTGGTTTGGCAGATATTTGTCAATTCGCATTTGGTAGTCGTAAAGAGTAGTTGATTACAATTCATTATGGAGTATCTAACGCCTCAACAACGTGTTGAAGTCATTAAAACATTTCATTTCGAGACTTGGTGGGTTTTGTTAATAAACAAATCCTTAATTGGTACACCGACGACCTTTACACCCACGCAGACTCACTGTACGGTGCGCCATGCGGGTTCTTTCAGGATGCAAGAGGCAACGCTGTAACTATTAATGGTGATCGCTATCGTCACATGTTGAAAAGCTTCTCGGTGGTCGAATTGGGTCGATTGGGCCTGCGACATATGTGGTTTCAACAGGACGGTGCCACCTAATACACGCTACGCTTGAAATTTTGCAAGAAATCGAGACCTCGGCCTGGAACATAATATTCACCCTGTATATCTTCCTGGGCATCCAATAGTATATTAGATATAAGATAAAGAATGCTCAAAATAAGCTGGATGGATAGAATTACGAATGAAGATGTTGTGGTTCGGATGAATAGAGAAAAATATGTATTTAAAACAATAAAAATCCTAAAACTTCATGTAATGAGACATCCGGAGAAGTATGAGATCTTGCAGCTCATAATGCAGGAAAATATTGCTGGAAGTCGGAGCCCTAAAAGAAGGAGAAAATCATGGCTGAAAAACCCATGGCAATGGCAATGGTTTGGCCAGTCTACTGTAGAGCTGCACCGGGTCGCAGTGAACAAAGTGATTATAGTCAACATCCGTTGAACGGACAGGGCACAAAAAGAAGAAGAAGAATTAGTGTACATCATCCGAGATGGCCGATGCTCCATCTATCTATCAACATTTGTAAAAAAACGATATACAGTGTTTTTGCATATTTATAATGACATCATTCAATTTCGAATGCAGGCTTTTTTGAAATCAATTTAGTTTACGATACAGGAAATATAGGTCTTTTTTTTATTTTTAAATATCGATGTTATAATATATTTATATATATTCAAGGGTATATTTAATTGAAAACATGAACGATTTTTTTATATAATTAGATCAGCATAAATATGTAATTATTGTTTTTTTTTTACGAACACCCGGTGAGCTGGAGACATGTACGGCAGCCCACCACTTATTCAAAATCGTTTTGTGAGCGGAATACTCTCATATTGGTTCTTCACATTCATATTCAGGTTTGCATTTTTTTCAGTTGCTCTAATTGATTTTGAAGCAAAAACAATTCACTGTCCCATCGACACTACTCATTTATTATAAATTTATATTTACATATGGGAACAAAAAACAGTTTGTAATATACATTAGTTCAATTATACATATATTCAACTATACATAACGCACGAAGAGAAACAGAACATAAAGACATGGAGACATAAAAGTTACAGTGATAGTATTGGAGGGAAAATAAACACTAATCTGAGGAATTTGAAACACAAAAAATACGGGTTGGTTCAGACACCAATCAGTCAACCTATCTATCTACCTTCTTATACTCCTTTAAAATTTTATTTGTAACTATATAATACAATGTAAAAATCTGTCTGGACTGTGCCCGTCTCACTAGAGAAATTCTGTGTCGAGACGGGCATAGTTTACAAGCAATTGTACAATTAATTAGAATTACAAGTAGTAGATAGAATTACATTTATTACTAGATAAGAGGTGTATATGAAGAACAATTTTAAAGTGGACAAATATGCACCAATACTGGCTCTACCCATATTACGAATTCAAGTTTTAATATATAGTTTCATGTTCTTGGGACAATTCAATTGGTTTAAATCTTTTAGCATACATATTATAATTGCATTCGTTTCTGTTTTTACTTTGAGTAACATGTCGGGCCAACAAACTCGGTTACTTGGAAGCCCACTTGAGATTCCAAGGGTCGGTGTTTAGGTTAACCAGCGGGTTAAATGAACACATAAAAACTATTGAGACTAAAAGCTTCCCTTAAAACAAAAAATGTTAATATTAACCGAGAAGAAAGGATTATAGATAATAATAGGCACGAAGCCATAGCTTTTGGGTATCGGTCATGGAAAGTTTTTCTTAAATAAATTCATTATTTTCTCATGCATAGTGTACGAAGGATGCACTTCTCCTTTTAATTCGGCACTACGCTGGTGCGAGAAATATAATTAGTAATCCACCGTGGACACAGGAAGGCATCTATGAATGCTAAAGCAAACTAATAACAAGGTTTCCGCCGCATGCCGCTAGAGCGCGGCTGGCGTTACGTAGCAGGCCAGCCGGGTGTGTTGCAGGGTGCCCACTAGGGCCGTTAAATGGATTCCAGCGAGGCGAGAGGAGGGACCCGCCACTTGTCCAGGACCGGTCTTTGTCATTCACCACCAGGTATTCTTTTATGATTCTCAAACGACTCAAAATACTTCTCACCGACCCCGGCTCAATATCAATTTTTTATTATTTGAAAACTATTAATATATGTATCCAGTGAGACAAGCTGTCGCTCACATTTTTCCAGTCGCAGAAAAGTGTAATTTGAATCGCATAGCGGCAGAGTGGCCCAATGAAAAATTTAATATTTTCAGTTACATACAGTGTATGTTAATTTGCGGTCAAATTCAATGTATTTGACATTTTACAATTTTTCATTATGTATTTAATACACAATGACATAAACATAATATTGTTTATTTTTTAAAATGTAGTATAGAATAATTATTAAGATCGCGTAAAAATAAATATGTTATAGTTTTGTGTATGTATATTTTTCAAATAAACAACAAAAATTTGTGTATCAATTTAATATCTATATATTTTAGCTTTTGGTGTGCCGCGGTATTCTAGGTTGTTGGTAGGTCGAGAAAAGGTTAAACGGAGCACCGACATACACCACTAATACGTTCAAAATGTATTGTTTTGTATTGGCTTAATTTAATGTGCAGGGATATAAATTGAAAAAATGAGTGTATCAATTATTTCGTTTCAAATTAATATAATACGATGCAAATTGTAACACTTTGAAGCGTTGTATTGAGTGTATGATTACGACGTTCGACTGTATTTCGCTAGTTTTTATTTTGATAATAAAATCGGTCATTTCAACCTTGAATTTTTTATTTCTGCAACATTTATACATAGAAATAAATTATAAATAAATTTTGAAAGATTCATTGTGTTGTATAATAGAAAAATATTATTTAATAAATTAAATATCTTAAAACGAAAGAAACACGACTTAGACCATTTTCATAATAATGGGCACACATAGAAGCGCTACATAATTAGAGTGATGTTAATATATATATTTTTTAAATAAATAAAAATATGTCATTTTTTCGTTTGCCGTTCGACTCATTTCTTACTGAGTGATTTCATGTCGGTACGCTTTTGTTCACGCCGCGCTTTTGTCTTAATACCTCGCTGTATGTCGTGTTGAATTGAAATATCTGACCTTGAATCATGGTTAGAATTATAGAAGCGTATTATAATTGCATAACCTTTTGATAAATTCACCCTCGTCGTGTCTCCACAGCAGCGTCGCTAGACGTCCCGCTCTTTAAGCAAACATAGATAGTTTCGGACGGGACAGCTAAATACACGATTATTCAACAACAAATAAGACATTTAGAGGCCGCTGATCAGTAGTAACTTTTTACTATAGTAAAAAAGTTACTAAAGTTAATTTTTTTGTGAAAACGGGTTGTTTGATGGTTAGTAAAAAATATTTACTTCTTGAAAGTACATCCCGTAGTAAACTCATTTTACTCTCCGATAAACGATAATAAAAACAAGAATTGATAATTAAATATGGAGGACTTTTCACAGCTGTTCAAAAAAGAAGAGTAATATATTCAGCCGAGTACAAGTGAACGAGCGTGTGTGGAAAAATTATTGTTTAATATTATTATATTGATAGCTAAAGACTTTGGCGGATTGTGTTATCATTAATATCATAGAAATAAACATTTTTAAATATTGAACTGTGCGAATTTGGTAAAATAATAATCTGACAATGCTGCTCCACATGTATGATATTATGCATATTTACCTGGTTAATATACAGGTGTAATTCATAGCTGTGAAGAAACAAGCTAAAATCAAAGCAAGACATTAATTTATTGAAAAACAAATACGTATTAAAAACGGTAAATTTGTAATAAATAAGTAATCGTTACAATATGCCCAGTCATCGTGTTATCTATTCATCTGCGTGACATTTAATTATGCAGTTGAATTCCGAGTAAAATCAAAGTGTTTCATTATTCATTACATTACAATGTTGTGCAATGGTAAAATGCCTCTAAACGCATATTAAACAAATATCATTTCAACTGTACGTTCTCCTGATACAAAAGACGTAAGTTTTCATTTAAAATTTCACGTAGCGATGATTTTGAAACCGGTCGAAATGGTTAATATCGTGGTTAAATAAATTTCACTTTAATTTAAATAATAATGTATTTTAAATATGAATTAAATAAAATCAATTTTATCGAAAAATATTGTTGTTGCGCTACCGGGATTAGAATCTGGATCTCTTTCCTAACCGGGGAAGGTGCATTACCAACTATGCTACAGCGACAGTATCTACTCAATTAATTCTAGGTTGTCTGAGGCCAATTGTTTTCCAGTTAATTCCTTTATTACCGAGGTGATGACCCCACCACTATCCCTGTTATTACGAATTTCTCAAGATTTTTGTCGTTATTTCAGGCAACACGTCCTAATCATGCAAGAATCCTTCTCTTGCACGTTGTCGGAAGTCTTTTGGTAGATAATTAACTCCCGGAGAGTAGAGACATGAAGTGATAATAACATAATAATAATAACAATAATTTTAGCGACAATTTTCGAACTTATATGTTACCTTTTTGATATTAATACATTTAATCGTTCCATTATTTGAAAGAATATATAATTATCACAGACCGTCTGCTCTGAATAATTACAACTTCACAATGAGAATGTGTTCTCCTAATAATAATGTATTAATTCGAACTGTGATGGAATGCTATAGATGGCAACGCTTACATCTCGCTGGTGTTGGCAGAGGGGCATAGCACGGGAAAATCCGTGGTGTAGTGGTCAGTGACGTTGAACTGGCAGGAAATGTCCCCATAGTGCAGGTCTATGGCGGTCACCTTAGATGTTGTACCTGAAATATGAATTTTTCCAAAACTATTAAATCACCTTTCCAGACAGACATCGTTTCGTTACGTTGTAAATAGATGAATCGCTTATTTTGTGCATTGTAAAACAATGCTTTTTAAATACACGAAAAATATTATAATAATTATATACAAATATATGTACAGTGGAACCTCGCTTAACGAGCATAATTCGTTCCCGAATCTCTTATTCATAATGCAAAACACTCGTCAAGCGAAACAATTTTTCCCATGGAAATCAATGTGTGGAAAAATGTGGAAAAGATTGTGCAAATCGTTGATGTAGATCGATTGCATGCGCGTGCTAGGTCAGCCGCTCTCATATGTTGCGGCTTTTTATTCGGGAACATTCTCGCAAGGGTTTATTAAACGTTGCACTAAAATAAAATGTACAAATAATGTGTCTAATACAAGCGACACCAAGATGCTGGCAGAATGAGCGCTGAACACAGACTGATTAAGGACCCGCTGTCTTCTCGTCACTCGTTATACGAAACGTCGCTCGTTAAGCGAGTCATTTCTTTACAATTCGATTTGCTCGTTATGGGAGGTACTCGTTAAGCGAGGTTCCACTGTATTGTACTTGGCAAACCTGACAAACGCAGCATTTCCCTCACGTTAGTATAAATTGCTCACCAACAAAAAATGAACGTGAAAAAAATGTCTAAGATATGAGAAGATGTGAGTGATTAGTGAATTATAAATCTGAACATACATACAATATCCCTATGATCTTCTGAAAGAAATTTGAAAAGAAACCAATGTTGGATAACGAACATGGGAATGATGAGATAGAGATGAGCGATCCAGTTACTTTTTAATATCTCGGATCTTGTTACTAATATTTAAAAGTAACTGTTAAGCCTTATATGTTATTTTGGTAGCAGTGATCCGTGCCGATAATTTGTCATGCCGGCGTGTACAGTACGCATGCGTCAACCACCTATACCTGTGCTCTGTACAGTGACGGTGCACATTTAAAATAAACACGTAGTACCAATGATACGAATCTTTATGACAAAATAAAATAATATCAACCCTCAAAAGATGAATGCATACAAAATTTTCCTCGGTGAAATCTCTTGATCCTAACACAGATAGTTCATCTGTAAAAACCATTCAAATTTCTTCTCAACTACAGTTTTTATAATTTTATACTATTGATATAGATTTATTAAAATCATTTAAAAAACATCGGTTTTAATTTATAAATCTTTATATGAATTATTTATGTAGTACATATTATTATTTCAACTCTGAGAAAAACAAAAAAATCAAAATTTCATATATTGATAAGTAGCCGTTAAGCCTTATATGTTATTTTGGTAGCAGTGATATCATGCACGCGATGATCTGCGCCAATAATTTCGCAGTTGTAAATTGTAATCGTACATTAAAAAATATAGCAGCTACTTAAATACAAAAGTAGCTGCTACCAACTGTGACTTGTAAATATTGATACACTATCACCGATATCGATATATCGCACATCTCTAGAACGATGTGTCATTTTTTTTTCAGTATACGAATTAGGAGGATACTTAATTCCTTTTGTTCTGAATGTATATTTTTGAGACAAAAAACAAACATTTCAATTTTAGAAACTTTACCGCAACTGTACCCATCTCTTGGTTCTGATGATGCACCTTGCGATGGATCGAAGAGATGGCAGAATAGTCGCGCATTCCGACTGCGAAGGACTTTCTTGCTAGGAACAATATTGGTTTTGCTCCAAGCATCATTTCTGTGGTACCACCGCCGACGGTGCATTGGAGTTACGAAAAGTGCCTACCAACCAGGCGTTATACTAAACTATTCCATCATTTTAGTTATTCATTTTCTGTTAATTTATTTCGTACATTTTAATATTTTCATAAACGGTAATCACGAACACAGTTTTCAATCACCGAATTATCCAATACCAATCACACTCACACCGGTCAGTCATTAGCTTATCTCTTCATTAGTATAAACATTAAAATACAGGTAGATTTTTTTGGTCATGGATGGCGCTTCGAGAATGCGTTGTGTACTGATACACGACAATGTGTGCGTGAGCGCTATCTAAACGAGAAAGAGACAAAGTTATGTGACCGCTTCACGCTAAACAGCATAATATCGGTTGTGTACGCGCACAGTGTGTTGCGCCTTTAATATATATATATAGAATAAAGGTAAATTATTATTAAACAATTTTTAAAACTTTCTTCGTGATTATTCATTATATTAATATAATAAAATATACTGTTCACTTTTAACCAAAATTTATTTTCTTCCTTTATTAGTTTCAGCTGATGCTGAAGGACATCTCCAATCATTAATATTATTATTGAGATGTGATTAATATTATTTCATTCCCTATACATAAGATAATTAAACAATAAACAACAGATTCGCCAGTGGCCGACTGTGTAGTGCCATGAGTAAACAATTAACCTGTACTCAAAAATAGACAGGAGACGTAGTATTTATCGATTAAATACAAGACAAATTATCGTGGTTTTGATACAAAACTAAGATTCAAATACTAGTGGCAGCTGGTATGTGAGAAAATAATGTAATATTTTAAAGTATAGAAAAAAAAATCAAAAACAAATGTCGTTCAACAGTATCACGTTTGTTATCATGGAAAAGTTGATACAAGATATCAAAAATTATTTCTAATTTATAAATCAATAAGTTTATCGGTTGTGTGGGGGTGGAGGAGTAGGGTGGGGAGAGGGAGGGTGATCTCCCCCATCCCCTAATTCACATAAAAAATTGCTTACATAAATAGGCTTTGAAATGCGCTACGTGGATTGTCGGAAGTCTATGTAAACTTGTAGCATTTAATTGTATAATAAAGACGGATCTCCGAGAGGTAGGTGAGTGTCCAGCAGATTAGACTACAATGGCGATGTCAAACGATAGATGATGCTATGTAGTGACGGCGGTTATAGTCTTCCGAGTCCCACAGGGTAGTTAAAAAAATAACAAGAAGGTATCACCTAAATAAAAAAAATAACTATTCGCGGTTTTTTCTACGATGTTTCTGAATTAAATAGATTAATGGAATAAATAACAGAATAAAGAGACCTTGCTCGTGAACTTGAGAAAAAAAAAATCATTCGGTAAGACTAAACCGTTGCAGATGAATTAACAGCATTCAACAAAGCGTCTACCGGACGTGTATTGTTTTGCCATGCGGACGTTGAAAAACTCAAAGGCCAGACAGACGACAACTCTTCGCTCCAGCGGTCACCGGGAAGCGGTGCGGGGCTGGTCACGGCCACGGTATCGATATCGATGGCTGACATTACGGCGGGCAGTGTTGACAACTTTCTGAAGAATGATTTTTGTAAGGAACCACTCGCTCGAAGCCATGTCGTGTAACAGTTTACGGCAGGTAACTTCAAAGCGAATTAATTTTTGCTAAAAATAACGTTCCAGAAATGCTCTAGGAATAGAGTAACAGATATTAAAAGGATCCATTGTCTGATCAGTAGTAAGATTTTACTATTTTTTATAGCAACTTTTTACGCGCTTAGTAAACAACATTTGCGGGTTGTTCGAACGTCAAGTTTACTGTTGTCAATGTTAAATCCCGCCTAATAGTGTGGCAAGGCGAATAACAATCTAATATCTGAGAATGTCGTCAAATTTGATTTATTTTAAATATTCACTATAGGGAATACATACAATTTTAAATATCTCTTTTTTAAATAACGCGATCAACGCGGCTCAAGACCGAGAGGAATGGAGACGAATGGACACCAAGTTCTGAACACTTCAGAGGACCACAACCCTCAGCATTGAGCATACGATGAAGAATCTTTTTTCTGGTTAACCAATTTTGTTTACGGCGTCTACTTACTTTGCATACAGCGTGTAGTTGGGTGTTTGTCGGCAATACTTGTTCTTCGAGGAAGGTATTATTAAATTGCCATCTAAATGGAAACTTAAGGATATTAAGAGGTTATCAAACTATTATTTTACCATCATTACTGGTGGGTTATTTCTGAAATCCGACCGAAGCTGCGGCTTCGGCCACCTTCGGCCAAAAAATACTCCTTCGGCTGCACATTCGGCTTCGGCTAAAATCTGCCGAAGGTTTGGCAGAAGCCGAAGCTTTGTATTTAGCCGCCGAAAAGTGCCGAAAATGCACGAACTATTTACGAATGAAATAAAATTCAGTTTATCATTTCTGGAAAACTGCAAATTATTTATTTAATGGATATATATTACAATTATTATCAACACCATAAAGCACTTTTACATATGTGTAAGTATTTTCTAGTCGGTGTTCTAAGATTTCTAAGCACTATTGAACCTTCGGCTTCAAATATATCGGAAATATATTCTTTTGTCATGATTAAATATGGTGATTTGAATAAAAAAAAAAATTTTTTTTAATAGTTCACTTTGTCATACAAACACCGATATATCGTGGTCCATTTTTCAAAGATGCGTATGTGAAATTTTTTGATTTTATAGGAGACGATATACAGGCCTATTCTCAAAATTGCAATATTGAAATGAAGGTGATTGTTACACCAACCCTCAAAAATAGACAGATAGTTTTGACAGATTATGGTACGTTTATCTCCCTCACTCCCTCACTCTCTCTCCCTCTCTCTCATTCAAATATAACACTATTTTTGAGAGTTGGTGTAACAATCACCTTCATTTCAATATTGCAATTTTGATTGTGTAGAATTTTCACTGTTGATAAAATCTTTGATTACATTTCTTATTACTGTCGTTTGTAACAATGACACATCGAAATAAGAGTGGTTACGTCAAAAATATTTTTATGTAATATTACTTCATTGGAATAAATGAAATAGATTATGGGCAGTGTTTGGACAATGCAACCCCCCCAGTCGTAACTCAATTTAAAAAAAAAAAAAGAAATACGCCTTTTTGAAAGATGGATGACGAATATGATTAGTTTTGTCAGGGGGTTCTTTGCTTAAATCATTTGTCTCATTTTATACAGAATAATAGTAAGTTATATTGCAATACGAACCTATGAGATAGTGACCCAGCTCTCCCAATATATATCCAATTGAAACTATGGCCAGCACATATGCTGAGTAAAAGCTTTGCAACTTCTCTTTGAGTTTACTGGTAATTCCACCCGTCATGACGGAGCTGGACTGTCGCACGAATGAAATGAGACCTGAAAATGAGAAAAAATATATTAAAATGTGACAACAACAAAAGAAAAACAAATTTCATATTTCATTCATAGCAACATTTAAAATGGTAAAGGTATATAAAATAATAAACATAATAGAAGCCAGAATCATAGGTTACAACAAGATCTATATGAGCATAATTAGTGACGCGCTAAAGCTGATTCCACTACCCTGAGACTTGGAAAACGTAAGGAACATAGTAGATTATTTATTTATTTGTTATTATTATACATGCCCTATTCAGGCATTGACATAATTTGTAAAATAACGGAAAATTTCATGTTTTTCATAATAAAAATTAAAAATAAATATAAAATGTGAAGTAAAGCAATTTATTCGTCACCATTGAGTTGAGACACAAACATTGTACAAATGTAATCCTATATATAAAGAGTTAAATTTACAGCAAAGATGTCGATTATCTCCGCATATTCATTCCTCCAAGAATGCATTCTGGGGAATGCACGAGTTCTAACATTACCACTGTAATTAAACAATTAATTGTGTCTCGATGACCTCAATGGTGTGTGAAAATCAAGCAGACCAACAATCTGGGGGCAGTCTATCATACCGTTGATGATCCTGTATAGAAATATAAGGTCGGTCATCGCACGTCTCACTGATAAGTTTAACAATTTCAGACGGCTAATGAGATAATCGTAATTGATATCCTCAGAACGTATATTTAATATAAAATATATAAAAAATATGACATTTGTAATCCTATACCTCTTGATGTCCAATATCCCTATGATATAAGTATTGCTTAAAACCTTGCAAAACGTCTAAGATACTGGAAAAGCCATGTACGTAGAGATAAGATAATGAAAAAAAAATCATACTGCATGTCTTTAACACATGTTATGCGTATATATACAGGGTGGCCCAAAAAGAGTGAGAACATCTCGTAACACACGAGTTATTTCAAAACATAATATAATTAATTATAATTCTTAATGTAATTTTTTTTTAACAAAATTTAGCTAATCAGAAATCATTAAAACACCCCATATTGCATAATCAACTGGGTTTAAATCTGGGCTGTTCGGTGGCCACATTCTTGGCTCGATGAGATTAACATTCTCACGACGAAGAAAGTTGATTGTATTTCTGGCTGTGTGAGATGGAGCTCCGTCTTGCTGTAATGTCCAGTTATGCTGTAATGTCTAGCTATACTCCAGGCATTGTTTTGAAACTCTTTGATCATTTTCCTAGCACCCCAATATTTTTCAATTCGCAAATTTTTGATCATAATACGATCTTCTTCAGTGATTTTTGTCATTTCTGGGCAATAATTTGAAAAAAAAAACAAATATAAACAATGGGAAAATAATAATCAAACATGGCTACCGAAAATTGTCGAAATAAAACGTAACGTGGGTAAATAGGTAAGTAAGTAAATTAGTAAACTATTTAAGCTATTGTTGAAATAGTTAAACTAATTTTTATGTAATTATATCACATTTTGTTCTTTTTTTGGGCCACCCTGTACATTTTGAATTTACCTCCCTACAAGTTAATTAATGAACAGCCATTTTGTCAATTGCGCATTACTCGTACGTTCTATTGCACATGGCCTCTAGCCATCGAAGGCTCCCTAATTTTATGAATTTTGCGAGCTACAGCTCGTCATATAGTTCCGCCACACTCCATTTTAAAAATATACACGTAAATTTTTTTTAACAAGTTGAGGTTTGTTAAAATTTTCCAAAAGTTGCGACATATTAGCACATCTATCGAAGTCTATTTAAAATGCCTCGCGGTTGGGCTATGAAGTAAGTCATGTGTAAAATGCGTCAGCGGGAACTGCTCGGACACGGATTCGACCTTGATACGTCACGGTCGATTGACTTGACAACCTTCAGAATGCGATCACAGGGTGGGCAGTGGACAGCTGCTATCGGGAAACACCGGCCGTAATCCCATGGCAACACGACAATACCACCCATTTATTAAGCCTACATCATGTAAGAACTTTGAAGACTGTTATTTTTTTGTTTCAGTTCTCGGAATGTGGTCCATTTGCGCGACAGGCCCGACAGCCTTGATTGATACTAGGCTGCGGGAATTATCCACCGCAAATTATAATATTTTTTCAAGATATCATATTGCTGAAACAACACAACACAATAAATGATTATTTATAGTGTTTTTGTTGGATTTTTTTTGTATGTTAATTTGCAATGAAAGAATGGTCACTATATAATATTTGACTAATGAATAATGCAGACATGTATTTTACTCCAACACGTGTGACCATTATTTGACATCAACATGTTATTAAAAGGCGGCAGGACACGATCCACGTGTTTATTTTGTGGAGAGTCAATTTAGTATAAAGTTTTCGAATATTTTTGCTAAAACTACAGCAACACGTGCCCTTAATCAATTTTATTGTAAAAGATCCATTCAATCTCAAACATTGTAATCATCACCAAAAAAATATAATGCCAGAACCCTAATTAATCTTTCCTGCAATAGAGTTATCTTAGGTACTCTTCTTGTGTTAAATGTGGCGAGTTAAGGGAAAGAAGATGATACAAGTTAACCGGGAGTCGAAAATTACTATTGACGAGATTACTGTAAAAGAAATCTGTGATCCGCAATGGACTTTCCTCTTGGAGAACTAGGGAGTGCGGGGAATAGATCTTTGAATTATTACGATCTATAGAATCTAATGGGAGAATAAAGTCGGGCATACCTGATAGGTTCAGATCGCCTTTTGGGAAAACCAGAGCGGGTATGTGACAAAATTGGCCGTATCCCTACATGTGCAGGCGACCTGACAACAATTGAAAAATCATATTTTCTACCTGTGGATAAGTGCTAACTTCAGGCAAACCTGAGCGTGTGTGTTACTCCACGGCGTAGGTCTTAATTGTTCCGTCCACCGCGAAGGGAAAGGCCGCGTCGCGTAGTTCGAAAAAATGGCGTCTCTCAAGCGCAGCGTAATTGTGGAAGATTTTATTGAATTGTATAAATCTGAGTCGTCCATTCTTAAATAATTACAGTAATCTTGAGGCTCTACATTTAATTCCTTTATTAAATTGACCTAACTGTCTTGGCGTCTTTTTAACAAACATTCTGTACACCCCTTTTGTCTTTCTTTTTTTTTTTTCTTTGTTTTTGTTTTCTTTCTTTCTCTCGTAGGATGACGAGAAGACCTACCAGTCGTAGTTGGGCTATACCGATGTCATGGTTGACTGAGAGATTGTCACAGGTTGGCCGCTACAGTTGAGCTTCGATTAACTTGTCATGTTTACCCCAATAAGTATACCGCTGCATGTATGGCCGGCATAATCCTTGTTGCCGAGATTGAGATTGAGATACTAAATTTATTTCTAAAATAAGTGTCGTTTTTTTAAAAATAGATTCTGGTAAAGAAACAATAACATATGTGTTTAGTTAGTATTGATATCCTGAAGAAGAAAATGATATTTTTCGAAACCGGTAGATGTATTTAAACTCAATAAGTGGTTAATAAAACAAAGTTAACAAATTAAAATAATGAATTTTAACCACAAAGTTAATTTTGCTAATTTCAAAAGTATCATTATATAAGGAGGAGAAAATATTCTTATTGTGAAGTTGTAATTATTCAGAACATAGGTCTGTCATATTTTAAATGAATAAGGTAGATAGATGGCTCTTTCAAATAATGGAACGATTAAATGTATTAATATCAAAAAGGTAACATATAGGCTCGAAAATTGTCGCTAAAAATATTGTCGGTGTAGCATAGTTGGATAATGCACCTTCCCCGGTTAGGAAAGAGATCCAGGTTCGAATCCCGGTGGCGCAACAACAATATTTTTCGATAAAATTGATTTTATATGTATATCTTTCTAATTCATATTTATTACATAAGTGTTTAAATTATATTTTTGTATATCAGATTTAGTGATATAACCTTGGAAGAACCTTTAGAATTATTAATCTATGCCTACGTAATATGCATATTACATACGCCGAATGTAATTTAATAATATATATAATATATGCACATATAATTATTAATTTAGATCAATTAAGTAACACGTATAAAACCAAAATATGTCAAAGCCTAGTTTGCGTTGTGAATTATATGGCTGTTTGAAGGTCCAACGACTTGGATGTGTCGGGTTTACACCGATTTGAAGGCTGTGTTTTAAATTAATTGTTGTTATTTATGATGATAATTTAAAGTACGTTTCGTAAAGCAAACAGATTAATTAATAAGTAATGTATGTATCTGGATTGCGGATGTCAAGATAATAAAATTAAATGATTAAAGGCTTATTACAAGCGTTAAATAAACACTAAATGCAGTCTTCCTTGAAGAATACTTGTGGCGGAAAGTTGTTCAAATTTCATGACCCAAGAATTATTTTGTACGAACACTCGTAGCAAATTTATTTGTTTACTATTTAAAACAGGATGAATATTATGTTCCAGGCCGATAATATTTTTGAATAACTAAGAAATGAAAGATAATTTTTTAATTTGGTTTTTATTTATCAGTTGTTTGGTTCAGTACAATTATGAATAAAATATGACATTGGCTAAGTGGCCGCCTCCGGCAGCGGCATAAATGTGTGTTCTTTTAACCATATTTTTATTTCAAATATTGTCGGGCTGTATGTGAGGTGGCACCGTCCTGTTAAAACCACACGTCTTGCAGGCCTAATTGACCCAATTTGACCACCAATAAGTTTTCACTCAGTACACCATTAATGGTTACAGCATTGCCATTATTATTTAGATAAAATGTATTAATTACTTTAGCACGTTGTCAAGGCGTTAGATACTCCATAATAAATTGTAATCAACTATTCTCTACGACTATAAAATTCAAACTGATAAATATCAAACAAAATCGGCCTGCAACATAATATTCACCTGTATTTAAAATATATCAAAGACGTACACAAATATGTATTCGTAGAATTAACGCCTTAGTGATTCTATATTAACGATGTGAAAACTTTTTTGTCGATATAAGAGCAGTTTTAATCATATTTCCAATATATATTTAGAATTTATTTATTGAGACATAATTAAGTACATATATAAAAAGTAAAGTGATATAAAATACATATTAAATAACAATTTTTTTAAAGCACTATAGAGGTGTGTACTCTCAAATAAGAATAATCCTATTAAATTATGGTCGTGGCTTCAACATTTATATAAAAACATGATCAAAACCTACAATAGTACAATATTAAATTTGACATTGATATTTTAAATGAAAACACGTTTTTGTTGTGATATTTCAATTTCAGAACATAGTTCTGTGATATTTTTAATACGAATTAAATTAATCAATTAGAAAGATGATTTGAAAAGATCTATCTATGGATAAAATAATTTGGTGGCTACCGGGATTCGAACATGTACTATTTTCTGAAATTGCAACTTCACAACCAAGACATATCTTCATTAAAAATATATAACTTATACCAAAGTTTATCCAAATTTAATAAAATTAATTTAATCAATGTATATTAATTACTCAAAGGTTTTTGGGATTCTTGCAATATAAAGCTGATTGCTTTTAAAAATGGAATAATAAATGTATCAATTATAAAAAAAAAACTACTACTAGAACGTAATTGGTTGATATAGCGAAAAGATAACGCGTTTTCCAGGACAAAAAGTTCCAGGTTCGAATCTCGGTAACAATCAAATTATTTATTGGGTAGATAATTTTTATCTGTATATCTTACTTAAATCTAACAATTCTACAAAATATATCAGAAAGAAAATTGGTAACAGAATATTTATTATAAAACTAAAGACATTAAACAATTTGTATATTTCAAAAACAATAATATTTTTATTATAGGTACAATTTATTATATCATTTTAATTGACTCTTTATGTCATTTATGATACTGTCGCAAGTTTAAGTTACTGAATTTATTCATTTTTAATCGTGGTATCTCATTTTTTAAATAATTGCAGATAATAATTTATACTTAATTACCATAGAAATAAAAAATTAGACACCATAGAAACCAACATTATTAATCTTCGGGATAGTGCTGCAGCAGCGGAGATTTCTCTAAGCTTTCCGGCCATCTTTCTTTTCATTTTTATTTGTCATGATAAATTAGTGTCATCGTTTTGGATACTTTGTTCTTCTTTGGTGCGCGGAGTTATTGCGAATCGAGAAGACATTTTCCAAAACATGTAAATTAATGAACACATGAAGTCCACGGATTAGATCGTATGTATAAAATATTGTCGTATATTATAAAAATTCGTATTATGACAGAAAGAGTATCTATTAGAATGATTAGTATTACGTGAACGCAATGTAATAACGTTAGCGTGATCCGACGGAGCGAATTGAGCACGCCGTGATCATAGGCAATCCACTCTTCAAGAGTGATTTGTGCCATTAATCAAGTTAAAACTTTATTTTATATTATAGAATAGGAAATATTATATTACAAGTCAATACCATAGCCGTTAAAATTTTTTGTTATTATATAATTAACTTAATTAATTAATGTGGCAAGTTAAGGGAAAGGAGATGATACAAGTTAACCAGAAGTTGAAAAATAACCATTGGCGAGATTACTCAGCACCACACTCACACATTGGGGAATCTATTGAGTTCAATCTGAATAAATGTGGGGCTACCTGGCAATGCCCAATCTTCTTTCTAAAGATATTTGATATTACTTTTAAAATTAGCAATATTAACTTTGTGGTTAAAATTCATATTTTTATTTATTATCTTTGTTTTATTAACCACTCAATTGAGTTTAAATACATCTACCGATTTCGAAAAATACCATTTTCTTCTTCAGGATGTCATAATGTCAAGTTGTGGTATTTTTCGAAACCGGTAGATGTATTAAAACTCAATCAAGTGGTTAATAAATAAAAATATATATTTGATATTATTATTTTGGAGACTTTCCTTTTGGAGAACCAGGGAGTGCGAGGAATAGATCTTTGAATTTATTTTGGATTTATCCATTGTGCAGTCCAGATGGAATTCGTACATTTTTTTAGCATATTAAGTCTGTCATACATGGGGATATGGAATTTATGAGGGAAAACTCCGGAAAGAGTTTGGCCTCCTTGGCCAGTTTATCAGGACATTCAGGACATCAGAAATTCCCTCCTGTGCACGTCGTAATCGATCAGTGGTCAATAAACTAATTATGATTCAATGGAAAGGTAAGTATAATATTTATTACAAACGCAATAAAAAAATCTTGTATCTCTATCGTAACGCTACACTAGTTGCGCCAACCGAGGCCAAGTTTATGAACAATTTACGATGTATTTAATTTAGTTGTGATAAAAATTAATGATTCATAGACGTTTTCATAAATTGCGTCATTAATACAGAACTTAGGAGACAATCATGATTCCATAAGATTTTTGGAGTTTTTTTTAGCTTACTTAACTTTCGGCTTAGTTAGTATACTGTGTACACACCGAGTCTCAAATAATCGCCGTCTCGCGTCGCACTTCGCGCTTGTTGAACGTCAAGCATTAAATGACAATCTATTAACCGTTATTGTTTTATTTATCAGTTGGATTTGGATCTCTCCAGCAGTAGTTAAAATGGTATAAATATTTGTAATTTACTGACTTCTGTTCGTTTAAAATTACAAAATAAATAGTAACTTTTCAGAAAAAATCTTTAATTCTGGATAAAGTTTGTGCGCCCTTGTGGAATATCGCTATCAAATATATCGTCTTTTGAGTTTTAATCTCTGAGTTTATCTACAGATGAATATCTCAATACGTATACACGTATTTCATCTAAATCTCTGAGATATATCTCATCGTGTCTCGTTCCGTGGACGCGGGACATTAGAGATGTAAGTTCTTAAAATATACGTAGATAGCTATTCGAAGATTAGCATCTAATGTTAAATTGCCATATATACCAATATGCAAAAATGTTTTAAATCGAAAGAAATCGACAGCGGAACAGCAGTTAATATAAATCGCGTTAGTGTTAGAATGAAGACAATGTACTGGTTGATAAAGAATTATTTGTTTACTAAGATGCGAGGGACAAAGGTCAGAGCGGAGCGAACATTAATTCACCGTTTTTTAAAGGTAGTGAAAGAGGAGAGGCCCACCCTTTCCCGGAACCGTTTTGAGAGTTATGCAAGTCCCATGTCGGTTCCACTCATCAAATTAACTTTAATAAATTTTAATGTGATATTTACAATGATTACTGAGATTCTATAATTAAACCTTTCAGCACAGTATGAAACAGAATCGTTCCTCGCCAGGCCTCACTTCCATACATCAGTGTCTGTACCAGGACTTCATTGTGTACCGCTTGTCTTGCCTCGGTTGACAAGTTCTCGTTAGATATAATTCTTAAGGAGAACACATTCTTATTGTGAAGTTGTAATTATTCAGAACATAGGTCTGTGATATTTTTAATACTAATTAAATGTATTAATTAGAAAGATGTACATGTAAAATCAATTTTATCGAAAAATATTGTTGTTGCTACCGGGATTCGAACCTGGATCCCTTCCAATCAAGGGAACGTGCATTATCCTACATATTTTTCGATATAATTGATTTTATATCTTTCTAATTAATACATTTAATTGGTATTTAAAAGTTCCTACATCATAGAATACAGTATCAAATGCATGCGAAATACTAGAATGATTAAAAATATCATTTTTTACATACGATACTAGACGTATGAGGGGTTGATTTGTAAGTTTAACTTTGCGATTTATTATGTTCATTTTTTAAAGATTATTTAACTTTGTAAATACCCACTTAATGAGTAATTTTAAAACACCAACTGGTTTCGGAAAATATCATTTGTGGTTATTATAAACAAAGTTAAATAATTTATATAAAAAATGATTTATTGCGCAGAAATTTTAGTTACATACTGTATTTCAAAGTTTAGACTGCATGGCGCTGCTAATATATTATAAAAACGAGTAGAATTTCTAAAAATATATTAAATATTTTAAGTTTTTGTGTTAGAATTAACTTGAACAAATTAATAATAAATATACGATTTTATACGAAGGCAGCACAGTTTACAAGATTTCTCGCGTCAAAAGAAAAGATGGTCCAATATTCCAGCCGTTTGCGAGGTTGCCAAGAGTAGCAACGATTGACATAATAGTCTTATCAAGATACCAATGTGTCCAGCAATCTGATGGAGACAATGCAGCACGGTACTGGCCGTCACGCCCTCGTGATTTGAGGTCACACGGAGAGACATCAGGCCTTCACATTTGCACGGATCGCGAGAAATATTGCACAATCTGATATCTGGAGAGTATAACACGAAACCCTAAATAATCACGGACTTATCTTGTTACGAAACAATTGCTTGACACAACGGGAACATTTTCCTATCCGGGAAAACACATTATCATTTCGCTACATTACCGATTAAGTTTACAACAAATTTTGGATTCATCACCTGATCGAAACTACAATAGTGACGGTAACCCAACGTGTGTGTAGTACAGAGTTAAGTTGTGAACATTAACATAGTCATGCCACACCAAAAAGTAACCGCCGTGTCAATTAATGATATTAAAGTGGCCAGTACGGAAAATATGGCAAAGTTGTATAATTTCAATTTATATTCTGTATATTTTTATAATTGATACAATTATTCTATTTTTTTCCCGATAAATAGCCATTTTCCGTGTATCTTTTTAATTGATTAATTTGATTTGTATTAAAAATATCACAGAGCTATGTTTTGAAATTGCAACTTTACAACAAAAATGTGTTTTTATTAAAATAAAACTTTTAAATATGAATTAAATGTATATAATAAATATTAAATCAATTTTTTCGAAAAATATTGTTGTTACGCCACCGGGATTCGAACCCGGATCTCTTTCTAAACCGGGGGAAGGTGCGTTATCCAACTATGCTACAGCAACAATATTTTTAGCGACAAATTTTCGAACCTGTGTGTTATATTTTGGATATTAATACATTTAATCATTATTAATATTAAAAAGGTAACATATAGGTTTGAAAATTTGTCGCTAAAAATATTGTCGCTGTAGCATAGTTGGATAACCACACAACAAAAATGTGTTTTCATTAAAATAAAACTTGTTTATCGAAGTAAGAGTCAACTTGATTCTAGACATTTAGGCCAATAGATAACAAGCTTATTAACCCTTCCCAAACCATGCAGTAACACAGGTTTACCATCATAATTAAACCTGTAATATTTCGGTAAATACATGCAACATAAAATTCATATTTTAAATAATCCTAAAGAAAATATTAGCGCTTAGGAATAACTAGTGAAAAACCAATTATAAAAAGGGAATCGTACAAAAACAATTATTTTTTCCAATCAAACTGTTGTAAAATTAATATGTTGGTAAACATACCATTTGTTATATGAAAGACAGACATCACACACTATTTTCACAGTGAAAAGGACAACAAATATACAAATATAATTGTCTCCATCTCAATAATTAAATGAAGAGAGATATGAAGGAAGGACACATTATATAGGACTTAATGAATGCTCTAAATTATGTTATTAATCATTTTTTTTCAAAATTGAATGCTCAATATTTAAAGTAAATTCGTGCCATTAAATCCATAAAATAATAAAAAGATTTTTTCTAACTGTTATTTACGGTAACACAAGTTGACAGCATGGCTACGTTCGGGTATTTTATATTATGGTATGGTAAAGGTTAAAAAAAATTGTTATGTCTTGTCAAAAGGCACGTCTTTTTTCTAATCAATAGTAGACACTGAGGAACTTTAAATGATGAAGGTTATCGTAATGCAAGATGGGTTGGATTATCTTCGGCAATTAAGTACTGGTTATTTATTACGTATTTCGATACGTCATATTCAATAATAGCAGGACATCGTCGACGTCCTCCATTTTTAAGACTTGTATCCATTCCTAAACTTTTCAATCCAGTGTCACATTATTCGTTCAAAAGTCCCATCAATAAATAAACGCACTTAATTAATCTTTTTTCAATCTCATTTCTGAAGCATTGAAGTAATTCAATAAATAAATATAGTAGACTCACAACTGTCAAACAGAAATAAATGAATAAATATTTCCTGGCAAAGAACGAAATTTAAAAATGATTTAATATTAAAATTGCCCAATATTTTCGAAACAATCTAATAGTAAATGGTCCAATTTGTGACATACGGATATGTATAAGTTATTGTGGTGTCATTGAACAAATATTTATCATATGACATGATGGCGGTCGGTCTGTAGGTACTACTCAATGCAGTTGTTGTATATGCGATGATTATCTTTTAAAATATGTATAATAAATCATGGTGATTCACGATATCCTACAGGTTCCGTTTTCATTAATGATTTTGAATATTAAATTGATATTACAATCTCGCGACACTGAAAAGCCACATGATTTATTAACACGTTTGATCAGTGACGTCTCACGTGCATCTACAAGTTTCCTAACGTTATGGCGCGTATACACGAATGAGACTTGTCTCGAAACTCGCGTAAATAATAATACAGAGTTACGCGCGGAGCGAGCTGTTATTCGTTTATGTTGTTTCATTGCAAGACCCGTGTTCGTTTATGATAATTATTGATTGTCGTGCAGATTTTTAGATACATCTTAATTGTTGTATGTTTATTTAAATATATTGTATTGTATCAAAAACAAGCATCGCGTACGGTATTATGTAAATTCCGGATTATTTAAAAGCAGGCTACATTATAATAGAGATCGCCGTTAGCATGCTCCGGAATATAATCTGTCCCTGGCCAAGAATTGAACCCTCCGGCCTCCTTTGTGACAGGCGGGACTAGTAACCATTACGCTGCTAAAAATCAATCAGATGTGAAAATAGCAATATACATTTTTTTAAAGTCTAATTTATTCTAACTTCTTACAAAGTTCAATGCGGATAGCAATTTTTTAAAATAAATTCAATTTGATTTGATTTTAAGAATGTATAAATATTAAATTCTAAATATGAATTAAATATATTAATTATAAAGATATACATATAAAATCAATTTTATCGAAAAATATTGTTGTTGCGCCACCGGGATTCGAACCTGGATCTCTTTCCTAACCGAGGAAGGTTCATTATCCAACTATGCTACAGCGGCAATATTTTTAGCGACAATTTTCGACCCTATATGTTACCTTTTTGATATTAATACATTTAATCGTTCCATCATTTGACAGAGCCATCTACCTTATTTTTACAGAATCTCAAATACATTTGAGTAAACTGATAGCAGACGCCAGAATTATCAATTCATTTTTATTAAATTTTGGACACATTGATACAACTTTATTATTTTGGAGAACACAAATGATGGAACGATTAAATGTATTAATATCAAAAAGGAAACCTATAGGGTCGAAAATTGTCGTTAAAAATAATGTCGCTGTAGCTTAGTTGGATAAAGCGCCTTCCCCGGTTAGGAAAGAGATCCAGGTTCGAATCCTGGTGGCGCAACAACAATATTTTTCGATAAAATTGATTTTATATGTATATCTTTATAATTAATACATTTAATTCATATTTAAAATATCACAGACCTATGTTCTGAATAATTAAATTCTAACATAAAAAATCGGCAAGGTGTAGCATTTTGGGGTTGATTAGTTGGCGCCCCCAAAAACTGTATGATTTCAGTTTTTGTCGGTACCTGGTGTAAATGCCAGTCCCGGTAAAAGTAAAATATGACAATATTTGTACAAAGTTTTTGAACACGCTATTTCTAATGCACTTTTCATGACAAATTAAATTGGGGGACCCACTATATTATTTAAAAAAATATATTTTATCTCATATGTACGGAAAGCGGGAAAGAGGTTAATTTGTATGATTTCATTATACTATGTTCTAATATTATACAGCTGTCAACATCGTGACCGCAGTCCAGTCATTGTATCCTTCGATAGTTGGGCTTTCACTTTTATTACTATAAAATGTAAATATAAACCTAGATGCGGCTGTAATGGCCCGAGTCTACGAAATAGATTTTTAAGAGATTTTCGACTCGAGACAATCTCTGAGATACAACTCTCAGGTCACGCTCGTTGTACGTTAAACATCAAATGTTAGTATATTCACCATTGTGCTCCCATGGAGGCAACTCTTTCCGGAGTTTTCCCTCATCAATTTCATATCTCGATGTATGATAGACTTAATATGGTAGAAAAATGTACGAATTCTATCTGGACTGCGCAATGGATGGATCCAAATAATCAAAAGAGTAATAATTCAAAGATCTCCAAAAGAACAATATCAAATATCTCTAGAATGAGAATTGGGCATTGCCAGGTAGCCTCACATTTGTTCAGATTGAACTTAATAGATCCCCCAATGTGTGAGTGTGGTGCCGAGGAGGAAACCTTTGACCGTATCTTTTTAGCCTGTCCATTGCGGATCACAAGTTTTTTTTACAGTAATCTCGTCAATGGTGAGTTTCAACTCCCGGTTAACTTGTGTCATCTTCTTTCCCTTAACTCGCCACATTTAATCTGTATAATAGTAATTTTTTTAGACGACAGTGGTATTAACTTGTAATTTAATATTTTCTATTCTATAATACTACTGTACCTTTTTCTATTTTTAACTTGATTAATGGAACAAATCACTCTTGAAGGGTGTATTGCCTATTTAAAAAAAGAAGAAGAAGAATATAAATCATGTGTTTAATAATAGAATGTGTTCCATTCGCCAGTAGAATGAATTTGAATTTCCCCAACAGCAGTTAAAACTGAATGAATGTTTGTAATTTACATGTCGTATAAAATTATAAAATAATACTAGGCCCTGTGGGCGGTAATTGTGGCCGCTTTGCGGCTGATATAGGCAGATACGCGACCAGTGGTGGACACTGTGCGGTCAGTATTTCCGTGGAATCTATAAATCAATGCGAAAATCCCTTAACCTGCTTTAACAATAATCCTGCTTTAACAATACACTATATAGTGTATTTTGTCTAATATTAGTAAAATGATAAATGTTATATACATACGTACACCTATCTTAAATTGATGTGAACTTAAAGAAATGAAATAATACATTATATAGACAGGTAAAAAAAAACTTAAAATCTCAAGTGAATATGATATTTTGTGTAAAACCGTTTTAAACTGCAAATATAAAACATTGACGACATGTATTACATAACGCGGAAAGATTGTAAATGAATATTAATATTCATTATTATTTTTTGCTAATCTGTACTGCCATCTATCGGATTTTTTAAAGAAAAAGGACACTAACAATGCAATAGCGACCAAGAGCTATATTATTATTGATACAATTGGGTGATTTTGAATCTCCCCAGCATAAATGTTTATAATTTGATGACTTAAATTAATATTGATGTATAATGAATTATGTCTAACTTTCATAATATATGGTTATGGCGATCTATGGCGATTTTACATATCTTTTTATGCGTGTGCATATGTCGAATCTCGCTGTTAGATCGAACCTCGTGTATACTTTTGTCTCTTTCTAGGAATCTCAAGCTGATCCCGGTCAAAATCTCAACGCGTGTCCATGGTATTAAGATGTATCTCAACTAAGTCTCTGAGGTTATCTCATCGTGTCTCTTTCCGTGGACACGGGCCATAACAGTGTGCTAACGCTGATTACATATTTAAAAAAAAAACTATTATATAATATATTGTTTAATATTTAAATAATTATTTGTATTCAGTATTTTTTAATGTGTAGTAATTAAATGAAATAGGTACCTATTATTAATTTAATGAATTAATGTGACCACTGAGAGACCCTCGTGCAGTCCTTTGTGGACAGCGGAATGGTATGTCGGTTGGATATATCATTTAAAATATTATTATACATATTATTCAATATTAACGTATCCTAGTATACTGTATTAAAAATAGCACGTTAGAAAGTTTTGTAACACTCTTATACGATTTCACGTTTACCCTTTGTTTTATTTTCATTTTTACCGGTACGGTACCGAGCCAACATCGTACTAAAAATATGTAAAAAGCTTAAGTATATGTATATAATTAATATAAAATATTTTTATATTTATATATTCGTATCATTATATATATAATTTGTAATTATTCATTTTTAAAATAAGCCATCATAACTGATTTAATAGTAATGATAATATATTAATAAAAATGATAATCTGTAATTCATATTGTGTTTTAATCTACAACGCTTCTCATGAAGCCATTGGATGAATTGTGTAAATCAGAAATAAATATTTTACTTTCATTAATAGGTACATTAGTAAGCCAAATAACTTTCATTAAAAGATACATAAGTAAACAAAATAACTTACATTAATAGGTACATTAGTAAACAAAATAACAATTGACATCCTGAAGAAGAAAATGATATTTTTCGAAACCCGTAGATGTATTTGAATTCAATAAGTGATTAATAAAACAAAGTTAACAAATAAAAATGATGTATGTTAACCATAAAGTTAATTTTGCCAATTTTAAAAATAGATTTAATTTGATATTCAAATCTGAGAATTTGGTTTGTAAATGGTTGAATTTTATATTTCCTCTTATAGTATATTGTAGTTTTACAAATTCCACGAGTCAATAGCGTAGACATAGGATAAAAAATTGTTTTGATGTGTGGCTCATGCATTATCTTTTTGTCGGTGAGTTTTTCCGCCTCGCTAAATTGGTTCGAACGATATAATTGTGATTAACTAATATTTTATAGCCATTTCCGGATTTTTGCGAGTTTTTCATAAAAATACGAATCAATTTATAGTTCAAGGAAATACTATTGAAGGTTTTTTAAACAGGTGGTTAGGAACGGGTTTCTGAGAATCAAGGCTATTGATAAAACACAATATAACATACCTACAATTAATTTGAGTTACTTAATACTTCTTGTCTACAACATATTCCTATTTTGGTTTCTCCCAGGCAATTTTGTTTTCTTGTAAATACCGAAAAGTATGATGAATTCTGATGAAACTTGGGAAAACACGATGTGGGTAGGACCCTAAATAGGACCCAAAAATTGATGATGCTTTTGCATAAAATTCTGTTCTCTTCTAAGAATAATTTTTCATATATTATTTTTATTGGAAGTATGTTAAATACAATTTAAAATCTTTGACACTGATCACAGGTTTTAAATCTAGGTGTGCAGTTCGTATACGCATGGATAAAGAAAACTAATAAGTTTAGACATGTGATATGGCAGTCATTGTATTATAAAATTATTTGTATTAAAGCAATTATTTATACAAATCAGTCAATTTTATTACAATACAAAAGGCAAAACTAACGGTACACAATATAGTCCCGGTACCGACGCTGATGTATGGAAGTGAGACCTGAAGCTGGAAGCTGGGCAGTGGAAATGAGATCGCAGATCCATTTATGACAGAGTAAAGAATGAAGAAATAAGGTAATAAGGGAATGTAAAGCTGATCTAAATATAGTGAGTAAGATTAAGAAATGATCATTAAAATGGTTTGGTTGTATGGAACGGGCGAATGAGGAGAGAATGATAAAGAAGATATATAACGCAAGTATCGATGACACCGGATGTCCACGGAAGACTTGGCACGACCAGGTAAACCTGATACTGGAGGATGGTCCTATTAGAAACCTCAATAATCGGCGAGCTGGTATGAGAAGATGTATTAATGTGGATGAGGCGAGATCTGTGTGCCAGGACAGAAGAGTGTGGTGCTCTATCCTCTCTGTCTACCCCCGCGGGGAAACGGCGCGATGGTAAGATAGTTACAATATTTGCATTAATAACGTGACGCGCTACCTCTCTATAATAATAAAATATTGTGTATAAAGAGTGAGATCTAATATAATTAAAATTATATTTGAATTAGATAAACATTTTCTTAAAAATCACATTGTTTAATGTTGTATTGTTTTAATTTTAATGATTATCGGGGTAAAAATGAGGTTAAAACAAACATTTGATGACAATTATGATGATGTCAATAATGTATTTCACAGTGTTTGATAGATTTGAAATATAATAAACGTAATCTCTATTAACTTTTTGTATAATATAAATTAGTTTTATCAATTATATGGCTGCGCACGGCACAGCGCAACAACAGCAAATTTTGCTTTCAGCATGTTATTAATTAATATAAAAACTAAATAAATACTGAAATATTAAATACTTAAAAAAGTGTGCGTGTTTGTTAACAAAGCGGTCTATCAATTTATCGTATCAATGATGTAATAAATGCCGAAAGGAACGCGATAATACTATATGGAGGAAAATAAATTTAATTTGGGTAAGGCGGCCGACACGCACAGCGGTCGGCTCCAAGGCCAATGTCAGGTAATAGTTTATTACTTCTCAGACACCTGGTGGTCTCCTGGACTGAACTACATTCATGCAAGTGCTTTCAGGGTTGGATTTGTGATAAAATAAATAAATTTAATTAAAAAAGGCTAGAGATTTTCCTCTTTTAAATTTATCTTCCTTATACAGAAAAAACTGTTTTATTTCATTTTTCTATAGAGGATTAATGGAAAATATATGTAAGTATGGGGTAATTACAGGGCTTACGACCTGTCTTCGGCTGGCTTAAGTGTCATTTTATATATATGTATATATTCACCAATTCTCACCCCTTAATCTCCACATTTTTCTCATAGTGATGACATATATGCTGTTTAAAAAAATAAGAAAACATGTATTATTAAATTTGGTCCATAGATGGCGATGGTGTAGTGGTATTCGAAGCGAGTCCACGTACTGACTTATATACAACTTTCACAACGCTAATGGCCCTTGTCCACGATTGAGATTTATGAGAGATTTTTATCTCAAAACAATCTTTGAGATACGGATTTTGCTTCCATGAGATTCAATGGAGACAACTCTCAGCTATCGTAGTCCCCGTGTACTCATCATGTTTCAAAGATTCGCCGTTTCGCGTCTTACTTCACGCTCAAGCGTCGCACATCACTATCGTAAATCAGTTGTGTGATTTTGTGTGCTGTGTGCCCAAACTGCATGAATACTTATAATTGAACGCCTCAATGAATGTTAATGTTTAATGACTTCTACTAACTTTCAGAATAGATAGGTTTCAGTGACATTTGTGTGCACATGTCACACCTCAAGGCTCAAGTTTTTGTCTCTTTCTACCGATCGAGTGTTGTGAAAAGGGTATTAGTGACGCAGTGCCTCACGCAACATAATTAAGGGCAATTACGAAGGTCACTCAGGTTGCTGTTGTGATTATACAATTAATTAGGATTATGCTTTGCATGGCCGACATTTCGATGGCAGACCTCGCACTTGGCATGCGATTTTTGCATACAAATATTATCGATCTAGTTTGTTATATTTCTCATTTGAAAAAGCATAATGATAGTCTTCCTTCACTTGTATGTCCGTTTGTTGAATGTATATCTGTTTGTCCGTCTCCTACACGATTCTATACTCATATACGAAGCATGGCTATCCAATATTCTAATATAATTTATACAATACCTACACTAATAATTCACTAGTCCTACAACACTCCCACTACATATTTTTTATTTTTTTATTTCTCTTTTTATTCCTGTCGATGATTTAAATAACACTTTAACACAGACTTCAGTCTAGCAAAGTAGCCAGGACAACGCTGTATATATCAGAGGTAAAGTCTACTTCATACCACACAATATGAGTATTAATTGTGTCTTATATTTATTATGTTATAATATATTCACCTCTGTTAGAACAAAAATATGTATGTCATCTAATAAATAAATAAATAAATAAATACCCACCGATCTAAATAAAATATTGCATATCATTTAATTGGTATGACAGTTACTGTCTAGTGCAACATAATTATTGTATTTAAAAAAATTTACGATATTAACTGAGTATAATTTTTATCGTGATTATAGTTACGAGAGGTGCAGTCCCTTTCATCAACAGAAAACTTATGTCGTGATAGAAATATTACTCGATTGTGAGTGTGTTACAAAGTATGGTTGATTTAGAAAATATATTTGTAGTTGTTACTATTCACGACCTTGTGCAAAACAAGGCACCCTCCCCATAGAAGAATTATTAAAGCGTTTCGAAACTAAATGCATATTTTAACACAATACAAAAAGCTTACGTTTTACGAAATAACATACTTGCTATCTATTTTAAATTATACATGACTAAATCCTTGGTAACGCCGGGCACGATCTACTTACTAGTGATTAATAAACATTTTTACATCTGACATTTTAGACGGTATTGATCGAATTTAATTGAATTAATAAAGGCAGGTCGCCTATGCTATGAATAGATCTAGAGAGGGTTTTTATCAATACACCACACCAACCCCTTTAATGCCCTACAAATGAAACGAATTAAATAGTGCTAACTATTTTTAAGTCATCATTTTAATTTGATCTGACACACATGGATAAAGATCAATCTGAAGCAATAATTAATTAACTAACAAAACCTAAAAATATGCCATTTGTCCGAATTCAGATATTCAACACTTTTTATATATCGAAAGTGATGGTATTCGAGAAAGTGGAAAGCAAGACAACGTGCAAAATACTTATAGATAATGAATGTTTGGAACAAGTAGATGAGTTTGTGTATTTGGGAAGTATGTTTGATAGAAACGGAAAGACAGAGAAAGATATCGAAAGGAGGATGACTGCAGGGAATAAATAAAAAAATTTTAGCTAATGAGAATTTGTCAACTGAGGCAAGACGAGCGGTTCACAATGGAGTCCTGGTACAGACACTAATGTATGCAAGTGACTCCTAGAGCTGGCAAAAGAGGAACGAAAGTAGACTTAATGCAGTAGAAATGAGATCACTTAGGCGTATGTGTGGCAGATCCATTTATGACAGAGTAAAGAATGAAGAAATAAGGAAAGAATGTAAAGGTAATCCAGATTAAGAAAGGATCATTTAGGTGGTTTGGTCATGTGGATCTGATGAATGAGGAGAGATTGGTAAGATAGATATGTGACGCAAATGTTGATGGCAGCAGAAGTAGAGGACGTCCGCGGAAGACTTGGTACAACCAGGTAAACCAGATACTGGAGGATGGTCCTGTTGGAAGCCTCAATAATCGTCGAGCTTGTATGAGTAGAAGTATGAATGTGGATGAGGCGAGAATCGTGTGTCAGGACAGAAGAGTGTGGTGTTCTATCCTCTCTACCTACCCCCGCGGGGAAATGGTGTGATGGTAAGTAAGCAAGCATCGCACAATTTTTTATTTATTTCTAATCAAATTTTTAATAGTCCATATCCATGATCATATCTTTAATCTCTGAGGCAGTGTGCACTAGATGCGTCATTCTAATCCACGAGCAAACATCATATTCATAGATAATTTTTTTCTGGATTCTGTACAATTTTTTAGTCATACTCGAGTCAATATCCAAGAAAAAAATTCATCTGTGGATAAGGGACATATAATATTTTTCAAAAATAAGGTTATTGAATGGCCATGAAATCATAAGGAAGACTTGTTCTGATGCTTATATACCAGAGGAATTTGAAAGGGACGGATATTTTTGTTTTTTCTACCACTACGAACGTGTTATTAATATAATTATTTAATAATTTATTATTATTATACACGCCCTATTCAGGCATTAAAATATTTTTTTAAATAAAAGAAAATATCAAGTAAAGCAATTTATACGTCACCATTGAGTTGAGACACAAAAAATGTAGTCCTGTAAAGAGTTAAATTCACAGAAAAAAGTTCGATTATCTCCGCATATTCATTCCCCAAATCCCCTAATGCATGTGTTCTGACATTACCCCTCTAATAGAATAATGAATTGTGTCTCGATGCCAACAATCTGGGGGCAGTCTATCATACCATTGATGATGATGAGGTCGGTCATCGTACGTCTCACCGATAAGTATGTTTCTATTTAAATTAAAATGAAGTATTTTTTTAAATCATTTATACAATGTTTTTCAAACAACAGAAAATAGTTTAAAACGTGAGACTGTTTTTCTAGATCAGGACAAGTCTAACTGGAAAATTGCCGAAATATTTTTGTAAAAAAAATTCTGTGTTTCATTTCTCGTGTAAAATATTGTAAAACATTTCTCAATAAACAGTAAATAATCTGCATCGTTACTTGTTTTTTGTAGGATGTAGGATGGTCAATTCTAATAAAAAATATATATATCAACAGATGAATAATTTGAAAGTTACTCAACATTGTCAGTGCGTAATCAAAATATACGCCGTAACATTCGCGCTCACCGTACTGAACCTTTACTGCAGAAGGTACCAGACCTGGGTACTTAATACCTGACTAGTACGAAAACCGGTAAGTGGTTAACTCATCGCGCCAGCTCAACTCAAGAGGTAACTTTTCTTCACTATCCGGTTTACCTTGGAAGTGCTCCGCTAGTGCTGTCCTTCAGGAGTTCACGGTGATGATATTGTGTTCGCACGCACGAAGCGTTCTGCAACCAGATCTGGTCAGGCTCATTACACTGACCGACCTGTAAACAGGATAAACACTAGATATTGACGTTGTTTCTTGATTGGATATTTGAGCCTTTCTAGAGATTTACATAATTACTGGCGACGGTAGCTGCGGGCCAGAAATTAAATGACGCATAGATATAGAGCGAAATGTTCAGATTTGAAAAGATATGGATAAAACCGGGGTATTTCCAAGATAACGAAGATTAGGCTTGTGTACTGTCTATGGTGTATTTTATACTTTTATATGGTGTGGAATCGTGGACCCTGGATTGATCCCTTTTGAGACGCACGAATGTCTCCATTCTACAGGAACTGAACATCAAGGATAGACTTTTAACCTGAGACGAATCCTTCAATTCTTTGGGCATCTTGCGAGAAGGGAAGATAGCTTGAAGAAGCTTGCTGTGATGGGCCACGTCGAATGACGAAGATCCCACATACGTTGGACCGACCGTGTGTAAAAGGCTACAGACATTTCTCTGACAACAGACCTAAGATCTGCAGGCTGCCGAGAAAAGTGGAGAAGCACAGTCAAGATGGCGGGAGGTCATGGAGTTCACGAGAGACTGACATGAATGATGACAGATTCACATAATTGATAAATGAAATTAATAGATTTTATGAACTTAATTTATTGAAAAAATTGGCTTTGTGTGGTTATCAAATCTAGCCAAATTCAACATCATTTAAAAATCAGACTTATTTTCAATAGTTGACAAATTGAGACAGGTTTATTTTCAAACAGCGCCAAATCCATTTCCCAATTACGTCATCACAAAGACCGTCGCCATTTTGGCGAAACCCATACACAGTGAAAGTGATGGGAGAGACCACATGTTCTTTATCTTAAAATCATTACACGAGTCATTTTTTCATTTGATCAAAGAATGGATTAGACAAAATTTGAAAATATTATTTTAATTGTGAAATTGCAATTTGTTATCGCGTACACATATCTTTGATAATTAAAACAAATTCGATAAATAAACAGAAAATATCTATTTGTCGAAAAACATAGTTATCACCGCGCCTTGAACCTCATTCGAAATTTTATTGTACATTGTTGATAACTGTTAGAGTTTGTAATACGTGCTAACCATACAGCCGTGTTTGCATTATTCGCTTTCAAGTACCGCATCATGTGTTTTGACATTTGTGACTTTGGAACCCATGCGCTTTATACCTTGTATAGTAGTTTTAATATCTTGTTAACTCTTCTCTGTTTTTGACATTTACGTATTTTTTAAACCGTGTTTCTAAATTTACAATCACACAAACTATCTAACGTGTCTCTTAAAATTAAATAAAATAAAATATAATATATAAAAATAATTGTGAGGACTGTCACTTTGTAAATGTAAATGTGTGTGTGTCATGAAAGTGAGTAAATGATTGGTGGGGGACGAACCTTACAAGAGGCCGTCTCTGGGGGAACAGCTCTCTTCCATCGAAGCTTCTTCTGAATAACTATTATATTACTGTACAACGTGTTGTAATACATGTATAATATTGTTACCTGCAAAGACTGAGTTTCACTTACAAGGAATTAGGACCCAAGTAATTAGACAGTAATCAGAGGGAATCTAGTGGTAATTCAAGATTTATCACAATAATAAAATAATTTGTTTAAACCACTATTTATGGTGGAAACCACTTTGATGGGGGAAAACTCCGGAAAAAGGGCCTCTCTTTCCCGGAGTTTTCTCGGAAATTTCATATCCCAATGTATGACAGACTTAATATGGTAAAATAACGTATTATTCTATCTGGACTGCACAATGGATGGATCCAAATAATAATAAGGGTAATCATCTTAAAGTAATTCAAGGATCTTTTCCCTGCACCCCCTGGTTCTCAAAAAGGAAAGTCTCCAAAAGAACAGTATCAAATATCTCTAGAATAAGAATTGAGCATTGCCAGGTAGCCTCTCATTTGTTCAGATTGAACTTAATAGATTCGCCAATGTGCGAGTGTGGTGCCGAGGAGGAAACCCTTGACCATATCTTTTTTGCCTGTCCATTGCGGATCACAAGTTTTTTTTACAGTCATCTCGTCAATGGTAATTTTCAACTCCCGATTAACATGTGTCATCTTCTTTCCCTTAACTCGCCACGTTTAATCTATATGATAGCAAGTTTTTTCAACGACAGTGGTATTGACTTGTAATATAGTATTTTCTATTCTATAATATAATGGTAATTTTAGAAGGGTGGATTGCCTATTTAAAAGAAGAAAAATTCGAAAGTCAATTTTAATATTACTTAAAAGCCCCCAATATTGTGACTCATATCAGGCTGATGGGGAATTCTTCATTCAATTAATCAATTATTTTTTTTATCATCATCTCCATCACATTTCTATGAAAGCATTAAAAGTAGTCAGACAACTTTTAAATGAACTGGTGTTACAATCTACAAATAACCCGTATAATATATTCAATATCAATATTTCACTTCTTACTATTTATTACTTGTCTTGCACATATATATTTACTTTAATTTGAATGTAATTTCTCCTCCTTTCTGATATCATCTAGCGTTTCATTGAACATCTTCATCGCACTGTACATCGCCGATTTCTGATATTTCGCCTTCTTCCTGAATAGCAGTCTCATTCTATGTCTTCCTCATGTGCGCTCGTACTCATGTTGATTTGGATCAATTTTTCTTATAAATTCTGCCGATATTTGTTTAGTGAGGATTTAAAAAATAATCACCTTATCATTGAAATATATTTTCTGTTAAAATGTCATCATATTAAGGTCTTTCGGCATTGTACTGATCCGAGTAAATCTATTTTTTCTTATAGTTTTATTTTGCAGTAATGATAATTATTAATTAAATGTATTAATTTGAAAGATGTACATATAAAATAAATTTTATCGAAAAATATTTTTGTCGCTACCGAGATTCGAACCTGGATCCTTTTCTATTAACCAACTATGCTACAGCAGTCGTTCTATTATTTTGAATGCCATCTACTTTGTTTTTACGGAATCTCAAATGCCTTTGAGTACACCGATAGCAGACGCCAGAATTAACAATTCATTTTTATTAAATTTTGGACACATTGATACAACTTATCCCGGTAACAATAACAATATTTTTCGATGTAATTGATTTTATATGTATATCTTTCTAATTAATACATTTAATTTTAGTATTTAAAATATCACAGACATGTGTTCTGAAAAATTGCAACTTCACAATAAGAATTTGTTCTCTTTAATAAGGAATTTATTATTTTATCAGTACCTACTAATGAATCTCATAATCCTTCCCAAGTCAGATTTTTTTGGTCACGTGTTTTCTACCTAGAATGTATTATGACTCCCAAATATTTAAATACGGTAATTTCCTTCAAACTTTCACGATCTATGATAGTTGCTTGTATAATTGGTATTGGTTTATAATCTTAATTTTGTTTAAAAAAAAATCAACGTATAAGTTAAGGAATAACAAAATAAGTTATATTGTTTGACGTAATTATGTAATTTATGCCGGTAGTTAATACTTCATGCGAAACACACACAGCAATAGTTATTAATATTTAATCGTTTACAATTAAGTAATGATTATATAAGTAATTAATATATATATATGAATAGTCATTATGAAAATAAGATAAATCATTTATCGAAGATATTTCAATCAAACATAGTATGTGCGCAACATTGAAGCGAAAAATACTTCAAGTTCATTCATTATGTATTTATTAAAAGCGTAATAATTGTTTACTGTCGCGCAATGAGACCACGGTTATGTAAAAGTATTATATCATATTAAAGTGTGTATTTACAAGGTTAACCACCATATTCCACCACCACGCCCATGGGACCAAACGGAAGTTGAACCACAATAGAAGAACTACGTCCAGGGCAAAGATTTTAAGGTTTTAAACAAGGTTTATGACAGAAATGAGACACTCTACAACAATATATATATATATCGGTTTTGAACAGATTTATGCCACAACATTGTATTTCTTATTGAGCATAGAATGGTATATTAAATAAACAAAAATACTATCAAATATAATACAATTTCAAAGTGAGCTTATCTGCAACAACACTGTATATCATCCAAGATGGCCGACGCTCCGTCTATCTATCAAAATTTATAAAAAAACGATTTACAGTGTTGATGCAGTGGTGTTGTAGACAAATCGTACCCTCGAAACAACACGGTGTCATGTGATATTTACATCAAACTGAGATATCGAGCTTTAAACTTTTAAATATTAATTTTTCATTTTATTTGGCGGCGTTCATCGCTCTTAAGGCGGAATTTTTTTGGGCACGATGTATAATATAACTCATACATTTTATTTATATTCAAATCAACAGTAGTTCTATAATAAAAACTGGTAAAAATACAACTCTGTTTTAATTTTATCTCCTAAACTACTAAGAAATTTGTCATTTTTGTGATATAATATATTTTTAAAGAGATAATTATCGTCAGTATTTTGATACAAAAAAGCCAATTTTGTCAGATATCAAAATTTTTATTGTTTATGGAGATATATTACAAAATAATTAAAATTATTAACATATAATATTATTGACGTGAAATAAAGTGGGTATTTGGAACATTAATTGCGGGACATGCACATTATTTATAGAAACATAAATCCGATAGTTTATACAACACATTTGTGATTTTAAATCTTAATTAAATCTTTGTGTAAACAAGACGAATTTTTTAACATTAATGGTTATTATATCGTCAGCGTTTAAATTTTCATTCCAACCAAGTCATATATTAAAAAAAAGTCTGGGAACTATTTGATTGCGTACAAAATGATCACGTGTGTGACACCAAATTGAAAATATTGAAATAAGGAATGAGCGTCAATTCATGTCTATATAGTCTGTGTGTTATACGGTGTTCACGGGCTAGTGCAAAATAATGGTACCGTCTAACTTGGACAGATATGTGACAATACTGCTTTCGTCCGCCATGCTTTTATCACACGTTACATAGCCACCCGAGCTAGATTGTACCTTTAGCCGATTATGGAAATTGCTATAAAATAATCTGATAAAAATCTAAAATAATCGTCGTGCTTTTTGAGAGTGGGGAGTGCGTCCCGAACACACCAAGCTTGTATATTAATTAATTACTCCAAGATTATAGTTATTACCATTGTTTACCGATTAACGATTAATGAATATTACTCGAAAAACTCAGAGTCGCACTAGTATTTTTTAACAGGTTATAAAACAATAAACAATACACGTATACGAAAAATAATTAATTTTATAGTGAAGACATTAAAACAAATTTACTATTAAAGCGAAAAAAGTTCTTCTTTCGAATAGGCGATCCATCCTTCAATAGTGATTTATGCCATTAATCAAGTTAAAACTTTATTTTACAGAAAAAAGTACGATAATATTATAGAATAGGAAATATTACATTACAAGTCAATACTATTGTCGTTCAAAAAATTTGCTATTATATAGATTAAATGTGGCGAGTTAAGGGAGAGAAGATGGCACAAGTTAACCGGGAGTTGAAAATCACCATTAACGAGATTACTGTAAAAATAATCTGTGATCCGCAATGGACTGGCAAAAAAGATATGGTCAAGGGTTTCCTCCTCGGCACCACACACACACACATTGGGGAATCTATTAAGTTCAATCTGAATAAATGTGAGGCTACCTGGCAATGTCCAATTTTCATTCTAGAGATATTTGATATTGTTCTTTTGGCAAAAAAAGTTGTTAAACACATATTTTATTTCTTTAATTGTGTATGTTAAAATAATATTAAATTTGGAGAAAAATAAATGTTACGTCATTTGTTTACGCTGTTGACTAACAATATTGAGTCAAAAATGTTTTGTCGTCATATTTTGATAAATACGTCACACGACAATGACTTTATCCTAACAGCGTGTGTTCACTGAATACGACGACATAAGTTCGATTCAACAGCGAGTACAAAGTAAAAAATATAGTCAAACAGAAGCAAAAATTTACAAACATTTATTCTGTTTTAACTAGTGATGAGCTCAAAATCACGAATCGTGACTCAATCACTGATATCTTTGAGTCACACTCACTATCAGTGATTGAATATCTGGGAATATCGTGATTCACGATTAATTTTTTTATTATATTTATATTTGGTTGTGAACCGTGATTCAGCACCTGCGCATTTGAGAAGAAAATATTCATGAAGGAAAGACGTTATCTAGTAGATTCTGCCAAAGCATTTTACGTATTTGATCCGAAACGCTGAGAATTTGACTCGAAGAATAAATAAATAAAAAATTTTAAGCGTCCTCTATCTCTTTGTGATGATATTAAATTAGATATACCTATATGAATTATTTATGCTAGAATATATTTATTTATTTTGTGTATTGTGATATTGTCTGGAGCGTGCGTATTAGTAATGAAACTGTAATCACAGTCTCGGTTTTAAATCACTGATATTATGGAATACCAATCACAATCACACCACTGGGTCAAGAGTAGCATTTATTCCCATCAATTTTATCCAACAAAACACTAACGGTCAGTGGATTAACATTTGACGTTTGACGTACAACAAGCGTGAAGTGAGACGTAAGATAAAACATCCGTATTGGCGGCAAATGGCGATGCTCGAATCTTTGAGAGTTGTTTGGCGTGTACACTCTGGACTACGCCAGCAGAGAGCAAAACCCCTGTCTCAGAAATAATCTCGAGACTAAGATGTCATAAAAATTTCATCCATAGACACGGACCATAAGAAGACACACGTTTTACAGTGAACGTCACTGAAGATACAATTTTTCAAGTTTGTAAGAAATTTGAAAATAACCAATTAATTAAAGCACTCGGTGCACGAATCCCACCCGCCGCGCTCCCAATCCGGCCCTGCCCAGCCGCGCCGAGATGGATGTGATGCCGCTTGCGTCGGATACCAGCCCACACCCGGTGGGGGAGTTGATTTCAAGGCTGTTTGTTTCACGATATTGTCTTATTTTAAGCATAGGTAAATATATTATTTATATCACCTGATAATAATGTGTCTGCCAGCATAACGCCAAGCTGGATCTCAGGCAAATTAACATAATGTTTATTAAACGCTAACCTGCATAACTTCAAAAGAGTAATAATTAGTTATCTCGGTATTGGGAGTAATTTATTATTGTAGAAGGCCGCTGGTTTTGCCTTTTGATTTTTACATAGCAAAATTATCCATAGATGACTCAGATAGATGATATTTCTAAGAATTTTACTGATATTTCTAGGTATACAGGTTCTGATGATTTGTGAAAGTATGATCATATTTAGTGAGTACATGACTCACGATAAACAACTTTTTAAGAATGAAGAAAAAACTAGGATTTCGATCGAATCGGAGCCAAGAAGGGAAAACCGTTTTTGACATGTGCACTGGATTCTGAGATTTAAATAAAATATACCACGACAAGATTTAATATGTACATATCTCACGATGGGCAACTGCTAGAGAACTTATTTATTTATTTATATACATGTTTTTGTTGTAACAGAGGTGAATATATTATAATATAATATGATAAACATAAGATACAATTATATTAAATACTCGTATGGGATGGAGTAGACTCCACCTCTGATATATACAGCATTGTTCTGGTTACTTTGCTAGACTGCGGTCTGTGTTAAAGTAGCCAATTTTTTCAACAGCAAATAAAATAGAGGAAAAAAAAATGAAAAGAAAATATGCATTGGGAGTGTGTAGAACTAGTGAAATATCTACCCAATTGGATCATATATTGGGTCCCTATTTTTGTAAACTTATGGGAAGTGAACGTTTCCAATTGGTGCTCAGCGTGTTGTACAGATTCGGAGCTAAGAACATGTAGAATCTTTGATAAAATGTCGCTGTTGCTCTCGGAACTGGCGGGTGGATGTTCGTTGTTTGTCTTGTGTTGTGTCCACGATTTATTGCTCGGGGTGAGTTGTTGTTAGCGTGCAAATATTGGACGAGTCTCAACATATAGATTTGTCTCATGTCTAGGGCATTGTACTCTTTAAATATAAGATCTGATGGATAACTAAAGGGACGTCCGCTTATTTTTATAACGATGAAATACGTCGTATTTCGTCGTGAGGGATGGTTTCTGAGAATGTATGTATTTAGAGTAAAAGTTTTGTGAATTTTTTAAATAGTTCTCAAAGGTTGTTAAGTTAAATAAATTATTTTAGCTATATACAAGCTAGTAAATAATAATACAAATTATTTTAATCTATTAGAAAGATATACAATATTTAGTTGCTACCGGGATAGATAGAGGTTTTTTGCTATATATAATTAATATTATTTGTTATTAGGAGGACACATTCTTATTGTGAAGTTGTAATTATTCAGAACACAAGTCTGTGATATTTTAATTTGTCGTCGAAAATAATGTGGCTGTAGCATAGTTGGATAATGCACCTTCCCCGGTTTGAAAAGAGATCCCGGTTCGGTTCCCAGTGGCGCAACAATATTTTTCGATAAAATTGATTTTATATGTATATCTTTCTAATTAATACATTTAATCAGTATTTTAAATATTATTTATATTAAAATAGCACATAACTATGTTCTACAATTGTAACTTCACAACAAAAATGTGTTTTCTTTAAAATAGTTATATTTATTATATTATGGTTTTTCAGAACATAGTTCGTCGATAATTGAAACAAATTAGATATATTCCAATGATGTCTATTCTTTTTCGATAGACAGATTTTCTGTGTAAGCTAATTTTTAATGTAATGTGTTAAAGTATATAAATTTAATGAATTTTCGCGAACTATCAAAGTTTTGTTCGCTTTGTCGGCAACATTACAACGTTCTGACTCCGTGTCAAGTTATTGAATGGACCAATTACTCGGAAGTCCTTGAGTGATTAAACAATTAATTGGTAAGATGCATTTCAATCAGAGCGAACTGGTTCTGATAGCAAATACATTCTCCATTAATTAAGACGATCACAATACTTCGACATCTTGACAATTACTAAGTGTTTTTTTTATAATTTGTATAAATCATAGTTTTTACTTAGCGTCCAATTCAATAGGTTCCTGGTCGTTGGTACGACTGCTTTGATGTAAACATACGCAATTTTAAATTAATCAATTTTGGTCTCAGGTGAGTTTAGGACTCTTTAAAAGGTGTCCTGATGTTATGCTAACTAGTTTTTACAATTATCTGCGTGATTTACAACATTTTTTTCATCTATACATAGATATGAAAAAAGATTAAAGAAAAAAAAGATTATTGATTGTGGGAAGCATTGGAGTAAAAATGTGTTTTTAAATAATCTTACTTCAAATTCAATTATAAAAAATATACCAAATTCTATAAAACCAACTTTTTACACTAATAACAAATTAAATAATTATATATTAAATAACAAGGATAGAGACGATATTTAAAAAAAATCGGGGGTCTACAAATTAATTTGTAATGATTGCAATTATTCTCATATAGGTAAATCGTGCAAAAATTTTGATATTAGAATTAAGGTGCATTTGAGATGCCTAAATAATAATAACTATTCAGAATTTTCCAATCACCTTTTGGAAATAAGCCATTCCTTTGATATAATAAGGGTTTAGAAATTATACATACAAATACTAGGGGTTTAAAGTTAGATAAATTAAAATTTTTAGAAATTAGAAAAAGTGTTAATAGCAAGATTAATATTATAAATAACCAAATCCTCTTTGCAAATAGTCACCTTTTAAATTTGTTTTCATATTAGTTCTTACTTATTCAACATTTTATAGTTTTGTTGTGATCTATGCATATATTTTAAATTTCAGTATACATTGTTTCCTGAAGAAGATACTATAAGTGTCGAAACATGTAGAATAATTAATAAATAGTAGTTTAAACAAAGTGGTTTGTCTAATTATTAATATAAAATGAGGCCACAAAGTAATTTTCCAAATATTGAAGTAGTGATATATTTTCCGTTTCATCACAAATATTTAAAAACCTAATAACACCTTCGATGCAATATGTTAATTATTTATCGTTGTTTTTATTTTTGTGTTCATACCCGTGTCGTTATCTTGTCCATGTAAAATATTTTAGGATGTAAATAAATTGTCACCTTTTTATTTTCTCTATGTCCAATGCTTTTAATCTAATATCGGTGTTATTTAAAGTAAATAAATAAATGAAGTGGTTTAAATAAAGTATTTTGTATTATTATTAAAAAAAAAGATATCAAATATTTATGCAAATTACTAGTTTTTAGGTAATGTTGAGAATAATATCATTAGATGCGCAACGTTGTAATCTTAAATTATAGAATATTTTTTACTGTGGGGGCGGCGATTCAAACCGGAGAGTGACAGGGGTGGCGGTGGTTTCCAACTGCCGCCCCCACACTGCTGCATCTTGAGATTAAGGCAGTGTGAGTTGACAAAAGAAGATTGAATGCACTGGATATGCGCTCACTCAGGTGTATGTGTGAAAAATCTATGTTTTATCCCGGTAGCGTAAAAACAATATTTTTCGACAAAATTGATTTTATAATTAATACATTAAATTAGTATTTAAAACGTTCTGAATAATTACAACTTCACAATAAGAATGTGTTCTCCTTAATAATAATATAAGTTGGATCAATGTGTCCAAAATTTAATAAAAATGAATTGATAATTCTGGCGTCTGCAGTCGGTTTACTCAAATGTATCTGTGATTCCGTAAAAATAATGTAGATGGTTTTCGAAAAATAATGGAACGACAGATGTATTAATTTGAAAAAGTGTAACATATGGGTTCGAAAAGTTGTCATGAATAATACTGGCGTTATAACACAATTGGTAGTGTACTTCCCCGGATTGGAAATAGAGATCAAAAACAATATTTTTCGACAGAATTGATTATATATGTATATATTTATAATTAATACATTAAATTAGTATTTAAAACATCACAGACCAATGTTCTGAATAATTACAACTTCACAATAAGAATGTGTACTCCTTAATAATATGTTTTATGTATTTAAACGAAACCAATGAATGAGAGAAATAAACTATGTCTGCGGAAGATATATCTCGATCAGGTAAAGCGGCTACCGGAAGATGGGTCAAATTGGTTAGATGGGTTAATGATAGATTAAAACGTAAACACTACTGTAATAATTGAGCTAATTATACCGCTTTCGAATACTGTTTGCCATAGATAACTGGCATCATTTAAGACTAGTTATGTCTGATGGACTTCAGGTGCTAACGCAAATGTATAGATGTGAAATCTGGAATTGGCAAAATAAGATCTACGCGGAAATACAGACGCAATGACGAATGCAAATGTGTGAAAAATATACGTACCATTGAATGAACGAAATAAGGATCTTATTGTAGCACAGTTGTTAGAACTAAAAATGGTTTAAGCGTAAGATGGTTTAGTCATGTGTTACGTATGAGTAAGAAGGATAGGCTAAAGTAAATATTTAAAGCGAGTATTAATGGCGACAAATATGTTCTGATGTTGTGAAAAGAAATTAGACTGAATGCAGTGGAAATATTAGGATAATAATAAGGGCGAAACGTATTGTAGATTAAACAGAATTAAATACGGGTCGTTTAGGTCGTTTAGCCACGTGGAACAAATGAATGACTAGAAAATGTTAAGAAATATGAGTGTTGATGGCATCATACGTGAAGAACTGGCTTGACCAGGGAAACCAGATACTGGATGATGGACCCGTTAGAAGTCACATGAGACGATGTATGTATGAACGTCTTCTCTACCTGCCCCTTCGGGGAAACATGATAATGACACCCAGGTTAGTCACTCAATGGGCAATTTGAAAATTTTAGAATAAATTAGATTTTTTTGTTGATATATATATATAATTAAAGAGCAAGTTTCGATACAGTTGCGCCAGTGTTTAATTTTGAAAACTATACTATACTATACAGGCTTAAATAAATAACATTTATAAAAGTGGGTGAAAATCTCGTTAACAATAAAAGAAAATATATGTTTACACGTAATAGTTGGTAGGATCGATTTAAATTATGCATTATTAAATATATGGGTAGTAGGTATGTTGATTCGTTTATGCAAATGAAACATCCTGAGAGAATTATTTTTCTCATCAAAGACAAAAAACAAAGTGCCAGATGATTATATTATTCGAAATGATGGATGGATATAGCACCAAAATTCCCACTATCCGATTCATTAATTCCGTATTTGAAACTGATTTTATAACTAAAGCGAAAATTTTAAAATCGATAAACTTTTAATAAATTCCTTCCAAAATGTACAAACATGATTTCAAGTGCAGTTATCAAATGTAAAATGGCCCCTATTGCCAGTAAATAAGTTTCAAACACGTCAACTTCTTCTTTCTTCAAATGGATAGTGGCGGTTTTGTTTCTGTACCCCTCGATATAGTTACCAAATATGGATCTTCATTGAGATAGTGAGATTAAAAATCCAGGCTGCAAAAATTAGAATCACGCAAATATTGCATTCTCTATTTTCGTCAACTGAATAATTTGAGTTTTGTTTCTACACTCTTTATAATATACTTGCATATTTATCATAAACCTGTCACTGCTGAATAGAAGCCTCCCTAAAAGTGAATTCAGCACTTCTCATCACTCCATCGAGCTAAAGGATGGCCAACCAGTGCAAGGTAAGGCTTCCTTCCATTCCAGGATCTTCCTCCATCATTTCTTCAAATACCATTTAACTGTACAGATTTTATGAGCAACATCTGTTATCTTGTGGGTGCAGCCAGTTTACGTTATTTAAAAGTGTATGACAAACAAACGGCAATAATTATTATTATGTTAATTAGTAAATCAATGGTTGAAGACCGCTGCCTTGGGCGTGGTAAGATCCGCATTTGTGAACAGTATTTCTTAATTTTATTATATCTATTACAAAAGCGGAATTCTATCAGGTAAGGTCAATACTGGCTATACTCTGTTCATTTTATATATTTATGCGAGACCGGGTTTCTCAATTGGAGTTTGTGCGTGTTACAATATATCGGTTGACAAATATCTATCACAAACAATTACACACATATTTTGTGTAGTGTTATGTCTGTCTGTGCGGTGGGAAGATCGATGCTTTTTCGACTGGCACCAATCGCTGTCAGTACCTCGTCGGTAACGGATAATTTAACAGGAGTTTGGTAGTATTTCGAGCGATTGAGATAGTTCGCGGAGGTCGATCGAAACGCATACAACATCGGAGATCGATTTAAGTGCATCCAACATAGGATATCAAATTCGTTCAACATCTAAGATCAACCTATCATTAGCGGAGGACCACAGCAACCAGCAGTCCAGGTTAGTGGTGATTTGTCTTACTGTATAGATAGTCATATTATCAGTAGAAAACCCGAGGATAACAAGAAGCTATCACAAACATGAATATCGTCATTCGAAGATACCAATATAGGGAGAAATCGTATTGTTGCATCGCAGTGTTGCCTAGATTAGAATGTTTAATATTTATTTATTTATTTATTAGACTTTATTGACATACATGTTTTAGTTGTAACAGAGGTGAATATATTATAATATAACATGATAAACGTAAAATACAATTATATTGCAATTAGATACTCGTAGTTTATTGTGTCGGATGGAGTAGACTCCACCTTTGATATATACAGTATTGTCCTGGCTACTTTGCTAGACTGCAGTCTGTGTCAAAGTAGACAGTTTTTTTCGTGCTGTTGTGGTGTTATTTAATTCAAGAAAGATAAAGATTCGATAATAAAATAAAAATAGAGAAAAAATATGTAGTGTGAGTGTTGTAGAACTAGTGAATTATTAGTGTATACTGATTATGTTAGAATGTTGGATAGCAACGCTTTTGGTTGATCTCCACCCAATTGGATCATATATTGGGTCCATATTTGTGTAATCTTATTGGAAGTGAACGATTTCCAGTTGGTACTGAGTGTGTTGTAGAGTTTCGGAACTAAGAACTTATAGAATCTTTGATAAAATATCGTTGTTGCTCTCGGAACTGGTGTGTATTATTAAGCTATGCACTGTTTGTCGTAGCTGAGTTTCGAAACATACACTAGTGATAGATTTAGATAGAAATACTACATACTTAACGGTGTACCGTGATTGAATTATGAAAAATTTCAATGCGCTTTCTTCGATCACTACCAGAACTCCCTGAAATCACCCTCCGTTAAAAAGTATTTTTAAAATATATAAATATGTATGATGTAGTTGTTGTTAATATAATTTTATACATCAAGAAAATTAAATGACAATGGGCAGGCCAACGAACGAATACAGACATTCATTTATACCGTGGTGAAATTAAGGGATTGACAGGCAGCCCTAAACCCGCTGGACTGACGAAATCATCAAAATTTGAGGAAATAAGTGACAGCTAATCCAGAAGGCCAGAGAAAAGTGGAAAATACATCCAGCAGTGGTTATAAAACAGCTGATAATGTGTAACGAATGATGTATAATATGTATATATTGCAATATAAATAATATTGTAAACTTTTGTTGACACAGTTACTCTTTAAGGTATCTCTAATCATATTCGATCAAAAATTGATATTGTAAATATTTTGAATATGTTTTGCCATTTTGTTTCAATTGCAGCTGTTTAAAAAGTAAAAACATATTTTCACAAACATACAAAATCTACCCGACCAGTTGTATGCAGCGAGTAACAGAATGATTTTTTTAACTTGTTAATCTAGTTTGCATTTGATATGATTGTGAGGTTATTTCGAACCAAATGAGCGGTAGATTGTGTTAATAAAATCACGAAATTACCATTTAAGTATAAGCGTATAAAAACATATTATTAAGTGTGATATCTCATTCTTCAAATAATAATATCTAATATATATATATATAAAATACAATAGTTAATCTTTTGAAACTCGAGGTCATATTTTCGTGTTTATAGATTTTTAAAAATTTCTTTGTATTATTTCTGGCAGGTTTTAGCATTAATTAAAATTTACTAGTCAAAAAATACAAGTTGGCACAAAAACTGAAACAATATTTTTGTTACACTAAAAAGATTAATGTCAGTAAAGAACTTAAATACAAATTACTTTGCCTTTATTGACTTTACTATACAGTATGACACAATTGGATGAGGGGGGGGGGGCGTTTTACAAATTATTAAAACTATGTGTATTTGATCTGTTTCGGTAAGCCACTTAATAATTATTGCTATTACAATGTCTCAATAAAATCTACGAAATTGTTTTTTTTTTTAAATATATACCTATACATAAAAGTTAAAAATAAGTAGTAATAATAAAATAGAAAATATCATGTAATTAATTATAATATAATTAAATGTATTAATTATAAAGATATACGTATAAAATCAATTTTATCGAAAAATATTGTTGTTGCGCTACCGGGATTCGAATCGGGATCTTTTTCCCAATCCGGGAAGGTGCATTATCAACTATGCTACAGCGACAGTATTTTTGTTGAGAAATTTTCGAACCTATGTGTTACACTTTTTCAAATTAATGCATCTATCGTTTCATTATTTGAAAGCCATCTACATTATTTTTACGGAATTTCAAATACCTTTGAGTAAGCCGATAGCAGACGCCAGAATTTTCAATTCATTTTTATTAAATTTAAATTATCACAGACCTATGTTCTGAATGATTCACAAATTCACTATAAGAATGTGGTCTCCTTTATAATATAATAGAATTTACGTGTAACGTGTGATTTATAAAAAATACCGTAGTTCTAATACAGATTAAAAAACCTGACCTAGGTATTATATCAGATATCCGCCTTGGTCTGATTTGCGTAACAAAGACACCCAGGGCTGCACTCCTAGCTGCGGGGCTTCAAGGGTCAACGTCTCAAAACTCTTTGTTCATATTTTTAGTAAGCAACTTATTTAAATCTACGTAAAATGAATTAATTTTAAAGAATTAATTTAATGATTGAATATGAATATTAATTAAAAAATATATATGATATAAACATAAATATAATAAATTCATTATAGACCCTTCATACGTAAAATATTGTAACTAACAAATAAGTAATTTTAAGTTGTACTGTTAATATATATATATATATATTTTAAGTTGCAGTATTTTTTATGCATATATATTGTATTTTATTAAATTCTGTCTATCGCAATATTTAAAATAAATTTACTGCCGTTTAAAAATGTATCAATTACTTACGAAATACTGGACTGAAAATGATATATTTATTAGTTACAATATTTAACGCAGTAGACTATAAATTATTTTGCTAAATATATTTTCTTATTTAACGTGTTTTCAAATAATTCAACGCTTTTAAAAGAAAAAATCAAAACTTACCTTAGCTTCAAAGTTGCCGAAAGTGTCCACTTTCAGCAGTGCTGAATGTTGATAATTCAGTATCCACCAGCAAACACAGCACGGCTGCACACCACAACAAAAGATATCACAAAAAAAAACAGATAAACGACTTTTTAAAAATCTAAACTGGAATCGTCTAAATACGTTATTTCCAAATTTAGAACTATTCGTTCAAATCGTGTGAGCTGAAATATATTTCTATGATTTTTTCGTTTTAATTTAGAAGGGTGCTACGTGTTGGTATTTCCGGTGCAAATTTGACGTATTGTCTATGGTTCTGGCCTCCCTAACAGCCGCTACTCCGCGGTCACTGGTGGCTGAATGGAGACTGAAGCTCGCAACGAGCTTATTCCTCTAGCTGCTGGCTTCCGGCCCCCGCCGCCGAGGAGCTCGAGGGTCACGGCCGACTGTTCTATGGTCAGCCGATCGGGTGAGACAACGAGAAAAACCGAGAGTTGCAGGTTTGCGGGTTTTTTGCCGCACAAATTCGCGCTAAAAACTGGACATCTAGGTGCTGATGGTCGATTTATGTCGGCTTCTGAAGAGCAATCTGCAATTTGGAATTCTGATCGAGTATTATAATTGGATTGGTTCCAAGTAACATTCCCTCCGAGCAGTGGTGTAACCTACATCACGATGCATTTGGGCCCACATTAGATAGGGGACCATCGATACATTTCCCAACGTTATTACGGACTACCACAGTAAGAAATGGAATTATAAAATTTAAAAAATTAATTCTCAAATATGTTATGAAAACTCTTAAAATCATTATCGATGTACACACTAGTATAACTCCTCTCTAAACAAATATCAGATATCTCATAAAGATAAAGCTATAATATATATATATATATTTTTATTATATTTAATGGAAAATATATGGAAGTATGGGGTAATTACAGGGCTTACAACCTGTCTTCGGCTGGCTTAAGTGATCACTTCATATATATATACAAATAGTTCACCAATTATCACGCATCAATCTACACATTTATCAATTTTTTGAAAGTTGTGTATATGTTAGTGTGTTCTTGGACATATACAAATATTGCTAATAACTCCTTTCTATTTAGAAAGAACAATTGTATTAGTTTGAGTAATACCATACGTAATATGCACATTGTAACAGTGTATACATACCGCTGTGCATTTTAATTGGTTAGTAGTCGGGGTTGTCGTTTGAACTTAGTTAAAAACACGATATCCACAAAAAATATGCACCGAACGTTGGAAATATGAAAATGTACATTTATTAATTTTTTAATTAGTCTTAGAGTTGTCTTTTTATATTATTTCCAACATTTTTCTTAGTTGAATGCGTTTGTAAGTTATTTTCATTGTTATACATATATAATTACGCACTTACACTATACAAGCCATATACTACAAAATAAATATTCCTAAAAGCATTATATATTTTTATTTTTATTTATTCTTAATATAGTGCATTCTCTAATATAAACAAGATCAAAATAGTTTTTTTTTTACTATAATTTATCTTTCACATTCCTTTCTTGTTTTCTGGCATTTCATTAGAAACCTTCGTCGCACTGTACATCTTCGATTTCTGAAATTTAACCTTCTCAGTCTATCTTTTCCTCTTGTATGATGTTCGTGCTATATGTTCCAATAAACAATTTTTTCTGTATATGTACATATATATATATATATATTATACTTTACCCTATTTCTATCGCATATACACGGCGACGGGAAATATAAAATATATATCGCAAAAAAAACGATTTATACATGAAAATTTAAGCTTTGAATGTTTCGTGTTCTTTTTCCTTATATTTATCTACTTATTTTATTATTATTGTTTATAAACTAACACTAACTTTTGTAAAATCCACATTAAGGCTTATACATTGTTTGTTAGTTTATAAAAAACAATAATTATGTCCACCACAAAGTTAATGTTACAAAAATTAACATTATTTATTAAATGTTGAAAAAATAAATTAAAAAAAGGAAAACACAAATTTGTTGTGAAGTTGCATTTTCAGAACATAGTTCTGTTCTGTTTTAATACAAATTAAATGAACTAACTAGAATACAGAATCTATCTATCTAATTTCGATAGATGGATTTTTTTCTGTACTTATATCATTATAGTTTTATTTTTAAGGATAACACATTCTGATTGTGAAGTTGTCGTTTTTCAGAACATAGTTCTGTGATATTTTTTAATGCAAATGAAATGTATCAATTAGAAAGATATATAACAGTTGTAGAAGTTTTCAACTTCTTTTATCGGTTCCACACATAGTGCTACAGAAACGTGAAATCTACAATTAATAAACACAAATGAAAAAAAAGAAGAAGAAAAACAAAAGCTAATGTAAGAAATTGCAAATCGTACAGAGATTTTAATTTAGACCTTCCTGCGCCCTTTGAAGTGCTATCTTTATTTATTCTAAGATACAGGTATATAACAACATTACAAATAAACAGATAATCAAGTTATTAAGGAGAACACATTCTTATTGCGAAGTTATAATTATTTGGAACATAGGTCTGTGATGTTTAAAATATTAATTAAATGTATTAATTAGAAAGATATACATATAAAATCATGTTTATCGAAAAATATTGTTGTTGCGCTACCGGGATAATAGACTATGTTACAGCGGACAGTACTTTTGACGACAAATTTCCGAATCAATATGTTACACTTTTCAAATTAATACATACATGTTTCTACATTAAATTGTTATTGTTTTTACAAAGTAGACGGCTTTTAAATAATGGAACGATAGATGTATTCATTTGAAAAAGTGTAACATATAGGTTCGAAAATTTGTCGTCAAAAATAATGTCTCTGTAGCATAGTTGGATAATGCATCATCCCCGATCTGGAAAGAGATCCAGGTTCGACTCCCGATAAAATTAATTTTATATGTATATCTTTCTAATTAATACATTTTATTAGTATTTACGATAATCAACTGTTATGTGCAAGACAGCCATTAAAGGCTAACTATCAAGTACACTCTCCCGTGAAGGGACTTGGACGAAACACAATGATGTATGAGTCACGCCATACATGATACAAACCGATGGAGTTCGCACGATTTTGTTTGTTTTTGAAAGTGTAGTGTCCGCGTTCTCGCTGACATGATTTTGTCATAATCTACGTAATAATAATAATTTATATTATTACATGTTTTTGAGTCGGGCTATTACACATACTAATACAATTGTTCTTTCTAAATGAAAATTGGTTTACCCTGTTAATACATCGGATTGAGGATCAGACTATCATCGCGATATGAAAATCATCATTAAGCAGGTAAAGTGATGGTTTTTCTAATTTTTCTTATAGAGTTGTAAATATAATGGAAGACAATTTGGTTCTAACTATATAATTGACATCTTGCTCTCTTAATATTCTGATATGTATTTTCAGGGGGCATTATTCTCATTTTGTATTGGGGCCCAATTTTTTTTAGTTACGCTACTGTCTATTGGTTTGGATCACGGTGTGGGCACACAAAATCGTTTGTGCAATTTTGAGAACCTGTTATTTGTGCGCTGAGGGAGAAAATAAGACAAACATTACCACATCAGTAGAAAAACTAAGTCAACTATTAAAGAAGGCTGCATACTGAGGACACATTTTCCTTCATGAAAAATATGATCCCTCGAGACTCAGCGCGCAGGGGAAGATACAGGGTGAATATTATGTACCAAGCCGATGTTGTTTTTCAATCACTATAAAATGCAACACAATTTTTTATCGATTATTTGATTTATTACAATTATCTATGGAATATGACATTGGCCAAGTGGCCGCCTCTGACAGCGCCACAAATGCGTGCTCTTTTAACCATATTTTTCATAATATTCTCGCACACTTCGATATCACAAGGTTTAGTGGTCAGGGGTTCGAGCAAGTTGGTCGTATTTTCATAGCATAAGCGTTTAGCTTAGGTTGAAAATAGTAAGAATATTAATATGATGTGTAAAAAAGAAAAAAATACGTTATAGGGAATATTAAAATCAATTGGTCATTTTTATAACAAAAAATATATTAAAATAGACTATTCTAAGAAAATTACATATTTTTGTATATATATCCTTTTTACAAGATTGACAACTTTTTAAAATCAATAAATTAATAGAATCGACACTATTGTATAAGAAACAATGAACCCAAAAAAAATCAAAAACATGCGTGTGGGTTGTGTGCTCAGTTCACTGGGAAGGGAGGTAGGAATGACATTTGATTACACTATAAAATTAAATTTGTTAGTAAACTATTACTTAGCATTTAAATTTATGATATATGTAACATGGAACTTTTATACGGATAACTACCGTCACTTCACTCCGCTTTACTCCGCTAACGCTTATAATTAATCTAACATTAATAATCATTTTCACGAGTGTAAGTATACACCCTGCGACGCTTGTACTTGTGGTGGAGAGGAATCAACAAATGAACCAGCATCCGACAGACGAAAAGTAAGTGCCTTCTTTTTTCTTCCTCATATTTCCACAAACAGACATTAAGTCAATGTTTATAATTTTATTCAGATTTTAGATTAATTTTTCAAAATAACATTTTGTTTGAATAAATTCGCATAGCCATTACAAAATATTTACATATTACTGACGTGTTTTTTTTTGATACACGTATATAATATTATATTTATTGCGATTGATATATTACGTCATTATGACACTTTAGCGTTATTTAAAAACTCGCCAAAAATGACGTGTCATGGCCGTACATTTCGAACTTTATCTATTTTATATAAAAACATTTTGCTTAAATGTTAGACCCGCGCCGTTTCTTCCTGGGTGCTCGTCTTCAAGGTCATAAATTATCTTAATTAATAAATAAAAGGAACGAAATTAGTATACTAAAATCTTGTATCTAATTTATTACTACGAGTATGGTACCTTATTAACAATTATTATTATGATTGTATTTTGTAATATTATTTATTACGTGACACGCGTTGAGTATTTTCAAAAGTTGGTCGCTTATTTTGATGCAGTTGTAAATAGAAAAAAGCATTGTGTGTTTCCCGATACACCGTACAAGTCACTGTACATTGTTTTGGTCTTTTAAAACATCACCTGAATTTGTTTCAAGTTCAGGTGGTGTTCTTTAGTTTTGTGGAAATATTTATTCTTCGATGGTGTCTACAAAGATACTAAATACCCGTAATAACGTTTCTACATGGTACAACCCCGCCCGCACTTCACGCACTGCAATGGATGCGATTAATTACTTTACGCACTGCAGTGAGTGCGAAATACATTATTAATGTTATCCTGCTACTATTGCCAATCAAATCTGGCGAAAGACCTAAACTTGCTGTCTTTTGACAAATTAAACAAAAATATTCCAAAGAGTATTGAAGCATTTTCATAAAATGACAATAATATGATTGTTATCTTAACACTCAAAATTAACGCTTATTTTTCTTTATATTTCTCACAGATTTTTCAAATCATCAGAAATAGGGAATCTGTAAAAAGGGGACGTAAGACAATTTACACGGAATATGGTATTCAGTGAGATATTTGAAATGTAAATATAAATTAGTCAAGAATGATCAAGGCACAGTTACGAAACTAGGAATTAATACAGTTTTTAAAAACTAATTTAGTGTATTAATTATAAATATATACATATAAAATTAATTTTGTCGAAAAATATTGTTTTTGCATTACCGGGATACGAACCTGGATATCTATTTCCAATCCGGGGAAGTACACTACTAATTGTGTTATAACGCCAGTATTTTTCATGACAAATTTTCGAACCTATATGTTACACTTTTTCAAATTAATACATCTGTCGTTCCATTATTTTTTGAAAGCCATCTACATTATTGTACGGAATCACAAATACCTTTGAGTAAACCAACTGCAGACGCCAGAATTATCAATTCATTTTTATTAAATTTTGGACACATCGATACAACTTATACATATAAATATATATACATATAAAATCAATTTTGTCGAAAAATATTGTTTTTGCGCTACCGGAATCCCAGATAATTATTACATTAAATTAGTATTTAAAACATCACAGACTTATGTTCTGAATAATTACAACTTCACAATAAGAATATGTTCTCCTTAATAATACAGTTTTTTATTATTAATCCTATTTTATATATTTCATTCATCACAATATATCCTAGGACAGGCCTAATTCTATTAAATATAATAGAAATACGAATCAAATAGATTCTAGTAGGTAGTAATATAATTATATAATAGTTTTTAAAACAAAACTATTATAAGACAGTTGACGTGTTTGACAAATTCCCTTCCATTTACCAATATATAAACATTTTCAATACGTATATGTCTTTCTCCATTTTTTTTTTGCTGTCTTTCACCATTCTCTAACAAAACGTAAAATGAAACATCAATAAAATTAAGTAATTTTAATTATTGCCTAGGTACTTACGTACAATTTAAATCACCTTTTTATTTTGAATCCGTATTAATTTAATTCCCCTCGCGCCAGCATAGCAATGTTCCAATTTTTTCAAATAACTTTTACTCTTTTGCAAAAAATGTTTCTTCAAAATTAAATATTCATATATTTACTTTCAAATGGATTTGACACTTTTCTTCAATACGATGTATGAATTTTCCATTCAATTTTCATTTGCGACGAACAGACGGAGAGAATGTGCACAAAAGTGTCTGTTTTGCTCGTTCGGATATAAAAAAAAATTAATAGACAATATTCATTATTTCCGAGGCACTTTCTGTTGTCGCAAGTTCTCGGTGCATCTTCCATTGTAATGTCAATCGCCCAGACAATACAATAATCATCTTTTGTGTCGTGCGAGCGCGGGGCCGCTCCCGCCGGCTCGCGATTATCGCGGCCATTTAATGAATGAACTTAGAAAACAAACAATCGCGTTCTAGAAATTGCGACCCCATTTGCGATAACAAGATGGATTGTTTTACCGTTTAGCCGCGATCCGATCGATGATGGTGACCGCTGTAATTACATTCGCTCACCTCATGCCGGTCGCTCTTGCGTGAACCCCCGACCTTGACACGACGGCGTTGCATCACAGTGTTATGAAATACTTTTCGTCCTATTTTCTGTATTGTGGACAAGCGCACGAAGCGGCGCTGTCAGGTTGGGCGCGCGCTCGCTGTGATTCGTCGCTGCAATCGCAAAAAAATATCAAACATATTTATTTATGGGGTTTATTAAATATAGTTTGTCCAGCGGAAAAGATTCAAGATTAAATTGTATTTGCTCGTAAACCATCAGGGTGAGGTAAGTGCGAGGGGTATTGTTCGACGCGCGTGATTTGCGGATTTGCCAGTCGCAATGAGTCACTGGTCGGGAGCGCATAGCGCGTTCGCGGTTGAGCAATATTTAAAGTGCGGTGATTCATTGGTTTTGTACACACTTTCATATTCGACGAGTAAGTGATGGGCCGAGCGCGCAACTTATCCGGTGTTGGGTTTCAAATTTTAGACAGGAAGGGACAATGGTTAACCAAACTCCTCGACGTCAGCGTCGGCAGCGACGCCAGAACGTGTGGCTCAAGTTCGACGTGAAATTATGCGCAATCCGCGTAAGTCGATAAGGAAAAATGCGGCCTGTATTGGAATAAAAAAATCGCATGTGCACGTTATTTTCAAAAATAAACTACAGTTTCATCCATATAAACTGCAAATCGTGCAGTTTCTCAACGAAAATGACTATTCTTTACGTGAAACCTTAGCGAGAACTACGCTGGAACGTTTTGGAACAGCACGAACGCTTGGAAACATATTGTTTACTGACGAAGCACATTTTCATATCGATGGCTATATTAATAAAAATAACATACAGGTTCCCCGACAACCCAAGGGAACGCCATTAAAAAAGTTTGCATTGTTCAAAAATGACAGTGTGGTGTGCAGTTTCTGCCCGAGGAATAATTGGGCCTTATTTTTTTAACCAGCGAGAAAAAGTCACTACTGACGTGTATTGCCGAATTATCGATGAGTTTTTGGTACCGCAACTGTACATAGCCGTTACCTGGGTTCAATAACAGAATACCATTTCAGCAAGACGGGGCCACTCCACATACAGCTAGAGTTTCTATGGAGAAGCTGAGGGAAATTTTTCCCAATAAATTAATTAATCAGCAAGTACGGAGACATACCCTATGCACCTCGGTCACACACCGTGCGACTTTTTTTTATGGAGATACCTTAAATCGAGAGTTTACAGCAACAATCCTCGAACAATTCAGGCCCGACAAGAAAATATCCGCCGTGAAATGGCTGCCATTGAACCGACGCTTTGCCCTCGCGTGTTCGCAAATTTAAGAGTCCGATTGCAAGAGTGTCTTGAGAGAAATGGACGGCATTTAGACGATATTGTTTATAAAACATTAAATCTGTATCGTTAAATTCCATTTTGTATAAATAAAATATGGGAACAACATTGTAGTTTTAAAAAAATTTAATATTAAACTTGAATATTTTCCGCTGCACATCCTTTATATACAACCTAATTATCAAACCAGTTTTAAACACATTTTTATAAAGTTTTTTTATCTATTAGCGGAAGGCGACACGATACAATCATCGCAGAGATTTATTTGAGATTAATCTCAATACCATGTACACATGTTGGGATTATGATCTGGATATAAACTCAGAAATCAACTTGATATTGGTAGAAAGAGACGAAGATTCAAACAGACAGCGAGATTGACACTAAACGATACCTAAAACATTGAAATAAAGAAACACAAGACCGAATTCGTTCCAGAACATGAACGATGAAATCTTTGTATTGGCGATTATACATTGTAATAATTTATTTTTGAAACTTTCAGAATAAACAGTCTAGTATTTTGTGTAGGACGATATAGTATTTTGAGTAATAATACGGTATAACTAAAATTGAAAGTGTTCATAATACATTTTAGACTATCTATATCTGTTGAACAAATAAATTATGATTAAGAGAACGCATTCTTATTGTGAAGTTGTTACAAATTAAATGTATTAATTAGAAAGATATTTATAAATAAAATCAATTTTATCGAAAAATATTGTTGTTAATACCGGGATTCGAACCTGGATCTCTTCCAATTCGGGGAACGTGCATTAATTTTCTAATTAATACATTTAATTAGTATTAAAAACATAATTCTGAATAATTACAACTTCACAATAAGAATGTGTTCTCCTTAATAATATATAAGTTGTTGAATAAATAAATAAATCAATGTGTCCAAAATTTAATAAAAATGAATTGTTAATTCTGACATTGCCTATCGGTTTACAAAAAGGTATTTGAGACTCGGTAAAAATAAAGAAGATGGCTTTCAAATAATGGAACGATAGATGTATTAATTTGGAATATATAAGTTCGAAAGTTTGTCGTCAATTCACTGTAGTGCTATAGCATAATCGATTAACGCATGTTCCCCGGATTGGAAGAGATCCAGGTCCGAATTCCGGTAGCAACATTAATATTTTTTGATAAAATTGATTTTATTTGTATATCTTTCTAATTAATAAATTTAATTTCATTAAATAAATTATGTTTTTTTAATGAGCTTTCTGAATTTAACTATATATAAGTTCTTAAGGCGGCCAAAACCATGATCACTGTATGAGTATATATTTTTTCTTCTTTTTCTTATATATAGGTAATCCATCCTTCAACAGTGATTTGTGCCATTAATCAAGTTAAAACTTCATTTTATAGATAAAGTTCAATGATATTATAGAATAGGAAATGTTACAAGTCAATATCATTTTTGTTCAAAATTTATAGTATTATATAGATTAAATGTGGCGAGTTAAGAGAAAGAAGATGACATAAGTTAATCGGGAGTTGAAAATTACCATTAACGAGATCACTGTAAAAGAAACCTGTGATCCGCAATAGACAAGCAAAAAGGGTATGATCAAGGGTCTCCTCCTCGGCACCACACTCACACATCGGAGAATCTATTAAGTTCAATCTGAATAAATGTGAGGATTCTGGCAATGTCCAATTCTCATTCTAGAGATGTTTGATATTGTTCTCTTGGAGTCTTTCCTTTTGTCAGGTAATTGTCAGGTAAATCAGGTATTGCGAGAAATAGATCAATGAATGATTTTGAGGCGATTACCATTGTGCATATTTGAATTGTACTTTCGTAAGTTTCATTGTGAATTCGTAAGTTTTTTCACCATATTGAGTCTGTCATTCGTCGGGATATGGAATTGATGGGGAAAAACTCCGGAAAGAGTGCCCTTCTTGGCCAGTTTATCAGCGCATGTATTAATTTAAATTAATAATAATTAAATGAATAAACACAAGTAAAATAAATAATAAAATCGCGAATGCGCGCCTAGCCTTAGTGATTTGATCACATCACGAGATATCTGGCATCCGCACGAAAAGTTTTATATAAAATCGTGACACTAACAACTTGCAATCTGCAAATATTAATTTATGCCGATATTGTTGTGTAATTATTAACTAATGTTAGAAAATAACACATAAAACAATTGTTAAAGTTAAGTAAAAAAATATTTGCTTTATCTATGATAGATATCGTGATTTAATTGCTTACAATTAAAATAAATTAAAGCAGTCTAGTAAATAAATTTAATTATTTCTCTAATTAAATCGATATTGTAGTGTAACAAATAAAACTACGCACAATTCGCACATATTTTAATATTTGCTGACGACTTGAAGATATTCAGATCAGTGAATAGTGTCTAATTGCGCGATAGTACAAAATAATTTGAATTCCTTATTTAAATGGTGTTCTAATAATCTAAATATGAATTGAATATATTAATTATAAAGATATACATATAAAATCAATTCTATCGAAAAATATTGTTGTTGCGCCACCGGACCTATGTTCTGAATAATTACAACTTCACAATAAGAATGTGCTCTCCTAAAAATAATAAAGTTGTATCAATGTGTCCAAAATTTAATAAAAATGAATTGATAATTCTGGCGTCTGCTATCAGTTTACTCAAAGGTATTTGAGATTCTGTAAAAATAAGGTAGATGGCTCTGTCAAATAATGATACGATTAAATGTATTAATATCAAAAAGGTAACATATAGGGTCGAAAATTATCGCTAAAAATAATGTCGCTGTAGCTTAGTTGGATAAAGCACCTTCCCCGGTTAGGAAAGAGATCCAGGTTCGAATCCCGGTGGCGCAACAACAATATTTTTCGATAGAATTGATTTTATATGTATATCTTTATAATTAATATATTTAATTCATATTTAAAATATCACAGACCTATGTTCTGAATAATTACAACTTCACAATAAGAATGTGTTCTCCTAAAAAAAAAAGTTCTAATAATCATCTATATCTTAATATCTCCAAGTGCCAATCTATTAGTTTTACAAAAAAATAAATATATCCTGTGACATTTCAGTTAGGGAGATCAAATATCTGGGTGTAATATTTGACAGTGAATTATTATTCATTCCTCACATTCATTGGATAACTAATAAAGGTCTCAAAATGTTGGGATTTGTTTTGCGGACTGCAAAAAACTTTTCAGACCTGCACACTGATAAAGTCACTTCTCTGGTCAGAGCTCAGGTAGAATATAATTCAGTCATATAGTCTCCACACTTCATTGTACACTCGACGACCGTTGAAATAGTCCAGAGAAAGTTTCTAAGATTTATTAATTTTAAATTAAATATACGCTCTGAAGATATCAATTTTGATTATCTCCTTAGCCGTCTGAAATTGTTAAATTTATCAGTGAGACGTGCGATGACCGATCTTATATTTCTATACAGGATCATCAATGGTATGATGGTCTGCCACCAGATTGTTGGTCTGCTTGACTTTCACGTACCATTGAGGTCATCGAGACACAATTCATTGTTTTATTACAGTGGTAATGTCAGAACTCATGCACTAGCTAACTCCGCAGTCTCCAAACTGCATTCTTTGGGGAATGAATATGCAGAGTTTGTCGACGTTTTTGCTGTAAATTTAACTCTTTATAGGACTACACTATTACAATTTTTTGTGTCTCAACAATAACAGTAACGGATAAATTGCTACTTCACATTTTATATTTATTTTTAATTATGTAAAAACATGCTGACACTATGTAATTTTTTTCTTTGTAAATTGCACTTCTGTTGTAATTTTATCTTATTTTACAAACTATGTTAATGCCTGAATATGGTGTGTATAATAATAAATAAATAAATAGTCTTTGAATATTTTCGACTCGTAATTTGTATTGTGGACTAGGTCTGTTACACCCTGTATATCTTATATCAAACTTTTTTTAAATAACAATAAAATGAATTTAAAAAAGTCTTCATACCTATATAGACAAATAAAAACAAATCATTCACGTCGGTACCTCATGACTAAAAACTGTGATCCTCGAGAATTCCCGTTTTTTTCGACATCCTGCAGTCTTAGGGCTCTCACTAGAGAAGTGCATGTTCCATTATTTCCACTTCTTCCTCTTCAATATTGTTATAATATATTGGTCAAAATAAGCAAAATATATGAAAATTGAAGAATATTGATTTTTCAGGTGTATTCTAGTATAATGTGTTAAAAACATTGTACAGATAAAGAATATTGCTTTAAAAAATTTTCGACAAAAATCAGATTCTCATTGAGTTGGCATATAATATTTGCTATTTTAAGAAAAAATGAATGATCAAATGTGGTCCATAGATCGCTATGGTGTACTGGTGCTCGAAGCAAGGCAATGTAATAAGATATATACAACTTTCAAAAATTTGATAAATATGGAGATTGAGGGGTGAGAATTGGTGAACGTTATATATATATATATATAAAGTGATCACTTAAGTCAGCCGAAGACAGGTCGTAAGCCCTATAATTACCCCCATATATAATTTCCATTAAAAATATAATAAAAATAGCTTCGTCTCTATGAGATATCTGATATTTATTTAAAACAGTTTTAATTTTTTTATATACCAAACCATGTTCTACCAAAAATACAACTAATTAACTTCAATGAAATCAAATTTTATTTGCGAAGTTGTCATATTATTATTTTAATTATGATTAAGGTCTTGAATAATAATAATCAAAATATGTCACCTTTAGATAAGATAAAAATCTGAATGACTGCAATTATTCTTAATTATTGATCAATTGACTTAATACAATAGTTCATAGAGGTTTATATAAGTTTTATGGATATTTTTATTATCGTGGTTCTCAATAATGATATCATTATCAGTCAACCACAAACCATAACATATGTATAAGAAAAACAGGGAAATATTTCACTAAAATTAAGTATTGATAACACTATATGTATTTAAATTTATTCATATGTAGTTTATTCAAGAATAAATATCAATGTTATAACGAATGAAGTACATCGTATCTTTATGTAATATTTCACAAATAATTATAAATTAAATTACATTAAACAAGTATATATTTTTCTCCATACGGTGTGAAGTTTAGTCCCCAGTGCGAGGAAGCAGGTCACAGGTTGGAGGGGGATCGGAGGGGCTCGCGAGAGTCACTTATTAAATTAATAAAAAACAAAATTCGCAGATCAAATCAGTACTTAACTGCAATTTCTGTAGATGGTTTAAATGTATTATGAAATATGATTATTTCTTGTTTATACAAGCGGCAGAATAGCCATGAAAATATTAACTAACAACATTCGAGACGTTTGTGAAAACTTGAGAACTTTATTTATATTTTTATTAACTTTACTTTATTTTTATTTTTAAATTTATTTTGGGTTTCTTTACAATGCGTTAAAATATTTTAATGACATTTCTAACGTATCTACTCTGACACACTTCACATTTAAATTAGGTTTGTCAAGAATAGAAAATTTTCGGCAAGTAATTAGTCAATTATTTATTTTGAAGACCTTTAAGTCGTTTTAGAACCACTTTTTTATACGAATTTATATTTATTGCTAATTTAATTGATTTCGGCAGCTGGTTATGCAGTCTAGAAGCAATGTACGATGCATGTCTCGTAACACTATACTCTTAACACTAAATATCTATTTATTTAATACATTTAATTAGTATTTATTAATTTGAATGAAAATGCATTTTATCATAAAATTGCAGATTTAGAACATGCTTCTATAATATTTAAATAACTTGCACCAATGCACCGTTCTATCCTAGGATAGAACGCCACACATTTTCATATCCTAGCATACCACCATTGATTCATCTACTTTCATACCTCGTCTCATGCACGCTGTTCGGTTGTTGAAGCTCTTTACAAGGCCCTTCACCAAAATTTTAATTGTCTGCTCTAATCTATCGATAAAAAATAATATTTTGTTAACACCGGGATTCGAACCCGAAACTTTCCTTTATCGGGGAATGTGGTTTTTTTTGATAGATAGATTTTTTTCTGTAAATCTTTCTAATTTGTTTTAATATCAATAATATTTCGGTAATACTTACGAATCAAATGATTCTGACAGTTAGGATAAAACAGTTTTCTACCATACCTAGATATTCATACGTATAAACAAATATGACTTAGTGTTGGCTCTCACGATAAACCAGCTTTCTTTCTATTATGCGTACATTAAATTGCAGTCACTGCCATTACAATTTTTCCGTCATTGTTATGAATTCTTTTTCTCATATATGTACTAGTAGAAAAAAAAAAAGTTTTCTTAGATGTACACAAACTAGATGCACTTATAGATTTTTTGTAAAATTCAAGCCTTGAAGCCTGTACTACACATAATCGCCTTGATCAGATGAGTTTCTTCTCAATTAGAAGTTTTGTTCTTGAGTCGCTCTCACGACTGACTCCAGGATTTTTCCTTTAAAATACAACCATACATTCATCAACTGTTGTGGTCCTCTCCTAACTTCTTCATTTGTGCCCGAATAGTTTTCTTTCCTAGGCCGTTATATGTGGCCAACAATGTCATACACATATTGATAGATGACAAAGAACAATGGAAATGGAGCCTGGAGTTGAAAGATGTTGCCCAAAAAATCTACATGCTAATAATAAAATAATAAACGGAGAGAAAATAAAGTTCCAGAGTGAAGGATTATGATAACATGGCTAAAGACTCGCGGGAGGTCCAAACTAATGATATGATGATTTTACGTACGATATTTTCTGCAAATAGCCATATTTAGAATCATGAAACACTCAGACTAATACGATTTAATACGATTTCACACATGTGTATGTTGCATAATGAAATTTACCTTTCGTCTCAGATGATGCAAACTGAGTTGACTTTGCCTCTAAACACATTTTACAAATTCATAAATCTCATTGGCATTGGATCAACAAAAAAAATCTTACTTTATCGACGTAGTTTTAGATTCGTTTGAAATAATATTTTTTATTTTCTTTCGGATTAATCCGAGACCGGAAGGTCGATGACCTCTGAGGTGACTAGTGACGTAGTACTGCGTACGTATAAACAACTTCACGGCTGTACCGCTGGCACCCGGGTGTGTTGTGAAAGCTCATTGTAGAGTTGTATTTCCTATATCTGTGGCAAAGTCATTGTTGGCCTCGCTAAAGAACCGCTCGCTCGAAATACTGTTCGCGAGCGATTCCACGGGAACTGATAATTTACATTTACTCGTATTTAATTTAATAACCAAAAATATAACTTTTCATAATCTTAATTTATTTTATAAAATAGTATTCAATTCTGTTATTATTTTAATACAATTTAAACGTATCACTAAGAAAGCTATACAGGTAAGGTCAATTAATTGAAAAAATATTTTTATTGCCAACCTTTTCTATCCGGGAAAGTGCGCTGACTTATTACACCACGTCAACGTCTACATAAAGTAGATTGCTTTAAAATAATGGAATAACAGTTGTATCATTTCGAAAGTGCATTAAATAAGTTTGAAAATTTGTCGTTAACTTACAATATTGACTGGAACTTGTGTACGTTTATACTAATCTCAAAACATATTCCTAACGGTTAAAAAATGTGCAATTGAAAAGCCAGTTTTCTTATTTATTTAATAATATTATTTTTTTAGTATATTTTTTAATAAATTATGGTTATAAAAATACATCTAAACATATTATGGTAGAACATATTAATTTTAATACGTCTTTAAAAAATTAATGTAAATTTAAAATGAAGGCTATATAGACAGATAATAAAATAGTAAGTAGTTATTTTAAAAAGTTGATAAAGGTGGTGGTTCGATTTTTATAATCTATATATTCGATCACCGTCCGCGCGCGTGTAACGCGACGTATGTGGATATAATGGTTCCTAACCCATTATCTACCTGTGTCTCTCCCTCCACTTTATAGCTCAGAGTACATACGTCCTTTTTCTGTGTGTTGTCTACGGTTTTGGACTAGTTCAGTTAACGTTTACTTAAGAATTGCGTATGACAAGTTATCGTCTGAAACTGTTCATCTCGCTCTCATGTGATGCAGGTCGTCCTCACTTTGCGCTATCGAGATCGAGAGTGCTTCATGCGGATCAACTAAGTACGTGTTTCTGAATTCAAAGACTTGTGGCCGCGGTGAAGTAAAATCCAGACAGAGGAGCACCTCAGGTAAGTCATGTTCTTCATGATGTCTGGTTGGTCCTCGATCCCTTTTATTCATTTCCTGTCTGTGCCAAATTTTTTCCACCCATATCCTTATCATCATCTGGGGTCGGCTAGAGATTGCGCTAACAGTGATAACAAACAGAAATTGAAAATATCTCGCAAAATAAAATTGGACAACCATAAATTTAATAAAATAATGAAAATTCCCGTGGAACTGCTACTACAACTTCTGACACCTTGTCAAGTGTGAAGGTAACTCGGTCTGAAAATCAATTTCCCCTTCCCCTGTAAATTAAAGGTTGCCGTTCAAAGAGCCTGTAAAACACACGAGCGGTATTTATCACATTCTCGAGGCGCTGTGCAATCTGTTATCAGAAGACTACACTTCTTACAGAGATATGGAAAAATCAATTAAAAAATTATAAATACAATATTTTAAGTATGTCCAAATCTTTGTAGGAACCAATTACTGGGATTTATCCCCTGAGAAATTGTCATCAAGATATAGATGTCTCACAGAGACGAAGCTCTTATTTTTATTTACATGAGAAGTATGGAAGTCTCGGCTGGCTGGTTTCATTGTTGTTTAAGTGTGTAATCTCACTCTCTCTCTCTCTCTCATTCGATGTGCTCGTGACTGATCATCATGATCTTCCAGTTTGCTTCTTCAACGCGAATTGCTTACCGCCACTCTTCGTGATCCTGGATCTTATTTAGTGCAACGTATAGCGAGAATCCGGTCATGTCTCGAAATTGGTCTGCCCATCTTGTAGATCGACCTCTCTCCCTCCATTCTTGTATGTTCCCAATAATCATCAATTTCTCCCAACATCTTCATTTCTTCTAGTAAAGTCTGAAAGATTTAATTTCCTGTATGCTGAAGTTCCAGGAGAATAGACCTTCGTTTGTCTCGTAGTCTATGGTATACACAGTATACGACGTCAACACCACATCTCAAAGATGTCGAGCATGTTTGTTTTTTCTTTAGTCTGTGTTTTGACTCGTGTTACGACATTTGGCTATACGTCCACGACTAAAGATCCGACCGACTAAAGCTCCAGCCGACTATTAATTCATGCAAGATTAAATCCAACCACATAATGACCACAAATAAAATTTCAAAATGATTTTCTTATGAAAGGCTTTCAAAAAATCGAGAGGTGACTGAAATATGCACATAACATTAATCCGCAATCATGGAACCTGTTACATTCCCTTTTCAATCAAAAGTCTAAAAACACCGCCCCACATAAAAATTACTATCCACAACGAAAACTGCAACAAAACACAAATAGACAATAAATAATTATAGACTACAATGTATAGCTCTCTGTATAAAATTATTACAGTGTAACTCCTTCTCCAAGCACAAAAGCTAGTCTCTTTTTTGGAGAGGTAAGCGAATAAAAAACATGTTATTTTAATAATGTAAAATATATACTTAATTGATATTATAAAAAAATTGTAAAAATGTTGAATAAATAAAAAAAATAAACAAGTAACCGATCAAAACAAATCCGATGCGAAATACAAAGTTTACAGTGAGAAAATTGAATTTTTTAAATCATTTAATGAAATTTAAAACGAACGTCATAATTATACAAAAAACATATATGGTGCTAAAAAATAATTAAACTTTATATTTCTCTAGTTTACGCGATTTAATTTAATTTAATAATTGTTATATCATTGATATTATTTTATTTAAAAATTATAATTTAGAATTTTTTATATTATATTATATTTTATAACTTTAAATTTTTTTTTATATATATATATGTATACCTATATAAAATAAAAAAATATTTTACATTTTATAAAATAAAATTGTCAAAAGTGCGTAATACAATTTGTAAAACGTTAAAAAACAAGTATCATTTTGATTAATATAAATTAATTTAATCAACTAGAAAGATATACAGAATAAATCTATATATCGAAAAAAAAAAAATTGTTACCGGAATTCGAACCTGGACCTCTTCCTTTTCGGGGAAGGCCGTTTCCCGACTTCGCAATAGCAATCGAATACATTTTCAACAGATTTTGAACTTGTATTCAGTAATATTTCAAATTGATACTTCTATTATTCAAATTTTAAAATATTTATATTACGGTGAATCTCAAATACCTACGAGTAAAACCATATTGGAGATGCCACAATTAAATGAATTAATCCATGTTTATTAAATTTGGAAACTTAAATACATTTTTTATGTTAAAGAAAACACATTTTTGCTGTGAAGTTGCATTATCAGAACATAGGTCTGTGGTATTTTAATAAAAATCAAATTAATCAACTAGAAAAAAATCTCTTTTTGTTATACGCGTCCCGTAATAAGATAAACACGACTTCTTGTATTAGGTCAATACCCTAGAGTCGGGTTCATCCCCTGGCGGCGAGGACTCTACCCGTGCATCCGGTGCGGCTAATTCAAATATAACCTTTTCCTGCCACTGCTGGTAATATCCGCCCGCTGTTGCGGTTTCCGGTCACCCGACAACCCTAATCCTAAATCTATTTTTGTTCTGTTAGCTAGCAGTGATTTTTGATAACGTTTAAGGTTTAACAATGGTATATTTTCATATCTAATCTTGAATTTATTTATTTAATATTAGTTCCAAACAGTATATGTAATGATACATAATTAGATTCAGTTTACGTAGTATATTTACGTATCGTGCAAATATAGCACCACTTATATGATATCATATCGAAGTAACAAATCATAAGTACATATATGTGGAACGTAAAGGCGAGGTGAGGATGGTAATGAAAGTATATTAGGGAGATATTTAAGGTAACATGAACAGAAAACCAATTCTGGATTACGCTTTTCTATAGTGAGAATGTGCCGAGCCTACAATGATTTGTCCACCGACATTAATATATTTTCTATTAATAATTAGACAAAATACTTTGTTTAAACCACTATTTATTAATTATTTTACATGTTTCGACACCTATAGTATCTTCTTCAGGAACAATGTATACTAAAATGAAATAATACAAGCATAGATAAAAACAAAACTATGGTATATTAATATTATATAGGTAAAACTTGCAGAAATTTTAATATTAGAATTTAGGAATATTTGAGATGCCTAAATAACAATAACTATTCAGAATTTTCCAATCATTTTTTGGAAACAAACCATTTTTTTGATATTAAAAAGGGTTTAGAAATTATACATACAAATACTAGGGGTTTACAGTTAGATAAATTTGAAATTTTAGAAATAAGAAAAAGTGTTAATAGTAAGCTTAATATTATAAATAACCAAATCCTCTTTGTAAATAGTTATCTTTTAAATTTGTTTTCATATTAGTTCTTAGTTATTCACCATTTTATAGTTTTGTTTTTATCTATGCTTGTATTTTTTAATTTCAGTATACGTTGTTTTCTGAAGAAGATACCATAGGTATCGAAACATGTAGAATATTTAATAAATAGTGGTTTAAACAAAGTATTTTGTAATTATTAATATAAAATGAGGCCACAAAGTAATTTTCCAAATATTGAAGTAGTGATATATTTTCCGTTTCATCACAAATATTTAAAAACCTAATAACACCTTCGATGCAATATGTTAATGATTTATCGATGTTTTTATTTTTGTATTCATAACTTTTTTTACATCGTCCTATGCTATTTTCGTGTCGTTATCTTGTCCATGTAAAATATTTTAGGATGTAAGTAAATTGTCACCTTTTTATTTATTCTATGTCCAATGCTTTTAATTTAATATCGGTGTTATTTAAAGTAAATAAATTAATTAATAATTTTATTTTATTAAGGAGAACACTTATTGTGAAGTTGTAATTATTCAGAACAGACGGTCTATGACATTTTGAACACTAATTAAATATGTTAATTAGAAAGATATACACATAAAATCAATTTTATCGAAAAATATTGTTGTTGCTACCGGGATTCGAACCTGGATCTCTTTCAAATCCGGGAAAGGTGCATTCACCGACTATGCTACAGCAGACAGTACTTTGGACGACAAATTTAGTAAAAATTTATAAAAAAGTAGATAGCTTTTAAATAATGGAAAGATAGATGTATTATTTTGAAAAGTTTAACATATATGTTCGTATATTTGTCGTTCCATATGACCAAACCACTAAACCATTAATTATGATAATATCAGCTTATATTCTCTCCTAATTTATTCATACCTTACTACCACATGCTCTGCACTATACTGCATTTAGTATACTTTTTTCTGCCAGCTCCAGGCGTCACTAACATACATCAGTCTCGGTACCCGAACTCCACTGTGTACCGCTAGTCTTGTCTCGGTTGACAAGTTCCCACACTTCAACAGTACATGACTATTTTTTTAAAAATTAAATAAAGTATAATCTAGTATTGAAATTATTTTTAACAATGTATAAATTCATACACAAAAAAATTGCATTATATACATATATAACAGTTTGACGCCACAGTCTATCGGGGAATTAGCTAAGATGGTAGCGCGCTGGTTCAGAATGTGAAAAGGATTAATATTATTGTAGTTCTCAGACTCAATTTTTTTTTTCAAAATGAATGGTGAAGGTGAAAATCAAAGAAAAGGTAAAAAGTGCGAGTGTAGAAAAATGTTCAAAGAATACGATATATTCTAAGGCGCCATGTCTAACGCGATTATGTACGATATGTTAATAAAATGGTTTTACGAACCTTGCATTGCATTTCACAACACTGATTAAATTACCCCCCGTCGGCTGCCAGGCTCTGCCCTCGACTTTGAAGAAATTGGCCAATTAAGCCAGCTTCGTAATTATCGTCGCACTTGGCAAACAGTGGTTATCTAATTAGCGATATTAAAATAGCGAAATTAAAGCGATTATTGTTGTCGAATTAAACAATGGCGACAGACAAACTCGCAAGTCACGTGTTCGTTTCGGCACGGACTGGCTTATGTTAAGGCTATTTCCTCGTTGTCAAGGGAATCGCGGCCAGCGATCCACAGCCCATGCAGGTTTTAAAGTCTTTTTTGGCTCGAGCGCGGTCGCGCGAGTTTAATACTGTGAAAAAATGAAATTCAATATAATAAAGCACGCAAAAATGATCTTAATGATCTCAATAATAGTTTTACTGGCTTTTTATTATTTCGATATTTAGAGTTTTTAAATTTATAGGTATCATGAGATGATAAAAAATATATAAAAGGTACATATATCATAAATTCCAAAAAAAATAAATATATACATTTATTATTTTCGGTATTTATAAACTTAGCTGTAAAACTAGTCGAAATTTTAACAAAAGAGTTAAAGAGCATTTAAGATGTTTAAATAGAAATAGTTTTCAGATTTTTCTGGTCATTTATTAGAAAATGATTATACTTTTGATAAAATTTGGGATTGTCTGTTTATCACATAAATAATATTGGTCTTAAATTGAATAATTTGGAATATTATTATTGGAAAATTAACCAAAATATTATAAATGATCAACTAAATTTAGCCACAAGTCCTATTCTAAAAAAAAATTCTAATTATTTTGTATCATTGTGTTGAGTAAAGTACTAAAAAAATGAGTTAAAATTGATTTTTAAAACATTAGAATAACGTGACATATTATATGTTTTTGGTTAATTAATTTGACTTTCTGAAGAAAGAAATGATATTTTACGAAAATTGAACCTTTAAATGGGAACTGGTTTCATGCCAACGGGTCTGCAAATGGATTTATGTCGGTTGGTTCAATCCAATCTCCAAATAAAATATAAATACAATGTTTAATTGAAACACTTACCTACTGCTATATGTGAACTGATCTTTATGACCTTGACTGCAATATCTGCAGACTATAGAGTGTGCTGCATTAACATTTCTACTATATTCTTTTCAACATTATTATTAACGTTATCAGCTCGTATCAATTCACTACAAGATGAAGGCCTCCTCGTGATTGCACAAGTTTCTGTCCCGGAATGCGGTGTTGAATATCGTCTACAAATTTGAGTACTTGATTCGTTCAATGACGAATGATTCCTTGTTGATACAACGCTCGTTCCGCTTTTGCTAGGATCTGCTCCTTTTACATGACTTCCTTGATATCTATCCTTAACATGTTACACAATTAGTGTACCGGGAATAATCAGAAGTGTTTTCCACATTATAATGCCAAGGCGGACCTACAAGAGATATACGAATGTCAAGAAGACGGCAAAGTCGAGGAATGAATAATGTTGCTCTAGTGACTGCAGTTGTATAATACATTTTCAAGTCCAGTGAAGCCGTAAAATAAAGAAACTAGCTTTTATATTATTATTAATGCATCATCCACACCTCGTTTGCAACGCTCGCAGGTACGCGCGACCACCCCAGGGAAAAATAAACATAAAAATCGACATGTTAAGTAATGAAAAAACTTACAATATTTCCCGCAAATAATCTCTCCATAGGGAAAGCAAGTTGTAGTGTCCCGTTTCTCCGCCGCGGCGCTAATGCCGCGCATGCGCATCTCCATTACAAACAAATTGATCTTGCGTCGCTCCGTTGTTGTCTGTGCACGTTTTCTCTGCAGCAAAATCAAAATAAAGTGGATTATTTAATGTTTTCAACGCTCTGTGACATACTCGAGCGGCCATTCTCAAGTCGTGTGATGGTTTGAGTGTCAGTTTCACACACGAGTCATTCAAATTTCAATTTTGGACCAGGCGCGCTGTTCTCAGGTGAGTCTGTCGCGTGAAAACCATTAAGGTATATTTCATGTATGGATGTGTTGTGTATTTTTTAAAAATTGTTGACTATAATACCCAATAACAGTGAATCAATCTCGCGAGCACTGAAAATAGTCGCAATCAAGTGATTGATATTATTATTGGCGCAATATTTTCGCTGTGCCTGCAGGTCTAATTATAAATAATCTTGTGCAATACTTTTTAAAACACATTTATATATTAATGCTGAGAAAAATATTTTAGAGGTTTAGAGTTAATTAGAAACTGGACTATTATTTATGTCGTGGAATTCGACTGTTGATCTTAAAAATATGTGAACCACGTGATGCATGCTAAACAAATAAATATGTTTAAAAAAAACACATAGCTATTTGACAGATTCGAACTGTATAATCTGAGATATATTAAGTAATTAATTGTTATTACTATTTATCGAGTTTTTGGTGTAATCGATATTATTTCCCCCCTTTGTCTCTTTTTTCTTAAACTTAAATTTACAAATGAAATAGATCGCATCTTGATACAGCATAAGAATTTTCAAAATTTGTTGATTCTATTTGTTGCGATGTCTCAAATCTTAATTGCGTTGTTGATGTTATTTTTTATATTTTTTATTATTATTATTTTATATTTTTTTTCGATGACTATGTTGAAAGTCAATTTTCTTTAACCTTTACCATACCATGATATAAAATACTCGAACGCAGCCATGCTGTCAACTCGTGTTACCGTAAATAATTGTTTATAAAAATGTTTTTATTAGCTTAAATAGCTTTAATGGTACGAATTTACTCTAAATATTGAGTATACAATTTTGAAAAAATGATTAATAACATAATTTAGAGTATTCATTAAGTCGTATACAATGAGTCCTTCCTTCTTATCTATCTTCATTTAATTAGTGAGAAAGAGATAATTATATTTGTATGTTTATTGTTCTTTTCACTGTGAAAATAGTGTGTGATCTCTGTCTTTCATATCACAAATGATATTTTCACCAACGTATTAATTTTATAATGGATTGAATGGAAAAAATAATTGTTTTTGTACGATTCCCTTTGCATAATTGGTTTTTATTTGGTAATAATTTCTAAGCGCTAATATTTTTTTTAGGATTATCTCAAATATGAATTTTATGTTGCATGTATTTACAGAAATATAACATGTTCAATTATGATGGTAGACCTGTGTTACTGTATTGTTTGGGAAGGGTTAATGTTAGTTTGTATGTCTGTAATACCAACATTGCCTTTTTCTCAATCAGGTTTAGAGGTGTTATGAATGGTTGTCCATTGTCTTAAAGCCTATTTTTTGATATTGCCTGATTTAGCCAGTTTCTTTTCAACTTCAATCGTGTAACAACACCGAAAAATTTTACGAATGGCGGAGAAGAAAATTCATTTGCGATATTGAATGAATTATAAATAGGAAACATTGCGTCTGCCGCGACTAAGAATGATTATTGAGTTTGTGCTTAACCCTTCCCAAACCATGTAGTAACACAGGTCTACTATCATAATTAAACCTGTAATATTTTGGTAAATACATGCAACATAAAATTCATATTTGAGATAATTCTAAAGAAAATATTAGCGCTTAGGAATGATTAGTGAAAAACCAATTATGAAAAGGGAATCGTACAAAAACAATTATTTTTTCCATTCAATCCATTATAAAATTAATACGTTGGTGAAAATATCATTTGTGATATGAAAGACAGAGATCACACACTATTTTCACAGTGAAAAGAACAGCAAACATACAAATATAATTATCTCTTTCTCACTAATTAAATGAAGAGAGATAAGAAGGAAGGACACATTGTATAGGACTTAATGAATGCTCTAAATTATGTTATTAATCATTTTTTCATAATTGAATACTCAATATTTAAGAGTAAATTCGTGCTATTAAAGCCTAAAATTAAATTAATTAATTCGTGCCATTAAAGCTAATAAAAACATTTTTCTAACTGTTATTTACGGTAACACGAGTTGACAGCATGGCTGCGTTCGGGTATTTTATATCATGGTATGGTAAAGGTTAAATGTTTTGAAATAATGAGTCATATGCGGTTTAGCAAGTTTCGTTTGGGGAATTTATTACTGGAGGACGAGCCTCGCGCTGGACGTTTTATAGAAATTGATGACGATCAACTCCTGGCCATGGTGGATGCACACCGTCGGCTGATCTCAAAAGAACTTATACTTAAAGCTAATAATGTATGTTAAATACAAATTAAATGTTTTAATTAAAAAGATATACATATAAAATCGATTTTATCGAAAAATATTGTTGTTGCTACCGGGATTCGAACCTAGATCTCTTCCAATCTGTAAAAGTGTAACATATAGGTTCGAAAATTTGTCGTCAATCCACTGTATTGCTATAGCATAATCGGACAATGCACGTTCCCCGGATTGGAAGAGATCCAGGTTCGAATCAACAACAATATTTTTAGATTAAATTGATTTTATATGAATATATTTCTAATTAATACATTTAATTTGTATTTAAAATATCACAGACCTATGTTCTGAATAATTACAACTTCACAATAATAATGTGTTCTCCTTAATAATAATGTATGTTATGTATTTGACTAAATTAACATTAATATTTAAATCTTTTATTTTCAAAAATCGGAAATAACTTTCGCATCAATCTATTTTAATAATGTTTTATCAATTCTAGACAGTAGAAGTAGCGGCTTTCTGATTGTCATTAATACAATTTTTATTATAACGAATCCCGTTTGTTTTTATATCTCCAATTATTTTAAAATTATAAGACAGACTTGAATGGCACTTGGAGAAATATTAACCTCTGACCTTTGTCATCAAGTGGAGGTTCCTGACTCGACTTTTAAGTTACGGCAATCTACGATGTGTGGGAGAAAATTCAAGTGAAGCTGGGGCGAAGGGTAGAAAAAACAGATAATAATCTGGCTTTCAGATCTCTTCACACCTTCTTATTTCACATTAAATTTCTCCTGGAACCTTAATCTAGTCTCTTACAGGATTCATCTTTAGCAAAATGAATTTTTCCATACAGTGTACATCCTTATGTGTCTTTAAATTCATTGATCTCCACCATATAAGTGGTCTCCTTCTTAGCACCCAGATCTAGTCACATTCATTCATTCCACACGGCACAATAGTCTGGAGTAGATTTTTCGAATACCGTCCATCATTGTATACGAAATGTTTTCTGGTTTATAAAACGTCAAGGCTCTTCCATCCAAACAAGGTGTTTGACTCAACGAAGTTCGGTAACTTTAATAAACTGAACGACGTCAAGTTCATCGTACAGCTTGAGGTCATAGTGACAACCCAAATAAATTTTTCACTAATCTTATCAAAGATCTTTCTCAGAAATCTGATCATAAACAGCGAAATAGTTGACCCGATAATTAATCAAATAATATGTGAAATGTAGTTAGTCTTCTAATAAAATTGAAATTGATTTACAATGCTTCTGCAGTATTGAAAATTGTGAAATCATTGTGTCTTCCAATTGTTTTCATGAATAACAGGACTTCGTGAGTAGCGAATTAATAGAGATTCGTTTTATTTGTTTAAGTTAAAATAATGGTCGATATTAAAAATGAACATAACTCTTAGCATCAGCGATACACGGCAAACTCTAAGTAGATGTAGTGCATGCAAATAAACAATAAAATAAACATCGACATTCTTCTAAAAAAGCTAGGAAATTTTACTATGAACTATAATCTCCACAGATGGTTCACGTTTTGCATAATAAATTGTTTACAAACTGTAGTTATTTTCAGTCAAGTTTTATACCCGTTCGTTGCGAAGTTTCTCAAAGTTTCCACTCAGGATAAATGATATCTTTAACTAGCTGTAACTTTAACCGATGTAAATACACATGTGAGATTCTCCATAACAAGCTAATGGAGTACCCACCGTAGTTAGAAGATTACATTTTAGGAGAACACATTCTCATTGTGAAGTTGTAATTATTCAGAACATACGGTCTGTGATATTTTAAATATGAATTAAATATATTAATTAGAAAGATATCAATTTTATCGAAAAATATTGTTGTTGCGCCACCGGGACTCGAACCTGGATCTCTTTCCAAACCGGGAAAGGTGCATTATCCAACTATGCTACAGCGACGATATTTTTAGCGACAATTTTTCGAACTTATATGTTACCTTTTTGATATTAATACATTTAATCGTTCTATTATTTGAAAGAGCCAGGTTCACGAGGTTCGAGTCCCGGTGGCGCAACAACAATATTTTTCGATCAAATTGACTTTATATCTATATTTATATCTTTTTAATTAATATATTTAATTCATATTTAGAAGATTATATTTATGCTTTTAAAATATATATAAGCGTGGATAAAGTGAAAGTTGTGTGTGAGGTCAGAAAAGTATGGCTTACAAAAGTAGATTCTGATTCTGCCTATCGCCGCGGAGAAACTGCGTCATTGTAAGGTTAATTAATTAGTATAAATAAATGAAGCAACGGTCTAGAAGAATATGAATGTTACGTCATAAACCTATGCTTTTTTTTCTTGTGCCCCATCTGTTCAACCGATGTTGGCTATCATCATTTTGTTCACAGCGGCCCGGTGCAGTTCTACAGTAGACTGGCTAAACCATTGCTTCAGGTTCTTCAGCCATGATGTTCTCTTTCTTCCAAGGTCCCGACTTCCAGCAAACTTTCCCTGCATTATGAGGTGCAAGATCTCGTACTTCTCCGGGATATATCATTACATTTTTATTGTTTTAAATATTTTTTATTCTTATTTATCCGAACCATAACATCTTGATTCGTAGTTATATCCATTCAGCTTATTTTGAGCATTCTTCTGTCGATCCACATCTCAAATGCTTTATCATTTCTTCGGTAAGTGTCAGTGCTTCTATTCCATAAAATAAAATCGAGAACACATAGCATCTGACCATTCTCATTCGTAATCCTATGTTAACCTATGTTATCTCTACTAAACAGATATTTGATTTCTTAGTTAATTTGCTGTTGGAGTATAGTAAAATAGTAATAATATTTTAACATTAGGAAGGAAATACAATTTAAAAAAAACCTATAAGATCAATATTAGACACAATTATTTCCAGTATGGATTAATTAAAAATCTAAGATAGATTGTCCCAGATGCATCCCCTAATTTGAATCAGATCAAAGTCGCTACTGGTTATGATATTGCAACGACGAGCGAAGTTCGGGAGAGAATCGTCAAGGACATCAACAGGTCACCGGGGGTCACGACCCGACCGTAGATGAATCCCACTAAGAAGGTAACCGTTCACAACAATATAAATATATATTAAGGCATTTTAAAATTTATGCGAATTAATTAGACTTTTCTTTCGCATTTTTTCACACCGTAAATTTTATATACAATTTGGATATTATTAAAATTTATTTTTTGTCCGGTTCAAAGGAACATTAATAACAAATTCATCTTATTTTTTCAACTTTCATATTAAATAACTGTGTTCTTGTCGATGCGATGCACGTCACGCGCCTCTGTCCTGGACACGAAATCTGCATTCGCCCTACTCATTATTTGATTAATGTAATCTTGTCTGAAGCTTCCTCGACTTCTTGACTTCTCCCCTCAATTACATTTCTGAAGTATCCATTGTGTCTTAAGGATATATCGTATCCATTGATTCCTTCGATGGTGTCTATTTTATTATGGACATCCCTTGGTTTTTCAGAACATTCTCATTTTTTCATCTTATTCTGTTCACCCTTTTCCAGCGTCACACCTTTCACATCGTCTCATCGTCGCTTTGAAATTTGTCGACACAGTAGTTGAAATCTTATTCAGTGTCTACGGATAAGATAATTATGAGATTTTTAACTCGGGACAATCTCTGAGAGAGGGATTAGTCTCTCACTTTCATAATACATCGCGTGCATATAGTCTCAGACAAATGCCAGTCTATTGATCATTGATGTTTGATGATCAGAGATGCAGTTAAAAATTTAAATAAATATTTGTTTTTAAATGTCTTCTGTTTGTATAACTTTAATAAATAATTGTAAATAAGCACCTGCGGTTCTCGATGATGTTTGTGTACACGTGTCGAGTGTCACTGTCAAATAGGACGTTGTGTTCACGGTATTGAGTTTTTGTCTCTCTCTCTACCGATCTCATGCTAATCTCTTGAGTTATCTTCCTATCAAAAACTCAACACGTGCACGCGATACTGAGATTTATTTCAACTAAATCTCTGAGATTTATCTCATTCCGTGGACGTGCGTCATTATGCTCGTACACAGACTTCCAAATATATAGACATAAACCAACTGAAATTATTTGTTTCAATATTTTCATTTTGGTGTCACTCACATGATCACTTTAGTACCACTTATGCAATCAAATAGTTTCGCGACTTATTTTAAATATATGACTCGATTGGAACGAAAATTTGAACGCTGACAATATAATATGCATTAATGTAAAAAATACGCCATGTTTACACAAAGATTTAATTTTTGAAGAGTAAATACTCTTACTGTTGCATAAATGTGTCGTAAACTATCGGATTTATGTTTCCACAAATAATGTGTGTAGAATGCCCCTCGTCTCGCAACTAATATTCCGAACCCCTCTCCTACACGTAAACTTTATTTCATATTTATTCATTTACTGGTCTGTATGCTCTTATAATTTTTGTCATGCGCGTTCAGCGTACTGATTGTTAATGATATTGCAGAATTAATTTATATCTTAATAAATAAATAAGTGATCTGGTAAACAATCTCGTTCACCCCACTCAGTTTCTAGCAAAATTAATAACTGTAAATGTTGTGTACACGTGTACGGTCAATAAACTTTTAAACTAAATTAATCAAATTTCCATCGTTTATTATTTACTGACTGAAGATCCGGCCGGGCTTTAGCTTAGCGGGATGTATACAAACCGTTTATATTAATTTGTGACTTATGTATTGATCTGAGATATATCCACTCTCAAACATTCTATTGAACTGTTATTAAATTTTACTAGGCTTCATGTCATACCTTATTGAATTTTATATGCTGAAAAATATTTTTCTAGCTTGGAAAACATATTATTTATTTATAACTTCAATACATTCAATATTTCGTGTGTTCCCCCTGCCCATCTCACTAGATCATAGTTCATATCAAGATGGACAGTATTTACCCTAAATCATTTACATTTGTTTTCTTTTTATCATACGTAAATATAAACATTATTGAACGTAAAAAAATTAAAAAAGTAGAGTAAAAACAATAGTTACAATAATTAGATCATAAACCTTTAAAATACCATGAGCGCATTAACACGCCTAACTATTGTATGTTATATTTTAATATCCATCGACACTTTATTTTCCGCTCCCTTAATGTTCCATCTATTTGTATATGTATTCTGTCTCTCTCTTTCACATGTAATTTTATAATATATTTTCCTCTTTATGTGTATATAAGTGTACTCTTTTTGTATTGATGATTAATTTTAAATACGTCCTGATGAAGCTTGAGATTAGCGAAACCGGTTGACGTATAATAAATTTTGTGGTTTCATACAAAGTGATTATCATTTTATTTAATCTATTGTATATTACTCCAAGCTATAAGCGTGTTAACACTCACTTTTGGACCTTGCAAACTTGCAGGGATTAAAGTTATATTTTTTAATAATTTTGCTATCCCAGCCAAGCCCTTACTCTATGTGGTGTCTTCAATTTCAAATAAAGTTGGCAGTTAAAAGATTAATGATGTGAAAACATAGTATTTAACATGGTATCGCACACTTAGATCAAAATTACATAGTATCCGAATACAATAATAACTCAAAATTCTTGTTTTTTTGAGTTGTCTTAGTTTTGATCTAGGTGAGCGATATATACAAAAATATAAATAAAATACATGCATATGTACGTAAGTTCCAAAAGATCAAACAATAAGAATGTGTATATATAATAACATAGTGTATTATGTACATTTATCCACCAGTCACCTCTTAATATCAGTTAAACACATTCAAATCAGTTCTCTTAAATTTTAAGGTTTAAAAAAAGTAACACAGATTGACAAAAAAGACATTGCTTTTAGGTAGACGGTGTTGCAGACGGTGTTATAACGCAACTTTCGGTTAATTTCAATGCACTTTTTTCGATCATAACCAGGAGACCCAAGAACCACCCTCCGTTAAAAGTTTATCTATAGATGGTATATCGCACAGGATTGAGAGATCGCCGAAGTAAGGCAGTTATTAAAAATATAAAAACGCTGAATCATCAGCGGGGCGCCACAAAAACACGAAATAGATTTCAATAAACAAAGATTGTCATATTTTTATTTATTATCTTTGTTTTATTAACCACTAAATTGAGTTTAAATACATCTACCGGTTTCGTAAAATACCATTTTCTTCTTCAGGATGTCATAACTAACTAAATTATTACGGAAAATAACATACTACGGAAAACATATTTTTATGGTTAACAAATTAGTGATAACTGCACACATAGACATCTGCACGCTACATTACATTTCTCACGATAGCTCACATTCCTTTAAGATAGATTAGGTTTTTGTAATATTAAGTTAAGTAAGATTAAGTTATTTAATACAAGTTATTTAAATTAGTCACGGCAGTAAAGAAATATGCTGATTGTGTGCAGTTGTCTATATGTTCACCTGTCTTATATGCAGTTGTCATGGAACTCAATTTCTCGTATATTTATCAATTGGATTAGTTTTTAATCAACCAGGAAATGTTTGTTGGCGTTTTTCATAGACCAGTAAATGAATAGACATGAAATAAAGTGTACATATAGGAGGGGGGTTCGGAACATTAGTTATGGGACGGTGGGTATTCTACATATATTATTTGTGGAAACATAAAGTCGATAGTTTGTGACACATTTATGCAAAAGTAAAAGTTATTTACTCTTCGAAAATTAAATCTTTATGTAAACACGACGTATTTTCTACATTAATAGATATTATATTGTCAGCGTTTAAATTTTTGTTTCAGTCATATATTTAAAATAAGTTGCGGAGCTATTGTATTGCGTAAGTGGTGCCAAAGTGATCACGTGAGTGACACCAAAATGAAAATATTAAAACAAACAATGTTCGTTTGTTCATATCTATATATTTGGTAGTATGTGGTGTTTTTGAATGACAGTAAATTGGATTGGTTTAAAAAAAACAAATGGATAATTTACTCCGCCCAATATTTTTCCGAAAAGCACGCGGTACCGAGGAATGATGAGTTCTGTGCATAATGCGGCCCCTTCGGGATATGATCATTCGTGGAGGGCCACACTACAGCTCACCAATTTGACAAAAATGTATTTTACGTTTTCAAAATAATAATACGTACACATTAAAGCATTTCGCTAGGGAGTGATTTTATAATTTTGTAAATAATATTTTCGCTGAACATCACTACAGCTGGAGTGTAACCAGTCCATAATGATGGGAAATTAATTACGTGATTGCCCTGTAACGAAAATAACAAATATTTAAATACACATTCATATTAAATTAAAATTATTACATTACAATAAAAAAATATGCACTCCAACACTAGCCTTACGAGGCTGCAGGTTATTATATTTTTTTTTTGGAAAATTAATTTAGTCTAAAGTTTTAGAATCTTTCTGCAAAAACTAGTCTACGATACTCTGAGTACTCTACATGCGGCTAGACCGCCAAATCTACTTCTACAAGTGCATCAGTGCTAATCGCTTTGACACTTTTACTAACTAACTTATTGTAATAAACATCATATGTGTTTTATATTAATACATGAGTTGGAAGGGTAAAAAATTCTGATAAAAAACCATCGCATATACCAATACGTGCTTTCAATCATAACATAAATAGGTCCCGACGACTGCAGATAAAATTCGGTCAGACTTTACAGGCTCCTTTCTAATAAATATTTAGAATATACGCGCATAAGGTATAATTTTTTATTAAGGAGAACACATTCTTACACACACATTTAAAAGTAGCGTCGCTGTAGCATAGTTGGATAATGCACTTTCCCCGGTTTGGAAAGAGATCCAGGTTCGAATCCCGGTAGCGCAAAAACAATATTTTTCGATGAAATTGATATCTTTCTAATTAATATATTTAATTAATATTTAAAATATCCACAGACCTATGTTCTGAATAATTGCAACTTCACAATAAGAATGTGTTCTCATTAATAATATATAAGTTGTATCAATGTGTCCAAAATTGAGTAAAAATTAATTATTATTTCAAATAATGGAACGATAGACGTATTAATTTGAAAAGTGTTACATATGGATTCGAAAATTTGTCGTCAAAAGTACTGTCTACTGTAGCACAGTTGGGTAATGCACCTTCCCCGGATTGGAAAGAGATCCAGTTTTGAATCCTGGTAGCGCAACAACAGTATTTTTCGATAAAATTTATTTTATATTTAATTAGTATTCATAATTTTTTTATTATAAATTTTTCGTCATCAAAATTTATCTCAACTAAATCTCTTGAGATTATCTTTTCGTGTCTCGTTCCATTGGCACGGGCCTTAAGGTAATAATAAATACAGATTCCTTAAGAATATTATATATAGAATAAACGGTGAAGTTGATTGTTTAGTCTATACTTAAGCCATAGAATCCATTAGAAATTCGAAGCCTCTAACCTGAAAGGGGAGCCATCCATCCGAGTACCCGAACAAAGTTTGGCCGCACTGCGATAACTTAAATCAATTAAAATAAAACCAAACAAATATTTGCATAGAAATTGCTTATACCATCTTATAAAAATGTTTGTTATGGTCGGAATTAATTATATTAATTTTAATTATTACATTTTATAATACTGTTACATTTTATACAAATTGAAATACACAAAATTAATTTTTTCGCCATTCACAGTTGATTACAAAATTAGCCTAATGTTATCCAAACGCGATATTCTTAGCGAGAGTCTCGCCAAATTGATAATTATCACCGTTATGATGTTCAATGTATATTTGTAAGGCAAGCAAAAAAAAAACGAAATTAGTTTCTTGATTTTTGAATGTAATATTATCAAATTGCCAAAACGTAATATCAGCTAGTATTTTGTTTAAACATTATTCATTATTAAATTATGTATATAATAATAATTATTTAAAAGGGGACTTGAGTAATTAATCTTTTTAACATTGTTTTATTCCATTATATTTTTTATTGTGTTAAACAATATAACGATTTCGGGAACACCTTTCCATTATCAGTATTAAAATTCAACTAAAATTAAAAGACATTTTCAGACAGCAATATAAGGGTGGCCCAAAAAAAAAAGTAAGAACATGCCGTAGAATGTAATATTATTACATCAAAATTAGTTTTAACTATATCAGCAATAGCATAAATAATTTACTAATTTACTTACTTAAAAAGTCTACAAATTTACCACAGTTGATCAGCTCAAGTTGGCTGAGAATTAAGGAATGGAGATATCTGGGGCAGCGCTTTATTGACAGAAACATAGGCGAGTGGTGTAGGCGCTTAGAAAAACTCACTGTGAAACAAGTAGAATACATTGAACATGATTTCTGATTAGCTAAATATTGTGCAAAAAAAATACATTAATAATTATAATTAATTATATTATGTTTTGAAATAACTTACGCGTTACGAGATGTTCTCACTTTTTTGGGCCACCCTGTGTATATGGTGTGTTTGGGATTAACGGTTAATCGAAAACGTTATATCGTTTAAAATATATATATATATATACATATGTAGTGGAATAAAACTGTATTTTAACTCAATTTACATAATAATCATGGAATTCCACAAAGTTTCACCAAAAACCATTGAACATTTATTTACGTTTTTATGTTTTTTTTTTTACTAAACTGTGGTGGTTTATTATTCATTTATGTCAGTTATATATTAGTTTTTTTTTCAAATAATCACAGATAAAACCTTTGTACTAATATAAAACTAACAATCTGTTTTTTTATTTGTAATAGTTAATACAATATACATTAATTGAAATACCGTAATCATTAAATTTGTTTTAAGTGTGATAGAAAAAAAATCGTAAAATATATATGCACACAAAATGTGCTTTCTTATGAACCCAAATAAATATGTATTAAATAAATTAACAAAATGTTAAAAATTAACATACTTGATATTATTTAATTTTTTTATGGCTTTAACTCATTCTACCCTGAATTATAAAATTTAATTGCCTACAAACTGTATATATTTTGTAGTATTTATAAAAATATATAGCGTAGTGCAAAAAATAGGAAAGAAATATTCTAAAACATTAAAAGCATCATTGAAAATTTAAAAAAAAAAGTAGGTCAAAATAATTATTAATAATCACAAGGAATACAAGCGCGTCAAACCTAACTTTGTAACAATGCTCATCTGACCAATTTCATCTGCCGCAGTGTTGACACAACAAAAAAATAACTAATGTTAATGTTAATCGTAAAATCAATTCTTTCGAAAAATATTGTTGCCACCGAGATAATATAACTTTATATTAATAATATATCTTTCTAATTAACTATATATTATAAATATATCTTTTTAATTACTATTTAAAATATTACAGATCGTCTGTTCTGAATAATTACAACTTACACATATTTTAAAGTTTCTCTTTCGTATTTTTGTATTATTTTCTCACCTATATTTTATTTATTCCTATTTTCTGTTAGAAGCACTTCCAACGTTTTTGTTGTATATATCATTGTATTCACCTATCATCACTTGCTTTCTGTAAGCGGGGTAGAATTAGGTTCTCATAATTCAACCTCTCACATTATCTTCACTCAAGTAACACTCTCTTATCTTCCAATTTCAATTTCATCATATACTTGAGATAAGATAAATTTATTTTCGCTCTCGCAGTATTTTTTACCATATTGAAGACACGTTTTTTTATATTGAAAAAATTCGCGTATGAATTGATTCTGTAAATCGACCTGTTTTTTTTTTTTTTTTAAATTTAACTGCTGGATATTGTTAAACTCGACTAGCTCTTGTACATTCCTGAGTGTCATTAATCAGTTGAAAACATTCTTAGTCGAGTCTAATTAATAGTCTGCATTCTTTAAGATATGGTTTAATAATTCCTTCGTGTCAGTATTGACACAGTGTGGCCTCAATTAGATACGACATGACTCGTAAGCCTCGGTCCTTGGGTAGCTCTCTCAGCTGATTCCAGGGTCCCTTCAGTCAGATGCAATGCATTCTTTCATAGTGCGATAATTATCAAATGCAGTAATCTTAATGCAAAACTAAAATATAATAATACATATACTATAAAATAATTCCAAATGTAAGATTTACCCGATCGATTAAATCATGAACGATGCGATAATTATAATTACACTAGGAATTCGACGTGTTTGTTTGATTAGCGATAAGATACTCGCATAGCAACCGGCGGTCAAGGGTTTGACCTCGTACCGGGAGAATACAAAGTTAATCATATTTTCGTAGCACAATATCGTGAAAGAATATTGATGTATTCGGATCTGATAAATATATAAGTTTGAAATATTTCTTAGAAATTGTTTTATGGCTTCTAGCAAACATTAATTAATTACTTTATTAAGGAGAACACATTCTTATTGTGAAGTTGTAATTATTCAGAACAGACGGTCTGTGCATAGACTCGTATCAATGTATCCAAAATTTAATAAAAATGAATTGATAATTCTGGCGTCTGCAGTCGGTTTACTCAAAGGTATTTGTGATTCCGTAAAAATAATGTAGATGGCTTTCAAAAATAATGGAACAACAGATGTATTAATTTGAAAAAGTGTAACATATAGGTTCGAAAATTTGTCATGAAAAATACTGGCGTTATAACACAATTGGTAGTGTACTTCCCCGGATTGGAAATAGATATCCAGGTTCGTATCCCGGTAGCGCAAAAACAATATTTTTCGACAAAATTGATTTTGTATGTACATATTTATAATTAATACATTAAATTAGTATTAATTATTTTATTTATTATGGATGGAAGGGGAAGGTGTTTGTTATATTTATATCTTTTGACCTTTAAAATTTGATTATATTTTGATGTAAAAGGAATACATAGATATATACATGTACGGCAAATAAAATCAATATAAATATCATAATCTAAGGGTGTATGCAGACACTCATTACTCCAGTATAGAATAATTGGGTGAGAAGGAGCATACAATAACATAATGAACCCGGTAAAAATAATACAGAGAACAATCATTAAAGTAATATTTAAAAAATATCAACTTTTTCAACACAAATACTGTTTGCAAAATTCCCAGTTTCCAAAATAGAAAACGTCTACGAAAAAATCTCAATTAATCAATTACTTAAAGAAAATAACACTGTAGAATTTGAAACAAGCGCATCATTAAGATTTTAAAATAATTTTAAAATCCCTAAATGTAACACCAAACACTATCAGCAAAATGTTATATATGTACTTAGGGATAAAAAAAACTTCAATCGCCTCCCTACACAAATTAAAGAGATAGAGGATATAAAAGAACTAAAAAATAAATTAAATGAACACTTCAGAAGCACACAATTAGATAATAAATAATATTATAGATTACAAATGTATAACTTCTAACTCTGTATAAATTACTACAGTGTAACTCCCTGTCCAAGCACAAGAGCTAGTCTCTTTTTTGAACAGGTAAGCGAAAAAAAAAATTCATTTTAGTTATGTAAAATACTCAATTAACTCATATATTATAAAGATTGTAAAAAAATAAATATATATATATATATATATAACAGTGAAGCTCGGTGTATATAAGATTGCTCTGCGTACATAAAACAAAATACAATGAATAACATCTCGCTTCGGTTTTAATCTCTTCTGTCAAATGTATGCAAGATACCTTGTACATGCCCTAATAATATGAGTAAGTAAACAAATAACTTTTTAGATCGCATCATTCTTCATCTGATCTACCTCAATTATAAAGAAGAAAAATTACTATTTATTTTTTATTTGCTGTATTTTATCGGAGGTTGGTCCATGTTGCCAGCAGCTTATTTTGTCGGTTTAAAAACACAACAAAAAAAAAATGTTTTCGAAAAATGCGCGATTGATTTAAGTACGCAGATTCAAAATAAATTTTGTATCCGTAACACAAAGAAATTTTTTCTAAAATAAACATAAAATAATAATATCATAAAATTAACACAACTACGCAGCACCTGTTACATCGTAATATTTGAACTTTCAGTCTGTTTAAAAGAGAAAATATAATTTATACATCTATTAAAATTTGTAATTAACTGGTACTTTTAGTTAGCTAAAAATCAATTCTCAATTTAAAAAAAAATTTAATCATCTCCTCTAAAAACTTTGAATATTAGTTATTGTGTTGTTAAGCCATTGACTTATACTGAGATATGTATATAATTGATTTTATCGCAAAATATAATACAAGACACGTGATTAAAAAGTTTGCTAAAAATTCGTACTTTTGGAAAGGATTCGAATATTAATTAGTACAATCTTGTAATTGACGTTTAAACAGAAAATATATTTCAATGTAATAGTGTTTATTTTTGAAATCTTCACTAAAAAAATTGTCGCAGAATTTATAAGAAAAATTTAGGCAAATCGACATAAGCACGAGAATCATAAAAGAAATGAGAGAGAAAAGAAAGAAGAATTTCAGAAATCAACGATGTACAGTGCGATGGAGATTTTCAATGAAGGAGGATAAATTACATAGATTCTAAATTAAACTAAATAAATATGTGTAAGATAAGTGTATTAATATTGTTTGTATTATATTAGAGAATATACTCCTACATATTATGTACGAACGAATAAGATTAGATTAGTAGATTCAGAATAAATAAATAATTATTAAGGAGAACACATTGTTATTGTGAAGTTGTAATTATTCAGAACATAGGTCTGTGATATTTTAAATACTAATTAAATGTATTAATTAGAAAGATATACATGTAAAATCAATTTGTTGATGCCGTTAGCAACAACAATATATTTTTCGATATAATTGATTATATATGTATATGTTTCAAATTAATACATTTAAATAGTATTAAAAAAAATATCACAGACCTACTGTCTGAATTATTACAACTTCACAATAAGAATGTGTTCTCCTTAATAATATATAAGTTGTATCAATGTGATTAGAATTTGATAAAAAATAATTGATAATTCTGGCGTCTGCTATCGGTTTACTCAAAGGTATTTGAGATTCCGTAAAAACGAAGTAGATGGCTTTTAAATAATGAAACGGTAGATGTATTAATTTGAAAAATGTAACATATGGGTTTGAAAATTTGTCAACAAAGGTACTGTCTGTTGTAGCATAGTTGGATAATGCAATGCACCTTCCCCGGATTGGAAAGAGATCCCGATAGCAACAGCAATATATTTTTCGATAAAATTGAGTTTATATGTATACTTTCTAATTAATGCATTTAATTAGTATTTAAAAAATAAATAATTCTTAATTTCCCGCTATTATTGACGTATTATTTCTACAATAGTTGCGATTATAACAGCAGTTCATTAAAAAGTTGTCTGACCGCTTCGAGTTCTGTAAAAAACAGTTTCATAGATTGAAATTCCAAGACAAAAAATTAGATTCATTGATTCATTTCTCGGAATTTGAAAGAATTCCCCATCGGCGAGATGACTGTATGAGTCACATTATTGGGGGCTTTTTAGTGATATTAAGATGAATTCCGAATTAAAATCTTGTTTTTTTTTTGTGGTCAATTTATTCATCGTTCTTTTCATGAAAACATTAATTTATCTGTCATGTCGAAATTTTTGAACTCGTTAGGCGCCAATAACATCTCACCTATACTTGTATAGTTTAGCATCTGAATATGAGTGAAAGTAAGCAAATATATGCAAGATAAGATATAGTAAAAAGGAAAATATAGATTTTTTGTTTATATTTATAGAGCATATATATATATATATCAGTTACATCTCAAATAACTCCAGGCTTTTAATGGTGACTTCCTTTAAATGCGTATGTCCACTGATGAGATATATCTCTCGGAGATTCGACTCAATCAAGTGTAGCGTAGATAACGGCAGAGTTCAGCATGAAGCGACCTATCAATTGTCATCACACGTGTTTCGCTTGCGGATTAAAATGACGCGTACATTACGTACGTACCTTTACCGACTCTCACTGAAAGGTCATCGTTGACAATAATGGTAATGACATTAAAAATTAAAACCAACACAATAAGGTAAACACACAAATAATATATTTTTAGAAATTTTATGACTATATTTGTATTGTATATATGTTTGAAAATTAATATTTGAGTTTGAAACGTATATTATATAAGGGATGGTTTTAGAAAATGCATTTCGGCGTATATGATGATTTAATTAATTATATAGTATATACATAATGAGCTAAGTGTCGTGTAAAACAAAATAGGAATAGATGTACTCAAGAACCTGTACTCAAGAAGACTCTTGTGACCAATGTTCATCAATTGAAGAAAAATACTGTATCAAGTACCTAGAAATCATAATAGATAACAAACTCAAATGGAAAGAACATATTACTAATCTTACAAACAAAATAAGGAAAACTGCCGACATATTTTTAAGACTCAGAAAAATCTTATCACTTACTTACGCGTTTGTACAGTCACATTTGCAATACGTTATTATTGTATGGGGAGGAGCATATAATTCAATATCACAATTAGAAAGCACTCAAAAAATGATAATAAAAATTATTCTAAAAAAAGGCTATCCAAGTACACAACTCTTTATAGACTTTAAAGTACCAAAAATAATAGACGGTCCTAATTTTCAAAATTAAAAATCAATTAAATAGTATAAGCGAATTCCGATCTACAATATTTAGTGACCAAATTGATATTCTAAAACTAAAATATACCGCAACCAAAAATCACTATATCTATCAAGGCATCAAATTTTTTAACAATCTCCTCATCACAATTAGAAAAATTACAGACTACTATACATTTGTATCTGAAGTACAAAAAATATGCACACAGACAAACTGAAACATAAATTCTCGTATATATTCCTTCTCTAAGTCTCATAGAGAAGAAATAAATGTTAAAAGAAATGATTTATATATCCTACTGAATATTTTTTAATTGTATTATATTTTATAATTTTAAAATAGTATTTTTTTAAATATCGATGGCTGGACGAAAAGCATACATTGAAGTCACTGCTGAACACCAGACCAACAAGTACTTCTACCGACTCTCAGAGATTAAAATCTCATTAAGAGAAGTCTCGAATCCTCGTTCATTGGCTAATTTATTCAACCCCCCTATAACTTCTGTAAATAATCATGTCATCCATCATGACTGAGAATCGCGATCTCCATGAACCATGAATCATGAACCCACGCCCTCTTGACTTTGCTCATCCATTTTTCTCGGCTGGGCTGTCACCAGAAAAGTGTCCGTTTCCTTTTCCATTTGGTCGGTCCAACGGGTGGGGGATCTTCCTCTTCCTCTTCGTTATTCGACAAAAAAATCGAAAGATTCGTTTCGGGCAAACGGTTAAGAGTCTGTCCTTGATTTTCAGTTCCTCGCAGAATGGATACATTCATGCGTCTCGCCGTCCATGGTCCAGCACGACATCTCAAAGGCATCTTTTGTCTTCGGGGTCCATGATTCCACGCTATATAAATATAAAGAATTCGCCAGCGAATCCGCGGCCGTTTCAAATTTTTTCAAGTCTGGACTTTTTTTGCCATTCCCATCCGTCATTTAATTTCTGGCTCGCAGCTACCGCTGTCAGTAATTATGGACCCAAAATAATTGAAATCTGAACAATTTCAAGGTCTGAAAGGGCATCTGTTCGTGAAAGCTAGTTATGCCGATCGATGATTTTTCCTCGTTTATCTCAACGCCCAATTTTCTATTTTCTTCTTCAATGGCGACAGGGTGGTGTAGCCATTTTTTCTTCTGACGTATCGACCAAATTGCCAGATAATTTAGTCTCATTTTTTAGACATCTTTCCGTCGTTGTTTACAGAAGTTCCAAGCGGGTCGAATAAATTTGCCCGCCAACAATCGATGATATCTGCTCGATAAATTATGCGGCCGCTTCCGTGTTTAATTATGGCACGGAATATATCCTAGAATTGTCCATTGTTGGATGCGAGGCACGAGTTATAGACGTACCCCGCCGCCATCCAGACTCGTAATACGGGGGTTGAGAAATAATTATCCTTGCCAAAATAATTAAGGGTGAATGTTAATAACCGCGAATCTGTACAGCACCATCGGATTATACATCTTTAATAAAATGTATAAAAATCTACCACATTATTAGTTTATTTCATTTTTAATTGTTTCTATTTGAAGTTAAATAGATATTTTATAAATTTACGGTATAGAAAAAAATTAACCGATTCGTAAATACAAATGTTAAATTAAAGTTGTGGACATTTTAAAGTATTAATTGATGTCGTATTTCATTGATAAATTTTAAACGATATTCTGCTTCATTGTTAGACTCTTGGCAGTAAATGGTGACCCTCCGCTTACCCAGAACCGGTTTATAAGTAAAAGTTTCTATATCGGTCCTATTCATTCGCCGCCAAGTTGGATTTTTTTTATGCACATGGCAGCCGTGCTATGTTGCAGTGCACATTAATCAATATATAAAACAACATATATAAAAAATATTTAAAACAAAATCACAGATAACATAATAAAATTAAAAATTAATAAAATAATAAAAATTCATGCAGGGGGACCGGCGAATAGTTAGCATTAATTTAACTCACCCCTTCTCGGGGAAATAACAAAACATAAATGAAAACAGATGACACCGCAATCCGGCAGATTTTCATCCAAAGACGCTTAAAGGTGACCCGGGGCCGGGTGGTTGCCCATTCAGTTCTCCCTCGCTGACAAACCCCTAAGGATTTCCCAACGGGACACCCACACCCTGATAAACACCAAGCAGAGTTCGAAATTATTTCCACATTGCAGCAGGACATCGTTCCTAATAGGTCAGTGTCCCGCTGTTTTTTCCAGTCCTTCCAGTGGGACTCTTGGCAGAGCAATCATGGTTGTGATAATGACGATACTAAAGCCAATACAATGAGGCTACGTTTGCCTCTATCTGCACCATTCCTGGAGTGATCCATTGGCTTCAGTCCAACTAGTCAACGATCTTCCACGGTAACGGGATTCCTCGGTTCTCTCTTGTACCACCATTGCATCCGTACGTCCTTACGACACGACCGAAGTATTTCAGTTAGCGTGTTTACCAGCTAATTTTAGATTAATTATTATTAATTGATTGATTAAATTAGATTAATGTGTTCATTTGATTAGATCAACCAGTCGGCTCAAGGAAGGCACTATTTACATTTAGTATGTATATAATTATTTTGATAAAATGGTTCCAAGACAAAGAGATGAATGTTTATACATATTAAACAGGCCAGGTCAAGGAATGCATAAAAATTATTTAGTTAGACCAAAAAAATCTTCCCTTAAAATAAAGAGTGGTTACGTTTAACCTAGACAAAGGTAGATCATCGCTGTATTTTGGACATTGGTTGAAGGAAGAAGTTAATTGTCATGAAAAGTGTTTAAATGAAGTCTAAACTTTTGATTGGACCACCGCGCTGGTTGGTGTTAGTAATAAAATATTCGCATTTATATTGTGGAAGTCAGGCGTCGTCTAACATTTATTTCTTGTAAAATGGAGCTGTTTGAACATAAAAAGTCGGAATAAATAGTCTTGAACCGTCAAATACAGATTGTTAATTTTTTTTACCTACATAATTAGAGTTTACAGCAATAATTTTCATTAAATAGGTCTAAGGTCGTATTTTCGGCATATTCTATCTGCTAGTACAGGGTGAATATTATGTTCCAGGCCGGTGTTGTTTTTAAATAACTAAAAAATAAAACAATAATTTGTAATTTAATTTTTATTTATCGATTACTTGGTTTATTACAATTATAATTAGAATATGGCATTGGCCAAGCGGCAGCCTCTGGCAGCGGTACAAATGAATGCTCTTTTAACCATATTTTTCATAACATTCTCGCACACTTTTCAGTAATTTCGTTTCGAATATTGTCTTATAGCATCGGAATTATTGATGGCTTATTGGCGTAGACCTTTCCGTTCAAGTATCTCTACAGAAAATAGTCAGAAGCCGTCAAATAAAATCGAGGAAGCCAGTCGATATCACCACTATTCGACATTATGCGGCCGGGAAAATTTCAAGCATAAGGTGGCACCAATTGACCCAATTCGGACGTCTTCCAACATGTGACGATAGCGATCTCCTTTAATGGTTACAGCGTTGCCATTATTGTTTAGATAAAATGTTTTAATGACTTCAACACGTTGTTGAGGTGTTAGATGTTCCACAATAAATTGAAGTCAACTACTCTCTAGGACTACCAAATTTGAACTGACAACTGTCTGCCAAACCAAAATGGGAGCCAAACAAAATCGCCATAGAACATAATATTCAGCCTGTAGATGAAATGTAGCACTCCCAAAGCATCTGAAGTCTATTCGTATACCATCAAAGTTCGTCTATACAAGACTATCTCTATCGATATGTATCGGTTGCGTCATACTACTCTACGTACAAAATACATGATTCATCGTTCGCTTCGTGCTCAACTCTATATTGTCTATTACGAGCTTTCGGTACGATTTTCTGAAAGAAATATCATTCTTGTACACGCGCCATTAGACCAGTGAGCAGATACCTGGACTAGAAACCTGACATTTGCGAACGAAGATGAGTCTGACGTCCAACAACTTCGACGTGCTGGGCCCTCTAGCTCGGAAGTCTTCTTTAAGTTTTTATTTCTATTTCTTTTTCTAACATTTACTTCGTTTTAACTGCTGATGGGAAGATTCAAAATTCATCCAAATGACGAACAAAATATAAATGGTCAATGGATTGACGTTTGACATACATTAACCGTGAAGTGAGACGCATGATGGCGAATCATAAATATTCCAGGATAAAATTAAGATTTGTTGTACACCAGCGGTCACATACGCGAGTGCCACCCCCCCGAGGGTCGCGTTAAACATCCCGCTTGTCCCATCATTTAGAGAAATTTTCCGGCGCGACTATAATTTATTCACGATACTTTTTTTTTTTTTAACATTTGTTTATGAACCGTTGTCAGAATGCGGTCGTTAAGTCGTTAGGTAAATTACGAAGAGGCAATTTTCCGGCAATATTTTCCGCTTATATAATCTGACGATAAACTCATTAATTTTTATTAAAAAATGCTGAGATAAGACATCAATAAATCGTGGATTTGAAAACACTACATTATTTTTATCTGACTCATTTAATTTTATCAATTAACTGACCTTTTATCTGGCGTCGGTTAAGTATTAGATATTATATCCAAGGTTTTCTATCCAATACTTATCTTAATAATATTAATTATAATTTAACATTGTATTGTGGATATTATCTTTGATATTAAATCGCTTAATTTTCTTTATTTTTTTACTCACATTTATATAACAACAAAAAATATATTTACTCCCGCCTACAGCCTGTCTACAGTTCGTATCCCCCCAAGGCTGCGGCGTTTGCCTCTACCCCGTCCAACCACCTTAACTGGAACCTCCAGATACACCTTTGTTGATATATTGAAAGCAAAATGAACGCAGATTGTTCTACTTACTTACCATCGCGCCGTTTCTCCGCGGGGATAGGCAGAGGATAGATCGCCACACTCTTCTGTCCTGACACACAATTCTCGCCTCATCCACATTCATACATCTTTTAATACAAGCTCGCCGATTGTTGAGGCTTCTAACAGAATCCTCCATTATCTAGTTTACCTGGTCGTGCCAAGTCTTCCGCGGACGTCCTCTATTTCTGGTGCCATCAACAGTTGCGTCATACATCTTTCTTACAATTCTCTCCTCATTTATCCGTTCCATATAACCAAACCACCTAAGTGATCTTTTCTTAATCTAACTCACTATACTAACATCAGCTTTACATTCTTTCCTTATTTCTTCATTCTTTATTATGTCATAAATAGATTTGCCGCATATACGCCTAAGTGATTTCATTTCTACTGCATTCAGTCTACTTTCGTTCCTCTTCTGCCAAATTGTTCTAATTTATTCTAAACTAACCATTGCGTCATACAAAAATATCGACCAACTATCCTAGTACAGGCGATAGGCTAGTTATTTTATGTTTTGTCTCTTAGTAATCACGTGTTTGTCAATCAAAATTTCGGAATTGAATTTTGAAAAAAATAAATGATGTAAATAGTAAATAGCAGTGAATAATTGATTATGTTATGTGAGAGAATATACGAGGTAATTGTACAATCAATAGCGACACTAAACGCAGTTTTATAAAGATAACCTTTCATTTTTAGTTACGAAATATGTCGAAAATATAATCATTTGTAAACCTATAAATTTCGTGTATATAGTTATATTTTTGTAATAAATACGGCACCTCCTTCCAAAACAGGTATGACAGTTTTTGATAGAACCAATCGTGAGCATATAAATTTTTAATTTCAAAATGGCATCGTACTAGCTATTGTAGTATGTTATTGAAATAAAGGTGGCAATGGCAATAAAAGTTAATGATTATTTATTATATATAGGTATATTGCGCTTGGCCACTATTGCATCTGTATCCATTGTTAGTGTCATATTTCTTTAAAAAATATTCATTTACAATCTTTCCACAGTGTGCAATAGATGTCACTGATGTCTAATATTTGCAATTCAAAACGGTTTAACACAAAAAAATTTATTCATTATATATATATTATTTAATTTCATCAAGTTCACATCAATTTATGCCAGCTCTAGGTGTACATATGTATATAGCATATTTCATTTTAATAATATTGTGTTTTTTTTTTACTACAAATAAAAACAAAGTACATTACAGGGTATCCGTAAAGTGAATAACCACAACATGTTTGCATTTTAAATATTAAAAATATAATATGTTTATCTTAATTTTCCTCGGTGTGCTGCGCCATTGCTATTCACCGGGGATTTGTTTATTATTGAGATCTGAAAACTTTTGTTATTTCATCCGCACTGGTGATATTTCCATCGGCACGGGTAGGGGGGGAGGGGGGGGGGGGCGCTGGTAGCGGTGGGGGTGGCTACCCTCGTCGGCTGTCGTAAACAAAATATCGCGTCCATACTTGTTGTTCGCCTGGCAGCACACGCCCGCCATCGTATGGGGGTGTATTCGAGAAAATAATGTACTGCGCGTGGCCGGCACGTAACTTTCTACATCTACATTTATTCGTTTGATTTATTCCGCCGATTATCCCGGGATGTGGTCCAACGTTACAACATGTACACACAATATCGAGAGTAAAGGGATCTACAGACGAGTTATAAAAATATGCTGGATTGGTATGATCACTAATGACAATGTTCGGAAAGTGTTGAACATATATTATGTGGTTCATTGTATGGTGCCCTTTATTATGAATCTCGTGCTTCTTTCGTTTCGAGATATTTAAAGGGTTGCGTTTGAATTGATTACAAAATATTTTTATATCACACAACGCAATATTTCAAAATTTATCTAGTCTACTATATTTATTATAAAAATAATATTTAGACATGTAAATATTGCGTGTAGCTTATAGGGAAATAAAAAATTAAGGTTTAAATGGCTTACTCTATTATCAAAATGAACACTAGCGGAATACCGATGAACGTCGTAACAAAACACTGAATGTAACGGTTCAAACTTTTACAATTATTATAATTAATATTAATTTAAAACAATGTGAAGCGAAATAATTGATAAAACTCATTTTTTTCAATTTCTTGACTTAGACCACTTTCATAATTTATTGATTGATACATCTTTAATTTAATTTTTAAAAGCAATCAAGTTTATATTTCGCTGAATTCCGAGTACTCTTGAGTAATCCGCGCTAGAAGACGTCGCAATTAAATTAATCCCGGTAGTAACCAAATATTTTTTCTGTGCAACTTTAGAGTTAATTAATTTAATTTGTATTAAAAATATCACGGAACTATGTTCTGAAATTACAACTTTACAATAAAAAATGTGTTTTTCTTAAAAATATATATTAATTTTATAAATATAAAATTTGTAACAGAAAAGACCCCGGATGATGAAGGATATCCTATCCATTTTGGTTGTTGTTTATTGGTTTAGTGTTTGTTATTTAGCTTGTTGGTGTAGAGGTTAAGACGCCGGCCTAATAATCTAGTGATCGGGGGTTCACGCTTCGTTCCAGGACACCAGCAAGTAAGTCCTATTTTCATAGTACAAGCGTTTAGCTCAGTTTGAAAATAGTAAGAATATTTTTGTGACATGTTAAACAGTGCGAGTTAAACATTTCAGAACTCCTTACCTTTCCAACGATTCCTCTGCATTCGTCCCTCGAGGCAAAAGAAGAATAATTAGAAGTTACAAAATGAACAAAATTTAATACTGTGTAATACAACAACTGTGAAGTTGTGACCAATTTCGTATCCTACTTTACATTTACGGAAGCTTGAACAGATAAAACGTGTACAGCAATATTTACGGATGACATACTCTTCCGTTCTATCTTGCACGATTGTATTTTCATCCTCCACAGCCGTACCGAGATATAGAACTTAGTGCATCAGACTCCGATCGCAGCAGTGACATGAAGGTAGAGCATCCATGGTTTTGACAGGGCCGCATCATCTTCCAACATACTCTGTCCAGTAAGACAATAGTCCCGTTTTGGGTCACGTGCCCATCCCGAGGTGAAGAAGACCCCGGAAGGAATTAATCTTCTGCCAGGATCGACGGTAGACAACCCATCGTAACGCCATACAGCATTGACCCCGCTTACCGGCTTGGAAACAATTCAATCTCCGTGTGACTCTTTCTATAGATTTAAAATATTCACGTCGCGACTGAGTAGCGGGCATGTCTGCTGCATCCTCGGCCCGGACGGGCAGGCATAGATTTTTAATTTTGCAGACTGGAAATTTGTTTGGAATTTTGTATAATTACCATTTCCTATACGAATTTAGCTACCGGGGGCGAGTACTATAGTCTAACGTTACATCGTACAGGATGGTCCAAAAAAAGTGAGAATATTTCGTAAAATGTGATGAAATTACATCAAAATTAGTTTAACTATATCAACAATAGCTTAAATAGTTAACTAATTTACTTACTTACCTATATTACGTTTAATTTCGACAATTTACGGTCACCATCTTTGATTATTAATTTTCCCATCGTTCATATTTGCTTTTTTTCAAATTGTTGCCCAGAATGACAAAAAAATCACCGCGGAAGATCGTGTTCTGATCAAAAATTTGAGAATTGAAAAACGTCGGGGTGCTGAGAAAATAATCAAAGTGTTTCAAAACAATGCCTGGAGTATAGCTAGACTTTACAGCATGTCCAGACATTACAGCAGGACGGAGCTCCATCACAATACTTTATATATATTCTTTAAACGTAATCAAAACTGTTCAATGACGTATTCGCACATACGGACACACACAATACTGCATTATTTTTTTCCTACTGGATACATCATTATTGTTTATAATTTTCAAGATTAACAATTCTCGTGAATGTCGTGTGCAGTCGATATAAATTCATAGGGTTTTGGATTGCCACAGCTGTGGTACGTGAAAATAACAAATGGCTTTTGAATTTTTTTTATGAAGCTTTTATATAATTATATAACCATCAATGTCGTAATTAAGTGTATTAATTAGAAAGATATACATATAAAATTAATTTTATCGAAAAATATTGGTGTTGCGCTACCGGGATTCAAAACTGGATCTCTTTCCAATCCGGGGTAGGCACATTACCCAACTGTACTTTTGACGACAAATTTTCGAACCCATATGTAACACTTTTTCAAATTAATACATCTATAGTTCCATTATTTGAAAGCCATCCACATTGTTTTTACGGAATCTCAAATGCTTTTGAGTAAACCGATTGCAGACGCCAGAATTAACAATTCATTTATATTAAATTTTTAACACATTGATACAACTTATATATTATTAAAGAGATACATGTTTCAAATCCCGGTAGTAACAACAATATTTTTCGATTAAAACTATTTTACATGTATATCTTTCTAATTAAAACATTTAATTAGTATTTAAAATATCACAGACTGTATGTTCTGAATAACAATAACTTCACAATAAGAATGTCTTTTCCTTAATAAAAGTAAAATATGTAGAAAAGTACAATTATAATAATAGAAATTGTATTTCTATCTGCAGAAATTATTTATACATTGTAGAGAAAGTAAAAACGTCAAAAATATACCAATTACAACACCTGACGCCCTGTTTATCAACACCCTTAAAATATTGGGAAAATCTAAAGGATTAGGGAGTGAGGGTTATGTGACTATTAGCTAATCTACAACGATTATTCAATACAAAATTCACTATTAGAAATTTATACTAAAGTAGTGTTTAAAACCCGTCTAGTACAATTTTTCAATTTTCGACAATAGAAATTGATTTATTATTTTTATTTTTAACTTTGTTTTATTAACCACTTATTGAATAAAAATACATCTACCGATTTCGAAAAATATCATTTACTTTTTCAGAATGTCAATAATTAATAAAAAACACACGTTTTGTTTCTTTAACAGAATCTATGTATAAAAAACAATAATTATTTAAAAAATAAATTTAGTACCTAACTCAAATTGTTACTTGATGATACAGAAAATTAAAAAAAAAAAATTTTGTAGTTAAATTTTTTAATTTTGCCTATTTTAAAAATAGAAATGGATTTGTTTGTTTTCAAATTGAGAAAAAAAACGTTACATGTTTCGGACATGTGTTGCTGCTTGCTGGTTAATCTCGCCTTACCTCGTATACAGATCATAGTATTTTGTTTTAGTCTTTGTCAAACATTGTTTAAATTTTATTTTAAGATTTTTTCATTTTTTTAAATTTTTTTATTTTATTTATTTGACATTTTTACTATTTTTTATAGCGTGAATAAAGTATTTTACATTTTTAAAATTACATTGTTTTTCTTTCGCTTACCTCTCTAAAAAAGAGACCAGCTACTTGTGCTTGGAGAGGGAGTTACACAACAATAATTGTATATAATACCTTACATATTCTATTCATTGTCCATTTGTGTGCTTCTGAAGTGTTTTGTAATATTGTTTATTTTCCAATTATGTGTTTTTGAAGTATTCATTTAGTTTCTATTTAAACTCTTTTATATCCTTTATTTCTTTAATTTGTGTAGGGAGGCTATTGAAATTTTTTATCCCTAAATATATAAAATTTTGCTGTGGTTTTGGTTTTACATTTAGAGATATTAAAGTTATTTTTAAACCTTAATGATGTGCTTGTTTCAAATTTTACACACATTTACATTGACATTTTAGATAGTTATTTTGTTTTGTGGAAAATAAAAATTATATTCATATAATTATCGTACATACTTTTTGAACGTTTATTTTTTATTATAACCATTGCATTTAATTCTATGAAATGTTAGGAAATTTTCTTACGTATTTTTTAACGCCGTTTCTTGTTACATTTTATTCTGGAAGCCTACAAAAAAAAAGGTTAAATTTTCCTTCATAACAAAAAAGTATCCACCTAGTAAGTAAGGTACTAGTTGTCAAGTCAGCAAGCAACCACCTTTTTTTCTAACTTTTAATGCAGTTTTTTTCTCGCATCATGTTAATTAATTAATAGTCATACTTAGTTCTTTTTGATGCAAATTGATCATTTAAAATCAATGTTGGCTGCAAAGTTAATTATTTTTGCCCGCCGCCATTTATATTAGTATTCGACCAACAGCAGTCTCTTCGCTACTCTGAAATTAAAATTAAGCCATTATGGAAACTACGTTGTTATTGAAATGAGGTGTTGCGTTTATTTTTCGTTTTTAACTAGATCAATGTGATTATATTTCATAATAATATATACATTAATAAATATACTATAAATAATTAGACAAAATACTTTGTATAAACCATTATTTATTAATTATTCAACATGTTTCGATACCTATGGTATCTTTTTCAGGAAGTAATGTATACTGAAATTAAACGATATAAACATAGATGAAAATAAAACTATAAAGTGGTGAATAAGTAAGAACTAGAAATTTAACAGGTGACTATTTGCAAAGAGGATTTTGTTATGTATAATATTTAGCTGCTTGCTATCAACACTTTTTCTTATTTATAAAATTTCAAATTTATCTAACTGTAGACCCCTAATATTTGTATGTATAATTTCTAAACTCTTGTTAATATCAAAAGAATGGTTTGTTTCCAAAAGGTGATTGAAAAATTCTGAATAGTTGTTGCTATTTAGGCATCTCAAGTGTTTTTTAATTCTAATTAAATATGTTGGATAATCAATAAATAGAGGTTTAAACAAAGTATTTTGTTAATATTGAAGAAAAAAATATACTGTTCTTGAAGCTCTTAATGAAGTTTTTAATGTTTTTTTCCAATTAAAAAAAGGACTTGCTAAGATTTCCAAGAAAATTTACATTTTAATATTACCTAAAGATTCATATCAAATTTCCGCTTCGCATGACACACAAACGACATTTGGAAATTATATTATATATATATACTAGCAGAAATCCCGGCTTCGTAGACAAACTATTTATATTAAATTGGGAATTATCTTTTGATCTTGGAAGCTTCGAGAAATATTTATAAAAATATTAAATCTTAAAAGTTTATCTTATATTGTTTGGACATACCTCTAATAGTTTAGCCGATGTATTGAACGTAATACTAGTATGCCGTTTGCACATTTTTTCCGATTTGAACAACATATTTCACCACTGCTCAGTTTCTTAATGATGATGTAGGATCCAAGCGCGGTAATCGCCGGGTCCGAGGTACTAGAAGTCTCCGTTTAAATTCCGCGGATCTAATTCACATTTATTAATTCCCTTTAATATTATTATTGTGTATGATTACATTTGCATGACAATTTTTAACAAATATGTTACTGACACCGACCCTGGTAATTCTGCCAAGCCTATGAAGATTTCTGTTTCTTTTAATCAGATTTTTTTTTTTGCGTTCGGTGGCAATTCTGTTATTTCGAAAGAAAGATATTTTCTTTGCACTTTTTCAGTGACATATCGACTGTACATGAAAACCACAACGGTGATGAGTTATGAATGCGATTTAATTAATTTTTAAATATTTTTTCAGACCACGCAAGGCACATAGACAAATTACGTTTTTTTTTTTTCAAATTATGAAAATTATAAGTCCTTTTGAAATGGTGTATGTCCACGGATGAGATTTAGAGATTTGTCGGTAAAGATCGTAATGATCCGGCTGATTGCCTTCTGACACCGATCTGTTAAGATCTGTGTTCTTTTTCTACCGTCCGAAAGCAGCGCCGTGCGTGACGCTAGGACCACGAAGAAGCGCTGTTCTCAACAGCTCCGGAAGTGCAGTGATATCTCGGTTCTTCACAAAAAATGTGCTACTTAACTGGAGATGAAAACTTGAGGTCCAACCTAGGACTTTAGAGCAAGGTAGGCCACATCCATCTGCTATTATTTTCCTTCCTGAATCCACTTTCGGGTCGCGTCAACTAATCATTATAATCGATACAGTCCATGGGATCTTATCGCACCATTTATATTTAAAAAAAAATTTAAAACAATAAAAAAATAAAGACAAAAGTACATTAAAAGATAAACAAGTAGACTTCTCTGTATCTAAAATTTTATTTTTATGTAGTTTCTGCAATTTATAGTTAGTATTGTAAAATTAAAAAGCTCTCCTGATAGTTGACATTTACTTTTATTTAATTATTAATGAACAACATTCTCTTAACGATCGCAAATCTTACAAAATAAAACGTGGATATATAATTTAATTACAAAAAAATATTCAATCATAGTATTTATTTAACGATAGTATTTTATTTTAAAAAAATACATAGGTACTCACATATTACAATCTTATTATTTCCGGGTATTTTACATACCTACTCTTATATACCGGGGTTCAATCTCCGACGAGGTCACAATACATTTATGTGATTTTCTTAAGTTTTGCGATGTGTTTCGCTACAGTAATTTGGCATTGTGTCCAGTTGAAGTATTATAAAATAAATACAAGTTAAGATATAAATATATATATTAAGAGTTTAAATAAACTATTTTTTCGCTATCTGGCGTGCATTTTGTGCGAGCTGCCCGCGCCAAGTGATTTTAATTACAGTAATTCTATTTTATGAATGCATTTAGTGCAGGCCATTTGTCCTGCCCATGGTATGCGCACTTATAATAATCGATCAGAGCTACGACACGTGCAGTGTTAATTAATGAAAAAAAATCAAGGTGTATGTAGGTTAAAAGTAATGTGTATGGAGTGATCGAGTGGAGATAAATTGAGCTCTCTCTATACCGTCATAAACGTATTTTAAGACAATCAATATATTAAATAAAGTATTTAGCTATTTAAAAAAATATATATATATTATATGTATCATTTACATTTTATATACAGGTGTAACAGACCTAATCTACAATATTTTTTGGATGGATACCCGACTAAATTATGAGTCGAAAATATTCAAGGAATATCTACAAATTCTGCACTGTTACGGATAATATTATTGTTTGAAATTTTTACAAAATCGCGTTAAGCTTGAAGTCTACGCATTTCGAAATAAATATTTGCGAAGTTGTTCCATAATTAACCAATATCTTTGCTTCAGACCCTAAATCATCTAACAAAAAATAGTCTAGCCGCGCAAAATTTTTTAATTACTAATTTTTTGTATTCAATATACTATAAGAAATCAATGAAATATTTCAATTAATTGAAATAATTACGTTTTTTTTAATTGCTTAAATCGCTTAAATACTTAATCGCTTAAACTCGTAATTAAATCAGGTATCAACCCATAAAGTATCCCATAAGTCTGTATGGTCTGTTACATCCTAAGTCGCGAATTTTTCAGAATTTTAAATGGTCACGAGTTCGTATCCCGGTGGTAACCAAATATTATTTCGATAAACAGATTTTTCTGTACATCTTTATAATTGATTCATCTAATTTCAAGAGCGATTTCCAATCTACCACGACGAAAATAAAATGCCGACCAACCGTTATTTGCTTTACCAGGAATAAATGAAAAATAATTAATAAAATGAATATTCATCAATAGGGGCGTGTATTTCATGCAATCAAAAAATCTTTGCATAACAATAATTTAAAAAAATATGTATTTTTAAAAACAAATCGGAACAGAAAAAATCTGTTTCAAAAAAATATATACGGAAAGATAACGTTCCGGGTAGTAACTAAAGGGTGGGTCAACTTGGCTGACTGTTTTTAAAAATTTATAACTTTGGTGGGGTTTATTTTTAATTATATATTTTTTTGCAGATAATAAAAAATTTATGAAAGTTTATAATGGCTACATACCCAGTGCAAGAGCGCGTTAAAATTATTGAATTTTATTATGTTTCGCGACGATCTATTTTCGGTAACCGTCTAATTTAAAAAAATGCAGAGTTTGCTTGGCCTCCCCGTTCCCCAGATTTGAAGGCGCCTGATTTCTTATTGTGAGACTACTTAAAAGGACGAGTTTACATGAACAAACCAGCAACAATTCAGGAGCTTAAACAAAATATTCGTGCAGAAATAACAAATTTGGAGACAGAAACGTTGCGTAATGTAATGCTAAATATGTCAACAAGAAAATGGAGGTCACTTAAATGGTGTTATTTTCCACACATAGATTAAAAAAAGTTAACAAAGTACACCTTCATGTAATAATATATTTTTTAATAAATATTAAAATTACAAAAGTTATATGCATTTTACATCAGTCAGTCTAAGTTGGCCCACTCTGTATATATTTTTTTATATAGATTTTTTCTGTAGATATCTAGCATTATAAGTGATTCATTAAGTATTGTAATTATCAAAGAAGTATGCTCTAAAATTGTAACTTCGCAATAAAAATGTATGTATTAAATATATAGCATTGTTATGTTGTTTTTAAACAAATAAAATATTTTTGACACAATTACGCAATAAACAGTTTGTGTTGAAGTAGGACTCTTGAGCATACAAAAAAAAATAGCAGTATAGGTAACTACGAAATACAAAAACAAAAAGGAAGGGAGGATTTTAAGTATTGTTAAAAAATAAACCATAAATAGTATATCTTTAAAAATTGCCCGATAAACTATTTTAATCATTATAATTTTTAAATAGTCTGTTTCTCGCATATCTTAACACTACGCAGAATATTATACATCTGAATTTATTTTCTGTGGTTACCATAAGCTTCTACACCTATTTATATATTAAAATTATATAAATAATAAGACAACATACTTTGTTTAAACCACTATTTATTGATTATTCAACATGTTTCGATACCTATGGTATCTTCTTCAGGAAACAATGTATACTGAAATTAAAAATACAGGCATGAATAAAAACAAAATTGTAAAGTGGTGGGTAAATAAGTAGGAACTAATTTATTTGGTTATTTATAATATTTAGCTTGCTATTAACACTTTTTCTTATTTCTAACATTTCAAATTTATCTAACTGTAAACCCCTAGTATAATTTCTAAACCCTTGTTAATGTCAAAAGAATGGTTTGTTTCCAAAAGGTGATTGGCGAATTCAGAATAGTTGAATAATAAATAAATAGTTGTTTAAACGAAGTATTTTATCTTATTATTTATATAATATCTGTGTCCACAAAGTAATTTTGCTAATATTGAAGAAGTAAAATTATGTTTTTTATAAGCCTATGTCCGCCCTATTATGTCTTAAGACAGACGTTGTGTAGATTTATTTCTAGGAATAATAATTTGCCAAATAAAGTATGTTATGTTACTAAATATGTATTTAAAAAAAATCTAATTAATTTAGAAGATAGTCCCTGGGATAATTTAAATATTTTTCAAGAACGGATCACTCCCACAGGTACACTTTTCATTGTATTTCTTTGTCTAGTTAAGATAAATACAATCCCTGGTGAATATTTTTTTTAAAAAACTCCACCGTTCGTTTACATTTTACAGTTTCTTATTTTTTTATGCTAGCAACTGAATAAATGCAGTCCGGCCGTGTCGTGTCATCTTGGTTCTGAAATTTTCAAAATTCAGGGGAATAACTGATGTTCACGTTAGTACGTAGCCCAACTCAAATGATTGATTTTGATAATAGTCTGAACTACGCCTAGTTGATTATACATCTGGTACAGTTAATTATTTGGCATTTTGGCCATAAATCATTTTCCCGAATCACTTCGCACATACCTCGCAGGGTTATTCGTTCGAAAATGTAATATTTCGCTTGTGAGATTTGATAAGGGATTAAGATACCATACCACGTGTCAATTTTGATTTGATGAGGGTCTTGTACAGTGGGATTATTATATCAGTGACACAACGGCGTGGCGTGAACATAATAAAGTACTTGCACGAGAACACCGGTTTATTATATATTGGTCACGTTACAGGTTAGGTTGATGAAAAGTGAGATTATTTTATTGTACGATTAATTTGCGGAAGATGTACAATCGCAGAGCAGCGGCAAAGGGGCAGACTCATTCGTGTTGATGTACAGTGCTAGTTTGGTATTGCTCCGAAAGATGTCACCCTGTGTCCAATTCACCATATATTTTATATATATGTATTATTACAAAAATATAGATAGACCAAACAAGTATGTTACATTTATATAATAAGCGGTAAGATCCTCGCCTAGTGATCTAGTTAGTGGTCGGGAGTTAGTTAGTCCTACTTTCATAATACGTGCGACTAACGTAGTGAGAATAATGACGTAATGTCTCTTCTTCCTTCCATTTCTATTAAATAATTATAATAATACAAGTCAAATATAATTTACGTAACTATGTTTTCTCTGAAAAAATCTTACTACAAATGAAATTTTTTTCTTCTAGTATTCCATTTATATAACTGATCGTTAATGTTTTCCTCGAGATTATCTAAAATATTAATTTGATTTTGCACGTACTTGCGAATAACATCTTTTGATTGCGGCGGTAGATGTAGGGAAGGGTTGAAAATGGCGATGTTTGTCATCATTTGTACAAATTAATGTAGCTTACGAAATTTCCAGGCGACAAAAGATGAATGCTGATGAAAGATAAATAATTCAAAAGAAATTCATAAGACGAGCTCTCGTAGCGTGAAGTTAAGAAAAACAAGATTGTGGCCGGAAAATCCAGTCCGCCGCCCCTTGACTACGTCCTTGGATACAGCACCCCCTTGATATGAATCTGTCTCCGTATCAAATTGCCACTGATGCCGTAAGATAATTAATTTTAATGGATCCAGTAGTTACTCAAACAATTTTGGCGCTTTTCAACATATTACTTGGAGTTCTTCATTCTCTGCTTAGTTGGATTTAATTTCTTACTCTAATTAAATATAACCTTCCAAGTGAATGCTATTCGATTCTGAAACAATGTACCCCAATATTAGCAAGCCTTCAAAAAACATTATACATAAATGTTACATATTATACACATAGCTAGAATGATTTTATATTACATTTTATGATTTTTAATTACGATTTTTTTGAAATGCGTATATCTCTGACGTGGTTGAGATTAGGCACTTAAAAATTTTCTACTAGTAATTTAGTCAGGTATCCCACCTATAAAATATTGTGGACTAGGTCTGTTACACCTGTTTAGACAGTGATTAGGAACTGAAGTCAGGTTAGGGTTGGAACCCGAGTTTAGTTTAATTTCGTTCGGGGGATTTCTGTTTAATTGGGTTGGGTAGGTAGGATGATAAGGTATTAGATTAGATTAAGTAGATTGATTAGAAATTAATTCAATTAGGTGGGGATAATGATTTAAGTAGGCTTACTTAGGCGGGATTAAGTTATGCCGGAAATTCTGTGATAGGAATTTATCAAAGAGATTACAAGGATCTTAAAACATAACAAAATGCTTATTCGTTTAACAAATTTGGAAATTTAATCATCTGTCTTCACAACATGATTGCACTATTCAATTATTATTAAATTAAACTGCCTCTAGGTCGAGAATCCTATAATTGACCACTTAATCACTCTAAGTAAGCAAGTCATTCGTCTTCTCGTCCAATCCATGGCCGAAGTCATTACAGAACGCCATCCATCCCTTTAATCGGCGTTGTGGTCTACTGAGCATTTGCCCGTCTTTTGTAAATCTACCCCTTGGTCATCCCTTCGGTCTCGATCATGTAGCGGACTGTAAGAGAACTTCGTGCGTGTCGCGGGACTCGTCTTCTCTCACCTACTGAATTTACGTGAGATAAATCTCAGTATCGTTATGCGTATTGGGATTTTGTTCTGGAGATAATCTCAGAGTTCATCTTGAGATTGTTATTAAGAGACAACATCTCAAACCTGTGTACACTACATGACAGCGAGTATTGAAACGTGACATATTATATACCATAGATTTACTATTGATTCTGAAAATTAGACAACGTGCATTAAAATCACACAAATTCACAAAGATTTAACTGCTGTCGGGGTGATTAAAATTCACACAAGTGACAAAACTAAATATCATTGGTCAATGGATTGACATTTGACGTACGACAAGTGTGAATCAAGGCGAGAGCGACGGCGAATAATTGAAACTTGTTATGTGCCTACACGGTGAACGTAAAAAATGTAATGCAACGAGCCACACGAGCAATACGCACGAACAATGAAAGAAGTCTGAACGTAACAAGACACCGGTAAAACATTGATCCAGTTCTGAAAACTTGACCTTTTATATATATATATATATATATATATATATATATATATATATATATATATATATAGGGCCAGGGTCAAGTTTTATATATATATAATGTTCGACATTACACTGAATAAAGTAGGCATTGCACTTGTTACGCCCCAAAATAAAATCAATCACTCGACCAGTGGATAAAGCCTTATTGACATATTTATATATTTTTCTACATTAGCGGTGAAAATACAATAATAAATACTAATTAAATGTATTAATTAGAAAGATATGCATATAAAATCAATTTTATCGTAAATATTGTTGTCACGCCACCGGGATTCGAATCTCGATCTCTTTCCAAACCGGGGAAGGTGCATTGTCCAACTATGCTACAGCGATATTATTTTTGACGACAAATTTTCGATCCTGTGTGTTACACTTTTTCAAATTAATATATTTATCGTTACATTATTTGAAAGCCATCTACATTGTTTTATTATTAATATATTTAATTAGCATTTAAAATATATCCTATTTATATTCTGAATAATTACAACTTCACAATAAAAAATTGTTATTTAATAATAAAATAATACAATTTTTTGAGTATGTCCTAATCTTTGTAGGAACTAATTACTGGGTTCTATCCCCTGGGGGATTGTCAACAAGATTAAGATGTCTCACAGAGGCGAAGCTATTATTTTTATATGAGAAGTATGGAAGTCTTGGGCATTACAAGGCTTACGACCTGTCATCGGCTGGCTTAAGTGATCACTTTACACAATGTATCGTTCACTTATTTACCCATGCTACCACATCTATAAAATTTTTAGAAGTTGTATATATATATATATATATATAAACGAAAAAAAATGTCAATAGATGGCGACAGCATAGTTGGTAATGAATAAGTGAAATGTTCTATCTTGAGTCCATAAAAGTTTTTTTATATAATGTTTTTTATTTTATTTAATATTTTGTTAATTTTTTTTTTGTTTGATTTTATTAAATTGTTTTATAGAATCTTTTTATAAATTTTGTTCAATAGGATTAAGAATAGGGTAGAGAAGTGAAATGGGACGAAGATGATGGGGATCGGATGAGGGATCATGTAGGCCGAGGGAGTTTGTGGAAGGGTTTGGGGTGGAAATTAATTTAGAATATAATTTAGACGATAAATCGTGTATGTGTCGTTTGAGTGAGGGTATGTTTCAGTCTGTGTGAATGATTGTGTTTCTGACAAACCAGGGCGAGTTTGTGATTCTCCTAAGGATGTAGTTATGTTTGGATTCTAAAACTTTTAAGTTACTTGAACCCCAGATGGGGCTTTTTGTTTTTATGCATGGGACGGATGATAGCTTTGTACAAGAGTAATTTGTTTTATAGGGATAGTGAACTGTAGGAATTTAGGAGGGGGTATAGTTGATTGTAAATAAACAATAAGTAAATAACTCTCATGTTCTAGTAAAAATTTTCTTTAGCATACCCGCGTCATTGCTAGACATGCTCGTCTTCTTCGCTGCTTTCCACGATCCTCAGTCCTGTCTTCTTAATTTCATCAGTCTACCCCGTGGTAATCAGTCTCAACATTTTTTGCCCATCCATGGAGCGCTACTCCAGGGTTTCATCATTTCAACGTTCATCTGTTAGTCTCGCCACATAGTCCTACTTCAATTTAGCGACAGTTCGTACGATGCCGATAGTTTTGGATCTTTTTCTGACACACTTGTTGGTTGTATAAAAAAATATGTCCGTGGGTAAATAATGTAAATTTAAAAACAAAAAATCTCTGTCGGTTTGCACACTCTTTATAAATACCCTGTAAAGATCACCTGTGATTGTATACCACTTGCTGATGGAAAATCAACGTCAATATCAATAATTATGGACACTTTTTATAGTAACATTTATTAATTTGTTGCAATTATTAATTTATGTAATGTGTGCCATTGATATGCAATATCGATTGCTATAATTTGAGTCGCCATCCAACGTTCGAGGTGACATTACTTAATGTCATAAAAAATTGCGGATTGCATATATCTAACTAATAGGTACGATATAATATATTATGTATAATATTTACATAAGTAGACCGATTTATACTACAGTTTTGATTTCACTAATAAATCATCATGTGAGTACCAGATCTCTAAGGAAATGTAAAACATTTAGATGTAATTTCTAATATAGCATAATTTCGTTTCATGTATGTATGTGTGAAGCTCTATATCGCCTCCACTCCTATTGGTGGGATAAGATCCCGTGGACTGTATCGAGTTTAATATTAACCACAGTGGACGCAACCCGAATTGGAAGTCTGAAGGAACATAAGGGCAGATGGATCTGGCCTACCTTGCTTTAAAGTCCTGGGTTGAGCGTCGTCTTCACCTCCGGTTGACTAGCACGTTTTTGGTGCAGAACCGAGAGATCACTGCACTTCCCGGGGCATAAAACAAGACTCCCAGAAACTGTAAACACGTTCAGTACCGACGCGATGCAACAATAACGATGCTTCCAGCAGCCGTCTGGAGGTCATCTCTCGAGCTTCACTATTTTATCCGCATCTTTAAGAAAGAAAGAAAATACAGGTATATTTTCTGCTTATGAAAGTGTATATTTCTCAAATGAGTGCAGCCCATCGATATTAGCAGCATAACCTGCAAGCCACTGAGTCTATGTATCTTGTAGTGCAAAATATGTTATTCTTCCTTAGCGGCATCATGGGACTCGGAAATTCACGACCGCAGTCACAATAGAGCATCGTTCATCCCATATCATCGCATTTGTGGTCCAAATCTGCCAGCTTCTTACCATTACCCACATCTACGTCTTGGTCTCCCCCTCAGCCTGACCCTGTTGGTTTACGTTCAAGGGTTTTGTGCCAGTTACGGTGCTACAAGTGTGCCAAATACAAGATTTAAAATGTATCTCTGTTCCATATTCAGTGTGTTTTTGTTGATCAATTAATGTCACGTAGATATTTATTTTAGTTCATTCAAACAGTCTTTTTTAAAGTAATTAATATAAATATACAATTCGTGTCCACTGTATAAAGGTGTTTGTAGATTATTGCAGAATGTCAAAAAAATTGCGATGTACGCGTGCGCACATTATCATCCGTATATGTTCTGTCATTAATATCTTAATGTTAAAATCTAAGAGTTAAAAAATAAACAAACCTTAATATTGTACCTCTACATTTTTATTATTGCTTCATCGTATTAATTTATTTTAATATTTGCTTTCTTATAAAATTGTACTTATGCTTACTGTAAAGAAAATGAATTGAATACATTTTTTTACAATAATGTTAACTTTATTACAATAACGGCTTACAAAAATATGTATTTAATGGGTATATATATTTTTACAATAATGTGTTTTAGAAAAAGTTGTGGCAGAGAGGAGAAGGCCATAGGTGACGAGTATTACAGTACGTTTGGGGGATGGAGCTTTCAGTATTTAGTTATTATTCTTAAGGTGCGTCCACGAAAACATATCGATCGGTTCAATCAATATGCACAGCCAACGTTTGACTACACCCACACCTGTATTTTAATGCAGCAAAATAAATGAACAGCTGCGAGCAAGAGTTGCAAATGAACACAGTCAGGATATTACGTCTAATTTTATCAGCGACACCCTTTTACTCTCGCGGTGGCGACACGACGCAATGCAATCGATCAAACAATTATGTTTTTATTTATTATCTTTGTTTTATTAACCACTAAAATGAGTTTAAATACATCTACCGGTTTCGAAAAATACCATTTTCTTCTTCAGGATGTCATAACTAACTAAAACATATATTGTTTCTTTGACAGAATCTATTTTTAAAATTTTTTAGTACCTAACTCAAATCATTACTGCATTGTGCTGCATTTTATATTGGTAAAACGGGTAGAAATTTTAATATAAGAGTAAGAGAGCATTTGAGATGTTTGAACAAAAGTTGGTTTTCAGAATTTGCTAATCATTTGATAGAAAATGGTCATGATTTTGATAAAAAATTGGGATTGTCAATTTTGCATATAAACGGTGTTGGTCACAAATTAAATAATTTGGAATCGTTGGAGATAAATAAAGCGTGTAAAACTAATCAAAAAATTATAAACAACAAACTAAATTTAACTACGAGTCCCATTCTAAATTTTTTTCCTAAAAATTATTCGAGTAAATTTGTTTTAAGTAATGATTTGAGTTAGGTACTAAAAAATTTTAAAAATAGATTTTTTAAAATAGATTTTTTAAAAATAGATTTTGTCAAAGAAACAATATATGTTTTAGTTAGTTATGACATCCTGAAGAAGAAAATGGTATTTTTCGAAACCGGTAGATGTATTTAAACTCATTTTAGTGGTTAATAAAACAAAGATAATAAATAAAAATATGAATCTTAACCACAAAGATAACATTGCTGATTTTAAAAGTATAAACAATTATGCATTGAAGGCATGATTTTTTTTTTAATTCGCAATATTAAAACTGGTTTGATTGAAGTACTGTACGTTTCTCGGCGTGCTCGGGTCCAGGAGGTATGTCGGTGTATCCGTATGTGGCGGAAGTGCCCACTCATATTCACGTTACGTAAGTGTATTAATAATGTACATTGATTCAAGTCAATATGCTAATTATTGGTTGACATTACTACATAGTGGACCCGTTCCCAGGATCTCTGTTATTAACTGATTTGAGTTGAAAGAATGCTTCTTCGTCGGTCTCGTTTCCGTTCAATGAATGATATATGTAGAACGCAAGAAAAATTTTCAAAATCTGTGCTTAGACGATCTTTTCCGTATTAGCCAATTGGAATTCGTTATAAGCCGTGGCCGTCTCTTGCCTATCCTTAAATAAAGTAAATACTAATTAGAATGTATTAATTATAAAGATATACATGTAAAATCAATTTTATTTAAAAATATTGATGTTGCGCTGCCGAAATTCAAACCTGGATCTGTTTCCGAACCGGGGAAGGTGCATTATCCGACTATGCTACAGTGACAGTATTTTTGATAACAAATTTTCGAACCCATATGTTACAATTTTCATCTATCGTTCCATTATTTGAAAGCCATCTACTTTGTTTTTACCGTCGCTGTTGCATAGTTAGATAATGCACCTTCCACGATTTGGAAAGAGATCCGCGTTCGAATCCCGGTAGCGCAACAACAATATTTTTCGATAAAATTGATTTTATGTGTATATCTTTCTAATTACATAATACATTTAATTCATATTTAAAATATCATGGACATAGTGAAGTTGTAATTATTCAGAACATAGGTCTGTGATATTTTAAATATGAATTAAATATATTAATTAGAAAGATATACATATAAAATCAATTTTATAGAAAAATATTGTTGTTGCGCCACCGGGATTCGAACCTGGATCTCTTTCCTAACCGGGGAAGGTGCATTATCCAACTATGCTACAGCGACAATATTTTTATACGTTACTATATGTTACCTTTTTTGATATTAATACATTTAATCGTTCCATTATTTGAAAGAGCCATCTACCTTATTTTTACAGAATCTCAAATACCTTTGAGTAAACTGATAGCAGACGCCAGAATTATCAATTCTTTTTTATTAAATTTTTGGACACATTGATACAACTTTATTATTGAAGTTGTAATGTCAGGTGGCGCAACAACAATATTTTTCGATAAAATTGATTTTATATGTATATATTTCTAATTTATATATTTAATTCATATTTAGAATGTGTTATTCTTAATAACTCAAATAAAATGTTTGAAATGTCAAAATGTATCACGAAAATATTTAACTTAAAGTAAATGTCATATTTATTAGAAAATTTTTGAGTTGCATTAAATTGTTACGAATTTATTATACAATGGTTATCATTTTAAAAATTTCTCCTCTTGTGAAATAAAAACGAAAATAAAGTAATTTTGCTGTACAATTTGTAGTTACGCTTCATCCGGCTTGCGTATCGATTTTGCGAAACGGAGCTGCGTAATGAATATTAATGAGACCATTTGAGTGATGTGTTTGAGGGATTTTGTTACTTTTATATTTTTTCAATGCTACGCTTTATCAATTGTCAGATTGTTTTTATAATCTGAAACTCTCCGATGCTCACGAAACAAAAAATAAAGCACTAACTTGGTTATCCACCGAGACGAGGCTCGAACCCCTTACTACTCATATATGCACTAGGACGAGCGTATATGTGTTATTTATCAATATATTATATTTAAAAAAATATAATGAAATTTTAAAATAATATTTTTGAAATATGTTCATTTTTCAAAAAAGAATTTATAATGAAAAATATAGATATCTGCGTTAGGTATAGTGCGACAATATTACGTAACATTTTTATATGTTCTCACTTTTACAATGTGCGTTATTTTCACTTTTCCGGTCGGTATCGGGATCGATACCGGGCAAGTCCAAAATATTTTTGGAATCATTTTTTTTTTAATTTGCCGTAATATCGATCCTGGCTGGTGCCTCTAATATGCTAAGCCAATACTCTGCCATCGTAGCCACTCTCCTAATAAACTGTCGTGTCAAATTATTATAAGTATTTAGTGCTATTTTTTTTGTATTAGAATTTAATGCATTATTTTCTATTTTTGATATTAATATATTTTGAACACTAAAATTTAATACTAAAATTTAATTTTCTTTAACCCCTGTTGAAATTTGTAAGGGCATTTTCACGTTCGGCTGTTTAGTTCACGCCTGTCAAGCGGAAGACTGGAGTTCGATTCACCGCCTGAGAGATTTAATTTAATTTATTTAACTGGATTTAAAAATATTTTTTTCGAACCAGAAAATAATATTATATGCAAGGGTTATATAATCACATGTCTGAGACATATAACAAGTTTTTTTTCAAGTGTTTTATGTAATTGAATATACTTTAGCCCATATTAATTTGATGTATTTTTTATGATATTTATGATTTGTTTTTCTATTATATTATATTATATATGAAGCTGTCGTTTTTCTGAGTTCCCTGTTATACCGACCTTCACTTAGTCCAAATTTCTTAATTATGACACATCAATAAAAATGGCAGTTCAGTGTCAGTTTGATTCTTTGCGATGTATTATAGCGATAAAACATAAACTTATATTTTTGAAGTGAAGATTTCAATGCGTTAGCCACAAAGTTAGATTTTTATTTATATTTGATTAACAATCTTTATTATATTATTTATATCAAGTTGGCGTGTTGGTTGCTAGATTGTTTCAGTTAATAGCAGATTGTTCAAGTTTTAGGCCATTTTCTGTATTTTATTTTGTTGTCTTTAAAGTCAATTTAAATGTTTTATTTATAGTTTTCCAGAGAAGTATAATGTACATAAATTAAATTAATCAACTAGAAAGATGTACAGATAAAATCTATCAATCTAAAAAATACTTAGTTGCCACCGGGATTCAAACCTGAACCTCTTCCTATCCGAGGAAGTGCGTTCTCCACTTTCGCTATAGCAATCGAATACATTTTTGACAAATTTTGAACTTATTTTCGGTAATATTTCCAATTGATACATTTATTATTCCAATTTTAAAAGCAATCAACTATATATTACGGTGATTCTCAAATATCTTTGAGTAAAATCCGATAGGAGACGCCAAAATTAAATTTATTAAATTTAGAAACTTTAATACAACGTATATATTACAACACAACTTTGTTGTGATTTTCAGAACGTAGTTCTGTGGAATTTTGATACAAATTAATGTATATTTCTAGTTGATTAATTTAAAATAGCACAGAACTATGTTCTGAAAATACAATTTCACAACAAAGATGTGTTCTCCTTAAGAACTTTTATATTTAATTTTTAAATAGATTATTATTTTATCCAATCAGCTTCGACAAAAGTTAGTTAATTTGACATCCTGACGAAGAGAATAGTATTGCCCGAAATCGATTTGTGTATTAAAATAACTCATTAAGTGGTTAAAAACAAAGTTAGAACTTATGTATTCTTTGGTACATATTTTCACAGTCAGTCACAGCTAGGCAGACTAGAACGATAATTAATTGAGCGTTGGTTAAATAACCAACAATAAAAAACGTTTGTATGAATGACAAGGTGAAATTTTTTACCATATCACATTTTCTGCATCCATTTTTTGTGTGATCAACTTTTTAGTGACTTGTTTATTTGACTAAATTACCTGCGAATTATATATTACATTGACACCGACTGGTTTTAAATCGCTGTTATGTTGTTTTAAAATATTTCTTATTAGTTGTCTTATCATCAGAACACCACACACTTTTATTCTAATACCACTCTTGCCTATTCACTTTTGCACATCTTCTCATGCACTTGAAGCTTCTTACTGGACCGCCCAAATCATCTCAGCGAACGTTTCGTGATTCTATCCCAGACCAGTAAATGAATAGACATGAAATAAAATGTACATATAGGAATGGTGACAGAGGGACATTCTACACACATTCTTTGTGAAAACATAGATGCGATAGTTTATGACACATTTACGCAATAGTAAAAGTATTTACTATTCGAAAATTAAATCTTTGTGTAAACAAGACGTATTTTTTACATGAATGCATATTATATTGTCAGCGTTTAAATTTTCATTCCAATCGAATCATATTTTTAAAAAAAGTCGCCAAGCTATTTGAAAAGAATCGAAGAACCAAAGTGATCACGTGTGTGATACTGAAATGTAAATATAGTATAAGCAATTTGTGTTAGTTCATGTCTATATATTTGGTGGTCAGGGTACCATAGCTATTATCTCTGCACACGGGCCAGTGTTCAGACAAGATGATGTAGATCGGTTCAAACAGAATTCGTGATAAGTACAGCATAGATGTTTTAAGTAATTAATTCGAAAATGTACAAATTATATAACTGAGTTGGAATATTGAGCTTTCGGGTGTTGGTGTGAGCGGCGAGCTATTGGTTGGAAACTGTTACGTACGTACGACAGTCTGGTTTCGGCGGTGCATGCAACTCCCGGTCCCCCCTCCGCGCGGTTGGTCATTGCACAACGTTTAACAGGCCGTTTGGAATTCTGTGATATTGCTAGCATATTAATTTGTTCATCCGTAACATTATCGTAGATTGGTCTTCCACACATGCACCCGAGTGACCGATAGTAATTTTCTTCCCATTTCACTGAGAGAAAGCTATGTTATAAGAATTATTTAAATAAACGTTTTAATGATGTTTAAAAATTTAGACGTATATACAGAGTGTGACAGACCTAGTTCACAATACTTTATGGGTGGATACCTGATTAAATTACTAGTCCAAAATATTCAAAAGATATGTGCCTAATCTTGAACATGTCAGAGATATAAACATTTCATAAAAATCGTAATTATGCGATTATTTCGATTAATTGAAGTATTTTATTGATTTCACATTATATATTAAATATAAAATATTAAAGGTCAACGAATTTAGAGCGGCTAGACTACTTTTTGTTTGATGATTTGGGCCTGAAGAACACATACACGATTTATTTTCTAAATTTTATTCTAAATTCATTTCCATAAACTCCTTCGGCCTATATGATCCCTCATCCGATCCCCATCATATTCGTCCCATTTCACTTCTTTACTCTGTTCTTGACCTTATTAAACAAGCTTGACAAAATGATTAAAAACTTTCACTAAAAATTGAAAAAAAATAAACAAAAACAAATAAAAAAAGGAATGAACAAAATATAAAATAAAATAAAAATATATTTTATAAAAATTTTACCCATTTTTGTTACCACTTTATACAAAGTTAAAATAAAACAATTTCACCATGTTCCCCCAATAGGGTCCCCCCATAAAAATGTTACGCCATTGTTGTTACCTCATATGTCGGAGACAAGAGGGCTCAGTCCTTATCCCTCCCCTCTTTAACAATCATATCAGAGAGGACCTGAAGATATAGATAAATATTGAGTAAATTTCTCAAATATTTATTTCAAAGCACTTAGACCAAGCTCAACACGATTTTGTAAAAAATTCAAACAATAATATTTTTCGTAACAGTGCAGAATTTGCAAATATTCCTTGAACATTTTCGACTCGTAATTTTGTCAGGTATCCACTCATAAAATATTGTGGACTAAGTCTGTAACGCCCTGAATAGCAATTCCATTGATGATAGAGTAAAGAATGCGCTAATTAAGACTGAATGTAAAGCTGATGTGTATGGTGAATATGATTTAAAAAGGGTCGCTTTGCTGGTTCGGTCATATAGAATGGACGAATGGTGAGAAAGCTATAAAATGCGAGTTTTGATGGCACCAGAAATCGAGAAAGTCCGCGGAAGACTTGGCCTGATCAGGTAAACAAGATTGGAGAATGATCGACAAGCTTGCGCGTGTTTACACGGCGTTATGGTGAGTTGGCATATTATTTTATGGTTCTTGAGACTTGTATTTGTAATGCTACAGCCTGTTGGCAAACAGTCTCATTGTTTTCGGTGCCATAAAAACCTTCGACTGCCCTCATTACGAAACTTTTCATTTTTGAAACACGAGAGACCTTTAAGGGCCGGTTGTGTGATCGGTAGTAACTTTTTATTACGTAAAAAGAGTTAGTAAATTTAAAAAAAAATGCGAAAACGGGTTGTTTGATCGTTGGTTAGAAAAATATTTACTGTACTTCTCGCGAGTACATTCAGTAGTAAACTAATTTTACCCTCCGATATCCGATAGTAAAAATGAGAATCGATGGTTAAATATGGCGGACTCTTAACAGCTGTTGACAATTAATCATTCAATATTCCGCAGTGGCGGTCGGTGACTTTTTGTGGAATTGATGCTGGACTACTATCAAATATACAAATCTTTAGACTAGTCCGCGAACAAGATGCAACTGCTGACAAAAATAGTACGCTATAAATAAAAGATATGTGACGAACTTGAGTTTTCATTTACTTAAACTTTAGCTCAATTTGACAAATTCCTCAAAGCAATCCGCTCGTAATATGTATGGCTATTCTGAAAAGTATTAAAGTCGTTTTTTATACGATGGATGCTGTTAACGAATGCGAGTATTCGGCCTTGACAAGAGGAACTGAATGCGCATGCGCGAATGTCGAATACTTTCAAACTTTGCGGATACGGAACGAATGAAAGAATCCACTATCTCTAAAGGACAATATGAATTTATTTGCAAGTAGTGCTGTTTTCTAGGTTAGAAACAAAAATTCCAAAGCTTTTTGACTCTAGAACGCAAGGGATGCGGAGCATCCAAAGCATGTGTGAAGCGACCGCGTCTGATATCCCGCTATTTTAGTGGTGTGACTTCGTCCGATGACGATCTCGTTGTTTAATATGGGTGTATTAGCACATGATGCACCACCAAAGTGACAGGTCTCGAACGCAGGGGCGAATAAAGCCACAGATAAAGCATATTTTATGATTATTTCGCCTTGCCACACCGAGAGGCGAGATCGTCTTTGACAGTAGTTTTAATTTGACGTACCAACAACCGGTAAACTTTTTTTTACCACGGGCGATGATAAATTGTTTTATTACTGTTCACACAATCGGCCCTAAACATGTGTTTTATGGCCGCGACACGCGAGCGTCGCGTCGTGTTTTCTAAAACTTATCCTGGAGCGGTGTCCGCATCTCGGATTCGGATCAGATCACCCCGAGGACCTGAAATAACCTTGCGGTGATCTGGACCGTCGCTCTGAGAGGGCACGGCATCTTTTATTCAGTGGCGCAACGGCTTTGGTCATTTTATACGACTTTGAATGACGTTGTTGTATTTAAATGTCGTTTTATTTCACTTTTAATCAATATTGTTAGTGCCTACCCTATTCTGGTATGCAGACACCACTCGATAGATACATAGATACTTATTATTACGAGTACATTGATAAGAAAAACATATATTTCTCTAAATTAAAATGTAATATAAATTTAAAAAATATATAATTACCACCGTGTCTCGAAATCGGCACTTTTAAAAAAAAAAATATATAATATATAGGAATAATATATATGTTGAAAAATTCGACGCGAATGTAATTAATTGATAAGTCATTTTTGTGGCGAGTCAAAATTCATGTTCACAAATAATTTGTTTAAAATAGTTTTTTCGTCATTACATTATATTGTAGTTTATCAATTTTTCTATAAATTATATGAAAAGAAAACGAGAATCTACTTATTTAATGTGATGTCGATCAACGATTTTTCACATTCGACGTCTGCTCTTGTTTTTTGTTTATCGAAATGCATTGCCGTTTTCTGATAGTTTATTATAAATCTAAATACATATTATTTAGATTTTTTTAAATGAATGATCGCCAGATTGATAACAAATCTTGTTTGTTTTACGTTGCTGCACGGCACGGGCGGACAGACGGACATAATGAAATTATATCTGTGTAGAATTATAATAATATTTTCCCTATAGAACAAACAGACCGATAGTTCATTACATTTTTATTATATATATTGTTATTTTAATCAGTTCTTAATGTACCCTATTAGTTTATAAATACCTTCAACAGATGGAATGTTTTATAAACGGAGTATTTAATTCAGAGGTAAATCTATTAAAAAATAATGGTGTTCCTTCTCCCATTGGTGGCTGCCCACGGAATAAAATAAAGCGGATATTTTACTATGGATAATAAAATGGCTATTTTATGTTCCGTTCGTGGGAGGATTTCCCTCCCAACAACCGCTCTCCATTTTATTGTACGGACCTTGGTTTAGCACAAGGCATTGCAAGCATTATATTTTATTATTTCATTACACTTATTTGCCGGTTCGGTCATACAATTGTCACACTATTGAAACGGAGACGAAAATGCGTCTTGTCAAGTTATTAAGGCATCCACATCCTTCAGTGGTGCTCTACCAGTCTGCTCCAGGCTGTAGCGATTATTATCGTTGTTGCGCACGGTCACAATAAATGTAGACAAGGGTGGTTCACCGATCTCCGCTTCTCTCCACTGGCGATGATGATGAGGTCAGAAGAAATGAAACACAGTGATATGTTCTTTCTAGGGAAACTGCGGCGAGAGAATAATATTCCGACAGTTGTGAACCTGCTTTTATTTCACTTTTGGATAATAACAGTATCATTCAAACAAATGATAGATATCTCATAGAGACGAAGCTATTTTTTATTATATTTAATGATAAGATATGGAAGTAATTGTGTGCCCTTGGACATATTCAAATATTGCTAATAGTATACTGGTCAAAATAAGATAATATATAAAAATTAATTTTTCAGGCGTATTCTGTTATAATGTGTTAAACACATTTTGCACATAAAGAATATTGCTTTAAATAATTTCAAAAAATAACTAGATACTCATTGTTTCAGGGAAAAATGAATATCAAATTTAGTCCATACATGGCTATAGTGTAGTTGCACTCGAAGTGTTTTCACATAGTGACATACTTCTAAAAATTTGATATATATGGAGATTGATTAATGAGTGAGAATGGTGAACGTTATATTTGTGTAAAGTGATCACTTAAGCCAGCCGAAGACAGGTCGTAAGCCCTGTAATTATTAATATCTTTTCATTAAATATAATAAAAAATAGCTTCGTCTCTACGAGATATCTATTATTTGTTTAATTACAGTGCTTTCGTAGGTGAAAATCCCGTAATTGTGTGTTCTTGGACATATTCAAATATTGATAATTAATTATTTATCGGTTCATGATCATGATATTTTCCCAACATTCCAACAATATTATTGCTTTTTTTTACAACGTTCCCACGAGATATTTAAACAGACCTCAGAACGGCGTCCGTCGTAGACAGTGTCACTATTGTCGATGGTTTTTCATAATCTTGTATTCGGGCGCCTATCCCATCGTTTAATTAATTTGCTCTGGTTGCGTTCGCATTATCATCAAATAATTTTAGACTGTTATAATAATTTGACCACGTGTCTATCAAATCACCTCATCACAATTGCTCATTCATAAATTAATTTGCTCTTCAGATGGATGGATATAAATGAAACAATATTATTACTCTACTTGAGTTTATTAGCACTACTCGGGTTTCTACTCTTTGAGTTTATACTTCTTTTCGTTTAATTCACCTGTCGATGGGAGTTACTGTTTCTCTCGAAACTCTAGTAGTGTTAATAAACTCAAGTAGAGTTATAACATTGTTTCATTTATATCCATGCATTATGATGAAACTCTACAAAGTTAACGCCGATTCTTATATCAATAATATTGCTCTTTGGTGCCTGGCTCGCTTTACAACCGCCATTATGTTGTTACCCAGCATTCTAGGGGAGGATCACGTTGGAATTCGATTTTAAATCCTGTTCAATACAATTGACTTTTGTGCTGTGTGGCTGTTTCCAGTTGTAGTGAAACTATTTTGTATGCTTATAGTCTGTTTATTTTCTTTTGCCGAAACGTCGGTTAAAGAAGTTGTCAGGAACAGACCATTGTCAGGCTGCCTGTCGGTGCCTCTGTCAGGGTTGAGCCTTTCACCCTCTTATTTTGCCGCGACTGTACTTTGTGGCGGCACGACAGCAGATCTTCACCATGACATGGATTCGTCTACGGACGTGTGAACTTTTGAGTGTTACGTTCATTTTAATCGCAGCCAACCGATTCTATTGGCCGTTCTCCCGTTCGATATCTATGAAATGGTCGATATTAGGACAAATGCAGAAAGGAATTAGTGAACTGCATAAATTTTGCCTATAAAGAAGCATTATTGTTAATTACAAAATAAAAAATATATAAAATATGAAAAAGTATAGAACTTTCATTTGGAACGCGTACGCTTGATACATTCCAAATCTAAAAAAATTAACTAATTATTTATTTATGTATTTAATTCTTAACATGGTGCATACATAAGCACTCCTACATATGCTCTAATATAAACAATATTAAAGTATTTTCTTTTACTAAATATTTATCTTTTACATTTTTAGTCAGTTTTATTTTTAATCTATTCAATTTCTCCTCCTTTCTTATGTTTTCTGGCATTTAATTAAAAATCTTCATCGCACTATACATCATCGATTTCTGAGATTTGGCCTTGTTCCTGAATGGCAGTCTCAGTCTATCCCCCCCTCTTGTACGATGCTCGTGCTCATGTTGATTTTGCATAAATTTTTCGTGTAAATTCCGCTGATATTTTTTTATTGAGGATTTTATAAATAAATACCATTTTATTAAAATATATCTTCTGCTTAAGGGTCGTCATATACAGATCTTCCAGTATTGCACTGATCCGAATATATCTATTTTTTCTGAGTATTATTCTCAAAGCTTTATTTCGCAACACTGACAATTGTTGCATTTCCTCTTCGTTAGCCAAAACCAAAATACTGCTGCAGCAGTTGATGTGAGGAATAATAACAGAGTTGTAAACTATTTGACAAGACTCGGTACTAATAAATCTTCTGATCCTTCCCAGAAGTGGAGTTTTCTTAGCAATCTTTTTAGTCACGTATCTTGTATTTTGCGATAAATTCAATTTAGAATCAAATATTTTATTTCTGTCATTTTCTTTACATTTAAATTTAGTTTTAGTTTATTTTTCTTCAGCCATATTGCTATATTATTTAAACCATCGTTTAATTCATTCAGTATAAGTTGCATAATTGTCTCCCGCGTTATGTATGAGTGCATCGGATAATGATCTATTTTTAATATTTGCAATAACTTTGTGGTTAATATTCATTTTTTAGTTTTGAATTATTTTTTTAATCACTTTATTATTAAATAGTTTACTATTTATTACCATGAAAATTAAAAAAATGGCAGTTTCCGAAATCGGTTGGAGAATTAATTAAAATTTAAGTGGTTAAAAAACAAATTTAAAATTAAAAACTAAATATATATTATTATCTAATTACATGATTAAAAGGGAACTAGCGACGAGCACTTTATAAAAATATTTAAAAAAAAATATATATATATATATATACATTCCAAAAACTTCTAAACAATAGCCCACCTCGATATAGGATCATCATAGTGAGGGGGCATTGCCAATAGTTATCAAAGTATCGTAAAAAGGGAAGAAGACGAAGAAGAAAAAAAATTATACATAATATTGAAATATATTGGAGTTTCAATACTGTTTGAAATTTTTTATTAGGTTATAATAACATATCTATTCTGTTATCAGTTATTTTTTTATTATTTATCTATTCGTATATAAAATTGAATTTATAACTATCTGTTCTATATACAATCCTACACTATTTGACCGATCTAAACCAAATTTTGCACAGTTACACTTTAGGACCCTGTGCCAAATATAGACACTTCTTCCCTTCCTCCTAGCTGCTCCAACGTCTCCCTTTATAAATGTCAAATTTACAAATTTTGCTTAGTTGCACTTTATAATTCTCAGTTGCACTCTATAATCACCCCACCCTCCCGGACGTCTTACCCTTCTCTTGCCTGGACCAAATTTTGCATATATTTTTACTCATTAATGTTTGTTTTAGGTATTATATGAGGGCGACAAGATTGTTTTTTTCCGCTTTTGTAACATAAGTAAAGATGATGCTTTAAATTTTGGGCGAAATTTTGTTTGGCCGGCATTTTGAAACTTGTCCAAGAGCGGCTTTTTACCAAAAGACTACAAATTTTTGCTTTATTAGGAATAGCTATAATGCTATTTATTGGATTTGCTTTCTTGAATTGTTTATACCTGGGTTATTTTTTTTTACACTGTATTGTCGTTTTGCAATTTGGGATTTTGTTTTTCAATTTTTATATAGTTTTCGGCCGCCTCCTAGGTTTGGCCCCCACGGGCAGGCGCGCCTGCTCCGCCTGTACGGTGATGCCGGCACTGACGAGCGGCTATGCATAGCCAGAATGGTATTGACGTATGCGTGTGGCGTAATTTCAAATAAATTATTACTGTCTACATAGTAATAAATCTCGCACGCTGCTGCGGAACTGCCTCGCGGTTTTGACCTTTTGACAGCACATTGGTGATAAAATTGGCACCAAGGTGAACGACGGATGGCGGCTGGTCACCGGCGGACCGGAAGTGGTGAGGTCTTCGTGCACACTACCGGAACAGTGACCGTTTGAGGGACGGGGGCTGGTTGTCACACTCCCGCTGGCTTATTCCCGGTTCAGCTTCAGCGTAGCAGAGCGTTAATGTGAACACACACTTTTGCGTTATGAATTTGACAAAACATCTTGTTTGTATTGTGTTGCCACGCGACACGGGAAGCTTAATGTATGTACGTTTTATGTTGTTGTAGAAAAAGAAACATCATATTTATGAATGTGTTTAAATATAATATATAATGTAGGTAGATAATAACATAGTTTAAAATAATCATGTACTATTAATGAAATATCTATAAATCTCGTTACATAGAGTAGCAAAATCAGTCGTAGATATGATATTATTAATTATGATTTATATTCGATTACACATATAATTTTGTGTTAGCCGTATTGAGACGCAAATTAGTATCAGTTACGCTCTATTGGTTCCAATTACCGCGAAAATAGCCGCACTGACATTGAACACTGAACCGTTTTCACGCAATTTGCAATTGCAATGTTATTTATTTCCTGAACCACTGAAATGACGGAGTATCAAATAAAATAAAATAAATGTATCGCATCCATCATACGTGTATTAAAAAATGCCGCTATTTTTAGAATGCATATCATCTTTCAGCCTGAGGAGTAATTTCAACACGTAATATAAACTTATTCCAATATCATTTTTCATTAGAATTAATTAACAAGGATATATTTAATTATAACTGTTGACTTTTTAATATAAATAGAAAATACGTTGTTCCGAAAATAAAGACAGATTTTCATCTTCATATTTAATTAAAATATAACTTTTAGAAGAAGTGAAACTACATGTAGAATAAAACTCATCAGGATCAAACAATTATTTGACATGTTCGTTTATTAATCACACGGTGAAGCATTCGCTCTCTTGCCTGTTAATTCATCTACTATTTTACACTCATTCGGAAGTTATATAAAGTATATTGTTATTTCAGAGAAAATATGTAATTGGTTAAATTATTAAATAAATTATGAATATCTCATAGAGACGAAGCTGTAGTATGGATAATTTTACAGGCCTTACGACCTGTCTTCGAGTGATCACTTTATACAAACATAACGTTCACCATTCTCACCCATTAATCAATGTTGTCGTCACTATATAAAGTGTATTGTTATTTCAGAGAAAATATGTAATTGGTTGAATTATTAAATAAATTATGAATATCTCATAGAGACGAAGCTGTAGTATGGATAATTTTACAAGGCTTACGACCTGTCTTCGAGTGATCACTTTATACAAACATAACGTTCACCATTCTCATCCATTAATCAATGTTGTCGTCACTATATAAAGTGTATTGTTATTTCAGAGAAAATATGTAATTGGTTAAATTATTAAATAAATTATGGATATCTCATAGAGACGAAGCTATAGTATGGATAATTTTACAGGGCTTACGACCTGTCTTCGAGTGATCACTTTATACAAATATAACGTTCACCATTCTCACCCGTTAATCGATCTCTATATCTATTAAATTTTTGAGTGTTGTATATATGTTACTACGTGAAAGCACTTCGAGTACAACACTATCGCCATCTATGGGCTAAATTTGATATTCATTTCCCTGAAACAGCATAGATGTCACTAATGAGAGTAGAATTATTTTTGAAAATATTTAAAGCAATATTCTTTATCTGTAAATGTTTTTAACACATTATACTAGAATACGCCTGAAAATCAATTTTTATATTTTTATACATTATTCAATTATTATCAATTAACTGTATATTTTCCACTTAAAATAAAAAAATATGTAACAATTAAATTAAATGAATTATTAAGATAAACAGTTATCGAGGTGATGGGTCTTATTTGCCTAATTTGTCTGAGCTTTTGTTGTTTGTCACTCATGTTTTCTAATACTGATGCTTCCAATTCGTCGTTCGCAACAGTAGTACGTACTTGAGCTTCGTAGACTGCATGCGTAATGCATGTAGCTAACTGACACACCACTACGCAATTTCCACGCGGGGGTAGGCAGAGAGGATACACTCACACCACACTCTTCTGTCGTGACAAATTTCTCGCCTTTTACATCTTCTCATACAAGCTCGTCAATTATTGAGGTTTCTAACACGACCATTTTCCAATATCTGGTTTACCTGGTCGTGCCAAGTCTTTTGCGGACGTTCTCTATTTCTGGTGCCGTCAACACTTGCGTCAGATATCTTTCTTATTATTCTCTCCTCCTTCATCAGTTCCATATGATTAAACCACTTTAGTAATCCTTTCTAAATCTTAATCACTATACTAAGATCAGCTTTACATTCTTTCCTTATTTCTTTATTCTTTACTGTATGTGTCTGCCATATTCCTATTTTATACCATTTTTACTATATGTCTCTGTTATATTCCTGTTTTAGACCATTTTACTGCACATCTCTGTCATATTCCAATTTTAGACCATTTTTAATGTGGTGTATTATAATTTATTTCTTTTTGAAAAAAATGCTAATATTTATTTATTTATTTAATAATAAACAAGATCGAAATCGAACCTTTTTTACTAAAAATTGTCTTTCACGTATTTGCATTGTTTTGAATCTTTTCAGTTTCTCCTCCTTTCTTATGTTTTCTGGCATTTTATTAAAAATCTTCATCGCACTGTACATCATCGATTTCTGAGATTTAGCCTTCTTCCTGAATGGCAGTCTCAGTCTATCCCTTCCTCTTGTATGATGTTCATGTTCATGGTAATTTGCATAAATTTTTCTAATATAGTTTATAGTAATATGTACAATTCCTATGTATGGATGGATTGCACGCGCCTAACACATGCTAGACTATAATATTGCATTTAATGTTAGTCTGAGCGATGCGACAATCGACAATGACATCATAATATTGCTCTGAATATTTTCTCGTTTGAGTATGTTGACTAGGCGTGTGAAAAAAAATAAATATATAGTTTAATTACAATATTATCATCAATCTAATCGGAACCAAAATGCTTGTATTGTCATACCGTATCATGTTCAAATGTTCAATGCGGTTCACTGGATCTGAATGTAGAGTGGTTTACATTGACAAGAGAAAGGTGAAGGGATATTGTGTTACAATGTCCTTCCTGTGGAGGCACACGGCAATGATAAGGAAGCACGACAGCTTAAATAATAACAGGTATATGCAAGCTAATGGCCGTTGTCTATGATGTTTCGCGCCAGGTGTCAGATATAGAACGCAGTAAAAAAATATATGAATTCATTTTATGTGCGAAAACAGGCTCGGTCCACGTGCGTAGTACACAGTTCATTCTTCTTATCCATTCTTTCATTTATTTATATATTATATTAATACGGTACGGTGTATATATATATACACCGTACCGTAAAACATATCCTTCTTTAAAAATATCCTTATAGACAAATTATTGAACAAGCGTGTAAATTACATAACGATATTAAAAACGTAAATAAGGTAGAATACATAGTGTAAATAATTCATTACATAACTGCTATTTTTACACAAATCAGAACTAAAAGAAAGTATTATGATTATTTTCATTGTGTTTACTGTTAATAGAGAGTAATTGTCCAAAAATAAAAAAAAATATGGTAAAATTTGACAGTTAGGATATAAAAATATGTAGATATAGTAAAAATGTTTAGGAAAAGTAAAGAAATGCATAAATAGTGAAAATAAAAAATAATTTAACTAAAATTTTCAAAAAGAATGCAGAAAAATAACAATTTATATAAAGCAAAGCAATAAAGGAGAAAAATTAAAAGGTAACGTATTTTTATTTATTATCTTTGTTTTATTAACCACTAAATTGAGTTTAAATACATCTACCGGTTTCGAAAAATACCATTTTCTTCTTCAGGATGTCATAACTCAGAAAATGGTATTTTTCGAAACCGGTAGATGTATTTAAACTCAATTTAGTGATTAATAAAACAAAGATAATAAATAAAAATATGAATTTTAACCACAAAGATAATATTGCTAATTTTAAAAGTATAAAAGGTAACAAATTCCTAAATATTAAATTAAATTAATTAAATTAGATAAATTGAGACATACTGACCTCATTACATGAAACACGGCTTGTAATGGTGCGTGTACGTGGATGAGATTTATCTCTGAGATTCGTCTCGAAAGTGGGTAAAGAACAGTACCTACTGAGTTGAACGCAAAGCCAACTAATGTTTATAAATAATTAGACAAAATACTTTGTTTAAACCACTATTTATTAATTATTCTACATGCTTCGATACCTGTAGTATCTTCTTCGGGAAACATTGTATACTGAAATTAAAAAATACAAGCATAGAAAAAAAAAACTATAAGTGGTGAATAAGTAAGAACTAATATGAAAACAAATTTAAGAGGTATTTTGTCTAATTATTTATATAAAATGAAGCCACAAACTGATATTTACTTCAGTATTTTATACACTGAGTATAATGACGTAACTGTTGAATACCGACAAATCTCCGTGACAAGAGATCTAGTCTCATCCATAGATACACACTTTAATGAACCTTCAATGGCCAAAACGGTAGATTTTCAGGTAGTATTCCATCCATTATTAGAGCACTCTTCATCCTAAAGCTGTATCCAGGATAATTTCCATTGATATGCTTATCATATTGTAGCACAATGTCGAAGAAAAACCGTAAAAATCCAGAGAGTTTGCCATGGTTGGATTTATGATAGAATTGTAGCATTTGTACGGTGTGATGTCCTTCGCAATATCCTTCTCCAGCGGTACATTTCAAAGGCATATATTTTACGTTTGTCGATAATGCGGACTGTCCCAAGTCTCTGTTGCATTCGTGAAAACTAAAAATACAATACAGTATGTGAATCACCCATTATTTTGGTGGCTTGTTAACGTTTGTTTTTTTTCTTCATATTCTTGCAAATTGATTTATATCAAATTTGGCTTGTTGGATGCGTTATAGAATCCTTAGGTACAATAGCTGGTGTCGGCGATCATCGCGTTTAAATAGATTGCTTCTTGAGCTATCTGACAACTTGTTGTTTGGGAAGTTTGTGTTGATGCATTAGCACGATCATATACACGCATGTATTTCTTACGGGCATAATTTTGAATGGTATTAGTGTAAACAAAATGTCAGCGAAGTAATTTCGGAGCTTGAGATACCGGAAGTGTTCCTTAAAATTACATCGATTTGAACTATTGAACTGTCACATTTTTATTGTACGTTATCTTATACATCAAATAAATAACAGCGAAAATCACCCTCATCGGCAAATGGAAAAATATTGTATAGCACAGAATTACTCGCCGAGGAGGCGCCAATTAATTAATACGACAAGACATGTGTCAGATATTTGAATGTGTAATCATAGACGTGGCGCCAAAAAACCCGTGGGATAGAAACAAAGACGCCTTAGTAAAACGTCACAGCGGCGGCCTGTCGCCGTGTACCTACTTGCAAATATGACTATACGTATTGTTATGAATCTGAATAAAAACGGAGTATCCCGCAGGCGGAAGCCATTCTCGATTTTGCCGCCCTAGTGTGCCTATATTGAACATCTTTTGTGTTTCATTTCTTTCGACTTCATAGTCATCATCATCATCATCATCGCCGGTTGAGAGAAGCCGAGATCGGCGAACCATCCTTGTCTACATTCTTGTTTCCTATACGGAACAATGATAAGTAATCTGAATTTTTTTTTGCTGTTACATTAATATATAATATTATAACATGTAATACAATATAATATTTAAATGAGCAACAAAATAATTTAGTGACTAAATTAATTTATTCTAGCATATATAATGGATGATAAATATTCAGTGTATAGGCACTACTAATAAAAAAAAATTATTAACCCTTTAAAATACTTGGTGGCTAAATATTTAAATATGACACATCATCATTTATTTAATAGATACCGAAAAAAAAAATTTCCACTTAAATTTTTTTAACTTATCTAAACAAATCTAACCTAATAATGTCTGTGACTGTCAACTTAAGTGCAGTAAAAATATTCATGGTCATTAAATAAGATTTATTTAGTGACGGTATTTTGATGGTTATTTTTTTAGTTCGGTGGTAATATATAATAATACAAATTAAATTAATCGATTAGGAAGATATCCAGAAAAAGGATACATATCGAAAAAATATTTGGTTACTACCGGGATTCAAACCTGAACCCTTTTCCTATCCGAAGAAATGTGTTACCATTCCATTACATCAACCGATCGTGTTTACGGAAAATTTTGAACTTATATTCTTTATATTTTTATATTTATTATTGAGATACATCTGTTATTCCATTTTTAAACTCAATTATCTTTATATTGTGACTATCCCAAATATCTTTGAGTAATACACGCAAGGATACACCGGATCAATTAATTTTATTAAATTTGGATAAATTTTGCTAAAACTTATATATTTTTAATGAAAACAGATATATTATGCAGATGGAATTCTTTTTTAATACATACATATATGTTTATATTTTGGTGACATAATATTTTTTTAAATGTTTGCGCTATTGTGTTAATTAATTATATAATTTTAATTATTTTTTTAACGCTATAACAGGCCACAAGGCATGATTAGTGTAGCGAAACATGTCCCAAAAACACTCAGGCTCGATAAAATCAGATGTTTTTTGACCTCGTCGAGAGTTGAACCCGGAACCCTCGGTACGACGAATGAAACGCCGTACCCACTGGACTATTTTGCGATATCTTCTTACTCTTTGCTGTATTAGTTATTTTTTAAATTAGATTTTGATAGAATACTATTGAATATCTATTACAGGGTCTCGACAGAAAAATTACCTATTACCCTTCTTTAAAAATGTATCCATATACTCGTATAAACGGGATATAACGTTATTTGTGGATTCTGTGATTCTTAGCAGATTTCGATAAAACTTTTCCAAAAAATTGACCAGATCAACTAAGTTCGCCAACCGGTCTAATCCGTCATCTTGTTTCAAAATGGTGGCTGTTCAAAAACTTATAAATTTCGTTAATACTGGACCTAGAGAAAAAGTAAAAAAAACACATAGGTATTACTACTTGTTGTCAGTGCCGGAAGGGATTTTTAAGTGTTCAGATTTGTAGCTAAAAAAATAAATGAATACTTATTTAAATTGTAATATACAGGTGCGGCATAAAGAACTCCCCCATTTTGAAGAGGCATAGTCACGTGTCGGGAGGGAGTAGAGTGTTGGGAGTGATGACATTTAACAGATTTATACGTGCCGTATTTAGTATTAGGTATGGCTTATTCTGGTGAGCATCGCGCTTTTGTTTTCGAGGAGTTTATTAGAAATGGTGGGTCGTGCAGCATGCATTTCGCATCCACTTTACGGCACCGATTTCTTCATGAACTTTCTTATTTTGTGCACCGCGGATATTTAACAAATTGCTCCTAGACCTAGACTTAAAGGGTCTAAAGTGATTAACGATTTTAATTCAAAAATAACAAAGTGGTTGCTTGATGTGGGTAGAAAGAAAAATGAAACTAATTTGTCATTTTTGCTAACCTAACTACCTACACATTTTTGTCTCAAACTATTATGTATTACAGACAGTAATATTTTTAAACTTTTTTTACAATAACATTTTATAACTTCAGATTGTACTTTTATCACATAACTTTTTATTACTTACTTTACGTTATACTTACTTTACTTTATAACGATTGTACCTTAACATTTACAACTTTTAAAAACTGTACAGGTAGTTGTTTTAGAAAACGTCTAGTAAAGTAATTACCTTTAAATATTAATTTAATGTATTAATTATAAATATATACATATAAAATCAATTTTGTCGAAAAATATTGTTTTTGAGCTACCGGGATTCGAACCTGGATCTCTATTTTCAATTCGAGGAAGGTACACTACCAATTGTGCTATAGCGCCAGAATTTTTCATGACAAATTTTCGAACCCATATGTTACACTTTTTCAAATTAATACATCTGTCGTTCCATTATTTAAAAGCTATCTACATTGTTTTTACGGAATCTCAAATACCTTTGAGTAAACCGACTGCAGACGCCAGAATTATCAATTCATTTTTATTAAATTTTTTTTTGCACACATTGATACAACTTATATTATTAAGGAGAACACATTAACACACAACTTCACAATAAGAATATGTTCTCCTTAATAATTACCTTTAATTTCACATGTACTATTTATGCTATTAAAAAAAAAATCCAATAAACATGGTGCAGAAAATGTCTGGTTTCAACAAGATGGCGCAATGACCCACACATCTCTTCGTTCTCTTGAAGTCATCAAAGAAATGTTTCCTAGATACGTTGTCTCTTTGCATGATGATGTCGGGTGGCCTAAGGAGTCGAAGTTTGGAATTAATTCATCGTTATTCACTATTTAATATACTGATTTTCAATGTAAATTATTGATATCCATTTCGCGAGTGATTTATTATAACATTTCCGGTATTATTTACTTGTTAAGGTGAACCTGATCACCTGAGCGTGTTCCACGCGGTCGCGCAAGATTGTTCCTTGCCAAACTAATTACTGCCTAATTACCGGACAAGTAAATATCACTCAAGATTCGCAATCTATCCGTACCATCTCACTTGTGTCAATCGTCGATGTAAAATCACGAGATCTGTTGTGCTATTGCATCAGCCACCGCGCGCTCACACACTTCATCAATTCGTCTGCAACCCTTCAAATATCTACTCTATGGACCCGCACTAGACGCTTATGACCCACCTGTTATCCTGATTGGCCTCCTGCCACTTCGTGTCTCCAGAAGCCTCTGTGCAGGCAGTCTCCTAAACCATACCAGGTTTATTGTGTAAATCTGTTAATGTATTTATTGAATTATTATTCCGACGTAAATTCAGTGATCTAGCTCACGAGGCGTCATTACAAACACGGTACATAGGCGATGTAATCATTTTAATGTCTAGTGAAATTATCTAATTTAATGAGTATAAGCTAAGCTGCCTCCTTGTAAAACGCATATCACTGGTCATTATTGTATTTAATATAAGACTCATCCCATTCATTCTATTTTATACATATTTCTGACTCATGTTTTATATTACCTTTTGTGAATAAATTCTGTCTAAATTTCGTAACTCTTTTTATTGGAACGTCATCATTTGTTTGATATTTATCCACAGATCCATAATTGCCAGATGAAATAGAGATATATCTATAACTTGTTGTCATTCTAATCTATAATTTGATGTACAGAAAAACGAGGTAGAAATGCACGTTACAAGAGAACATTATTCAGAACGTAGGTCTGTGATATTTTAAAAACTAATTAAATGTACTAGTTAGAAAGATATATATAATCAATTATATAAGAATGTGTCCCCTTTAATAATATATATGTGGTATCAATGTGTCCAAAATTTAATAAAAATGATTTGTTAATTCTGGCGTCTCATATCGGTTTACTCAAAGGTATTTGAGATAGATTGAGGTATTTGAGAGTAAAAAAAAAGTAGATGGAACTTTAAATAATGGAACGATAGATGTATCAATTTGTGCAAGTGTAACATGTAGGTTCGAAAATTCAATCTACTGTGTTGGTATAGCATAATCGGATAATGCACGTTTCCCGGATTGGTAGAGATCCAGGTTCGAATTCCGGTAGCGACAACAATGTTTTTCAATAAAATTGATTTTATATGTATATCTTTCTAATTAATACATTTTATTTGTATTTAAAAGATTTTTGGTTTTTTTTTATTTTACATTTAAAAATCGGAGAGTTCTTTATGCTGCACCCTGTATGTAGGTTTCTTGATGAATTCCACCAGCTCTAGTCGAAAATATATTTATAAATATATTATGATAAAATACATTCTCTAACACTGAATTCTACTCACGTTAAGATAAATCTTCCACAGCCTGACTAATAAATAAGAACAGACAATACATTAAAACACTTTTAGTCAAAGAATTTTTTAGGAAGCAATCTTCGCTAAAATACCCGCCGACACGCTCACTTCTACATATATTTATTATTCATTTTAGACATTTTTTTCTGTACATTCACCGTCTTAAGCGCAAGGCACATATTTAAAGAGTGGATTCTCGCTAATGGAAAGGGGGAACTCCCCTAAGTAGACAAACAATTCAAAAAAACACCCCCCACGCTAGTGTACTATTAATAAATAAGAATGTTTTTTTGCCTTTTGGGTGGATTTCGATAAAATACTACGCATTGTATAAGGTCTTATGACGCAACTTCCGGAATATATTTTCTTTGATCGTGGTAAGGAGACTTGAACTTTGTTTTGTAGTTTTTATCAGATGTTGATCAAACTCTTCTGACAAATTGACCTTTTAAATATCTCAGCTAAGTTTGTTAGCCAGCCTGATCCACCGTCAAATTTTAAAGTGATGGGATTTCAAAAATTTTAAAAATTCGTCCTTGACAAGAAGAAAATAAACCGTACGATATAACAGGAAATAACAGACAAAATCTATCTATTTCTTATGGCCAGTACCCAAAGATATTAATGCTATTTGTGTTATAATTTTAGGTTTATCTGATTTCAGTTTAATTTGGCTGTACAACCAATTAGTTAAAATAATCTTATGCTCATGTTAGATGTCCAATTCGACGAACATACGTGAGAAGTTATTGCTAAATATAAATCCCTGTAGAATTCATAAATTAGTTCTGTAAACTATGCATGTATGGGGTATGTAGAGTACAGTTACGAAATAGTGTTCTGCGAATATATTGTACTTCAATAACCACCCATCACTCACATGTTCGTTCGAAGATGATCGCCGAGTGTATTCAATGAGTATATGAAACGAAAACTCTACATACGGTTAACACAAGTTTATTGTTAAGCATGGTTACAGTTTAGAGATATACAATAGCCAAACAATGAAATGATTACGCGCAGGGGAGATGGAAGGCGGCAGCGAGAAGAGTGGAATTGCAAAATAATGGTTATTGTGACGTTGCGTCGGTACCGGGCGTGTTTTTACGACCGTTAGGACATCTGACTTGTATTTATTTTTGTGCCGTCCTTTTCCCCGGATGGGAGTGTCCCCTACCGCACATCCTGCTCCCCGGCCTTATGGTTTGTAGGTTACTATAATTTAATTATTATTTGTCTGATCTGATTTGTATAATGTTACTCGCGTGTTGTATATATTATTATAATAAAAATAAAAGCACATTTGGTATAGGATGCTGCGCGGTATCGCCCTATCATTGTGTGCGGGGCGCTAACGGTTTCCTTTGTAGCATTAAAAAAATGGCAACCAGATGACGTGAGAATAGGACCGAAAAATGGGCCTTGAGCTTATTAAATCGATCTTATTGTTAGCAGCTCTAGTATCACGCGAGGTGCGTTCAGGGGTTGTCGGCAGTAATGGTGACTGTGAAGGCGATAGACCTCCGCACATGGTTTGTCTATCATTCGACGCCAGAACTATCTTCTTGCATCCCTTATACATAGCTTGCGTCTCAGCAGCGTACTTAACCTAACACCGAATATATATTGCAACTATACTCGTTGCTGAACGCTAAATATTATCATAGTAAGCGTTCATATTTTGCATACTGTCTAACATGCTGAATAAGATATTCTGAGCATGCCGGAACGTGTTAGACGGTTAAAGGAATGTATTGCACGACACGTAAAATAACCCAGTTAGTGGGGTGATCTTATCTCACGTGAATATGATAAACGTTGAAAGGGGATATTTTTTCTCTATATTTAATATTAATACGTTAATCGAAAGTGTAAAACATTCTGATCCGTCTGGAGACAATTTCTGAGATACAGATTTGGCTCACTTCAAATATCAATTCACTGATCATTGATGTTTTGTTCAATTGTTGAGTAAATTTTCAATTTCTCCATTAACATTACATAACATAAATTTTTCATAATAAATTTGTTTTAGATTATTGTTCAAGGTGACGTTTGGGCGTACATAGTCGTACATAATCTCGCTGTACACGGTGCTACAATTTAACTCAACCAAATCTCTGAGGCTTGTCTCATCGTTGTTTATTCCGTGGATGCGAACCATAAAAAAAAAATCATCTAAACGTTTTACTGCTGCTATAAAAGATGATAATAATTAGAATAAATATTTTATTGTCAATTTCTTCAATTCTGTTGTTAAGCTCGGACACTTTATCCGCAGTGATGTCATATTTTGAGTCTCGGCTAGTTTTGAGTCAGTAAGTAAGATTTCATTATGAAAGTATTAGGTTGATACATAATTATCCGAATTATATTGTATTATTATATTGTAACAAAAACGAAAACAAACATGTTATATACAATTATCATCCGGTGAATTTCCACACCTTGCCGAGTTTTCTGAGATGACGTACAATCGTGGACTGATGAAGTTCTCAGCCAGTGTCCTGGTAGTGCAACTTTCGTCCACCAACCTTGGCATGCCCTTTCGCTAATCGTTCCTTCGCCGAAAAGATCATTGAGATCGCGAAACGACTAACCAACTTTCCACCCTTTCTCCAAGTGTTACAACGTCATGTGGCGTGTATTTGGATACTTTTCTAATTTCCTAATCCTATTAAACATAACAAATTAATGGTCAAATTCAAAAAATAAAACGTCGCAAAAAACGGCGAACAAATATGCATCAACCTAATATAATAATATTTATTAATATACTTCATTATACAGCAATAATATTATGATTAGCATTGGTGATCAACAAGTTGGAGCGCCAGAGTAGCGGGGTAGTCCGGACGAGGCGCGGCTCCTGAATAAAACATGAACCCATTTCTCGGGGGTCCTCCCCTACTTGGTTATTCCTGCCACACCGTCGACGAGGGTTGAGAAGACTTAAGGTACTAGTTGCACCCCTATTATTATAACACCGCGAGCAAGTGCGAGTGTACCCTAGGTTAATTCAGACTAACACGACCGTCTCATAAGTTCTTTTTTTTATTCTACTAGAGTGATTGGGGTGTTTTTATCATTTAATATATAATTTATATTATTTCAGAGGATATCCCAGTAAACTTTTTATATTCTATCATATATAGTATCGCGCCAGGTACCTCTCATGTGCTAAGCCGGCCCTCTTTCCAATTCTTGATTTTAAGTATAATGAGAATGTGGCAACCTTACAATAATTTAATACACATTAAGCGCATCAATATTGAAAGAGTGCAACATAAATTTCTAAGATTTATTAATTTTAAATTACATATTCCGATAGAAAATATAAATTACGATTATTTAATGAATCTTCTTCATTTGAAAAAATTAGTCTGAAGAAGGGATGTGAGCGATATAGTATGTCTATATAAAATGATCAATAGCATGTTGGACTGCCCCGAGTTGACACAAATAGTTTCGTATAAAGTACTTACTCAAACGAGACAACATGAAGTGTTCTCTGTAGGTACTCATAGAAATATAGAAATTTATGCTATTAACTCACCAATATCGCGGATGCATCGGCTTGGTAACTAGTTGAGTTTCGTTGACATTTTTCGTTGCAGGACCACACTTGAGCTGAAGAAATATTTGTACTTAGTTTTTAGTTTTTTTTTTAATGTTATATTTAAACTGTTATATAATATTTATACTGTTATATTGAAATGTTAATTAAAAATGTACTGTTATATTTAAAATTAAATAAAAATGTATTCTTATGTAAAAGCCCATAAGAGCGTTGAAGAAATAAATAAATCAATAAGAATATTTTTTATAAACCGCGAACCCTTCCTATCTGAGAAAGTGTATTGATCTATTACACCACGTCAACGTTGTAAGTTAACGACAAACTTTAGAACTACATGTCGCACTTTCACATTGATACATCTGTTATACTATTATTTAAAGGTAATCTACTTTATACTTTTATAATTAGCAATATTATCTTTGTGGTTAAAATTCATATTTTTATTTATTATCTTTGTTTTATTAACCACTAAATTGAGTTTAAATACATCTACCGGTTTCGAAAAATACAATTTTCTTCTTCAGGATGTCATAACTAACTAAAACATATATTATTGTTTCTTTGTCAAAAAAACCTATTTAAAAAAAATAAAAAAATATTTAAACTGAGAACCCTTAAAGAGTTAAACAGATGTGAAGTTGGAAATATTTAAGGTTTTCGTAGGATAACTTTCAAAACTAGCCTCTATTGATTTCAAATTTTGACATGCTTTATTCTTCTGAATATTCTTAACACCACGTTTTAAAACCAATATTTTAGTCAATTTTATAAAATGATTTCCTCTTTTTAAGAATCTAGTATAACTGCTATTTCTCGGCAGCATCATAGTTAGTATCCCCATCTGTCACTTAGGCGACCGAGGTTCGGTTCTCTTCTCTAGGGCGATTTTAATATTTATTTTATTTATTTAACTGTAATTCTTAATTATCTATATAATATATCTTTTTTTCGACCGGAAAAATATATCCAATGTAGGGGTTGTATGACACTTATATGTATATACAGTTTTTTTTCATTTTTTTTATATTGAAAGCCTGAAAGGTGCTGATCGATATTTTAATAATTTTATGTTTATAATATATTATTTTTTATTAAAATATTCAGTGAATCCTAAGCAGATGATAATTTTCACAGTGTTGTACCTTTTTGACCCATCCATGTGGAGTCGTATATTATACCCTTCACGACTGCCAGGTCAGATGGTGGCCCCGTTACTGGATGTGGATCAACCCCTCGAGGGAGTCGGAATATGGATTAAATAAAATACTTATCTGAAACAAATTAGATAAATCGCAAAAACAGACGCACAGAAAAAATCTGCGTATTTGTGGTAGACAGCTTTACCGTTTAAGCTACAACGATCATGCATAAGTCACCGAATTTCATCTACATATATTTTCGTAGTGTGATATTTATTTATTCCCGTTAAAAGCGATCATCGATTAGAGTGATTTTTCGTTTATTTCAGTTCAAAAATCTTTTAATGTAACTAATTATATTATTTAGGAAAACACATTTTTATTGTGAAGTTATAATTATTCAGAACATCAGAATAGAACTGCTGAGATTATTCAAAGATATTTGAGATTCCGTAAAAATAAGGTAGATGGCTCTCTCAAATAATGAAACGATTAAATGTATTAATATCAAAAAGGTAACATATAAGTTCGAAAATTTGTGGCTAAAAAACATCGTAGCTGTAGCATAGTTGGATAATGCACCTTACCCGGCTTGGAAAGAGATCCAGGTTCGAATCCCGGTGCCGCAACAGCAATATTTTTCGATAAAATTGATTTTATATGTATATTTTTCTAATTAATATATTTAATTCATATTTAAATTATATTAATTTTGATGAAACACACAGTGATAACTGATATTTTTACGATGGTAAATTTTTTGACTAGTTAAAATGTAGTTTCAGTCTCCCCAGCGGAAGTTAAAACTGAAATAAATTGTTGTAATTTAACAACAATTTAATAATTAAAATTCATTTATATCAAAAGTTATTCACTAGATTTGACTTTTTTAAAATTATTACCTAGATAAGGTTTTTATACCAATGTAAAACTAATAAACTGAATGTTATTTTCCATAATTAAGAAAATACAAGCATTATAAGAAAGACCACGACCATTAAATTCATTTTTCACGTGCCACAAAAATGCTTTTAAATGGAATTTTTTTGCGTATACAAAATATGTTCCCTTATAATCTTGAAGCCAAGATTACGGAAACGAATCTGCATTAAAAAAAATTAACAAAATATTAATTATTAATAGTAACAATTCAATTTTCAACAAATACTTCTGCTACTATTAAAAATCAAGTTTTATTTCAAAAACGTAAAAATTTATTACTAAACAATATTTATAACGATACTATTAATGTGTGTTTTTTATTGTTTTTTTTTATATCATAATATTCTTTAAAAAATTTAAATCTAGTGCATAACTTCTGATATAAATTTATAATAAAAATCCACATTTTCGTAAAAAACGCGAAAATTTGAATTATTATTGAAAGGTTAGCTTTAACATTCAGTATAGATAGACGTATGGTGGTTTTATGAGATATCTGTGTGCACGTGTCGAATCAAATCTCATTGTTAGTTCTGATGTGGTTTGAGTATTTGTCTATTTCTAGCAATCTCAAGATGATCTCTGAGTTTATCTCCAGAACGAAATCTTATCACGTGTACACGGTATTGAGATGTATCTCAACTAAGCCTCAAAGAGTATCTCTTCCGTGGACACGGGCCTAACAAACCTAGGAAAAAAATATTATCTATTGATTATAAAATCCTTTAGTCTTAATAATTTAAAATTAAATATATTAAAGGCAATTGTAATTATTCTGAAATAATAATATTTAAAAATATGGAAATTTAAATGTAATTAGTAAAAAAAATGACGCCACCCTGTATCGGGAAGATTCACCCCTGCCATCCTGCACGGGGCGTAGAAGGTTGTACACTGTATAGTTGTATAGCAACTGAGATGTCTGTTGTTCCTTTTAAATTTCCTCTCTTCTTATTGGTCAAAGCTGTTCTTCCGCACCGTCGAACTTAGCTTGGATTTCGTTCGAGAAATCCGCTAAAAAGAGGATTATTTTTATTTGTATATTCTGTTTCTTTGAAAATATTATCGTTAAGCCTCGTTTATTTGGCGGGATACTGTTAATTCCTTTTAGACGTAAATGCAAAACTATAACATATAATTTTTAATGAAATTTCATTAAATTTGTGTAATTTCCATTTATTAAAACATAGTTTAGAGATAATTAGAGATAACGATAAATAATAGCTAGCACTACTCGTTTAATTTACTTGAGAAGCGTTTTGAGGTAATTATCAATTTAACAATTTAACTCAACAACTTGTATTTATATCTATAGTAGAGGACAGCTATACAATTTTAAATTGACAACATTATTCATTGGCTTTCTGAGGATTTCCATACATTTTTTTAATATTTCGAATTATTCTAAGTAACCATTCTGTTTCAACACTAATAATGTTATAATGTCACAGGTAAATATGTAGAAAAGGATAGAGCTATGTAATTTGACAACATAAGAAGACAATACGGCTAGACAGATATTTATGATATTCTAGAATTTATATAATGTTTCTAGAATTTATATACTGTTTATAGAATTTATATACTGTTTATAGAATTTATATAATGTTTCTAGAATTTATATAATGTTACTAGAATTTATATAGTGTTTCTAGAATTTATATAATGTTTGCATGATTCTACATTGATACAGCAATGCCGAACTGGCGATCTTGTTCCACATCCTCGGTAGATCTATAACAAAAAACAAGTAGAATAAAAAAAAAAAGTTTTATTTTCACATATGTATGTATATTGGAATTCTACAAACTTACCTCGGAAACAGGAAATCATTAATTAAATTCATATTTTCTGTTAATATAATGGGCTGGCACCACCTAGCAGATTCTATTCTAAAGTCTTTGAGAATCATTGTAATTAAATAGGTGGTCGCTTTCAACAGGTAAAAATAGATGTTTCACGTATAAAATGCATGTAATACAAATTAAACACATCAATAAGAAAGATAAAATACATGGTATGTCTGGGTGGCGACAAAAATATTTTTTCGATAAATTGATTTTATCTTTCTTATAGATACATTTAATTTGTATTAAAAATAAATAGTGGTTCAAAGAAAAGGCGTTTTTTTCTTATTATTTACTTTTAATTACGTTTAGGTTGATTTAATTTCGGATAGATTTCAATAGAAATACTGCCTATTGCAGATGGTCTTATTTTCAATTTTGACCAAGAGGACACAAAACGACCCCCCGTTTCGGCACAATAACTCCCCGAGATTGCTATCAAGCTTTTATTAAAAATTGACCTGATCTCGGATAGGTGCGTTAATTAACCTTCTTTTCATCGTCTTGTTTTAAAATGGCGGCAATTCAAACATTTTAAAATTTCGTAACTCCGTTAATGTTAGACGTACAGAAAAAAGTAATAAACACACTTTCACACGCATACGAAATATATCTGAATCATGTGGAGAGCGACGGAAGAGGTTGTTTAGATTTCTATTAAAAAAAATATACTTTTTTATTCAGCGTTTTCGCAACAAAATTCACGGCGCACATCCGTCAAAACAAATTTCAAAACCACGCACATTCCATTTCATACACGGGCGGTTCGTCATTTCTTTAGCTATAAATAAAAGACGTGTACAGTGCTATATTTAAATTCACGTTGCTCCGCCAAGCTACCCTCACGCGGTACATTATCAGGGCTGCTCCGGCAGGGCTCACGGGACAGGAACTGAAATTGAAATGTGCCGTCCGCCTCCCGCGCGACCTCCAGACCTGACATTGGACGGCGGAGGTGGGCGCGGGTGGGTATCCCGATTGCGAGGAACGCTAACGCCGGGTGGATTTAAAGTATTTACCTACACCCCTTTAGCGAAGCGTCGATAAAGGTGTTACTACAGCTGTTTATCGGCAAATCGGTTTGTTTTTGTTTGGTTTGCGACGTGCTGACCTTACAGACGGTGGGCATTCGTTTCTTCGCCTGTCTTTATTTTGTATCAATTCGTTCTTGTCGTTGGTGTTTTTTTTCTGGCGTGCGAACAACGCGACACGTATTTCGGCCAACTGTCTGGAACATATTTAAATTTTTTGCACACTCGCAGTTTAAAAATATATATAATTTTAAATATGAATTAAATATATTAATTATAAAGATATACATATAAAATCAATTTTATCGAAAAATATTGTTGTTGCGCCACCAGGATTCGAATCTGGATCTCTTTCCTAACCGGGGAAGGTGCTTTATCCAACTAAGCTACAGCGACACCATTTTTAGCGACAATTTTCGACCCTATATGTTACCTTTTTGATATTAATACATTTAATCGTTCCATCATTTGACAGAACGTATTTATATTTAATTCATATTTAAAATATCACAGACCTATGTTCTGAATAATTACAACTTCACAATAAGAATGTGTTCTCCTAAAAATATATATAATTCTTAAAAATGCACTCCAGGATAGATAGGTGCGACAGACATGCATAGGATTTTTTGTGTATTTATTTTCAAATACTAATTAAATGTATTGAATATAAAGATATACATATCAAATTAATTTTATCGAGAAATATTGCTGTTGCGCTACCGGGATTCGTACCTGGATCTCTATTCAAACCGGGAATGGTGCATTATCCAACTATGCTACAGCGACAGTATTTTTGACGACGAATTTTCGAACCCATATGTTACACGTTATGTTATATGAAATCTTAATTGCTAATAACCACATTGAATTTCTTCTTTCTTTTCATTTTGTGATTGTAAACATGTAATTGACAAGGAAGCCTCCGCTTCTAAACCGGTCCCGGGAAAGGGTGGGTCCTTTTTAAAAAAAATAAAGTACATTGATTTCCTCTATCAAATCTTCCGCGGATGGTGTACTTTATTTCTGGTGCCATCAACACTTGCGTCACATATATTTTTTACCATTCTCTCCACATTCATCCGTTCCATATGACTAAACCATCTAAGTGATCCTTTCGTAATCTTACTCGTTATACTAAGATCAGCTTTACATTCTTCATTCTTTACTCTTGTCATAAATAAATCTGCCACACGTATGCCTAAAGTGATCTCATCTCCATTGCATTCAGTCTAATTTCGTTCCTCTTCTGTCAGCTACAAGTCTCACTTCCATACATCAGTGTCGGTACCAGGACTCCATTGTGTACAGCTAGTCTTGCCTCGGTTGACAAGTTCCTATTAGCTATAATTCTATTCAAAGCGCCGTTCACTTTGTTCCCTGCAGTCGCCCTCCTTTCGATATCTTTCTCAGCCTTTCCGTTTCTATCAAACACACTTGTTCCACTGAGATGTAATAAATCAGTTTCCTTTAAAATTTCCCTCCGCGTGACGCAGAACGACATTGGGATATATAATAATAATACTGTGTCTGTTAATCCCTAGCATTAATATTCCACAGCAAGTGGTGTATCTTGTTGTAAGCCTACTACCTCGAGAGTGTTTTGTTCTCTCAATGCTGAATACAATTCTCAGAACAAAGCGCGTATTCTGGAATGAGAGAATGGTGTCGGGTAGGGAGGGTATCTAAGTATTTGGTTGATTTTGCGTCTGCTACTTCTGCCAGCCTAGGTTCAATTTGAAAATCTGGCGCCTCTCGATGTCAATAAAGCTCCCGACGCTTTTTAACAACCGTATAAATATTTTCGATAACACAAATTAAATTAATCAACTAGATAGATATAGGTGCAGGAATAATCTATTTACCGGTATGTATATATTAACTAGAATATTTTTTTGATAAATAGATTTTTTCTGTATACTATGTTCTGGAAAAACTGCAACTTCACAATAATAATGTTTTCGATGTAAAATATAAGTATATACCATTTTCGATGATATACAGTGTTATTGCAGGGAAAGAAGTCAACTTATAAATTGTATTTTAATTTATTTTATATGTTTGCTTAATATACCACTGGATGCCCAAGAAGTATATAGCGTTATGGCATTGACAACTCAGATCTGCCCAAAACCGATATGCAGTGTCCATTACATTCCATAGAATGTATCAAAAAGATAAATCTTATTTTGTTTATTCCACCGTGGATCTCTACCGCGAGTATATGTGTGAACAAGAAATGTTTTTTTTTTTTCCAATTCCTTAGAGTCTACGATACTCTGAGTACTCTACATGCGGCTAGACCGCCTAATCTACTACTACAAGTGCATCAGCGCTAATCACTTTGACACTTTTTCTAACTACCTTATTATAATAAACATCATATGTGTTTTATATTAATACATGAATTGGAAGGGTAAAAAAATACTGATAAAAAACCCTCTAAACAATTTACTGTAAGTTAAGTATTTCAAATTAATTAGGCGCGACACTTTATGTACAGTGCCGCCTTATTCTAGCATAATCCTTATATATTTAAACTAAAATAAATACTACTAAACTTAAAAATATATTGTCCAATTTATGATCTGTAATATTTTACAGATCATAAATTGGAGGAACAAGAGATGTCGCCACTGGTTAAGTTAATATACAAGTTTGGCAGATTTTAATGAAAATAAATAGTTAAAATTTCTCGATAGGTTGAATTGTGATATGTTTGTCCATTGACGTGGAATGTGTTCTAAAATATCTGGTGAGAGTTGTCCCAACATCCGCGATACAACTTCCACTTGATGGATACAGTTTGTGTGTGATGCTGAATATTTAATGGTCATGTGACCAGCGAATGGGGTGGTTTCAATATTTAACCATCCACTCGGGGATGCCATCCGCAGTCTGAATAACTCAGGCAGTGTGGCAGGTCGCGAGCTTCGGAATATTTCACAAGAACAACAAACTGTTTTTTTTTTATATAGATTTCGATAGAAATATCTACGACCTAATCCAGAAAGTCTCATGACGCAACATCCGTAAAATTTCGACACTCTCACATTGGTCATAATCAAGAGACCCCGAAACCACACTTAATTGGGAAAAAAAATTATACAGGGTATAATATAATATTTCTAGTTGATTAATTTAATTTGTATTAAAATACCGCAGAACTATGTTCTGAAAATGCAACTTCATGACAAAAATGAGTATATCACAGAACGCAGTTGAATTCATTTTCACAAAAATGACGTCAGAGGTTGCCGATATTTTTTTAACGTAATGAATAATTTTATTTTTTATTTTTGCAGAAGCAGAGATGGGAGGCCGCAGTGGCGGGTAGCGGGCCCGCCCCCGGGGGGGCGCAGCCCTGAGGACATGGGCAGAGCGTCCCGCGCGAGACACACCACAGGGACATGGGCAGCCTGCCCGAGCTTCGACACCTGGACAGCCCGCCGCACGCGCCGCGGAGGTCGTTCGGTGAGCGGTCCAACACTACTTCTGGAGGGCTTTTTTTTCTAACATGATCTTAACAGCTATACTAGTGTATATATATATTTGTATTCAAATTTTGGTATGAATGAACTTAGACACCGCCCGCCCAGCAATGCAGATCTAATTAGTAATGGGACGAATCTTGTTTTATTTAAGGGATTTATTGGGGTATGGATGACCCGCTGAAGCTCCTTAGGTGGGTAGTTAGGCCGGCCTGCGTGGGTGGGATTCCACCTACGCGCCTACCTCTCACTCTCCATGTCTCGTGTTTTGCAACTCCGTTAGTCTGTCCGTGTAAGTGTGACTCAATCCATTTTGTGTCTCGTCCACTGTCCCTCTTTTGGGAGTGTTTTTGATGAATGGATCCCTGAGTGTCTGCCTTGAACTACTGCACCTTCATTTTACATTAATTTTCCATTTGGATTTATGTTATATGATTTTTTATGAATAAAGACAGCACTTAAGGGATGCTGGAGGGTCTAAATTTTAAATCTTAATTGCTAATAACCACATTGAATTTCTTCTCCTTTTTCGTTTTGTAATTGTAAAAATGTAATTGAATAAAAGTCGCGTATTTTATTAGCTTAGATGAGTGGGACCGACAGGGAAGTCTTAGCTTCTAAACTGGTCCCGGGAAAGGGTGGGTCCCCCCCCCCAACTGTCGTTTTTTAAGGGCATCTAAATACTTGGCCAAATTCATTACCCCGGTTCTCGGGTATTTTTCATGAAAGAACCGGGTACCCGATTCGGTTCCGGTTCTGGGCAATTTTTTTTCCACTATTATGATTATACTGATCCAGAGTTTAATTTTAAAATTTATATATATTTTATTCAATCGAAATAGGGAAGAGGGAAGGTTTAACCAAAAAATATTTTATTACATACATTATACATTTATATTATATTACATTATATATATTGCCATACATTTAAGATGTTAAAGTCTTCCTCTATAAGCCTGTGTCATTCAGCATCTGATGTCCTCTTCTAGTTACGTAAAAATCGCATTTGAATGAACGGTGTGCGTTGGTTTATCACAATACACTTGCCAGTTGTGTGTCGGGTTTGTAATGTCTTCCGAGTGTGAACTTACGAGTTGAAACGGTTAAATACAATAGTCCCGCATTGCTAATGAATTGTATTTCAGTTACATTTATGATAACGTTTTCTATTCTTTCATACTTGAACGCCACGAAAATAATAATATATTAGTGTGACAAAAGATATTTCATTAGGAATTTTTATTTTTTTATTAAATAATTAAAAGAACCGGTACCCGTCAAAAAATATCCGGTTCTCAGTTATTTTTAAAACCGGTTCGGAAACCCTAAGCTATACCGACAAATCATCTTTCTAGTTTGCAGATTTACAAATTCACTTTACGTACGTATTTTTTTTCTTGCAAGGCCACATTGATTGTCCCAGCCAATTGGAGTTAATATCTCTCCATGTGCCATCTAGATCAACCCGGCAATCCGCACTCTTCCACATTCCCAGAAGTAGAACATCTTACATAAAAAATTCATCCATTCACCGGTGCATGCAAATACCATAATGAGAAATTTACAGAAATTGATTTGTTCAACATATTTGTCTTACTAAGCTCAAAGGGTTCTTCTTATGAACCACCACAATCTAAACTATACGTATAAAAACTCATGTTGCTCTCCCTTCCCTTCTCCTTCTTTTATCTAAACATACTTTGTATCCTAATATTTTCTGTGGATTTTCTTTATTAGTACCGCATGTTAAATAATTATTGTTTATTTCAATAAGTTTTCTCTGTCAAAATCCCTTAATATAAAAATAATAATAAAAAAAACAGTATTACTCGTATAATTTTTAAGGACTTACAATTAAGTTCATAAAGAACTTGTTAATTATCATTATATATATGTGAAATATTCCAGTATATTTGTTGAATTGAGAATCCTAAATCTGCAGATATTGGGGCCCAGTCTCGCGTTTCAAATTATATCACAGATCATTTGATTTATTCGTACAGTGAAGGAAATAAAATAATAATTGTATTAAAGCCCGATCATTTTCAAAATAAAACTGGTTGGTTTTCTTCACACGTCGAGAAGAGTTCTACGTCAGGAGCGTTTGGCGTTCAGGCTTAGATATTGTGATGTGAACTCTTGTCCCTGAAGGTGCCGCGGCTGGACTTCAGGTGCGGCAGCCGGGTGTGCGAGGGGGCAAGGCCGAGCGGGGGGGGACCAGGATGGACCGAGGACAAGCTCTGACTCCGGCTTTACTAGAGGTAGGTACCTACCACCTGATTCATCTAACCCATCCATCATTACGTCTAACCAATCTAACCCCTCTCACGTAACATATAACAATTAGCACTTCACAACTGTGAAAAAACGCTGTGCATTACTAAAAATTCTGGGAAACAAATATAGATTAAATAATTGGATTAACATAAACGGAAACATTATTTTGCAATTAGCGCCATCTGTGTACCAGTAGAGACTTTAATTGCTTAGTTCTAAAAACTACCACGGTAACTCACCGCTGTAGCCATGGCGCTCTTATGCAATCATTCATATTACTTTGTTCTATCTTTAAGCTAGTGAATTACTCGAGTCATATAATTGGTTATTTACTGAATGGAAAATTTCTTTCGGTTGGTCCGTTTTGTATGGAGTCGTTACCTATGCCGTTTTTTTAACAGAATAATATTAGAAAGGCTTAAAACTGCGTGCAAATCATTGAAGTGTCTAATTCCTCTTTTACTAATTTGCGAATTTTGCTATCTTACTGTTTTTAAAGTGTTGATTTCATGGCCGCTCTTTGCGTTCGAGGTGCATTTGCTGCATGATTACGTGAAGGATTTTCAAACAATAAAAGAATCATGTTCAGTCATAAAAAGTGCTCTTAAAAATGTCCATACATTTTTTATATTGATTTTTATTTAGGTAAGAATGTATTATTTTACGTTCAAACTTAAACTTTAAAAATACTCTTAGTAGTACTCTAAAATTACAAATATATACATGGTAGGATCGTATAAACGACGGATTAAAGACGTTGGTTAAACGAAGGTTCATAATCCAATGTACAACATATATTGTATTACATATATTATACATGATTGTATAATATCATTAGTAACAGCATATCCTAAATCAATACCTAAAGATACAGGTTTCGATTTCTCGCAAAATTTCAAGCGTTGCTCGGGCTGTGTGTGAGTGAGGTGGTACCGTCCTGTTGAAACCGCATGTGTTGCAGGCCCAATCAACCCAATTCGGCCACCGAGAAGTTTTCCAACACGTGACGATAGCGATCACCAATAATGGTTACAGCATTTCTTCTTACATCCTGAAAGAAATAGGGCCCAATGATTCCGTCGGCTCACATGGCGCACCATACAGTAACTCTACGTGTATGTAAAGGTCGTTGGTGTGTCAATTGAAGATTTTTAGCGCTCCAATGACGGCTATTTTGTTTATTAACAAAGTTCAAATGAGCTTCGTCGATCATGATAATTTTCTTCAAAAATCGGGGTCATCAATATTGAGGTGCAAAACATACACACTCAATTTTTATTAGTATTAAATACTTTATAATAAATTGTAATCAACTACCACTTTACGATTATTAAATTTTAATTAATAATTATTTGCCAAACTAAAATGGCGGCCAAACAAAATCGACCTGGAACATAATATTCACCATGTAGCTTGAAGAAACTCGTTGTGGTGGGCAACGTCGAAGGACGAAGAGGAAGAGGAAGATCCCCCAACTGTTGGATCGACCAAGTGGAAAAAGCAACAGAGAAACAGTTTTCGATAAAATTAATTTTATATGCCACATAACAGACCGTCTGTTCTGAATAATTACAACTTCACAATAAGAATGTGTTCTTCTTAATAATAAAAATTATATTTAATGTCTTGTCATCATTTATTTTAGTTACTTACCTTATTAGAATGATGCTAGAATAAGGCGGCACTCCATAGAAAGTGTCGCGTCTAATTAATTCGAAGCATTCAACTTTCAGTAAATTATTTAGAGGGTTTTTTTATCAGAATTTTTTACCCTGCCCATTCGTGTATTAATTTAAAACACACATGATGTGTATAAGGTGTAATAAGGTAGTTAGTAAAAGTGTCAAAGCGATCAGCGCTGATGCACTTGTAGTATTAGCCGCGTGTAGAGTACTCGTATCGTAGACTAAGGAATTGGAAAAGAACAAAAAACATATCCTACCAGAAGCCTTAAACTGGTGGGGTAATGTATTTCTTATTTTATCCCCAAGCGCACAAATAATAGCATTGGTCCAAACTAGCATAAAAATACTTTTTTTTTTCATGAACGTGAGAAGGAAAAATAAGAGAAGGGAAGGAAACATTGTTTTATTTTAAATATAAATATGTTAATTAGAAAGATATACATATAAAATCAATTTTATCGAAAAATATTGTTGTTGCGTCACCGGGATTCGAAACCGCTATTAGTTTACTCAAAGGTATTTGAGATTCTGTAAAAATAAGGTAGATGGCTCTTTCAAATAATGTAACGATTAAATGTATAATATTAATATCAAAAAGGTTAACATATAGGTTCGAAAATTGTCGCTAAAAATATTGTCGCTGTAGCATAGTTAACAGAATCATCTTTAAACGCAATATGGTTCAAGACCGGCAGGGATGGAGACGAGTTGTGCACAAAGTGGATAAAGTAGGTCATAAAACTGCGTAAAACAAAACGCGTTAAAAAGTATATACATAAAATTTATACGAGGTTTAGTGTAATATATATAATATGAGAATTTTACGGATATTTAGTAACTTTGAATTTTAAAACCAACGTGGATAATATATTTCCAGAAAACACCATCTGGAGTTGAAATAAAATTCAGTTAATGTTTGAAGAGGAAAAAACAATATATCCATAATATTTTATGAGCGGATACCTGACTAAAGTAAGCGTCTAAAATACTCAAGGAATATGTGCCTTTTTTTAAATCATGTCAAAATTATAATTATGCGATTATTTCGATTAATTTAAATATTTGATTTATTCCAAATTGTATATTAAATACAAAAAAATAAATTTCAGCAAATTTTTAATGGCCAGGCTATTTTTTGTTAGATGATTTAGGGCTTGAAGCAAAGATATAGTTTAATTAATAGATACGAAGCACGTAGATTTAAAGGTTAACATGATTTTGTACAAATTTCAAACAATAATATTTTCAGAAATATTTGAATATGTCCAAGAACACACAATTACTGGATTTTCACCGACAAAGGTGGCACTGTTATTAAACAAATAATAGATATCTCACAGAGACGAAGCTGTTTTTTATTATATTTAATGGAAAAATATATTACAAAAATTTGATAGATATGGAGGTTGATTGGGTGGAATGGTGAAAGTTACATTGTGATCACTTACGCCAGCCGAAGACAGGTCGTAAGCCCTGTAATTACCCATTCTTCCATATTTTTCCATTAATTAAAAATAGCTTCGTCTCTATGAGAACTAAATCTGTTACGCCCCGTGTACATCATATTACTTACAAATGTTCATCACATGCGTTGACCATGATACTATCGATACTACCCATATAGATGTCTTTAACCCACTGGATTCTCTTTGAACGATCTGATTGATGTCGGTGTCCTTCTAGATCCACAGCGGCGCGGGTCGGAGGCGCGAGTCCTGCTCCTCGTCCGTGGGCGCGGCCTCCGTGCGCAGGCTGGTGCGCGGCGGCGGCGGGGGCGGGGGCGGCGGCGCGCCGGCACCGCGGGCGCAGTGCGCGCGCACCGCCTGGGCGCAGCGCGCGGCTGCCGCGTGCCTGGCGCGCGCGCTGGCCGCCGCGGCGCTGCTGCCCCTGCAGGCACTCCAGGTGAGCGGCTCCTACCAGGTTGATGGAGAACATTGTCGTAGGTGCTTTGAGTGTTCTGAGCTTGTCAGTGCGTCAACGTGATTTTTTATTAACCATATCTATCATTAATTACGCCGATTGCAAGGTGAGATTTTTTTTACTAGTAGATCACCCTATACAGCCTGGACCTGGCGCCATCGGACTGTCATCTTTTCACGAAATCGTATTAATTTTTGGGCAAAAACTTGGGAAAGGGTTCGATTGTTAACGGGAATATGGATAGTAAAGGTGAATTGTTAGGGAATGTGATGTTGTTAATTAGTCATTTTCTCCGCATTTAAATTGTTTTGTATTTCAACGGTTTCTAAATTGTCCATTATTAATCCTTCATAAGGTTTCGGGTATATAAGCTTTAGTGTGGCTAACGAAATAATAGTTTCAATCATGTGGTTAGAAAATTCCGAGAAGTTGTTATTTTTTAGGCAACGGCGATGTTTCTTTATTCTCGTTCTTAGATTTTTCGCGGTTTAACGTACCTACGAATTTTTAATTGCAATATCCACAAGTTATCTCATAATAGACATATCAAAAAAAATAATTAAAAACCAAATTTTTTAAAATTAACAATCAATTAAATATTAGAAGCGATTTCCGATCTACATGATTTAGAGACAAAAATTAAAATTCCAAAACTTTTATATTTTCAACTCAAAATCATTTTATTTATCTAGACAATAAATTCTTTAATAATCTCCTCCTTACAATCAGAAAAATTACAGACTATTATAAATTTGTATCTGAAATCAAAAAATATGTAGACAGACTAGCAGACACACATTTTTTTCTAAATAAATCTATACTATACTCCTCTATACACTCCATAGTCTCAGACTATGAAAATAGACATAGAGAAAAAGGAAGGTAAAAAAAATATATATATAATTATGTGATTATGTTTATATAAAATGTATTATATCTTCTAATAATAAAAAAAATACATGTATTCCGCTTTTTTCAAATGTATTATTTTTTGTAGTATGCAGTTTAGATAAGTAAAAATGAAAATAATCATGTTACACCACAAAATAACAGCCATGTCAATTAATGATATCTGAACAATTGTTATTTATATTCCACGACACCAACAGACGCAATGGTACAGGTTTAATCTTGAGTGTAATATTGTTATTTCGCGCAGGGTTCCGTGGGCCCCTGGCCCCCCGGCGCGCCCCTGCTGGCGGGCCTGCACGGGGCGGCGGCGCTGTCCGCCCTGGCCGGGCCGGCCCTGCTGAGGGCGGCGGCCCCGCACCGCCTGCTGACAGCCGCCTATCTGCTGATGGCGGTGTTCTTCGCAGCCCACGCTTATCCTAAGGTCATTCATTATTCTTCAATTAATTATACAAAGTTTTGTTTAATAGACTATCGATCGTTGTCTTTTGTTAAACGAATATACTCGTAGGTCTAGATGAGTTTGTGTATTTGGGAAGTATGTTCGATAGAAACGGAAAGTCTGAGAAAGATATTGAAATGCAGGGAATAAAGTGAATGGAAGCTTGTCAACCGAGGCAAGACTAGCGGTTCACAATGGAGTCCTGGTACCGACACTGATGCGTGGAACTGAGGCCTGGAGCTGGCAGAAGAGGAACGAAAGTAGACTGAATGCAGTGGAAATGAGATCACTTAGACGTATATGTGGCAAATTCGTTAATGACAGAGTAAAGAATGATAAAATAAAAATAAAGTTTAAAGGTGATTTTAGTAATACGTGTCACATCAATATTTTTAAACAAAGCTAAACGCTTATTCTATGAAAATAGGATTAACTTTCTGGCCTTCTGGATCGAGGCTTGAGTATAGTAACGCTATGCGAGTATCGTAACCACTAGACCACAATTGTTTGGACATCTTGCTAGAAGGCATAGATTGGAGAAGCTTGTGGTGAATATGAAGAAGAAAGTCCCTACCCTACCCCCCTAGACCGATAAAACAGTTCACATTTCTCTGACAGCTCTTTGCTTAGATCTGCAAGATGCCGAAAAAATAGGAAACTTATAGTCAACAGGGAGTTGATGAAGATCGCGATCCTCATGAGGGATCGACGAAAAGTACCGACATATATTTGTAAAACTTTTAATAAGACTGTACCGACATTGGGACAAAATTGTCACGTGACTAAATAATATTATATATGTTATTGAATCTAAATTTCAACACGTTTATTTTTTATGTAAATCCACATAAAAATCGCTACATTTTCAATTAATTTTAAATGAGCAAAAGATGATTAAACACACATTAACTTATCTTTATAAATAACAGTGTAGTACAGCGGCCTCTATACCATTTCATTGATACTAATAATATCAAATCAATGACTCGAACCATCTAGAATCATTTTGATGAAATTTGACCGTATTTCTAGATGGTGCTTTTGTAATGAAATTTTGTTTGTGGACAGCGTTAAGATCTGGTTATAGATTACTTCGAATAGGAAGTCAAAAGAGTTAGTGATGCAGAATCGTGGTAGGGGGATGTGACTGTAGTAGATAAGAGCGGGGATGACGACACGACGATTTCAAATGGGTTAAATTATCACCCGACTGCGAAAAGGAGTTGAATCTTTATTTCTTCTTCTTCTCCAGCTTTTTTTTGCCCCCCTTTCGTGGTTTAAGAATATTGACGTCATAACATTATTTCCTGAAAAAATTTCCACTCCAGATCAAGATCAAAAACACGCCGAGAATCTTGGAAATCTTTTAGAAAAAGAATAAAACATTCGCGCATTAGAGATATATGCCAAACATAGAATATTGCAGGCTCATGTGGAAAGAATTAGAAGTTATGATTATAGAGGTATAGATTACCATAGGGTAACCGTCCTCTTGGTGTCTGGAGCTCAGCGTGCCGAGAACGTGACGAACCCGAAGAGGGAACAGACTGACCACTATAAGAAGAAGAAAGAGAAGAAGATCTCTACTGCTTAGAAATATAATGATACAAGTAATGTCAGAATAAAAATATGTTCATTAAACCTCTTCAAAATGTTCATCTCATGCGTTTACTATAATGTAACTACCCACCGTAGCTTATAGATATAGATACTACAGTAGATATGAAATGTGCATTGACAATGAAATATAATATCATTTGTGTGATTATGGAGTTCTACAAACTTACATAGGAAACAGTAAAAAATGAAATATAATATTTTTGAAATATTTGTAGTAAATTTTACATTATGATTTTAATTAATTTTAATAATTATTATTTATTACTTTGTTTTTAACGACTTTATGAGTTAAATTAGTAAATACACCAACCGGTTTCGGAAAATAACATAAAAAATTGAGACTGTCTGTTTTACATATAAGCAATGATTGTTTTAAATGGAATAATTTAGAATAATTAGAAAAATAAGTAAAGCGTGTAAAATTAACCAAACTATTATAAATAACTAGTAATGCTAAACAGTTATGCGACGATGATTGGTAACTAAGATTTAACTGTTCGAGGTTTACTTTTTAGTGTAGGTACCATTCATCGCTCGAAGAATTATGTTCATCAGTTACTAATCACAATATTAAAAATTATTTTGGACAAATGAATACCTCAGCTTCAGCTGCAAATCTTGGTTCTTTTCACAAAATTTTCGATTATATTTTTGCACAATTTCTAATCAATTTCATCGATAACACGACGGATTTTGTTTTTTTAGGTCGTCAACTGTTTGTGTATTGTTAAATCACAAGATCTTGCTAGCCATTTGATGTCGGCATTCTGTGAAATTATGCAAACAGGAAACTGTTGGTGCAGTGAATCAACAGTTGCTCGAGTTGTATGACAGGTGGCACTTTCTAGCTGGAACCACATTTGTTCAAGGTTCATATCGTCCAGTTGGTGCCAAAAAAACTCCGTTATCATGTTAGGGTAACGATCGCCAGCCATTACAGTAACCGCATTTCCAGCTTTACTTTCGAAGAAGTATGGGCCTATGGGAAAATCCACGCCATACAGTGACTCGTTCGGGGTGCATTTATTTTTCACGAATCACCCAAAAAATTTCCGAGCCCTAAATGTGACAATTTTGTTTGTTTACGAGACCGTCTAGTTAAAAATGCGGCTCATAGATGAAAAAGATTTTTCGACTAAATAGAGAGTCTACTTCATGATGCTCTACAAATCAACAGACGAACTGTCGGCGGTGGGAATGGTCAGCAAGCTAACCGAATTTTCTAATCGGACTAATTATAGATTATAACTGTTAGAGTATCAGAGTTATCAACCGCAAAACATAAAATTGCGCGAAATTTAAATCCGGCGTTTAATTTGGATCAATTTTTACAATCTACACATTCGTGAAAATCGGATTAAAAACGCAATATTGCTGTGGAAGACATCTAGTCTCAATGTTTTGTGCTTTTTTAATGATTTGGTACTTGCGTGAAGCTATTTCTTTTTGACCAAATCCACCATTTGACCAAATTGGTATTTGTTTGATCTAGATAACGTGAAACAGGTTTTAGACACCTGTTTTTCCTTGAGGAATCGTTTGTAGAAAATGATATTTGGGTTCAAGAATTAATAATTATATACGAACTGTGTTGTTGATAATGAAATCTGTCCATGTTGAGCATTCTTCTGTAGCAACATATTACAATACCCAGAGACTTTTAAATTATAGGTTTACATTCTGGTGCCGGCATACTTAGCAGCCGGAGCTTGCTGGACACCCTTGGTATTGGCGCATGACACCATCCTGGGCGAGCTGGCGATCGATGCTCACTCTCAGACTCTTCCTCTGCCGGCCGTGCACGGTCCGGCCAACGGACATCAGTCAGAGCGAAGAACACTTCTTCGTCGCCTAACGCGAGCTTCCAGAGCGGCCAGAGACTTCGGACTATTGTTGGCTGCTCTACTTCTGCCGTTGCTCCCTTCCACCCTGAGACCGTCCACTCTGGACATTCTGGCAGATTTCAATAATACAGGCTGTTTGCTCGCTCCTCCCTGCAGTTCGGAACTCTATGGAGGTAACTCCAGCCTGCAAGTGGAGAACTTATTTGGTTGGGAGGACTCTAAGAGGTCGGGGAATGTTACAGAACAGACATGGATTCCGATAGAAACTGAAGAAGAGCTGGAAGGGTGGAGAGAGGAAGCGTGCGGGTCTAGAGGTTGCCCTGGAGACGATATACCAGAAGGTAATTATTATATTTTATAAGTAATGCTAATTGGATAGAGTTGCACTTAAGGTAAATAATTATTCTCATTTAAAAAAAATATATATATAAAAATTACTTTGAATTTAGAGGAACAGAAATACCACGCTATTCATTAAAAGCGTCAGTCGTGTCGTCATTATTTGATATATTTTTGAATATGTTTTGTAGTAATTTATCAATAAAACTCGTTTGTTCTACATTAAACTAACAAACTACAGGTGAATATTATGTTCTGGGCTGATGATGCTTCATTGATCAACATTTCAAGCGTAGTTCGAGCTGCGTGTCAAGTGGCACCTTCCTGTTGAAACAATCAAACCAATTCGGCCATCAAAAAGTTTTTACAGCATTGCCTCTTGCATCTTGAAAGAATGAAACAGGGCCCAATGATCCCACTGGCCCACATGTGCGCACCATGCAGTAACTCTGCGTAGGTGTAAGGGTCATTATTGCGTGTTGGTGTATCAATTGAGAATTTTTAGTGCCTCTATAACGGCTGTTTTGTTTTCGAAATAAGCTTCGTCGCTAATAATGATTTTTTTCCAAAAGTCGTAGATAAAATGTTTTAATGACTTAAACACATTGTTAAGGCGTTAGATACTCCATAATAAATTGTAATCAATTTATTTCTACGACTACCAAATGCAAACTGACAAATGTCTGCCAAACCAAAATGGCGGCCAAATAAAATCAACCTGGAACATAATATTCACCCCGTACCTTACACACAATTTATAATTACCTAATCAATTTTATAATTCTAACAGAAGCATTTTCCTGCAATCTTTGATGACTTCTACTTCTGGTGCCATTAATACTCGCATTATATACCTTTCACAGCGTCCAACCCTTGGTCATTCGTTTCACATGCCCAAACCATCTAAGCGATCCTTTTTAAATCCTGTTTACTGCGCTAAAGTTTTACATTTTATTCTAATTTGCCAATTCTTTACCCTATCACTGGACCACATATATTTATTTATTTACTTTATTCCGTGCAATCTAAATAGATTTAAAAATATTTTTATAGTAATATTTAATATTTCATTATTTATTTCCAGGTATCGACGGAAGAGAAGAAATGACTGGTATAGAACTGCTGCCTTACGCCTTGTCTATATGCTGCACCCTGGCTGCGCTGTGCTCCCTCTGGTGCTGGGGGGCGGAGTCGAGGAGCAGAAGCCCCGCGACGACAGGAGGGCCCGTGCCTTGGAGAGCAGCGTTGCTGGCCATGAGGGACCCCAGGATGAGGCTGGCTGGACCGCTGGCCTTCTTCATTGGGCTCGAGCAGGGGTTTCTTTACGCACACTTTTTACAAGTAAATACATTTACATGATACATGATCAGAATGAAAATAACGGGGTATTTTTTAATTTTTATTTATTTCAATGTTATACATTTTTACATTTAATTATATTTTAGTTTTACTATGCCCTGTCTCAGGAAAAGTTTACAATTTAATTGACTTAATTTGATGCAAGTACATAAAATACAACTACAAGAGTGACAGAACTTTAAAATTGAATTAAATTTAATAAACCAAGTATGATATAAGTGATTTTATATTTATTAAGGAGAATACATTCTTATTGTGAAATTATAATTATAGATGTATAAAAATTTGATAAGTGTAACGTATAGGTTCGAAAATTTGTCGTCAAAAGTACTGCAGCTGTAGCATAGTTGGATAATGCACGTTTGGAAAGAGATCCAGGTTCGAATCCCTGTGGCTCAACAATAATATTTTTCATTAAAATTGATTTTATATGTATATATATATCTTTCTAATTAATACATTTAATTAGTATTTAAAATATCACATACCTATGTTCTGAATAATTACAACTTCACAATAAGAATGTGTTCTCCTTAATAATATATAAGTTGTATCAATGTGTCTAAAATTTAATAAAAATTAATTGTTAATTCTGGCGTTTGTTATCGGTTTACTCAAAAGGTATTTGGGATTTCGTAAAAACATTGTGGATGGCTATCAAATAATGGAACGATGGATGTATTAAAATTTGAAAAGTGTAACATGTAGGTTCGAAAAATTTGTCGTCTAAAGTACTGTCGCTGTAGCATAGTTAGATAATGCACCTTTCCCGGTTTGGAAAGAGATCCAGGTTCGAATCCCGGTAACGCGACAACAATATTTTCGATAAAATTTACTTTATATTAGTATTTAGAATATAATTTAATTAAAATGTGCACTACGACTACGTTTGATACGATGCATTCTTCGGATTCAATTTTCAGCCACTCTTTCACATAAATCTGGTGCAGTTTCACCAATAATACAATTTATGTTGTTTTTTAATGGTTCAATTTTTATTGGTCCTGTACTAATTAGATCTTGTTGGGGTGTAGGCCCTGATCTTTACGCAACATACGTCATGTTGTGCCTAAATGATAAGCCTAAATGTTGTCGAGTCGAGGAATCGATAATTTTGGATCATCCCTTGTACTTTCATTTACAACGGCAATATTGGCATCACTCCGGGAAATTTTTTTGCCTGACCGGTGGTGGCTTCGCATCACGCGAAGAATAATTGTCTTAAACCGTTTCACAATTGGACGAATAGCTCGCTCGAAATGATGGTTATGTCGACCATAAAATTCACGAAGTACACATTATGTTTGCCGAGTCTACTGATTTTAATAATATGTTTTAATAACTTGTAAATGTTGTTCCAGTGTGAAACGCTACATGGTAAATAACAATGACAGCTGTCAAAATTTTAATAAACATGTCTACTATTATTATTTGAAACATTTATATTTATTGGATAGCTCCATATATTGAAGACAAGCTGATGATTCGTCGACTAAACTCTACCATAAATATATTATATACATCATACTTGAAATCATTAATATAATATGTTACCTGGCAAACGGTATTCGAAGTGACACAATGTCTGAATGAGTATCTCAATAACAGGTCGACCCATCTCTCTAATTCAAATTTTAATCTTATTTTTATGATTCTTCGGATACCTAAATGTTGATACATTTTCTAATATTTTATTATATTATTGTTTCTGCTTGTTGGAATTGTGTTTTGAGTTTCTTTGAAGTGTGCTAATTTGTGTTTGTGTATGTAAGCTAGAACGGTTTTAGCGTAGATTTGTCTCGTATCAAAAACGTCTAATTTAATATCATTGGCGTTTTTAAGATTGTTTTCTAGGCAACAATCAACATTACCATCGACATGGGAAAAATGGAGACTTTCTGTGCACCGGGTATCAGATACTCTATCTACCGCGAAGCATAGCAGTGAACAGATGAAAAATAATATTATAAATAATCTAATTAGGACCATGTTCAGCACCTTGAATAACACCGTAGCGAAATGGATTTATTGAATTTTTAAAACCCTTTCATTTCCACGTTTCTGAGTCTGTATTATTTCTTGTCGCAGTGGTACGTGGTGTGCGTTGCCGGCGGCTCCCAGGTGTGGCGCGCGCTGGCCGGGGTTGCCGTGCTGCGCGCACTGGTGGCGGCCACCCTCAGCATGCTTCTGGCGCACGGCAGACGCAGGCTCGTCGCAGGTGTGGGAACATCCAATTCTTGTATTTTTTTATTTTTTTTATTTTATGCGTACTGTATCTGTATTGAAATCAATAACGGTAAACGGTCAATGTCACTGTGATTGGCGTTAAACGGCTAATGTTACTGTAATGTGGCGGCGATAATTTTTGTTTGTGTTAATGTATTTTTCGTTAGAGTCTACGATTCACTGAGTACTAATCAACCGCTACAAGTGCATCAGCGCTGATCGCTTTGACACTTTTACTAACTACCTTATTGTAATAAACATCATATGTATTTGTTTGATATGTATTGTAAAAAACTCGACCCTTATTGCGTTTACTTCCCGCAATGACTCGGGTACTCGAGAAGTAAACCTCTTTGGAGTATTGGCGGTTTAGCCGTGTGACTAAAAACATCACAGACCTATGTTCTGAATAATTACAACTTCACAATAAGAATGTGTTCTCCTAATAATAAAGTTGTATCAATGTGTCCAAAATTTAATAAAAATGAATTGATAATTCTGGCGTCTGCTATCAGATTACTCAAAGGTATTTGAGATTCCGTAAAAATAAAAGGTAGATGGCTCTTTCAAATAATGGAACGATTAAATGTATAATATTAATATCAAAAATGTAACATATAGGTTCGAAAATTTGTCGCTAAAAATATCGTCGCTGTAGTATAGTTAGATAGTGCACCTTCCCCGGTTTGGAAAGACATCCAGGTTCGAATCCCGACGGTGCAACAACAATATTTTTCGATAAAATTAGTTTTATATGTAAATCTTTCTAATTAATATATTTAATTCATATTTTAAAAAAATAACTGCCTGCTGCCGTGACAGAAATATTTTGAATTAATATAAAAATTGCGGGTTTCGAACGGTAAGTACAAATTTGTCTGAAATCAGCGTTGGGGAGGGGGTGAGGGGGGGGGGGGTTGATAGGGACGACCTCACCCCCACCTCCCTAGATCCATTCTTGTTTGCTTTCAGGCATAATCCATGTCGAACATATTGCCACTAGATGAAAATTTCATCGGACATATATTACCAAAATAATAAATTAATTACACAGGTAAATAACTTGCAAATAATAAAAAATACTGTTTTTCATTCTAGTTTTCTACTCGCTTTTGTAACTATCTCGTACTTGAAAAGTCACCACATACATGCAGATAATACATGTCTTTCAAATAATGGAACGATTAAATGTATTAATATCAAAAAGGTTCGAAAATTGTCGCTAAAAATATTGTCGCTGTAGCATAGTTGGATAATGCACCTTCCCCGGTTAGGAAAGAGATCCAGGTTCGAATTCCGGTGGCGCAACAACAATATTTTTCGACAAAATTGATTTTATTTATACGTATATCTTTCTAATTAATATATTTAAGATAATGCATGATTCACGATAATACACGTTCACACGGATACGATAGAGCGGCCCGGGTGTCACGTTTACAATACACCGAGGTCAACGATACTACGAGGTTAAATAATAATTAAAACGATATTCGTTGTATCCAAATTTCAAGTTTGTTCATCTTATCGCGGGGGCTATTTGATGTTCGAAACTTGTTTGTTTCCGTTTGAATGCAAATTTTACACACAACAACAAATAATTATTGACCTAAATAAATATTAGCACCTTGATGGTAAATATTGTGTTCTAATCTCTTATCAATAAATATATTGTGCAAGGATCGGATCTCATAAATTTAAATTAATATTAGCAATATTTGAATATGTCCAAGAACAACACAATTACTGGATTTTTACCTACAAAGGTGCTGTTATTAATCAAATTTCAGATATCTCATACGGACAAAGCTATTTTTTAAAAATTATATTGTTTGGAGTAATTACAGGGCTTACGACCTGTCTTCGGCTGGCTTAAGTGATCACTATATATATACTCTTCCACATTCCCAGAAGTAGAACATCTTACATACAAAATTCGTTCATTCACCGGTCATGCAAATACCATAATGAGAAATTTACAGAAATTGATTTGTTCAACATTAGCCTTACTAATCTCAAAAGGTTCTTCTTATGAACCGCCACAATCTAAACTTTGGCCATTCACTATATCTATAAAAACTCATGTTGCTCTTCCTTCCCTTCTCCTTCTTTTATCTAAACATACTTTGTATCCAATTATTCTTTGTGGATTTTATTTATCAGTACCGCATGTTAAATAATTACTATGTTTATTTCAATATGTTTTCACTGTCAAAATCCCTTAATAAAAAAAAAATATATGTATATAATGTGGACTACATGGGGCAGCCACTTATTTAGGCCAAATCTCAAGGAATGGAAACCGAACCAAGGTACTAATAGTAATTTACATCATTTAATTGGGACGACATTCCGCGTAATTGGGACAGTAATTTTAAGATTACAATACATAAGTTTAAAATTTATTAATAAATTCCACAAAAGCCAGAGAGTTGGTGTAAAAATATCCCTTTTGTGAGCGATACAGTTTGTCGCTGACAGTTGGCGAGCTGTAAAAACCAACACCATGTAAAATCATGAAACCTTTAGATATTTCCGAAATTTTAAGTAATGAGGGGAAATGAGGACATGTTAGAAGTTCTATTGTCAATTATTAAGAGTGTAGCGATCGGAATTCAAATCCACCGCCATCTCAGTCGGCATCGACGCTAGCGACAAGCTGCTACAAGTCTGGCTCGATGATTCACCGCCAAGCAGTCTCTCCAGGTTCATCGTTTCACAACGGCGGTCTTGCTCGGCGAGCGCGAGCCGGCAAGACCGCCAATTCATTTCATTTCATAAGACACGTGCACCTTCTACATCACTCATTCATTCATTTATTCGTCCTATCTGTCTTCATTGTTCTTGTCACATCATACTGTCATAATAAACCTCAACACACGTCAAACAACATTTATTTAATTTAAACACCGTCCTAACCCCCAAAAGAGTTTTCTTCAATAGATAACAATTGACCATATAACGATGAAAATAAAGAATATGGATGCAATTATTGTATACATAACAATGCATATCGTTCACTGCTACTTAGTTTTGTACGTATGGTGTTGATAATAATTGTAAATACATCCATTAAATAAATAAATTGCAGTTTTACAGAAATGATAAACTGAATTTTATTTCATTCGTAAATGGTTCGTCTTCGGCTTCGGCCAAACCATCGGCAGATTTTAGCCGAAGCCGAAGGTGTATTTTTTGGCCGAAGGTGGCGGTCGGACATTATTCATGATACAACTCGGCATCAGTGACGCAACTATGCCAGTGCGGTGTGCACGTTTAAAAAGGTCCCAAAAGAACTTTAGCGAAAATTGATATGTTGATTTTTAGCACCACAGTAAGAAATTAATTACTTATATGTATTTTTAAATCATATACGTGTGTTACGAAAATATTAACAAAACATAGCATTACAGTAGTATTAGTATATTGGGTAGTGGTCAGATGTTTTCAGTTGAAAACATGAAACGTATGACTAATATAGGAGACATGTCACCAATTATGTACTTACTATATAATAGATAAAACCGATAATAAGAATGGATAATTTAAAATTCTTATATCTTATATAGTGTCATCAGAAGTTGGATTTTAATATATGTACCTGATGACGTCAGGCTCATCGTAGAGCTCAAAAATTTAGATGACCCTAAATACAAAATATCTTCTTGAACAGGACCGAGAATCTTAATCATATTTAGTATTAGGTATGTGATCTAAGACGAAGAGAAGGCAGTCAGAAGGCGTACATGCTCATCTGTTCTTCTTCATACTTACGTCTCATAGGTGTACCATTCAGTTATTAAACACGTTCGCGGTTTGAGATTCTCACTGACAGAGAAAGGATAATGTAAAGATGATTTTTTCGTTCAGGTGTGGGCCTGGTGTGGCACGCCTGCCTCCTGCTGGCGCTGGGAGCCTGGAGGGCGGCCAGGGCGGATCTGCAGCTGCCCCCGGTCATGGCGGCCGCCTGGGCGGGCTGCGGAGCCGTCTGGGATCTGCTGCTTCCTAGTGAGTATACTCTGTGTGGGGTGGGTAGTTCTGTGTGGTGTGGTGTGGTGCGGTGCGCCACACCACCGTCTCGCCACGCGGCGTAGCTGTAGAAATGTAAGAAAATAGACACTCTAGAAATTTGACGATGTTGAAAGATGATACTTATTCTACAGTCATACCCTCTAGGAAAAAGAACCTTATTCAATATTTACTAAAACGCGAGATACATCAATGGAGATCAAGAGATGTCTCTTCACGCTCTCGCTCAGGTGGGAACAGAACGACAGAGTTTCGACTTCATTGCTGGCGGTGCCGGCAAACAAATCTCTCGTTAAAATACTGAGACCGATCACCAATGAATGTCTTCTCCCGCAGCGCTCGTGGACGAGCCGAACCCCGGCGGTCGCGCCGCGCTCGCGCTGTCGCTGCGCGCGCTGGGGCTGTCGCTGGCCCTGGCGGCGCGCGCGCTGCTGTGCGCTCGCTGGGCGTTGCGCGCGCTGTTCCTGGCGCTGCCGGCCGCTGCGCTGCCTCTGCTCTTCGCGCCGGACCGATGATCGGCCCCGCGTCCCCGGAGCCAGAGCCGAAGGGGTGCGAGGATACTCGCATCAGTTCAAGCAGTAGCGTGATTTGAAAATATGCCAAATAGAGATGAAGGAAAATTTGCTCAACTCAATCCGCGAGATGGGAACGTTCGTGGAAATTGGGGCTGACCCGAGACAGGCGCGAGGGGTTCAGCCGCACATAGCATGGAGTTTTGCCAGTTTGTTATTTGTGTATTTTGAAATGATGCTTTTTGAATGTTTTTAAATTTTGCTGACCCATAGGCGTGATTTATTGCAATATTCTATTGCATACATTCATTAGTGACAATATTTTTGCAAAAAATATATATAAATAAATTTTAAATGAGTCTTTTTGCTTGTTAATAGTCGGGCAATATTTGGACTGTATTTTACCCTTATAGGTATAAATGAATCAATAAGATGGCCCCGCGCCGAAACTTTGCGCCCGACCCCTAATTTAACAGGCCGGACCCGGTGACAACTCTGTGACTCTAATAGCAACAGTATACAGTAATAACAGCAACTGTCCAATGGATGAGGTTTTGCTCTGTCTGTGGCTGAGTTGGTTGGTTTCTATCTCTCGTGGAAGCTGATCGAGGGGAGGTCTCAATCATTAGAATAATTTTCAATTTTTTTTTAAATCTTGTTAATTTTATTAAATTTATTTACGTCGATGTTCGATCTTTAAGGCCCATGTCCACGCAAAGATATAAAATGAGACAATCTCGTAGATTTATTTAAGATTCATTTCAATACCACGTGAACGTGTTGAAATTTTGATTAATTGAAGGGATTTTAATAGATTGTTTTTAAGTTGAGACTGATTATAAAAGTCCACAAAGATATTTAAGCAAATTGGTATTGAAGTAATGTCACTGTTTTCATTATAAAGTAACGTGCATTAATATTGTTGATCTGTAAATAAACTCACACAAATGTCGCTTAACAAATGTCACTTAACAAATGTTACTTAACAAATGTCACTTAACAAATGTCACTTAACAAATGTCACTTAACAAATGTCACTTAACAAATGTAACTTAACAAATGTCACTATCATTACAACCTATATATTCTGAATAGTAAAGACGTAAAACATGGAACATTAATATACACACAGTTTCTGCATTTTAACTGCTGCTGGGGAGATTCAAAATCACCCAACTGACGAACAAAAATGATATTTGACGTACAACAGTGCCAAATAGCTTTATTGAATACTTTAGATACAATATAAATAAAATTTTAAAAAAGAAAATATATTTGTGCATACGACAACAAAAGACAGAAATCCAAATAAGAAATATATATATATATATAGGATGTCCAGCGGAAAAAATTCAAGATTAAATTAAATTGTATAGGGGTATTGTTCGACGCGCGTAATTTGCTGATTTGCCAGTCGCAATGAGTCACTGGTCGGGAGCACACCGCGCGTTCGCGGTTAAGCAATATTTAATGTGCGGTGATTCATTGGTTCAGTGACTTTTGTACTCACCTTAATATTCGACTAGTGAGTGATGGGCCGAGCGCGCAACTTATCTGGTGTTGGATTCCAACAAGAACGGCCAATGGTTAACCAAACTCCTCCGGGACCATCAACGTCAGCAGCGACGCCAGAACATGTGGCTCAAGTTCGACGTGAAATTATGCGCAATATGCGAAAGTCGATAAGGAAGATTGCAGCTTTTACTGGAATAAAAAAATCAATGGTGCACGTTATTTTGAAAAATAAATTACAGTTTCACACATACAAACTGCAAATCGTGCAGTTTATCAACGAAAATGATTATTCTTTACTTGAAACCTTACCGAAAATGATGCTGGAACGTTTTGTAACAGCACGAACGCTTGGAAACATATTATTTACTGACGAAGCACATTTTCATATCGATGGCTATGTTAATAAACAGAACATGAGATACTGGTGCCTCGACAGCCCAAGAGAACGAACGCCATCAAAAACGTTTGCATAATCCAAAAACGACAGTGTGGTGTGCAATTTCTGCCCGAGGGATAATTGGCCCTTATTAGAGGAAACAAAACAAAAGAACAATACACACAAACATAAAAATAGCAACTCTTCCGTCAGGGGAATTCAGACATCACAAAGATGTTTTTTTTCTAGATACCAATAAGCCACGACCGACAGAAACCACGCAGGTACAGCCTAGGGTGGATGACAGGCATGTTACCCCGACTAATACCCCATTATAGCATGAATCTCCCCTCTCTTTCAAAGCCTCAAGCGTTTCCTCTCTCCCATCACTAATTATTTCACACCCGACCCTACATTTATGAGGCAGGAGGACTGCGAAAACTGACTGTTATAGGGAAAAATCCGTACCTCCGAGATTGTCTCGAGTCTAAAATCTCATTCGTGGACACGAGGCATTATAACCAGACCGAACTATCGATGAAGTGTTAAATCTCAAGTGGCCGCACTAAATCGAACTTCATTATAACGAGAGATGTGTTTTTCGGATACTTAAATAATGTCTTATTTCTAACATATAATGTGTATTCCAATGTTTGTCGTGCACTTAACATGTGTGGGTGAAACACCCGCCAAACTACACAAGAGCCTGTATATTATGGTAGCTATCTTATTTAAAATATTTAATATTTAATACATTTTTCGATTTAAGATAAAATGAAATAAACTAACATCGACACATAACGACGGTGAATTCGTAATTTTTCTACAATTTAATAATAATTGCTAAAACATGATTAAAATATTGTGCGATTTTGAAACACAGTACACTCTCAATTATCCGGGGCAGTTGTGAAAAAAAATGGCCAGGATATAAAAATGTACAATTTGAGTGTGGTCTAGATCAGCCCCGGCCCCCAAATAAGAATGAGTAATTTTTTTTATAAGCGGATATTGGACTTTAGTTCGATGATGTGTTCGCAATTTCGCCAGGTTTATTTTCTTCTATGTACATTTGTATGCAAAATTATGTAAACATTTGGGATTCATTTCGTTTGCACTATACATGACAGAGCTTCGGATAAGATCATTCGCATTCGTCAACTAGCAATACGTTAGATAGAGACGTACATTTTTTTTTATTGTTCCATCATATTTAAGGGAAAAGGATTTTCAACTTTGAGGTGTATAAACCAACGTTAAAAAAATTCTCGCCGTCTGTACGTCGGTCACACTTTGAATAACGCGCGCACATTTCGAATAAAATAATTCTAAAATCCTGTACTTCTTTATCACTTGACAGGATATAAAAAAATATTGCTCTCTGGACGTTACATTTTTACAGATACGACTACCTACTTCCCACGTGTTAATAATAATAATATTTTTTTCTATCATTATTGACGGGTTGTCTTTCACCGAGCTAGTTAATTATTTCGTAGTTTTTCACTCAGCGGATAATCGAGAGCGTACTGTAATTGTGATTTTGTTTTTAATTTGATTTAATTGAATTGGAATTGTGAATGTTGAATATATTTGATTGGATTTTTAGCTCCGAAGCGTGTATAGACTGTATTAAGAACGTGTACTAAGTGTTGTCCGCTTTGCCTCTGTGAACATCTTACCTCGACACGTATTTTGATTAGCCAGTGGTGCAGTTACTTTAGCGCGTGATCCAACTAACATATAATTGGAACAGAATCATGTCTACAACAACTTCTTGAACAAAACAAACGAACAAATCGCAAATGTTTTTGAGTCACGTATTTATATACATAATATAATGATTTGTACATTTTATTTACAACTTATTAACAAAAAAAACAATACTTGTTAAAAAAATATATTAATTGATAATACAGGGTGTAACAGACCTAGTTCACAAAATTGCATCGGTGGATGCCTGACTAAATTACGAGCTGAAAATTTTCAAAGAAATATGTGTCAAAACTTATCATCATCAAAAATCATAATTATGCGATTATTTCGATTAATTGAAATATGTTATTAATTTTAAATAATATATTGAATACAAAAAAATAAAAGTCATCGAATTTCCAGTGGCGTGACTATTTTTTGTTAGATGATTTAGGGCCTGAAGCAAAAAAATACAGATGTATAAATTTCGCAAATATTTATTTCGAAATATGTAGTCGGTTTTGGGAAAATTTTAGTTATGGATTGCTATACCGTTGTATATCTTCTCGGGCATCGAATGGTATATTAAACTACTATATAAAATAAATAGAAATACTGTTAAAACACAATGTGTAAACGAGCTTACCTGCAACAACACTGTATATCATCCAAGACGGCAAACGCCTCGCCTATTTTGATAGGTATCATCATTATTTGTAAAACCCGATATACAGTGTTGTTGTTTGTACATAAAAAAATTTAAAGTCGGAACTATTTAAGCTTCATGTGCCTAATACCAATTACGTCACAGATATAAGCATTAAAAAAAAAAACGTATTTATGCGATTATTTCAATTATTTGAAATATTTTATTGATTCCAAATTATGTATTGAATATAAAAAAATAGATGATTATCGATCTTCGAGCGGCCAAACTTTTTTTCGTTTGATGATTTAGGACCTGGAGCGACGATAAAGAATTTAGACTTAAAGCTTAATATGATATTGTAAAAATATCATAACGGTATATTATACATACTCCATGAACATTTTCGATTTGTAATTTAATTAGGTGGTGTCGTCCCTTAAAATATTGTGAACCAGGTCTATTGCACCCTGTATATATATATATAAATAAATAAATGCGGTCATCTATGTGAGCCATCGCTATACACAGTTGCAATGGATATAAATCGTACATCTGCTCTAAGTAAATAACATATTAAAAAAATATTTATATTATATTTAACTACGTAGTACGTTATATGTAGCAGTTAATATCTGAACAAAATTCTGTTCCCTATAAAGTGAAATTTAAAAAAAAATACGGAGTCACCAAACATGAAAAATTAGTGAGCTTCTATTGTTCGAGTCACGTGTGGCGTGTTGTGATTTGAGCGAGAGACAAACATGTTTCGTTTACCCTGGTGGGAAATAAATATTATACTTGTATCGATGTTAAAATATTATAAAGTAAGCTTTAATATGTCGATGTAAAGTTTTGGCAGAGAACTGTGAATTGCGATTATCCCGCGTCGCTCGTGCGGGAGACGTTCTTGCATCACAGCAACACAGTCTTTAGTGCATTTCTACGGTACGTTGTCGTTTTGCACTTTACGCGAGCGTCTTGCCGTATTTTTAATCTATTCCAAATAATGATCACGTATAAAATTTTCTCTCGAATGTAATCGTTGTAACTTGTGAATAATCGTAAATACGCTCCTGATGTAGAACTTTTTTCTCAATGTGCGGATTGATTCCGTGGCACCGTCGAAATGATGATTATTCTCGGCGCAAACGGCTCCTGACGCACCATATCCTCAACGAATGATAAATAAATGGTCGGGCAATTAAGTTCATAGAAAAAAAAAATACAATTACATAACATATTTAATCGTCCCTCGCATCATTTTCCGCGAGAGGGCATTTAGAGCACGCGTCATAATCCGTTCCACCTCCGCTCGTGACCCCCCCCTCCGATTTATTTTTATTTTTAAAGAATTGTCAGGGGACTAGATCGGGTGGATATGGCGAGTGCTTCGATACGGTGATTCGATTTCTGGTGAAAAAGTCCTTCACTGTGTGCTGGAACAAACGAACCGGGCACGCCTCGCGTGACATATTTCATTTACCTTCAGACAGAATTTTGCATTGATGATTGTCGTTTGAGAATAAACTTCGATGATATTCCGCTACCAGATTATTATCGAGTTGCCAAATGAGGCGCACGAAAAGTATTACACGAACTTGATTGTCAGTCGTCGTGCACAATCATTTTTAGATAATTTGGGTCACTCCAGATTATCACAATTGAAACGTGTACATGATTTCACCGTTTATCGTGTATCTAGAGAAAATTACGAGAGGACAAGCTAAACCGTGAGATCGTTTTGAGATTCTTTAATCATTCATATATAACAGAATTCTGTATTCATACTAGGATGGGCAGAAATATGTCATAAATGATATGAAACAACTGCATACATACTCGTATAAATGAGCGTTAGATTTTTGTAACGTAAACTGGTGACTTTCAAAATTAAGAGCTTGGTCTTGTATATACTAGGCGGGTGGTACTTGTTTTCCGATAGCTACAAAATAATAAGTTAATTTGATAATATTTTATCAGGTTTTATTTTGTATTCTATGTGTACATATCGAGCTGTGTATATATTTATATGTTCGAATTTGGTTAACCTTAGGTATATTATTTATATTTGTTCGATGTCGGTTATCTGTTCATATTATCTGATGGTTATAGTCATGTGTGCGTGTACGGTTGCGTCATTGTACTCTACGTACAAAATACAATGAGTCATGGCGCGCTTCAACTCTACACTGTCGAATCTCTGAGAGAAATCTCATCCATGTATACGCCGCTATAACAGCATCTGTCATTCGCCATTGAAAATTGCCACAATTATGATATTACACCGGTGAGACTCTTAGTCGAGAAAATCTAGAAATCACATTTTATTGACGTGCTATATATGCGTAGGAAAAATAAAAATTACATTTATTTCGTGGACCACAGAATTCGGTTAGATTATTATTATATTGTGTAAGATTATGTGTTAGAAAATATCATGAAAAATTTGAATACACTTAATTTTGCTTAGCACCATCAAATGTCGGCCGCGGTGGAGTTTTTTATGTGCCATTATTAATGCTTACGTGTTGGGGAATATAGCGAGATTATATTATTATGTATATATATATATTAAAAAATATACAATTTGCTCAATTTGTGACGTACGCTCATCTTTAAATATCTTTAAGCGTATTTTTACAAAATAATTTGTTAATCATATTTATAGACAATTAAAAAATATTATACCTTTTTGTAAATATTTCTTCGTGAATAAAAAATAATAATAAAGCCGGTATTATACGAGATGCGATCTTGTTTGCGACAACAAAATAAACAAATACGTCAATATTTTTTATCAGCGAAAGCGATAAATATGCTACCGAAAGCTAGTAAAAAATCTGTGCAAAATATTGCATTTTTAATATCCCCAGTTTAGAAAACCATTTTCCAATGTGAAAATAATTCGTAGACAAACATTTGCAATATTTTAATAATCGTGTTGTGATTGGTAAAATTGAAGCTTTTATCAATCGTAACGTACACAAATTTAATAGTGTCGAAAGAAATGTTTCCACAATGACAACAGACATTGAGATATTTGTTTGTTTAGAAATATTCAATTAAATGATAAATTCCGTTTTTTTTTTTAAAAAAAACATTATTTCTTGATAATTAAACTAATATATACATGTAAATATGTGTCTGAAAAATTTGGATCAGTCCGTTGCCGATGAAATGGTCTCCCAATTAAGATATATCAAACCTTGTTATTCTCGTCGGAGTTATTCTATGTGGCTTACTTCAGTGACACATCTATTTTAATGGCCAGGGTCCATGGTGATTTCTCAATGGGGCTGATATCTGACAGTCAATGAAATAGAAAGGTCACGAGTTTATTTTTCAATGACGTATTTATTTTGTTTATACATATTTAAAAATAAATATTTCGCTGGCGTCTATGTGCACGTTTTATTCGGAACATTTTTTAGTGTTTTGATTATATTTTGAGTACATTTTAAAGAAAATTGTTCTTTTCATGATAGGCTGGACTTCAAAAATAAATAAAAAACCTGGAGCTATTTTATTTAAACAATTGTAAGTTTGTCTGTCCAAGATTTTGGACATGATTCTACTACTGTATAATATTGGCTTTAATATTTATAATTTTCATCTACTTGTATATGGTAAATGATAAAAATTATCATAGTCAAAGTAATTTATATCTGATTGGATCGGTTGTGTGTCATTGACCTTCTTTCTGCTAGTGATGTACATACATAGATTATAATCAAATTATAATAACATTCATAATATGTATTTATATTTATTATTTTTAATTTCGAAAAAAAAATATTTGAGCATTTAACACACCTTCGTATGAATTAGTCATTCCAATATACTTTGATTAATTCCATTATTTTCTTTTGATATTTTGAAAACAAATAATTATTATCAACTTTAACACTGGTGTCATAATATACAGAATGCATTTCGGTCGCTGCATTTAAATATTCAACATTATGGACACAATTTTTACGTCATTTTTGTTATATAAAAGAGTAAATAAATATTAACATTGTTAATAATCAAAAACAAAACAATTTTTAAAATGCGTAATATATCGATTTGGAGGAAATTATTATATTAATAGTTAAATTGTACCACATTTATTGAAACGTATTGAACAGTGAGCGCGAGTCAGTATATAAACCAGTCTATATATTTGTTTAAAACATTATATAATAGGTATGGAATCATATATCATGATGCTGTAACAAGGCATCATATATTACATTGTTACAAAAATAATGTTCGAATTTAACCTTCAAATTCAATCAATTAAATGTAACAAACAAACAAAATAAAAATCATTTGAATTTGACCATTTTTGCCAACGAATTACAAGCTTATTTACGTATGTACAATAAAACTCAGGCGGATTAGAATCCAACACAGACCAACAAATAAATGGACATGAACTAATGCAAATTTTCATTTTGGTGGCACTCACGAAATTTTAAACACTGACAAAATGCATTAATATACATTCATATTTAATTTTTGAACAGTAAATACTTTTACCGTTTTTTTTTAAGAGAAGACATTCTTAATAAGAATGTGTTCTCTTAAAATAATAAAGTTGTATCAATGTGTCCAAAATTTGATAAAAATGAATTGATAATTCTGGCGTCTGCTATCAGTTTACTCAAAAGTATTTGAGATTCTGTAAAAATAAGGTGGCTCTTTCAAATAAAGGAACGATTAAATGTATTAATATCAAAAAGGTAACATGTAGGTTCGAAAATTGTCGCTAAAAATATTGTCGCTGTAGCGTAGTTGGATAATGCACCTTCCCCGGTTAGGAAAGAGATCCGGGTTCGAATTCCGGTGGCGCAACAACAATATTTTTCGATAAAATTGATTTTATATGTATATCTTTCTAATTAATATATTTAATTCATATTTACTTTTACTATTGCATAAATGTGTCAAAAACTATCGGATTTATGTTTCGTTGGATATATGTGTGTAGAATTCCCCTCGCCTCGCAAATAATGTTCCAAACCCCTCTCCTATATATATATACACTTCATATCATGTCTATTCATTTACTAGTCTATGGAGTCCAACAATTCTTCAACGTATTTTTTTGCTGTTTTTATTTTATTGATTTTTTTGCTGTAAATAGTTATCGAGATAGTGACGTAATTTCGCCCACGTATTGCATCAGGATCCACGTTTGATCGGGTACCAATATTATTTTTGATATCTCGCTAATATGGATTTGTACTTTTTAAACTCCTTCGCAAGATAATGATTTATATCATACATAAAAATCACATTAATTACTATAACATCTGAAAATATTATCGTTGTACACGATACTACCCCCTTAATACATCGGTTAGAGACCAGACCGACGTCGGAAATCTTAAAGCGAAGCAAGGCTCTTTTACAGTTACAACAAAAGGGTAAGATGAAAGCTGGGCTCTTTTTGTCGATTTGGCATCGGGGCCTAATTTTTTAATTATCGCTCACAGACTACCAAATATATAGACATAGCCTAACGCGAATTCCTTGTTTCAATATTTGGTGTTACTCACGTGATCATTTTAGTACCACTTACGCAATCAAATAGCTCCCCGACTTTTTTTTAAATATATGACTTGATTGGAACGAAAATTTAAACGCTGACAATATATTATGCATTAATGTAAAAAATTGGTCTTGTTTACACACATATTTAATTTTCGAAGAGTAAATAAATACTTTTACTGTTGTATAAATGTGTCATAAACTATCGGATTTATGTTTCCACAAATAATGTGTGTAGATTTAACACCTCTCTTATATGTATAATTTATTTCATGTCTATTCATTTATTGGTATGTGTTAATGCTGCTGTATCGAGGTACTTGAAGAGGTGAAGGTAATAACAATATTAAAGCAAGATGGGTCATCGTCGGTTAATCAGTACTACTGGTTGTTTATAACGTGTTATCTTCCAATTTGCCGTCGTCAACAGTAGCGGGCCGTCCTTGACCCTCTTCTTACGACTTACGTCTCTGTTCCTAAACATTTCGAACCAACGTCACACTGTTCGTTCAGAAGTGTTTCCTTCACCTAGTGCATGGTTAACTTTGCATGCTATTTAAAATGAGCAATATCCACATTTAAATCCTCTTTTTGTTGATCCCGTTTCTGAATTATTAAAGATTAAAGAAATGCAAATTAAGTGTGTCACTCAATAAATAAATACATAATATTATTAACTGTCAAACAATAACAAATGAATAAATAATAAGGCAATTTTAAAGAACGTTAAAAATAATATAATAATAAAATCGGTCATTATTTTCGGAACACTCTAATATTTATGTATACCTATATAAACTCAGTATTATTGTATATTTACGAATTGTGTTGGAGATATTAATTAATTGATGCAAGTTGTGCATAACATCACACTTATTTGCATGTTTATTATATAAAAATGTATTTGTATGTTCGTTATCAATAATTATGGTAAAATACCACAATACTTTTCTGAAATTCCTTTGTAAATATTAAATACCCAAACACCTAAGTATAATATTAATAATATTCACTATACTGATATTACGCACTGCCTAGATGACGAGGGACGTTTCTGTGAAAAAAATCATCTTTATCAAACCGTAAACAATTGTCGGGTTTTTTTTTTTGACAAAATAAAAACAAGTTTTTTTTTTTAAATTATGCTGAAATCGTACGGAGATATTTCGTCATTTACGCTAACCGATTATACCCGGTTTCTTATACTGCAGTGAACTGCTCCGAGTGGTAAACAATTTTTTTAAATTAACTTCGATAGAGTATTCAAAAATAAATTACAATAATTAATATATTTATGTCATTAATTCGCGTAATAAATTAATCCAGTAATTTATTTCAAATTATTAGATTAATTATGTATTTATGCGACTGTATTTAGGCAAATTTTCTTAATATTCAAAATGTCCAGGAGAGAGTCCAAATTGTTTTATCAAAAATTATCAATTGTGCAATTTGACTCACTTCTCATAGCTAGAATAAGATGAATTAAGTGTTGAGGTAGCGGAAATGTTCGTTAAAATTTCGCCGATTTTATTTATTTACCTATTAGAAAAAAAAAACAGATTTAAAAAAAGCGCGTATGTATAAGAACGTTTTTACGGGTAATTAGTATCTTTGTGTACACTAAAGAGGGATATATATATATCCACAGGACAAAATGACATTACTTAAATTTGATATAAAATTCAGTCTATGTTAGAAGAGACCAAAACGAAATACAATGATCTATATAAGAGGGTGGGGCGAATGAAAAAAATAGATTCTTTGCAGGGGTGGTATGATGCCCGTCTCTGACTCAAGTTTCGCGATTTTTTTTTGTTATATCGCTGCGCAATTCGCCACCTTTGAACGTATATGTTATAATTTGTGGTAATCCGACTCTAATGGCAAGGTCGTACTACTGACACCAATTTAGGCATCTTCCGGCTTCATTAGTGTCATCAAACGACGTCTCTATTTGTCCGGCATATATTGAACAACAACAAGTCATCGGTTCTGATAGCGAGATTAAATTGTTTTAACATTATAATGATCCATTTATATTTTTAAAAAAATTTCAAAATTGTATTAAAATTGATTCGATCTTAATAGTTAAAAATGATTTTTGTGAAATAAATATGAATTATTTATATATATATTTGGAGTTTAAATGAGTTCAAAGATCGATCAGATCGGCCGTCAACATTGCCAAGTGCCGGCGCCTCGGCAGTTCTGATGACAAGGTGAGTCAGAATGCAGAGCGAGATTATAAAGTCAAAAAACAATTGTGGCAATTTTATTTGTCTAAATTGTACTGCGACATTTCATACACGTCAGATTAATGCTATTTTCGATTGTAAAAATCCACGTACACTTCCTAAGTAAATCAGTGTTTTTCAATTTGGAAAAAAAGCAGTGGTATTTCAACATTTTCGTAATTAACTTTATGGAAGTCCATTGTGATTAACATTTAAAAGTTAAATTTTTTGAAAAAATTAATTAATTAGCAATATTTGAATATGTCCAAGTACACACAATTACTGGATTTTTACCTACACAGGCAACTGTTATTAAATAAATATCAGATATTATTAAGGAGAACACATTCTTATTGTGAAGTTGTAATTATTTAGAACATAGGTCTGTGATATTTTAAATATATTAATTAGAAAGATATACATATAAATCAATTTTATCGAAAAATATTGTTGTTGCGCCACCGGGATTCGAACCTGGATCTCTTTTCTAACCAGGGAAGGTGCATTATCCAACTATGCTACAGCGACAATGTTTTTAGCGACAACCTATATGTTCCTTTTTAATATTAATACATTTAATCGTTCCATGTTCTGAATAATTACAACTTCACAAAATGTGTTTTCCTAATAATAAAGTTGTATCAATGTGTCCAAAATTTAATAAAAATGAATTGATAATTCTGGTGTCTGCTATCAGATTACTCAAAGGTATTTGAGATTCTGTAAAAATAAGGTAGGCTGGTTCTTTCAAATAATGGAACGATTAAATGTATTAATATCAAAAAGGTAATATGTAGGTTCGAAAATTTGTCGCTAAAAATATTGTCGCTGTAGCATAGTTAGATAATGCACCTTCCCCGGCTAGGAAAGAGATCCAGGTTCGAATTCTGGTGGCGCAACAACAATATTTTTCGATAAAATTGATTTTATATACATATCTTTCAAATTAATATATTTAATTCATATTTAAAATATCACATATCTCATAGAGACAAAGCTATTTTTTATTATATTTAATGGAAAATATATAGAAGTATGGGGTAATCACAGGGCTTATGACCTGTCTTCGGCTGGCTTAAGTGATCACTTTATACTATATAAATATAACGTTTACCGATAAATATATTAAAAAACATTTTACAGATAAAGAATTTTGCTTTAAAATAATTACAAAAAAATAAGTTTCTCACAGTGATGACATAAATGCTGTTTAAAAAAAATATATTAAATTTGGTCCATAGGTAGTGACGGTGTAGTGGTACTCGAAGCTAGTCCACACACTAACATATATATAACTTTCAAAAAATGTATAAATGTGGGGATGGAGAGGTGAGGTGTTATATAAAGTGATCACATAAGCCAGCCGAAGACAGGTTGTAAGCCCAGTAATTACCCCATACTTCTATATATTTTCCATTAAGTACAATAAAAAATGATATATCTGATATTTGTTTAATTAATTAATTAATCAAATAAAACACAACATTGTTTACTTCACACTACACTTTAATAAAAATTAAAACGTTTTTGATGCTTCCTAATTTACGCTGTTTTTTTTTTAAAGTTATTTTTTTTATACTTAATTAAAATAGCAGTGTTGTTATTTACGTGTGGTCCCCCGCTGCACATCACTGAACACGTAAATATTCTGTTACAAATATAGCGAATCTAATACATTTGACGTCTACTGTCAACAATTGAAGAGATATTTAAATACTGCAGTAATATTTAGATACAAAAATATTCTCAATATAAAGGGCATTAAAAAACTACCTTCCGTTTTTTATAACTGAATCAAAAAAATAAAATTGTGTTTATGTTTAATTTTGATTAAACCACTATATTACTTTTACGTCAACCGGTTTCGATACTAACGTATCTTCGTCAGGACTGGCGTACAACTAAAGATACGTTAGTGTCGAAACCGGTCGACGTAAAAATTACTAACAAACGAACTTGTCATCACGCCGTTTCCCAGGGGGAGGGTAGGCAAAAAGGATAGAGCGCCACACGCTTCTGTTCTGACACATAATTCTCGCCTCATCCACATTCATACATCTTGATTCTTAAACAAAGTTAAATATGAATATAATTTAAAATCATGTCGAACCATAAAGTTAACGCTATAAACATCAACAAAAACAAGATGTAATACGTATTATTTGCTAAAATTTTCTGTACATGTTCAGTGGCTGACTTTCAATTTTGTAAAAATATAAAACGATGTAAATTATACTGATTTGTACCTAATTTCATTCGTGTCATTTTACTCCTTCTACACTAGTAAGAGTACAAAAGAGTACAAAGAGTTGTTTCTACGAATCTACATGCAGCATCCAATGCGAGAACAATTACTTCAAATGAAACGTATGCACAGCGCCGGCGCTAGACTTTTTGCCGCCACATTCAAGACAGTTTTTGAAGATTGAAGATGATGTTTTCAATTGGCCGCCCCCGAAATAGGCCGCCCGCGTGCCACGCACGTCATGGGCGGTGTTTTGTTAGGCCGATATTTTAAAATTTGTCCAAGGGTGGCTTTTTATCAAAATACATTCTGGCCACTAGTGTTGACTACAAAGTACTGCTTTATTAGGAAATAACTATAATGTTATTTATTAGATTTGCTATCTTGAATTGTTTATTACACACTATTGTAGTTTTGCAATTTGGCATTTTGTTTTCCAATTTTTATATAATTTTCGGCCTCCACGGGTAGGCGGCCTGCTCCGCCTGTGCGTAACGCCGGCGCTGCGTATGCGCGTAATAAACTTCCACGGCAATTCTGTGACAGGATGCCAACAATTAAGCGACCTTTGTAGTCCGGTCGGCAAGGCATCGACTTCTCATACGGGGTATTCCAGGTTCGATTCCCGGCGAGGTCAGAATACATCTAAGTGATTTTCTTAAGCCTGTGTTTCGCTACAGTGATCGGGCCCCCTGGCCGGTTATAGTATTAAAATAAAAAGTAATATGATAGTGTCAAATCCAAATAATCCAATTCCTTAAAAAGTGTAACGTGGGAACACCAAGAGTTTTATAAATAAATATATAAAGTAAATAGCAAATATCTGTCATTGTTAAATTAGAGTGTCAAAAAAGATCATTACATAAATAATAATAAATCCGTACATTAATTATCAATAATGGTCTAATCACAGATCAGTAAATGAATAGACATGAAATAAAGTGTACATATAGGAGAGGGGCTTAGAACGCTAATTGCGGGACGAGGAGCATTCTACGAACATTATTTGTGGAAACATAAATCCGATAGTTTATGACACGTTTAAGTATAATATATACATATATACTTTGTGTAAGCAAGACGTATTTTTTACATATTATACTGTCAGCGTTTAAATTTTCGTTCCAATCGGTCATATATTATATTTTTAAAAAAGTGGCGGAGCTATTTGATTGCGTAAGTGGTACCAAAATGATCACGTGTGTGACACCGTCATCAAAATATTGAAACAAGTAATTTGCGTTAGTTCGTGTCTATATATTTGGTAGTCTGTGGGTCTAATTAAAAATTATAACCGTTATTTATCTGCAAAACAATTCTATAAACTTCTCTAATTTATTTGGAGGTGACGTCATTTATGGAAAAATAATAATCTTAATAAATGGAACAAATTTGTTGTTGTAATACAAGTCGAATCTAAGACGTTAGTTAAATTATTTTTTTCCGAACATTGAACATTGTCTTGCGCACTTTTGAGTGAATCTGTGGTGCGCGTGCATAAAATGTTTTAATTAATTACGATATCTGTACTCTGTGAGCGGATTAGTGTGTAAATATTGTATTAAGAGATTATTAAATAAATTGTTGAAATTTGTAACATGGTATATATAAAGACTGTTATGTTTTGATGTAAAATTCAGCTTTAATGTTTTGCCGTATTGTGAACATAAACAGACCATGGTGATTACAACCATTCACGAATTGTGTCTTTTATTTATACATCCCTTGTTCTGTCAATGGGGTGTTATTGTGAAGCCATCCTATCCATCGTCTGGAATTTTTTATGGATTAAAAAAATATACAACTTAACCCTTCCCTAGCCATGCATTAACATAGGTCTACCGAGCCAATTAAATCGTATTTCTATAAATATACATAATGTAAAACTTACATTTTACCGAGTCAAAAAAAAATCATTCGCGCTTAGAAATAACTAGTTGAAAAATTAATTATGTAAAGCGAATCATAATATATATATTTTAAAATTCAATGCTATATACAAATACCACTTGTACCACGTGAAAAAGATCACACATTAATTGAAATGAAGTGAGATATAGATGAAGGTCATGTTACAAGAATAACGTTTGAGAATAAAATGAACGTATTAAATAATTATATCTATAATAACTATGACATTAACCATTTTAAAGTCATTTAAACATTTTTGTCTCAAATCTCTTAATTTCTTGCAGTAACACAAGTTGACAGCGTGGCTGCGTAGAATATTTTCATCATGGTATGGTAAAGGTTAAAAAAAAACATTTCGTTAAAAAATATTGACACCATCGAATGATGCGAATATTTTATTTTATAACTAATTTTACCATTTAAAAATTAAATAACATTTTTTTATATTTAGTATTTTTGTTATTTTTACTACGAGTATAGAGCATGATTTTTTTTAATATTACATAAGTAAAAGTTTTATTTTAAAAAAAACTTTTGATTTTTATTATTTTATTAATTTATCTTTTACATAATATTATATTCTACATAGAAATGTTTTTTTTTCCTTATATGTGATATTATTTGGAACATGAAAATGGGGATAATTTACAAGATATCACTTTTTATGTATATATAAAAGAAATGTCTTCATGTTGTGTAGAATATCATGATAAAAATACAAAAAAAGTAATTTAATTTTTAAATGTTTAATGTTACTTTTGGTTCATTGTATAATGTGCAGAGGATTTTCCGAAGCCCTCGAGTAATTACAATTTTATATGATTTGCACATTGCTTGGAAATATATATATATATTTTTTAAAGGCGCACAGTAATAAAGGGAAGTCTTAGTTTTGAGAAGTAGAAAAGGTAAGACAACGTTAGGTATTCTGATCATCTGAATTCATACAGCCGCCGAGGACAGCATTGCCTGCGCAGTATAAGGCGGATGATCACAAGTGGATGGAATCACTTTTCATAAAGTTTGCAAATAATTACAATATTGTTAATATGCAGTTTTGGAGAAGCTTAAAGTACACATATATAAGCGTTTTATTCACTACAACACCTATTTTTGACACACTACACAACCTCTAGACACTATGCGGTAAGTGAGGTATTTCATTTTTATCGGCACTTCAAAAGAAAGTGCTACGAGTAACATCATTATTTACGAAAATTAACTTTAATATTAATATTTTTTGTGAAATTATGTATCTACAAGATACAAATAATTTTAAATCACCAAACACTTATTTTGAATGTTAATGTTAATTTAACGTGGTTTAACGCACATATTTCATCTCTATTTTAAAATGATATAAATGTATTTTTTATACAAAATGCTAATGATTAATTTATCACCGACACAACTACATTTTATGTTAAATTGTTTTCCATATTAAAAATGTAAATAAATTATTGAAAATGACATATTATATCATCAACTACATATGAGATAAAGGAAAATGAGTTTTAACATCTTAAATATATTTTATTTTTGGTCGTAATATTATCAGTACAGTTTAAAATTTAACTACAGAGATCAGCGAAGAGACAGTCTCTAAGAGACTGTTACTTTCATGCAGGTTCGGTAAAGTTTGCGCCTCTCAGCCTGGAGTAGTCCCCTTTTGCTGGCTCACAGTTCATGATGTGCGGCTGGTACAACTGCCACTGGGGTGGATTCCCGCAGACGATGACCTTGGTGCAGCACACCATCAGCAGCGCCCCCAGAGCCGCGGAGCCCAGGGCGGTGGCCCAGAGCAAGGACACATCTTCAGCGGTGCGCATGGAGCACAGAATCGGAGATGTCTTCGAACCGCATTCTTCTTCGATATCAACGGGAAGAACCGCCTTGAGAACTTTCCGCAAATTGCTGATGTAGCAAGGTGTCCCACACTTCTCGACCACCAGCTGTTTCGGCTCCACGACGGAATCGTTTCTGTAGAAGATCTGGATGGTGTTTTCTTGAAGCTCCGGTCCGCGTCGCACTTCAAACGTTATGGATGCGGCAAAGCCCGCCGGCGTTCCGTCAAAGAGGCCCAAGCAGTTTAACAGCCCTACGACCGTGAAGTCGTGGGCGCTGTAAATCAACAGCTTCCTCGTTCTACCCGCTCTTCCTCCATTCGTCGCCTGGTGCAGGATGTCTTTCAAAAGTGAACCGTACCTCAGGCGGGCCAGGACCGGCGTGGCTGAACCTCTGGAGAGATGTCTCGCCGTCAAGTTCTTCAGCGGCTGGGGATAAATCGGCCGAGTCCAGGAGGGTATCTCGTACCCTCTCTGTTGCTCGATCGTCAGCAGACTGTACAGCGATTCCGCTGATCCGAGTCCGTTAACCTTTCTCCCTGTTTGCGTGCTCAACCAATCGTAGAACGATTGCCGGTGAAGTTCTTCTAGAAGGATGTCCGGTTTAGACATGAATTTATCCATTTCCTTGTCGAAAGCCGGGCAGTTTTTGTGAGGAGAGAAGAGGTTATCAGAACTAGATGGAAAAGAATGCACAGGAATCGCCTGATTTGGGAAAAGCGCTGATGTCAAGGCGTACGCGGAAGCCAATGTTCTGGAGATGCCCGTGCTTCTGATTAAAACCTCGCTAGATCTGTGTTGGATCGGGATAAAGTCAGAATAACGATTTCGGAGCCAGCGACCCAGAGATCTGTGCTGCTCGGCTCCGTCCTCCGTCAGCTGGAGCCATCCTTCCGGCCAGTACTTGCGGTTCCTCCAAGGATCTCTGGGATAGGGGTTCTTCGGCGTCCGTTGCCCGTGTCTGGTCACCATGGAGACTTGGACAATCTCTCCCGGTTTCCCTTGAACGTCTTCGATCCCTTCGTCCGATTGATCGTCTAGTAAATCGTCGTCGAAGTCGCCTTCCGCCAGCCCGTAAGCCACCACACACGCGAGAACAACGGCACGAAGTATTAACATTTCGCGGAAAATATTAGCGCAGTAACACCGTCACACTTGTCCGTACGAGAAGTCGTTCAGTCCGACGCGGAGCACTGCCTACCGACGACTGCTGCGAGGCTAGAATATTTATACGTTCAAGTATTGTGTTACGTTTTGTTTTTAAACATTGAAACTCCCGGATAAAGTGTTTGTTTACTTTGATAAATTATTTATCCGCTGTTTATATTTCAATAAGTGAATTCATTATATTAATACCATTCACGCCACCAATTTATCGATGTCGCTATTTGCTAACAAACTGGACAAAGTCTGGAGTTCTACGACCGATCCGACAGATTCGCGATGCATCTCGCGGGCCGCTCTTCGGACATGTATTGCCCGATTGAATTTCGGGAAACTGATATCAATTCGCATTAATAAAATTAAAAATGTTTGTACTCATGAATTCTATGATTTAATTCCACGTTCAATGCACAAAATGGCGGTAGAGTTTGATTATCTTAAAAAAATTGAGGGAAAATATCGTCAGAGTACATTTAATATTCTATGGTCCATGTCCGCGATGACCTCTGAGAGTCGCTAAAAGTACGCGTGTACTAGATGCGTCAATCTAATTCTTCTTCATTTAAATAGGCAATCCACCCTTCAAGAGTGATTTGTGCCATTAATCAAGTTAAAACTTTATTTTTTGAAAAAAGTACAATCGTATTATAGAATTGGAAATATTATATTACAACTCAATACCATTGTCGTTCAAAAAAATTGCTATTATATAGATTAAATGTGGCGAGTTAAGGGAAAGAAGATGACACAAGTTAACCGGGAGTTGAAAATTACCATTGGCGAGACTACTGTAAAAACCCGTGATCAGCAATGGACAGGCGAAGAAGATATGGTCAAGGGTTTCCTCCTCGGCACCACACTCACACATTGGGGAATCTGTTAAGTTTAATCTGAATAAATGTGAGGCTACCTGGCAATGAGATATTTGATATTGTTCTTTTGGAGACTTAACTTTTGGAGAACCAGGGGGTGCGGAGAATAGATCTTTGAATTATTTTAAGCCTTATTTTTACCCTTATGATTATTTGAATCCATCCGCGTCATTCTAATTCGCGCGCAAAACATACGGGATGATGTTTTGCTCGCGGATTAGGATGACGCAACCAGTACACGCGTACCCAGTGGCGTAACTACGCCAATGCAGCCGAAAGGCCTGTGACCAACAATACATATGTTATTGAGACTATTCCTACTGCTTAATATAAAATACATTATATTTTGTATAGTCCACCGCGGCAAGAAATGGAATAATACAATTTTAAAAATCATTTCTCTCGTGTATTAAGAAAACACGAGAAAACATCGATGTAATAGTATCTGTTAATATGCGGAGTTGCCGCAATACGAAAATCGCCATAAAGCGAGACAATGACATTTTTCTGATAAATGACTAAAAACACACATTTATTTCATGAAAGTGTGAAATTATAGAAGACTAGAGATCAAATTTGTTTTTACGTAAATATTTACACTTAGCTATCAAGTACAATACATTTCAGGGGCCTTTACATTTTGCATTGGGGACCAATTTTTTTTAATTATGCCACTGTGGCGTACCTTAAGAGACTCTTAATGATCAAAGTCTCGAGGTTCGGCAATAAAGGTCAGTGTGCATGAGTTGGTCATTATGCCTGCATACAAAATACAATACACGACAAATGACAGCTCACGTTCCACTCAACTCTGTACATTACGCGAATATTGAAAGTTGACTGAATGCAGTGGGAATGAGATCGCTGAGGCGTATATGGAGCAGATCCGTTTATGGCAGAGTAAAGAATGAAGAAATAAGGAAAGAATGTAAAGCTAATCTTAATATAGTGAGTAAGATTAAGAAAGGATCACTTAGGTGGTATGGTTATAAGGAACCGATGAATGAGGAGAGAATAGTAAGAAATATATATGACGTAAGTGTTGATGACACCAGAAATAGAGTACGTCCGCGGAAGACTTGGCACGACCAGATGGTTCTGTTAGAAGCCTCAATAATCGGCGAGCTTGTATGATAATGTGAATGAGGCGAGAATTGTTTGTCAGGACAGACGAGTGTGGTGTTCTATTCTCTCTGCCTACCCCCGCAGCGAAACGGTGTGATGGTAAGTTAGAAACTACTGGCGACAACAGATGTTTCGTCCACCGCGAAGGGAAAGGTCGCGTTGCGTGGTTCGAAAAAATGGCGTCTCGCAAGCGCAGCGTAATTGTGGAAGATTTTATTGAATTGTATAAATCTGAGCCGTCCATTCTTAAATAATTACAGTAATCTTGAGGCTCTACATTTAATTCCTTTATTAAATTGACGCGACTGTATTGGCGTCTTTTTAACAACCATTCTATACACCACGTTTGTCAAGGTTTTCTTTCTTTCTCCGTTGGATGACGAGAAGACCTACCAGCGTTACCGCATCGTCAGGTTGTTTTACCCATCAAATAACAAAACTCGCCTTTTACCTCGCTTTAAACTTTGAACTGTTATTCACGCGCACTCAAATCTCTGAGAGAAGTGTCGCGTAGGTGTGCCTTAGGAAAAAAAAGTGTAATATAATGATCAACAAATGACATTTAGTTCGATCAGAAACGTACCTACATTATTTACTCATCATAAAATGTCAACTGAGATATATTTATATAATATGTTGTTGTATGTTTTTAGATATGACCGGAAACGCATATCTAATGTTTACTGCACCCAGATAGTGACTATTTATACAAATATCTAATAAAATAAATTAATGTGCAGGCGTCTGAAAGAATGCTCGATAACTAATCAATTAATTATCATTTGTGTACGTTCGTAATTGTTTGAAATTATACAATAATTATATGCAGTTACGTGGTTTGGACTCTCGTCATCGGCGTTTAATTAAAGGTCGGCGGTTCCATTTTCAAAGTTTGGCGGCTCGTACTCGTTTTGTAGAGTGGACACGCCTCTGAAACATTTGACATGTGGATCAATAGACGATCGGAGGACTTGGCACTACCAGGTAAACCAGATATTGGAGGAAGGTCCTGTTAGCTTGTGTGAGAAGATGTATGAAGGAAGTTAGTCAGACGACCGCTAAAAATAAGCTTCAGAATGATAAGGTGCCGTATCTTTTTTGCTTTGTATTGATTTTGATTTTTTATATCAACCTATAGCAGACTGTGCAGCACAATGAAATTAAATATATTTCTATCAAATTTATTCAACGTTTTTGTGTAATATTGGTCCAATTTGTCGAATCTCAATTCAATACAATAGTGTAAGTATCAAAATATTACAGTATTATTTACTTCAGTGATACAGTCAAATTAATTCAATACAATAATAATACAAATTAAATGTGTTCTCTTTAATAATACAATAATATTATATTATTACAGACACAAGATAGTAACCATTTATTAAACTATGCTTATCAGTATCATAATGAGGGTTAGAAATAAGGTTTGCAAAAAAAATTCAGTTCCACTTATTCTTTTTAAATCGTTCCTTACCAGCATGTATATCTGTGAGCTCAATATAACTACTCATTCAGAATATTGGCGCGTTATTGTAGCGCATCTACGATGTTTGCCAAAGGCTATAGGTGGATGGATTCATCAGAATCACCGGTTCGAGTCTGTTCAAATTTTGGGGTGAACTTCAGGATAAGCCAGGGTATGTCATCATCGGGTAAGTCAAGCTGTCCTCCTTATTCCGTAAGCCATCCTCGTCCGCTACCGAAGAAATCCCTTACCCTCATCCCATCATTCTCTATTCCGTTCCCTACTTCATCCATCTACCCATCCACCCGTTTCCTCTTCCCGTTCCGTCCCGTCCAATTCCATTATGTATCAAAGTGACAAGCTAGAAAAGGAGATTATCCTGGCCACAACTTTGGGCCGAAAAAGACCTGGAAGTGTGCCACAGCGGTGGATAGCTGAAGAGACGCTGGAGCTGGAGTCAGCTGTGAGGGCGACCCACGACCGGAACTTGTGGAGGTGCATTACAAACTGAATCTTATATTCTTCAATATTTGCAAAATTATTTTATATATAAATAATTAGACAAAATACTTTATTTAAACCACTATTTATTAATTATTCAACATGTTTCGATACCTATGGTATCTTCTTCACGAAACAATGTATACTGAAATTAAATAATACAAACGTAGATAAAAACAAAAATATAAAACGGTGAATAAGTAAGAACTAATATGAAAACAAATTTAAAAGGTGACTATTTGCAAAGAAAATTTGGTTATTTATAATATTAAGCCTGCTATTATCACTTTCTTATTTTTAAAATTTCAAATTTATCTAACTGTAAACCCCTAGTATTTGTATATATAATTTCTAAATCCTTATTAATATCAAATGAATGAATTGTTTCCAAAAGGTGATTAGAAAACTCTGAATAGTTATTGTTATTTAAGTATCTCAAATGCTCCTTAATTCTAATATCAAAATTTCTGCAAGTTTTACCTATATAAAAATAATACCATAGGTATCGAAATATGTAGAATAATTAATAAATAGTGGTTTAAACAAAGTACATATTTTGTATAATTAATGTTTGACAAAACCAGCTTTCATGATAGATGCTCTTCCAGAAATTGTTAAGGATTTTAATTACGTTGGATCCATAATTAATGATGAGCAGAGGCTATTCGGAATTTAAAATTAATACATTTACATATCGGGAGAACATACAATCAATAGGCGATATTACGTGTTTACTATTACAAAACATCTGGAGGCATTTTACAATTACACAATATATTCTAATTAATGAATAATTAAATGTATTGATTTAACTGATAATCGTATGCCTAAATATCACATAGATAAATTGATAACTAGGTAATTACTAGTATTGGGTACTTGCAAGACTCAGCTGATCTCCGTTGAGCGGGCAGTATTTTAAATATAAGAATAATACAGATAAATGCAAAAATTGTTCATTACACTGCCATCTAGTGGTCATTTTTAAAATCAGGGTTGGGGTACAATTGCAAATAAGAAACCTATTTCTAATTCATTGTCATGTATGGAAAATTTGTGGGTTGGTTCATTTTCGGTTTCATCGCCTCAAATATAAATGTCTTACTTAAATTGTATTTATTTTTCATAGATATTTTATAAATGTAACATTAATGAGCAATTCTAATCCTGGGATTAGAAAACGCTAATTCCATGACAAGTGCACACAAGACAGGTGCACAAATAGACAATTGCACATGGTCAACTTGTTACACATTAAATAACCTTAACTAACCCAACTTAATGTAACCTATCGTAATCTAATTTAACCTAACCTAACCTCACCTAACCTAACTTAATGTAACTTAATTTCTATTTTAAAGGAATGTAAACATTGCAATGTAGCTTATATGTATTAGGTTGATGCATAAGTAACATCGTATTTTTTCAAGAAAACAAAAATTTATTTTTTCGCTTAAACTTTATTAATTTAGTCAATTACATAATTTCCATTATTTTTAATGACTTTCTCCCATCTTTCTGTCAACTTTTCAATCCCATTTGAATAGAAACTTTCAGGTTACGATGCAAAGAACGTGTCTAGTGCTGTTTTCACCTCCTCCGTTGTATTAATTTTTTTTCCATTTAAATAATTTTGTAAGTATAAAAATCAGAAGGAGCTAAATCAGGAGAATAAGGTGGATGCTTTAAAACATCCCAATTTAGCTCCTTTAATTTATGTTGTGTTATCATCGCGTAATCATAAAATAATTGTTAACAACTGATTCTGACAACGATTGGAGGTCTCAGGAACACATGAAAATAAGTTGTTTTTAGCATTCATATAAAACACTGAAGTATGGAATTGATACATAATTGATATACAATTATAAGTGCATACGTGACCCGATGATTGTGAGATATAATATATTTACAATCTACTGACCTGGTAAGATTAAAATGAAAACATTTTATTTTGACTGTTTCGTTATCTCGCATCAAGTGAACCGATTTTTTCATTGACAGATAACCCCGAGTGACTTTCAGATCTCAATGTAATTTGGGTTTTATAAATATTTTAGAAACCGTGACAATGAACATGTTGACCTATCCGTTATAGTGCAGAGTGCCAGTCACCCCAGACTGAAATGTCTTGTAATAATTCATTATTTTAATGAAATATCATATCCGTATTTTACATTTTTGTAAATAAGACTGATGAATGCAATCCTCGAGTAATTTTTAAGTATGCAAAACATTGTCACGTCACAATAAATGTTAAAATCCAATAGTATCATCGTTTCAAAAGACGATGAAATATGCGTAGGGTATCTCAAATTTAAAACTGGAAAACTCCCAGTGATGTAACTACAAAAATTGGACTCTAACGCAAAATGGAAGGGTCCCTCGTACATGTTTATATAAGTGTGAATAATAATATTATTAGACACTGCGTAGTTTTAGTAAGAATAATTTCGTCTTATATAATATTAACACTTACATGAAAAAAAAATTATGGCATTAATATGCATAGGCCTAGAAATCCTTGCTTCGCTTTAGTGATTTTTTTTGCGAGGATGGTCTGGTCCCAGGATCCAACATACTAGCGGAGTACTATTTATAATGCTTTTTAATTAGTCATAATGCCATTTCTTTCTATGGTAGAGTAAAAAAATATTAGTCTACATTAGTGCAGGGAAGTATTACCAAATGTACTTATTGATAAGCTTGGACCTATTGAGCCCCCAATGCATTGTATTGGCCGTCGTAGCCTTGGGTATACGCTTAATAGAATGATGATTCGAAGCTGCAACAAGTGTGGTATTCAACGCTCCGGCCCAGTACCTTCGACACGGTATTATCAGATGATACGTGCACCATAATTTGGCAATTATATGGAAGTGGTCAAATGAAAATTCAAGTCATTCTGAAATCATTTCAAGGATGTAAACTTATATTATTTCAAATAAATTAGATGAATTAATTAGAAAAATATTATTACAAAAACAACATATATTTAGTTACTTCTGAACTTTATATTGTCGAGAGAAAGCGTTACCATTACATAATGTTAATACTTTATGACCAATTTTAGACAATTATGCAGCCTTTTTGATAATGAGACATCTGTTATTTCGTTTTAAAAGCTATTTATGTATATCTTTCTAACTGATTTCTTGAATTGGTTTTAAATATCATAGAACCATGTTCTAAAATGTGTTTTCATTAAAATGTACATGTACTTATTTTATTTGTTTGACGGGGGATTAAAATGGATAAATGAAACACAATAATTATAATGTTTACACTAACATTTATTGAATAATAACACACCACTTCCGTCATTAAGAGCTTTAAAGTATTATTGTCAGCACTCTCCACATGACAAGCTTCCGTTATATTGTTCGGCACACGTTGACCGCTCGCCGCGCACCCTGGCCTTATATCATATTAGTCACAAGCCTGGACTTTACACTTTATATAATAATATATTATCTATCATCTATAATAATAAGTTACATTTCGTAATCTATTGTGAAACGGTTTTGACTGAAGCTCACTCAGTTAACACACGTCTAATGTACATTTCCATAAAATAATACATTTCATGTAACAAGGGAAATAAAAACATATCAAATCGACAAAGATTTCTTTCTCAAAAGTTTAACAAAGATAAAACGTTACCAATTATTTTTATTAACCTGTTTAGTACATTGTACAAAGTTGTAGAGTTTACACATTATTTTGTTTACACTAATAAAGACTACCTTCAAAGGCCAAGAATGAATTTCACACTGTTTCTAAGTAATACATAGTAAACTTCTCTTTAAACGTCACTAATCAATTTTCTAATTGATAATTTTTTTTTAACATTGTCTATTATAATAATACAAATAGCAAACATTAATTTCAAATAAATATTTCTCACCAACAGAGAAGTTATGTAAGTATGTGCCTGCAATATTATCCAATATCAAAAAAAAAAAGGTGTTTATCATTCGTCAAAAGGCCTCTCTGTCGCTCTCGAAGTTGCCACATTAATAATTTAAATATCCTAAAATTTATTTAAAAGTATTCACTTACTTAACAAATGTTCCATTATACCATTCCACAACTAAATGTTAAATAAGGAAAAAAAAATTAAATGTGTCTATTGATTCAATGCGGTAAAATAGAAAACTGCAAAATGCGTATAGTAGCTAATGTTTGATAGGTGGAACAAAAATACTTGTTTCAAATGTAGACTGTATACAGACATACCTCGGCACAATACCACTTGACAGAATGACAAAAATACAATAGCAACACCATGTCCCGGATGAGCGAGCACTTGATCAATATCAGCATCCCGACTCATCCGGGACAAAGTGTCACATTAGATAGTCGTTAACAATATTACAATTACTATATCACTACTTTAGAGGAACGCATTAGGAACGCGAAGGATTGTGTTGTCTGAAATTATGTACTACGTAAATAAACACAAAAAAGGAACTATATAAATCTTAGATAGCTACTTGAAAATAATTAAAGATAGCTAATTAAAAATAAAAAAAAACATATGTAATCTCATTTCAACTATGCATATGCTAATTTAAATAGCAAACTGAGATTTTTTTAATAATCCTAATCGCTTAATAAACACAATTTTCAAGAAATTTACGATTTCATTCGTAATAGTCGATTGTATCAAATGCATCTCAAAATAAAAGAGGCATAACAAAATTTAAAACCATAATTATATATTTGTGATTGTTAAGAATAATTGGGACGGAAATTTACACACTTCAAGGTGGACCCATCTTTGATGAGGATATTTAAAAAATTCATTTGTCTTGTTAAAAAAAAAGTCCAGGCAAAAAATTTTAAAACTAATATTTAAACGATATAATGACACACAAATAAGTTACTTTGGCAAAAAAGCCTTTGATAATTAAAATTAATAATATCATAAAATGTTTTATAAAAAGCTCCCAAACCCACCCACAATCACATTCACTCGTCTGCGCATACATTTAACCCATCGATTAAAATGTAATTACTCTATATACAAGGGTGACATTTAACAACACCATTGTTTCAAAGGATGACCAATAATAATCATAATAATATTTAGATTTTAATCCTTAGAACTTACACAACGTGGTAATTTTAAACGTGTATAACAATGTGACAAGCGAGTTGCGTACAATAATTACAATATTTATACACGCATTCATTTACTTATTGTTGTAATTATAATAATTGAATTTGCATTTTAATATAAATAATCTTACCGAGCACGTCAAACTTTTCACATCAACGTGAAACAAAATAATGCAAAAATCAGACAAAATACTAATGGGCGATTCAGCTTATCGATAACAAAACAATATAAATCATCACAAAATAGCAGTCACTTCTCCCAAATTTAAAATTCATCACACGTCAACATTTTCCCAAGGATTAGAGACATAAAAATGTACCAGTAATTTGGCAGATTTACAAAACAGTGCAAACATTTCGAGAATATGCAATACAATGTATCATTTTTAAGATTCTTACTGACGCAAGAAAATAAATGTTCATGAGGTTATAGAATTTTTAAATCAAAATTTTCTTCGCAAATATACGTGAATTGTGGTTACATTTTCATGACTCTCAGCCGTCGATTACATAATGACTTTTCAAACATTTTTAAAGATATGCCACCGACAATCACATGAAACATCATTCATTAAAATAATACTTTGGATATTTATTTTAAAATGATAAATACTTCCTCCTAACCGACAAGGTGTTAAATGATTTAAAATATATTACAAATATTACATGAATATTGAATACATGTATATATACAGTGTTCTAAACTAGATGTGTATAATTTTGAATATAGATATGATATAAAATTCTGAACAATTCCGTCTAAAACGCTCCAAAACTGAGATAATAAAAAAAAAACACAGGTGATAATACATACACAGAGATGGGTTGAATCGTAAAAGACTGGTTAAAAAAGGATTAGACAAGGAAAACTAATTCCATGGCATCTTTATTCACCTGAAATCACTCCATAATGCCTTAAATTTTTGGGGACACCAGTGGCAGTCCCTGAAAAGGTAGTCACAAAAAAATAAGACTCGCTAAAATTATGTTTACGATTACGTATGATGAAATAAGAAAAAAGACTAGTAAATATGGAATTCAATTAATTAACAAACGAAACATTATTTTGAACATTTTAATTTTGGTACAAATATTTTTTTCTTGTATCTTAGTAATAGAGCCTTAATTTTTTTATAACATTTTTTGTTCAGAATCAGTGACGTAACTACAAAAATTGGGCCGCAATGCAAAATGGAAAAAGGGCTCCCTAAATAAGTTAGATATTGTACCATATACAATATAAGATCCATTAAATATTGTAGTATATTTACACATTGCAAGGAACTTGCACTCGCAATTTAAAAAATACTTCACTTTATGGCGATGGGCTGGTCTCTAACCCGACATATTAGCGTGGCCTTACTACATACATCGATAATATTTTCACATATTTTTACAATACATGTGAGAAACGATTTTTTATATTTTATAGGTTCATTTCTTGCTGTGGATAACTCGATACTCGCAAAAATAACGATTTCAATTGGATTGTAGGGCGTGAACTTTTTGGGTCCTCATCTAATGAGGGCCCTAATGCACCGCATTGGCTGCACCGGCATAGTTACGCCACTGTTCGGATGCTGTTACACCTATATTCATAGTTATGCATGATTTGTTTAGAACACATATACATATATATTTATATTTGTATAAGATTAATTCCTTGGATACTCGAAAACTTACGCATCAAAGAAAAAATATACTCGTTTGTACATGCTGAATCAATCAAACATACTTTTAAGTAAAACAATATCCAACATGTCGGATAATACACGTATTACATAAAATGTAACGAGATAAAAGACAATAAATTATTATTTAAATATATAAAACATGTTTACTATACTAAAATACTATTCAACACGAGAAAAAAATCAAAATCAACTCCTTGAATGTGGCTAAAATTAAAATGTACAATCGGAGTAAAACTTCCAACACTGTACACAGAACATTAATCACATCAAATATATGAGACTTGGTGAGAAGTGAGAAGAATTCAACTGAAAGTCACCAGCGACGATCGGCTCTTAAAATATGTCACCATTTCATAAGAAGGTGACATTTTTATATCAGACAATCGTATTGTTGGTAGGCCTTATTTCATATTCTAAGCATTCCGACCACTCCCAAAGATTTGTTAGCTGCTAACAAAATATGTGAATAGATCTGGATTCACTTGATGCGTAATCACATGAATCCTTCAGAGATTATTGCTGTATGTGGTATATCTCTGATACTATTGTGTGGTATATAGCTAATGCTGTTACATTTGAAAATCACTTGTCTCGTTACATTGCCATCCTTCAACATTAAACAGACATATATTACGAGATTGGGAGGAGTCGGAAAGGAATGGATCTAGCAGACTTAGACTGGCACGTAATTTCCCTTTGGTTTGTAGAAGAACTGAAGGGTAAGGAATCTACGGAGTAGTTCCTTCCTCAGCAATCTCTTTTCTTTCTTCACCTTCTTCAGTACGCCCTTATTTTCTTGAGCTCGCCGGGAGAGGTATGGCAGCACTTCGTTTACGGGACCGTAAGGGATGTATTTGTACGCTGAGTATCCGGCTTGGCCTAGAATAGATTTAAACCTAAATATTAGTAAAGTGCACATTTGAGTGATGAAACTTTCATGGTTTTACAATTAATTAACATTACAAGAAATAAAAAATATTTAGTACAATACACTAATTAAGTAATGATGTTGTTTGATCTTTGACTATCCAACTATCGCCGGTCACTGTGTGCGCGCAATATGAATGCGACATAGAATGTTTCCTGTCATTATCCCCCTTCTCCTATAATCAGAACACAATCTTTTATGTGTTCTGTTCTCTATGGTTCTACAGTTGAAGTTGTACCTTCGAATTGTTCAAGTAAGCGTTTACTATTGGGTGTTTATTGCCGCCAAGTTCATCCTGCTGTGGGAACGAATTGTTGACTTGAATTATTGTCCTGCTGTGTGGGGCTGATAGTTTATTGTGTGTGTTTTGGTTCCTCGCTATCGTGCGTACCGAAACCTGTACATTGTGCATGGTGTTGTTTGACACTTTCGCGCTATCGCCGAACGTGTATGTCCTGTAGCCAGAAGACCTGTGGATCCAGTGGAAGATCTAGATATCGAAAGGAGCATTTCATAAGTTGGTCGTGTTTTCTGGTTCTGGGTGGTCCTTTAGCCAGTCCCTGTTCTCATCGATCTTCTAAATTTCTTCCACTCTTGCTGCATCCCTTATTTCCCCACCCCTTCGTGTAACCAGATGTCAAGTATTATTTATATTTTATAATAATATACTAGCTCTCCGTATCCCGCATTACCTGGTATTCAAATTTTGTTATTACCGTATATACTCATATACGTCGAGAAATGTTAGTCATAAACTTCATTTTAAAACACAGAATCGACTTATTCATGGGTTAATGCTAATTTTGATAGGATTTTTAGATATCTTTCAGACATGTCGTTAATATTTAATCTGCAGGTGTTAAGCTTATGGAGATTTAGTTACAAGCATCTGGTGTAATATGTCTGGAGTCAATCATATACCGGCTATAGTTTAATTATAATACAGTGCAGACATTGCTGCTAGGTAAAATTATAAAAATCACAGAATTTCATAACCCCAAGTTTTACCCTCAACTTATCGACGAGTCATAGCATATTTCATAATTGTTGGTCAAAAAACTGCCCTCGACTTATAGATGAGTATGTATGGTATTTAAGATATTTAAGAGGAAAAAGAGTGAGTTGCAAAATAATAACGATGAATGCAAAATTTGATCCAGGCAGAGAGTAGGTATGACTATATTGTGTCAGGATCCTAGAGTAAATATGCAAGATGACATTAAATTGAATACATTTATATCGGGAGTGAGGGACGAAAGGGAAGGAAGGTGGGGGGAAGATACTTATATTTTGTGCGGAGTCCTAAAAAGTATATTAAAATTTGAAATGCAATATGATATAACGCAAATTAATATCGAGGAAAGGGATCGGGGCGGCCAGAGGGAGAGGGTAGGGTTAACATGTTTTGTGTAAGGGTCCCAAAGAGTAGCTATGCAAAATTTGGTTTAGATTGGTCAAAGACTGTAGTAGGATTGTATAGAGAACAGACAGACAGATATTCAGTTTTATATACACTTACATCTATATTAATGTACGCATAAATAGATACATATATAAGCATATAAATAAGTGAAATGTAAATTGTCAAGAGTGAACACCATGCATTATCAGAAATAAAAATATATTATTTAACTTAATTTATTTGTTTGATGGAGAAAAAAATTTATACACTGCGTCATGCGGAGTTGTTTGTTCTTACGCAGTATCTGCCGTCACCACCAGGCGCCACTCTGCGTCCACTAACTATTAACCTGAACATTTTTTCAAATACACCATATTTTTACAAGAATCAAATATGTCACGACTCACCCAACGGGAATGTGATGTAATCACACATGCCCAGCAGCTGACCGAAGCAGATGACTTTGTCCTCAGGAGAGACTCCGATCTCCTTCATCTTCTCAATAGCAAAGCGAACTGTGTCCTCGTTGTGTGAGGCTACCATGATGCCGATTTTCTTATCTACTCCTTGGTCCTTGTTTGCCTATTAATCATCCAATACAAGTCCTATAAATATACTAGACCATGATGGTTAACATTTTTTTGTTGTCTAGTTTGATGAACTGGAAATGTGATCAAAAATAAGTTGACTGAGATTAACAAAAATAACAATAGATTTCGTTAAACAGTAGAAAATCAATTATATTTTATTTAATTGGCACATCTAAACCTGAGATATATGTGTATATATTGTGGCAATACATTTGATTATAAATACTGTCTTAAATAATTTAATCTATTGATTAAACATCTTAAATACTTTACAAAAAAAAAGTTTAATTAAATTTTATTAAAATGTTGCCATTTTTCAAAAAAATAAATTGTTCCTTCATAATTATAGCAAAGAAAATGTATTACTGGAAATAATGCAAATGACAATTTTTTTTTGTATAGTTTGCAAGCCTTCAGGACAAGCGAGCTAAAAGATAAAGGTCAATCAACATCAGTGGTTTCAATATTCTCCCCATATAAAATGCATAGACAGCAGTGTGTGTGTGGCTTCTTTACCGCCACTAATGCCAGCAGTCCACTCTCCCCGAGACTCCTCACCTTGTCCCGCCTCGTCTGCTCTCCGACCAAAACGGAGCGTAGGCTGGGCAGGGCGAGGTGTGCGAGGCAAAGCGAGATGGCACGAGACGACCCGAGAATAGGCGATGCAAGCCGAGAGCTGCATTACATTCTCTTGCTCGGCTCCTCTCGCCGTGCCTCGGCGAGAGTTGTCTGATGGCATAACTAAAGGGACGATCGGCATCCGGCACCCCGTGCCCCGCGCACTACACCTTCCACACCACTCCACGCGTACACATACAAATCACATCAGGTTCTACGAGAATACATTTTATATTGTTGCGTATGGTAAATACTTATATATTGTAATTATTTTATTCTATACATAAGTATATTACGAAGGAATACCTAAAATGTGAACTCTGTATTTAGTATATTTACTTACAACTGACTATACCCTCTGTTAAATTCCTATAGTTCAATATCCCTACAAAACAAATGACTCTTGTACAAAGCAATCATCCGTCCTGCTTATATTATATTACCTGCACATATGCGAACCCCATCTGGGGTTCAAGTAACACAAAAATTTCAGAATCCAAACAAAACTACAACCTTAGGAGAATCACAAGCTCACCCTGGTTTGTCATAAACACAATCATTCACAGAGACTCAAACATACCCTCACTCAAACGACACATAGACTATTTATCGTCTAAATTTTATTCTAAATTAATTTGCATCCCAAACCATTCCATAAACTCCTTCGGCCTATATGATCCCTCATCTGATCTCCATCATCTTCCTTCTATTTCACTTCTTTACCCTGTTATTGAACAAAATTTATAAAAAGATTCTATAAAAACTTTCACTAAAAGTATAAAAATTTGTAAAAAATTCAACAAAATCAAACAAAAAAAATAATTAACAAAATATAAAATAAAAAAAATGTATTATATAAAAAAACTTTACCCATTTTTGCTACTACTTTATACAATTATATACAAAGTTAAAATTGCCTGATATTAAAAAAAAAACAATTTCACCGAGTTCCCCGAATAGGGTCCCCCAAAAAATCTTATGCCATATGTCGGAGACAAAAGGGCTCAGCCCTTATCCCTCCCCCCTTTAACAATCGAATCAGTATATTTACAGCGATATTCACATAATTAGAGGCAATGTCAACTCAGTTTACATCACCGGAGAGGAAATGTTAAATAGAGAGAATTGTAGGAATAAAAATTTTTTTTATTCTAAACATGACGAGTACCTTGATCCGCCTAAGACACTCTGTGAGACACTTGTGGTAATTTTCTGTGGTCGCCTCATATGAAGGACAAATCGGATCCTCGTAACCCATGGCTGCGGCTCGTGCCCTTTCCTAATAACAAACACAATATCATTACAAACGAGAATGGACCAGTGATGTGAGGAATGCAATGACTGAACAATTCCCTTACCAATTCAATGTAAGCTCCCCGAACAACCTTGGCTCCAAAATAAAATCCTTGCCTGTCCGCTTGCTCCAGATCTGTCGTCATCTCGTTGTACGTATCCTTGAGGTATGTTTGGTATGTGTTGAATACCACTGCCTTATCCTGAAAATAACATTTTTGTTATTTAGATAAATGTTGGTTACGCATATTTAGATTACACATATCAGGCTGGCATTTATTTATTTTAGGCTAAATTTTAAGGCAACAGGAACAGACGACGTCCATCAAAGACCTGACACGATCAGGTAAACCAGATCATTGGAAAACGGCCCTGTTAATAACTGAATAGCGTGAGAAGATGCATGAAAGTGGACAAGGCAAGAATGGTAAGCCAGGTCAAAAGGGTATAGTGTTCTATCCTCTCTGCCTACTCCTGTAGAGAAATGGCATGATATAATAATTATATGCTATAAGTGCATAACATGAATATTACCATATAATGACTATATATGGTAATATTCATTTAACAATACATCTAGCCTCACCAGCTGTGGTATAACGGTTAAGGCATCTTGACTCTGACTGAAGCAATCATCTTCTTTCTGGTTCGTAGGTTCAAAAATCCTATCGGCTGCGAGTTTTTTTTTAAATTTTGGTCTTTTTTAAAACATTAATTATTTTTAATTTAAATTTGCATAATCATGCAGTATGAAATGATACTACACACCAGTAACAGTGGTGTGTAAACTCTATATGTAGCAAAGACAAACTACATTATTTTTCAAAATATCCATGCTGCCTGTATTAAAGTTATTACAATATTATTAGAAAATATGATTCCAAATATAATTATGGAACGTGGTGCCTGTGAGGCGCTGGTACAATAATAAAGTTTTAATATAAGATGTTACATTTTTATCTAAAAGATCTTCTATTTGAAGACCATGAAAACCTAAAACTTATATAAATAACACAATCTGGTAAATTGTAGATAGACACTAATAAGTACAACTTCTTTCTTGGCTAGCGCCTACTTTCAAAAGTGTAAACTCAATTTGTGGTACCAAATTTCAGAGAATGTCAGATAAAAAATTACACAATGATAACCTGGTTTGTAAAATATCTGCAATAATATATATCTAAGCTAGAATGCTATCAGCTTTGTCCGTATATGGCCCAGCAAGCAGGATAGATGTTTGACTATTCAAAATTGATGTTTTTGATCCGTCAAGATATTGACACTCACGGTATTGTATTTCCGCATCAACTCGAGGGTTATCCTGGAGATGGCCGGCTGGAAGTATGTGTGCTCAGCATCTACCATCACTCGGACGTCCATTTCTTGTGCTGCCTGTAAACAAAATATATTGTAGTTTTAAACAGATGTTTATTGAATTTCTTAAATATTAAAACAATTTTTTTAAATGTACATATAATACAATTTGTACCTCTTCTTTAATTGAATAGAGGCCACCTCTCTTTTCTCGCTCAATTAGCAATGTGTTATGTATTATTATTATTAAATTTGTTTACTTAGGGTTAAGTTGGGTTACAGTAAACTTTACTTTTAAACTTAGTTTATCTGTAAACAGGTTGGGTCATCTCATTTTTGTCGCTTACTTTAATTTTAACTATAAACTGCCGCTTACATGTAAACTTGATTATAAGCACATGCGTAATGCGTGGGAGCCACCTGACAGATGTCACCGAAATTGAGTTTTTTTCAATTTTTGACACTAGTATCGAAATGTACAATATTATGTCGGATAGAAGTGATATTTTTGACTTTTTTGATGATAAACTAATTAAACTGTATTTGTTTAGTATTTTGTCCGTCAGAAGGAAAGTCTAAGTGTTTCTAAATGAAATTAGGTAAAAAAAAAAAGTTATTTGATTTCAGTCAATGATCTATAATTTGTATATAGAAAAATATAATGCTTACTTACTTACTTACTTACCATCACGCCGTTTCTCCGCAGGGGGAGGCAGAGAGTATAGAGCGCAACACTCTTCTGTCCTGACACACAATTTTCGCCTCATCCACATTCATACATCTTCTCATACAAGCTCGCCGATTGTTGAGGCTTCTAATAGAATCATTCTCAGTTATCTGGTTTACCTGGTCATACCAAGTCTTCCGCGGACGTTCTCTATTTCTGGTGCCATCAACACTTGCGTCATATATCTTTCTTACCATTCTCTCCTCATTCATTTGTTCCATATGACCAAACCACCTAAGTGATCCTTTCTTAATCTTACTCACTATACTAACATCAGATTTAAATTCTTTCCTTATTTCTTCATTCTTTACTATGTCACAAATAAAATGCTATGATTAGTAAATGATAGGTCCAGTAGTCTAGTACTATATTAATAGTTTGGGTTAGGATATGATTCCCGCAGGAGAAAGATTATTTTCTGATGAAATAATAATAATATTCATTGTTTCGTGATTGTCTTTGTTTTGTTTCAAAAAGCCTTGGCCAATTAAATGGCCTAACGGCTGTAGTGAGCTCCTTGAAAAATTAGTAAGAATAATTTTTAATTCTTTAATTAGTTTATAGAATTAATTAATAGGCATTTATTTTTTGCAATGAGAAATGATCTCCAATTTTTAAAATGTCAAAATATTCCTGATACCGGGGTGAGGTCGACGTAATCTACCGCTGTATATGTTACCTGCACAACATGATTAAGGCGACGGATCATGTTACGGAACATCTCCTCCTCTTTGGGCGGCAGGCGACTGATGATCCTCCGCATCTGGCCAGTTTTGGGGTCTGGAATCCTAAAGGTTTCCGACAGCCCAAAGTTCTCGTCCATGATGCCCGACCAGGGGAACAGATGGAGGATCCTGAAAGAGAACAGAAACAATTTAGTATTACGATACTGAAATCAACATTCAATTAATGTTAATGTCATGCGTACAATTATTATTATTTATAAATTCTTTAGATATAATTGGTGTGTAACTAGGATTGAAGATTCATCATCTTAATCAATCAAAAAAATTTCTAATATTTTCAGACAGCATTTTTAAACAAGCTTCATCTACATAAAACCATATCTAAAATACTTCATCTAAGCAAATCTAAATCTAATTTAGTATATCTGACCAGCTATAAGGATCATATTTGAATCATTTTATACGGTTCTTTTCTTCTAGTCTTTAACCTAATATATGTATACGCTGACTGTTTTATAATTTTTTAAATGTTCAAAGAAATAAAGTCAGCGATGGCGAACCTTCTTCCGCAAGTTAGTCAAAGTATACACGCAATTTTAAAAAAACAATCAAAATATGTTTTCTATTCAAAATGACGTCTTGCACAAAGTCCACGTCTCGACAATATAAAAATAGCAAACAAAATGCGCTATTATTTTTTTAATGCGCATATCTGTATTTATGAAGTTCTTCCTGATCCATTTCCTCTTGGTTAAAAACCATTTTTTTTGGTTTTTATTCACAGACATTTTGATAAGGATATACATATATCGTTAATAATTATTTGAATATTTTCAGACACTGATATAATGCAAGTCACAACTAGACACTGACACTCCATTTTCCCCACTTCTAGATAAAATTCACTGTATATTTTATCTATCTTTGCATATTGCATAGTAAATAATATTTTTCCAAATCATATTCACGCAGTAGGCAAGCAACTAGATGTCAACGATGCGTGTCGCGTGAGTAGAAAATAGATGTTTTATTTAATATGATTATTAATTTGTATTTTCACAAACAAAATTTGAACGGTGCCACTGAGTGTCTACGTGTCACAAAGTATCCGCGGTTATAGGTTCACCATCTCTGCTCTAAGTAAACCAGATTTGAATGTATACAATTCGAGCATATAATATGTATATGATTAAGCAATACAGCACCGATATATTAGTAATAATTGTACCGTAAAGCGCAAATACAGCAATCGACAATGATTTTTACACTTTTTCTGAAATCGTACACATCAAGATAATATGATTAGAATGTATTTTCAATGTTGTGCGCAAAATACAAGCAGTGGAGAATGTTTGGGGTTTGAAACGCACAATTGATGATTGGTTTACTTTCTTACGGGTGCGAGTTCACCTCCACAAGCCTGCTCCAAGGGAATAAGTGCAGCACGCTGAAAATAACCACAAATTCTATCTCTCTACATTTTAAAAATCTAAGTACTTTCATATGTTCAGTGGACGCGATTTACAAGATCACATACGTATATACAAATACTATCTTTGATGGACATTTAAACTCTCCATTGAACATCCGTTCAGCCAGTACTTGCACACTGCAATATCGCAAGACTTTGTATCTTTATTCGATGCTACCAACCAGCGTTTAAAAATCTACTCAAATCAACGACCACGATGTGTTTAATTTTATTAGTTTTTTCTGCTTTGATAGTGAACCCTACAATGGGTTCAGAAAATTTGTTCAAAGAGGTCAGAAACGTGCGACATAAGAATCCAAAAAGTTATAATGTGAAACTTGCAACACACCCCAAGTGCAAATGGTTACAACATGTACTGTAATATAACAGAAACAACATTGTTGACAAAAGTATAAAAATACCCACTTTGTTCATTAAAATAATTCATTTGATGCTATCGAGTTCTAATTGTTCGGGTTCAACTAATGATCGGGTTGAGTCATGCGATCGTGCCATTTAGCACTGACCTCTCAATAGGTACTAAAAATATGAGATGTCCGGTGAAATTTGCTGTGAAAATGAACTTAAAAATAAATTTATAGATATTTAAAATTATTTACATCTTTCATTGATTTACGAATGTAGTGAACAACATACTTTAGAGGTGGATCATTATGCACATCGTGTAAAGTTTCAATACATAGTTTAACAGAGACCCAATTACAGAGATCCAGTCCAGACTCGAGCAGACATCACCCGAAACAAAATGTGCAGTGTCAGCGAAATGTATTGTTAGACATGACTCTTTTAACAAAATAGTCAAATTGCAAAGGAAACGTATGAACGCCATACATTCATTTTGATTGCAGAAAGATGAAGTCATATTGTGATAAATGTAATGACAGCATTGATATTAACTTATTGGTAAAATTATCTCTCAAAATCATCAATTTCATTCTCCCCATTCGTCTCCAGGTCTAACTGCATCAAATACATTTTGTATGGATATATGGATAAACAAAGGGCGCACAAAAGCCATGCAACGTTGATGGGTTGAAGGAATCAAAGACAACAGTAAATCAATTCAATTATCACTGTTAACAGGCATCATAAACAATTGTTTCTTTAGATTATTACGGAGGGCATTTCATAATTTTATTTTATTTTTCAAATAATTCATTTTGATTGTGTTTAAATCATTACTTGTCAAGTCAACAGGACAATACATTAGAGGCTGTATTATATACCTCGATTGGTGACGACAACATGTATCAAATAGAATTATCATGGGCTGATGAGATAGTGATATGAAGAAATAAAACCAACCCCTGTTTGTCACTCGTGATGTTCTTGAGGAAAGACTTGACATCGGGACTGTCCACCTTGTCCCCGAAGTACTTCTGGAGGTCCTCGATGGTCTTATGGTGAGTGAGTACGTTGCCCTTGCCGCCCGCCAGATCGTTCATGTAGTTACGAGCCTGCATGATTACCTCCGACAGTTGGAGCTGGAGAAAAAATAAATCATAAACGTATAAACGACATGTCGCACCAACAGTTTAACATTTTCCAAGCTCAGAAAGTAATTAGAATTTCAGGCAAACAAATAAACGTGGGCAGAGGTTAACATACGTAGGCATACAAAAATAATTGATTTTTTTATGGCTTAGTATCAAATAATTTTATATTACGTTAAAATGAACTAAGTAAAAAACAATATTCTTTTGTAATATTCGTATCAGTGGTTGTATCTTATCTAACTTTGTGGTTAGATATTTTAAATTTTCAAACTAAAACCATTTAACTATTTTGGGTATTATTATGTAATGCTGACCATTTCAAAGCGTTCACTCCTTCATCAGATTGCATATAACAAGAACTAGGGTTCACAGTGCAGATATTAAATGTGAGAATGATAAATAGGTAGAAACAAAGATCATTATTCTACCCTGATGGAAGACTGAAAACTAGCGATTGTAAAATCGTTATGTTATTGTGACTGTGATTGTGTTAGATTGTAACAATGATTAATAATTGATTAACGTAATTCTTCAAGCAATGACTGGTACACTAGAAAGTAAGCTTCCGACAATTAAATCTTAGTTACCAATCATCGTTAAATCTCAGTTACCAATCATCGACACAGTCACATAACGGTATACCATCACCACTGAAAACAGTCAGCATCAAATAATAAGATCAAAATGGCCAAAGGCAATAGAATTTTAGTATATTTTTTTTTAAATTTAAAAAATCTAATTTTAATAAATATTATTATTGAGTTCTGCTAGTTTGTGTAAAGCATTATTTAAATGTTACAGCTTAATATGTTCAAAAAACCTAAAATCAAGACAAAAAATAATCAATCAAAATGTAATAATCTCGGTAGTTAAAATAAATAGAGGCACTGACAACATATTTCAGCTAATCATTTACAGAAATGGGGAAAATTGACAATTAAGCTTAACATAAAGTTTTACAACAATAGCGCCATTAGCAAACATAGATATTATACATATAAATGGGGACATTTTTAATGATAAGTGCCTCTGAGAAAAATAATATTAATATACATCGGCTTCACCGAAACCACCTAATTATCCATAGAGGAAGGGGTAACTAAAATCATTTAAATAAGTCGATTGTACATGGTTTATCCAGTTTGAAAATGGCCTTAAACGCCGAAACAGCTGTAACATTTAAATAATGTTTTTTAAAGGAAAGGGATATACACATTAAAATTATATTATTATAGAGCTTAAGATGTTCCCATTTTAAAAGTTTTCCCACCCGAGAAAATTACATTTTTCAGTCCTGAAAAAATGCCATATAAATGGTATCTTCATTTCTTGTAATATATTTTTCTCTCAGTATAGTTTCTCCCTAAGTTTGACCACACTCCCTCGGAAATAATCAATGAACAGTTTCACATTACAACAAACAGTTTTGTAACATGCGCGTGCATTGTTCTCTAAAAATGGAATTGAAATAATGAATTGTTGTAATGTTTTACTTAACGTTTAACTTCAGTGTTCACATATATGCCACAGATTGCTTTTAATGTTACAGTTTCTACATTATTGCAACCGCTTTCTTTCACATTTCGTACAAGAAAACTAAATGTTGTTTGTTTGATATTTACATGTATATATATATCAAATAAACATATTAGTCTGCTCACTGGAGGGTTTATTATATCAGATCAATCTTCTCAGATGGTTTTACGAGGATAAATCAACCTGTGTTTTACAGGATGTCTGGTACTTAACACAAAGTGCTAGAGAAGGTATTGAAGAAAAAATGTTTTTGTTTGAAAAAGTATTTAAAAATACGCCTGAAGGGTAGATCACGAAATTAAGAGTGGAGGTATGTCAAGCACTTGCATGTTGAGGGACCATTCCCCCTGCCACCACCTTACCTTAATTGTTCAAAGTGGCTCTATTTTTAGATGCTGACATCTCACTTACCTTTGATAATTTAAAGAAATTCAAAGGAACTTCTTTACTTTTATATCATCGCAATCGGCTTTATATTATCTGATATTCTTCATCCTGAGAACTCATTGTCGAGGAGCTTCTTAGATGGTCGGTTGTCTTGCTCCTTGACTGGCCCAATTTAATGTGCCTTGTGATTGAAGTCTTATTTTGTGCTTTGTAATTTATATATGCTCATGATTATATTTTATTCGCCAATCACTATTTACCCAGACGGTTTATTTATTTATACATTCGACAATGAAAAAAAAGCAATAGTAGAGATGTGCACCCCCAAATAAGAAAGATCTTGAATCAAAGATTTGTCTAAAAATCCTTCTCTTAAAAATATTCAGTATGTATTATTTCTCTATTTTTTGCCGATCAGTCTTAGCTGTCATCCTGTATAAAGAGATTCCATCTGTATAAACACTTTGAACAATTATTTAGAAGACCTCAATTTTATCCTTGTACATGATAAATCTCCCGACTGACCAAAATTTAAAAAGAATTATTAATAATTGTAGCTGGTGAGCTTACCAAAAGTTGTGGCCTGCCAAGAGCTGTAACTTTGATAGCCATAATTCCGGTGCCAAATGTAGCTCCTGAAAAACAAAGTGATGATTTATGAAACCATTATTTATTTATTTATTATTATTATACACATATTAACATAATTTGTAAAATAACAGAAAATTTCATCAGAAGTGCAATACACAAAGAAAGAAATTACACAGTGTCAGCATGTTTCTTCATAATCAAAATTAAAAATAAATATAAAATGTGAAGTAAAGCAATTTATCTGTCACCATTGAGTTGAGATACAAAAAATTGTAATAATTTAATCCTATAAAGAGTTAAATTTACAGCAAAAATGTTGACTACCTCCGTATATTCATTCCCCAAAGAATGCATTCTGGGGACTGCGGAGTTAGTTAATGCATGAGTTCTGACATTACCACTGTAATAGAACAATGAATTGTGTCTCAATGACCTCAATGGTGCGTGAAAGTCAAGCATACCAACAATCTGGGGGCAGTCTATCATACCGTTGATGATCCTGTATAGAAATATAAGGTCGGTCATCGCACGTCTCACTGATAATTTTAACAATTTCAGACGGCTAAGGAGATAATCATAATTGATATCCTCAGAGTGTATATTTAATTTAAAATGAATGAATCTTAGAAACATTCTCTGGATTCTTTCAACCGCCGTCGAGTGAATAATGAATTGTGCCGATTATATCAATAATTAATGATATTAGCTAAACAACAAACTGACAGTAAAAAATTAGAGTTTGTCAAAAATATATAAATATTTTTTTTATTTCATACTGTGGTTGCAGATTAATACAAAATATAATTAAATAGACAATATTTAATCTACATTATTATTTATCTTTCATCATATATTTTTAGAATACTAAAACATCTCTAATTATAGCTGTCTGACAGGGCGCAATCTCGCTCACCGTCCAGAGTTTCACCCCTGCCCCGTCAGTCATATAACTTAATTTACTTTGAAAGCAATAGTTAAAAAAATAATTTGTAGATAAATAATATTTTATATAGTTTTTCCAAATAATATACCCACTATACATGTATTACTGAATTTCAAAATCCGCTATAACACTTTTAAACAAATTTGAGTTATATATATCATTGAATTCGGAATGATTTTTTTTATTTAAAAATCAATACCTGCCATGTCTTTTTTTTATCATGAACAATATATATATATTTTGGGTTCAAATTAATACAATAATTAGATAAACGAATAATGATTTTATTGATTTTAGATAAAAGTAATTGATAAACTTTCTAATAAAGTAATAGAAGTTTTTTTTTTATTATCTCAAAATTATGAAAACATGTAATAACGGATATTGAAACTCATCGACTCGCATAATAAACAAATGTACATGTCTAACCGGCATCATTAGTCAAATGTTTATCAATATGTTTGTCAGAAACTGGAGACATCGAGGAAAAGGAATGGCCGCAGCATATCAAAGATAGGATCAGGATTAGAAAGGACAGCACATAGGACACATGGAACAGAAAATCATAATTAATTTTATATACAGACTGATTTTCGATAAATGTCTAGTAACTTATTATTCAATTCATCCTACCTTAGAAAATATAATCACAAAATGTACCAGTGAAGAGTGCTACGGAATGCTGAAATCAATAAAATACTAACCACTGCTTTCTAATATTGTATTTTATATATCTTGTATACAATGACGCAGGTATTTAGTTTCTTCAACATTTAGAAAATAATTATTTTCAATGATTTTTATTAAAGTGTGAAATAATATTACATGTGTCCAAGTCATCACGGGATCCAACTGTGATAATATTGTTAAACTAGAAATATTACTGTGTCCACCATTTATCATGTCATATTCAATTGATGTGAGTATGTAATTGGCACAAAATTTTAATGACCTCAACATTATATGCTATTGATATGATGTTGTATATAATAATACTGTCAATCGATGATTTTACATTCTACAGATTAGCATGTATTATGCTCTTATAATGTACAATAAAAGATGTAGTTTTAATAAATATGAGGCGTGTTTTTTAAGTAAGTACCGGATTTTTTTTTTAAAAAACACAATTTTTACAACACTTAACTTTCATCAGACGCTATACGCTTTAAACTACTTCTCAACATAGTTGCCACCATTATTTATGGGCACCAATTATTATATACCTTTATCAAAGAATGACACCGTCTGGGATAAAAACCATATCTGTACTTCGTCTTTGAGTTCATCATCGTCATCAAAACGCCTGCCAGTAAAGAACCGCTTCAGATGAAGGCAAAGTTGGAAATAACTTGGCGCCAAATCAGGACATACTTGGCGATGAATGTTAGCTGGTTTTGTGTTTTGTGCATTCAAGAAACGAATCACGGACCATATCTCACAGTCGGCGGGCTGATCTATTGTCTTGAACATTTCAACCATTCACTGCAAGATGGCCACACTATGTGAATGTCTCTAACGTAGCATGTGTTTAACCAACAGACGAAAGAAACCATTGCACATGTGCAACATCTAAACCACAGCTACATAGGGAATATCCGGCAACAGTACTTACTTAAAAAACGCACCTCGTATATTGATGGATATGAATTACACTTAAAATCCTCTATCATTCTTATATAAGAACAGTATCCTTATATATGTAATGATTAATATTTGTATGTTCTACTATGCGCATATTATTTCTTTAGAAGGACAAATATATTCTCATTCAAAGACTCCACGACTGTGTTGCGTCAAATTATTATGAACTCGTTTTCATCTTGATAGTTTTTACAAATGACACTAACTAGAGATATTATTTGATCAAACTATAACGTGTGAAATGATTTAAAGTATACAGAGATACGTGTGCTAGATGCTACGTAATAATAGTCTCAAAGATTAATAAGTAACATTTGTTCAAACATGTAATAATTTTGATTATTTTTGATGTGTCTATTATATTTAAAATTTGTTCTTTTGTATAACTGTTAATAAATATCTTCATTCTTATTGTATAGATAATTTGATTAAATTTTCCGTATTATTTCAAGATGAAGGGTGGGTGATAAAATTAGGGTAAGACAAGTAATACTTTAATCCGTACCAGCTACAGATTCCAGACATCGCAGAAAAATCTCCGTGTTCTTCTCGCAGGTGGCTTCGTTCAAGTAGAAGTATGTCCTGGCAGATTGCACTTTGTAGCGCCGATCGGCAAATGACTTGTTCACCTGGTATTGCGGCATGGAGGCCCCCTCGGCCTTGTCTCCGGCCTCCGACACAGAAGAACTGAAAAGGTATACAAATATTACTATTTAAAAAATTAAAACAGTTGTACATTTGCATTTCTCATGTATTTGCCGGGAACTAAACTATTGATACTAATATTTCAAAATATAATAAAAAAATTAATATTCTTTTTATTTCTGAAATGTATATAGAAATAATACACAATACAAACTAGACCATGGTGAATGCATATGATGGGTACATGTTAGGTGTATGATATTTATATGTATATTATTCATTTAAATATCCAGAGCTAGCATCGGGCCGAACAAATTAAATATGAAATAATTGTTTGTTCTTATATTTTGATACTTGAATATAATGTTCAAAAGTTATCAACAACTGTGTATAAAACGGATAGTATTCAACCAATGCCGATAACAATAGACAGAAAAGAGGGAGACACTCGGGGAGGCCTTCATCCAATAGTGGCAGAAAATGGCTGACGATGTTGATGATGATGATAATATTTTGAACCAACCACCAATTTCTTTCTTATCCGAAAATATTTAAAGTTAATGAACCTAATCCCAAATTTTCCTTATATGTATATCCTACTTTTCTAAACAGCCCTCTCTGGTGCTAAGGAGACTGCAGAACCCAACACGGGTGTTGATGACATTAGATGAAATAGTAATTATCATCTAATGTCTTCCAAGTTAAAAATTTGAATGCAGCTCATGACATCTGAGAAGTCGCCCATTGCTCCATTATATCATATAAAAATAGCAAAGGTGCCTGGTAACAGCGTGTGCATAATACACTAAACAATCATCTCACACACTAAAAGATTGAAGACGCCAGGGGTACTCAATAACGCGAGATCAAAGAAAATACAATTTGATTAAGTTGTATTTTCTTTGATCTTGAATTATTTGAATCAATTGAATTTGATAATTCTGCAAGAGATGTGGAATGTTATTTCATTAATTTGGTTTTACTTAACATTATAATTTTGTCTATAAACAAATATTCAAAGACACTCTTCATTCAGATTCAAAATATTGACATCTTCTAACGCTATCACTAATAAGTACTATGTTATCGTTACATCTTAAATTACATATTTTATTCAAACAAAAATGTCAGACTAAAATATTGATAGTGAATGGGACAATGGGACAAACCAGACGAGTTTATTTCTTCTGAAAAAAAAAATCTTTTATCTGGGTATTCTAATAAAATATATATTGAATAAAAAAGTTATAAGATACTATACAATGGTAATAATTGTCAGTATCATTATTACAAATAAATATTAAATTAAAACATTTTCAAAATGTGTGAAAATAATTTGTTTTTAACCAAATTCATAACTGCGACAAACTAGCGGTTAACTGTACTAAAGATAAAATAGTAAAAAATACTGTCTAATTTAAATAAAGAAGGCATACAGAGTACATGACTGATATAAATTTTAATAATCGCCCAGATTACTACAGAACGCGTCTCAATCTCAAAAATCACATGTCAAGAATAATTTGGATAGTTCTGATTTATTTGTGTATCATTTATTTGTATCTATAATTTTGATCAATAATTAACAATCGCGAGTGAAGATTTTATAGTTTTGACATTCTGCTGTGAGTTGATATGCTGGGGCGGTATTGTTGTATTTAATGCGTTTTCTTTTTTTAAGGAAATTCATATAAAATGTGTTTTAAACAATGAAATCGTGCATGGCACGGGGTAATCAACTAGTAATTTAAAGTGAATGGTACCAGATGTTAAAGGCAGTTAGGAATAACGAGGCCTGACCAGTGGTGTAGTACTGAAAAAAAAGTACCGAAACGCTACTCCTGTTCAGGGGAGTAGTGTTCCAGCACTATGTTTACACTTACTAAATGAAAATAATGATTGTTTTCTTTTCTCGGACATAGTTAGGTATATATTTGTATATTAATTAATACTGTTGCGTATAAGCGGAAAAATCTCCAAAGATGTGGACTGTATAGATGACACAGTTATACACGCGAAGTCTCGAGATTAGTATAATATTATAAACTGTACCGTACACGCATAACCCTACTGGTTTAAAGCGAGGCCGGGAGGGGAAGGGAAGGCACAGTGTATTATTTTCGTTAAAAAATTAATAAATTTATACACACATAAATATATATTCCAAACAAGTCACAAACAATCGTACTGGAGCGAATCTTCTGACAAATTGTAACGGAACGCATTCCGGTTGTGAAAAAAAGAACTGTAACGACATTCCGGCGCGTTCCGCCCCCACTACACCACCGGGCCTGACCATATTCAACAAAGTCTGAAGGTGCTTAATTACAGAAGCAGCCTTCAAACGCGTGTGTCAGCAAAAAGATGTATGGTGTTATTTATCTGTCGCTTTGTCCCATCTCTTTGCCTTCACAACCTCAACACAGAGCAGTCAGTTATTAATTAAGCACAAACATTTTTACTCCGAGAAAATTTATTTTTTGAGGAAATAAATATATTTTCCGATACTGGCCACAAGAATTAGGAAGATTTTGTCTATGTATGAAACATTTTTCTGCACATCCAATATTGATGGAGTTGCAAATTTTGAAAATATATTTGTATATAACTGGTTAACAAAATTAGCTGGGTCAGTTTCCGGGTCAATTATTCAGAAAAATTTAATGGAAATCTAATAATAGTTATCGTATTATTTAGTTATCTATATATATAGATAAAAAAAATTAACGGACTATGGTTTTGAGGTCTCCTAGTCGTGATCGAAAAAAGTACGTTGAAATTTAAAAAAAAAAAATCATATACATAAATAAGAGTGCAAATTATTTTTTCTTACATAGTTTTACATCGTCGGCAGAAATAATGTACAAATTTAGAACATTTTAACTGCGTGCCACACGGCAGTGACGTCATAGCTACGCGTGACGTCACCTGTGCTCACCCTTCATATCGACGAGCGCGACGCCGCGATGCGTACAAGCGAGAGGTACATACAATTCGCATTGCATAAGCAGTACATTTTTATTTCATAGCACACATTGGACGACTTTTAAATAATCATTTATACATTTAGGGTACAGTGCGGAGCTAACCGTCAATCGTTGTGCATTGTATTGTGGAGAAGAATGGCCTACCGAGCAGCATTTAATCAATAATGTACACTCGGCCTCAATTACTAATCATAATAATGATTATTAGGAGAACACATTCTTATTGTGAAGTTGTAATTATTCAGAACAGACGGTCTGTGATATTTTAAATACTAATTAAATGAGAAAGATATACATATAAAATCAATTTTTTCGAAAAATATTGTTGCGACTATGCTACAGCGACATTATTTTTGACGACAAATTTGTGAACCTATGTGCTACACTTTTTTCGAATTAATACATCTATCGTTACATTATTTGAAAGCCATCTACTTTGTTTCTACGGAATCTCAAATACCTTTAGACGCCAAAATTAACAGTTCATTTTTATTAAATTTTTGAATTGATTATATATGTATATCTTTTTAATTAATACATTTAATTAGTATTCACAATAATGATAATCATTTGTACCGATTGTCACTTCTGAAGATAGTAAATGGCATTGGGCAAGCCAAATTACAAAACGCCAGACAATTTATGGACGCAGAACATTATATCGTAACATGGCAGATGATGATAATGAACACATCTAAAACGGTAGGTAATCTGAGACACTCTCTACAATGAGAAATATATAACGTATGCAGGGGAAGATAAAAAAAAAAGTGGACGGATGGATAACCTACTATCAATTAATACTGATAAAACATACTTTCTACGATTTTCTATTCAACAGGAAGATAACACTCAAATTAATATTAAAATTCACACCGAAGCATGTACTCAAGAAGACTCTTGTGACCAATGTTCATCAATTGAAGAAAAAGATCAAGTACCTAAGAATCATAATAGATAAACAAGCTCAAATGGAAAAATCATATTACTAATCTTACAAATAAAATATGGAAAACTGCCTGCATATTTTTAAGATTCAGAAACATCTTATCACTTACAAATCTGAAAATAATATATTACGCGTTTGTACAGTCACATTTACAATACGGTATTATCAGATGAGGAGCATATAAAACTTCAACATCACAATTAGAAATCATTAAAAAAATGATAATAAAAATTTATCTAAAAACAAAAAAATATTATTCAACTCGTCACATAGACGTATACAAAAAAAAATCAATTAACAAAATTCTTAAAATGAAAAATAAATTAAATATAAGAAGCGAATTCCGATCTACAAGATTTAGAGAACAAATTGATATTGCAAAACTAAAATATACCGCAACCCAAAATCATTATATTTATCAAGCCATTAAATTTAACAATCTCCCCATCATAATTAGAAAAGTACTATAAATTTGTATCTGAAGTCAAAAAATATGCACACAAATTAACTGAAACATAAATTATCTCGTATATACTCCTTCTCTATACACGAGTCTTACTCTAATAGAGAAGAAATAAATGTTAAAAGAAATATATATATATATATATATATATATATATCCTTACTGATTATTTTATAAATATATTATATCTTCTAATATTAAGAAGACAGTAGAGACGCAGTTAGAAAGCGGCTATCTTGGTTACATTATTTTAGAAAATGGTTCAACGTTCAAAATGCCGGAGATCTTACACGGGATAAATACAATACACAGTCGCCAACCTTCGGGCGGATGAAGAAGAATTCTAAAATGATGTACCGCATTCCATTGATTATAAGATGCATGTTTTTTCCTCTTTTGGGAACCCTACAATCGGCAATGCGGCGGAGCAGCTAGTTGCGGTATAGTAGCCACTACCTAAACACGTTGAGTTTTAATGAAATTATGTCCTTTTGTCGTTTAAAAAGTATTCAAGAAGATTGGCACAAGATTGAAACGAAAAATGATTGCGCACGCGGAAATGGGAATCGGAAAAAGTTTCAGACTGATGGTGATATCACAGATGAAATTACTTAACCTTTTAAATGCCATGAGCGCGTTAACACGCCATACTTTGTATGTCACGCCAAGCTATAAGCGTGTTAACACGCACTTTTTGACCTTGCAAATTTGCAGGGATTAAAGTCATACTTTTAAATCATTTTGTCACCTGTGAACGACAGGTCCCAGCTTTTAATAGATAAGTCAATACCCTTTAAGCCTAGTCTTACCCCGTGTGGTATATTCCATTTCAAATAGAGTTGGCAGTTAAAAAGGTTAAATAATATACTGCTTTTTATTGATAATTTTTTTTTAAAACATTATTGTCATCAAAAATGAGTAAGTACGTGATTAATTTTTGAAATGGAAAAAATATATTTGTGATTTTTTGAGATGAAAATATTGAAAGTGCCCGCGATTCATGTTCTACGTTCTCAGCGTGTCGTACGTGCAGCGACCCAAGGGCGATTTTATTAAAATGTCCGTGATGCGAGAGGCGGCTCACACACACACACACACACACGCATACAGGCGTGTAGTATGGTCAACCGCACACATTGACAGCAAACCAGTGTCATTGCCAAGAGGAACATCAATCAGCATACGATTCTCATCGCAGGCACACGACCCAAGGACCCAATCAGCCATCGACAATCCCGCTACACCGTTGACGGGTTTGCTTAAAATGTACGAATTTGCCAAAGAATAAAAATACTACCTTTTTAGTAAAATACACAGAGTAAATTTTGAAAAGGTAAGGCACCGTACATCTGCTTGCGGAGCCAATAAACAATAAAATAATACAGATCGTGGCTTACAATGGGCTGCAGTCAAAAGCAGTGCGGAATAGGAGGCGGTGGGTCTCTCGACACTCCTGAGAGTCGAGGATGATCACGAAAGATCTGACATGATCAAATATTATATTATATATTATTATTACAAATTCTAGAGGAAGGAAATTCAAGTATCGGCCAACGTATATGTCTAAGAAGATCCATCGGCGTAAAAAGTAATAACCGAATGCAATAATTGTGCCATATAATAAAGAAAAAGAAAAACTAAATGTTAACTATGAAGGAATACCATACCACAAGGTATTAGTAATTAACTAATCTAACTTTAAAATATATTCTGTCTATGGTGGATATAGCTTGTCGTCTTGTCGCCAGTGTACTTTATGAAACTATCTCGATATCAATACACAAAACAGCAAATATTAAAATTGGCCCGATCCCGTATTCGGGTGCGCAGGTACCCCCGAACCTCTCGATGTTTTGTGTATGCTCTACCTGCATACCTAGTAACCCACAACTAAGCCTCTTTAAAATACTGTGAAACAGAAGTCCATCTGTTTCTTTCAGTGAAATGACTACTTTTTCTCCAGCCGATTCCCTCATTACTGACGGTTGTGACCGGTCGATGTCCTCCTCTACATTTTTTTGCAGTCTGCAGTTCGGATACCCACTGCAGTAGGATATTCAGTAGCGTCTCGAGGTTATCAACCTCTTCGACGACGTGTCCGAAAAATTGGTGAATAAGTCTACGTCTCAGACAGACAATCTGTCTATTATTGTGAAGCACTAGTGCGCATCACACATCATCATCAGCACCACATTTCAAAGTCATCAATTTTATCTCTTTCACTTGCTCTCAATGTCCACGTTTCTACTCCGTAGAGGTAATTACTACCAACAAATCAGATTACCGATTTACGAGTAGAATATAACGAATTTTGGAGGAGCCATCCGCGTATCACGTCCGCAAGAGATCTGGTGAGCGATGCTGTGTAATGTTTAGAGAATGAACGTAAAAATAAATTGGCAACAGTGTTATTTATAGTTTGGTTCAATAGACCGATTTGTTCATTCCGCAGAAATAGGATGGGTCAGTTGCATTAACAACATTTTTAGATCGTGATTTTACCGCAATAATGAGTTTTACATCGCACCTTAAATAGTGACCTATGAATGACCTACGAATGACCATGAATATGTATTAGACGCAATTTTTCTCCTCGATAAGCGAAGCAAAACATATATTTAGTTGAGAATAATTTATTGAAAAAATTTCCATTCTTGATCCATCAACTTTTACATACCTGACTTCTCTCTCCTCAGCCTCCTCCTGGGAGATGTCCTCTTCGGCAGAGTAGTCCAGGATGGGTTTCACTCCAAACTGACGTAACCTGAAATGTTGGTTAATTCCATTAACAATTGTTGCGCAATGATTCTAAAAAATACAAAAATTCAAAATTATATCATAATTCTACAAAAATAAAACGTAATAATTAAATATTATTTCTTTATTATACCTATATAAATGAGACAAGTCATGTTTGATATCATACTTGAAATAAGAAAAATGAACAAATTATTAAGTTATATACGGGTGTCCTAGAAATAGTAGACCAAACGAAGCCTACGGTTAGGGGACATTAATAGGAGTTATTGTTAGGATGCCTTAAAAATAACCAAGAAAAGCAATCAAATAATATGTTTCACGGAGCATGGTTTCGTATCAGTACAGTCCGCATTTCGGACAAACGTACGAATACCGAGTCGAATATTATTCAAAAAAGTTGAACGAATACCAAGTTGTACGAATGGCGAGGTTTCACTGTACACGAAAGGTGAAAAACATTAATATTTCCACAATGCACAATAAAAAATAATAATATAGTTGTACTCAACATTTGTAAATGGCAGTGCAATTAATTTATGTACATATATTAACACTTTTTTACTGTTGTGTGTTGTATGTGTTTCGCTCTGAAATACTGTTCAGCATTTCAGAATGAAATGAAATACTAAGAGACATATCTTTTTAATGTTTACTTTTTGTTTAATTTTTTTTTAAATTTCCACGAAACAATTTTTCCAATTTATAAAATTGATTAAACTCATACCAAAAGGTGCAGAGTAATAATATTATTTGAAAATATGATTCCAAATATAATTGTATATATTATAGACCATTCCCGTGGGCTATGAGCATATTTCAATCAGAGATGTCACAGTCCTATCGATCTAAAAACGCAACACATTTCAATCGACAGATTGAGACATTTTGCATTGAATATAAAATTATTATTAACGATTCAAAAACCTGTCTCCGTCGTAGAATGGTATTTCAAAAATAAAATAATATACCCCGCTGAACCGCTGAGGTCACGTCTCGAAAAAAAAAAAAAACCGTAAATATAGCCTGCAACGCGACTGAATGCGAAAATTATCATAAAATGTTTTTATAAAACGCAGAACGGCTTTGAAGCCGGGCAATAATTATTGCAATTATGGAGTTTGTCGGACAGAAGTTCTTGAGTAAGGTTTGAAATAATGTTGTTTAATTCAATACTAAAAATGTAATACATACAATTTTGTATAATTCAGAGTGTTAGAAAATATTATGGACTTTAAAAAAATAAATGAAAACGCATTAAATTGTGAAGTTGCAATTTTAGAAGATAGTTCTGCGCTATTAAAACGAAATTAGATTAATGACAGTCGGTTCCGTTTTGTCCTTTCTAAAATAGGGGCGGGCAAACCTTGAAGCTTCTTCGGATGTATTCATTTGACTAAATGGTACATTAATACGGTGTAACGCTAAAAACATACTACGATTTTTGGAAATGAATAAATTTATTTTAGAAATTATTTAAAGAATGTAATATATGTATATCTTCATACAATCTATAAATTACTAGTTGCAAAGTCAGCAATTTCCATTTTTATTATTTTTTTAAACTTTTAATGCGGTTGTCTTCTCACATTGCTTTTACATATTGTGTTAATTTATTAAAAATCAAACTAAGCTATTTATGGTGTAAATTGATCATTTAAAATCGGCGTTAGTTGCAAAGTCAGTTGCCATTTATGTTTAAGATTCGACCAACAGCACCATCACACTACTGTGAAATTTAAATGGCCGCCGTATGGAAACTAACTTGTTTTTAAAAATAAATGTTGCATTTATTTTGTGCATCAATTTTTCCCCAAATAAAAATATATGGAGGTTGCTGAGACTGCAACTAGTACCCTCAATTCTTTGAAAGATTTAATACAACGAAAAATTGTTTTGGTACCGTACAATTTTTCATGTTTTGTAGTTACACCGAATGACACTAAGCAGTCGATATATACATAAATTTGTACAAAATTCTGTTAGCTCACTTAGAACATCAAAATCAAAAAAGTTTTTGGCATGTTTAGAACGCCATTATTAATTTTGAAAGATTCTTATTACTTAAGGGGCCCACTTTCAATAATAATTCAAATTTTCGAGTTTTTTTACAAAAATGTGGGTTTTTATTATTCATTCATATCAGAAGTAATACACTAGATTTGATTTTTTTTAAAGTATTACTTAGAATGAACACTAATATAAAACCAATTAACTGAATGTTATTTTCCATAATTAAGACGATACAAGCATTAGAAGAAAGACCACGACCATTAGATGCATTCTCAACGTGCTACAAAATTATCTTAATTTTAGTAAATTATTGCATAAATGAAATATATTTTCTTATAATCTTGAAGCCAAGATTACCGAGACAAATCTCAATTGAGATAAATTAGCAAGATGTTAAAAATTAATAGTGTTATAAACCATTCAATTTGCAGAACATATTACTAATTTTCGACGTTTTTAAAATACTTTGTTTTTAACACTGATTTAAGCGACCATCTAAATATATATAGGTACTTTGTCTGATTTCAAAACATACTCATACTTAGGTACTCAATAAATTATTTATTTTTCGATCGATTAATTCAAATGACAACACACATTTTTATATGATTCCATATATCAATATGAAAAAAGGTGTACAATACTCCCGACACGAGTTACGTTTGACGAATGAGAGAAAATCAATAATTTTATTATCTCTTTCTATTCAAGCCTTCCTCTCTCGCATGATTTACGTAACAAATAACGTCATAATTATTTATCTGATACTAGTAGATAATAATTTAACTATTAGCGTGATTTTGAAAGCATATCTAATTCGTGTATAATTAGTCGAATTTCAAACTAGAAAAATGAAAGCTCGCCATTAACTACTTTGCCAAATCGTGTCTTCATCAAAATAAGATGGTTTTTAATAAGCGACCAAGCAATCCAAATCGAAACAAACAATAGAACAAAAGTAGAAGAAATAATAAATAACTCGGTCATAAATAACTTTGACAGTTATAATTGGTTATTGATCCGACGGCTATAAATTGTCAATCTGCGCTCGGCGCGACGTAGTGGACATTGCGTGACAAATAAAATGGGTTCGGCGATTTTTCCGGACAGAATTTTTCCGGACACGAATTTTGCGGAAAGATTTTTCCGGACACTGAATTTTTACGACATGATTTTAGCGGGCACTGATTATTCCGGATAAAAAATATTTTTAATACATTTTAACGTAAGCATTTGGATTGTTAAATTTTCACACCCCGAGTTCAATGTAATCTAACCTAACCTAACTTTCGGAATATTCCACTTACGGAATAATCTTTGTCCGCAAAAATCATGTCTGGAAAAACCACGTTTGCTGTTTTTAAAATCGTCCATTGGAATGTGTTATACTTTTACTATTCGCGGTAAAATCATACTACCATCGCTAATAAAAAATATAAAAAAATAATTAGACGAAACATACAGGTGCAGCACCTTCACGTGCTAATAACTTTGATTTGATAAAAATGGCGTCCTTATCTTATTTTTAGAAAATAAATTTAAAACATTCTCATTACACCGTGATGCGAGCTACGAAGCTATTTAAAGAAACAATATGCTATGTAAAAAATAATTGATTTTGAACAGAGACGTTATCGTTAAACGTTGAAAAACTTTGTTTAATATATTATATTTTACGGAGACTGCTTCTTGTTCGCTTCTCAGCAGACTCGCCAAATTTTCAGTAGCACTTGTAGTAAATTATTTAAATGATGTCTTCTTTTGGAGTACTTCCATCTAAGTCTATTCTTCTTAAACACTACTTTAGTGAAAGAATGGAAACATTGAGCAATTTAACAAATGGGGCGACTATACAAGAAAAGTGTCCCCTAGTAAATGATGTAGTTATGATTTGATTGCATAGTAAAAGTTTATAAATAAATTTAAAAACGGGAGACATTAACAACGTATACAAGAGGTAACATTTTTATTTTTTTACTGAAAACGTAAATGCAATTTTAAAACTAACCGCGAAAAATGAAAATATTATAAATAATAAATTTGGACAAGATAAGCTATGGTTTTGAAAAAGGAAAGGATTATAAAAATAAATTGTTTATTAAAAAAAAACATAATAGTGACAAACAAAAGGAGCATCATCTGTAGAGGGGACGAAATGCAGAAACGTAGAATAATAATATTAATGGTAATAATAGAAAAATAACCTAAACAGAGATAAGTAGACAATAAATAATACTTTAAAGTTATATCAATGATGTCAGTCAACGAAGCGGACAGAATGGAACAATAGCGGATAAGACACCCGGAAAATAAATATACTCTAAGGAAAGATCTAAATTATTAGAAAATAAAAATTAAAAAAATAAACAAAATTATCGATAAATGAGACATGATTCGCGATAAAATAGAAAAGGAAAAATAAATATATAATTGTGAAATATAAAGTAATATGAGGAAGAAAGAAGAAATAAAAGAAATAATATTCAGGTTGTGATTAACGTGCAGGACAGAACTCCAAGAATAGACGACATAAAAAAAAGGAACTGAAGAATATAACAATGACGAAGATTAGTCACTGATGAGGAAACATTAGACAAGAGAGGATTCAATAGGAGAGAGGAAACAGCAGGAAGAAAAGGTCTGAAGACTTTAGAAGCACTAGTACCTCTCTAAACAGGGGACGATGCGGTCGCGATCCTCGCCAGCCACGAAGTGTCCATAAAATGTCTTCTTCATGAACAGGGTGAACAGACGTTCCCCCATTACGCTCTTCATCAAGTTCATCAGCTATGGACAACAAACACACACCAATAATTAGTTCTCCATAATTCAGTCATTACAATAACACAATAAACAATTAGAAATATTTGAATATGTCCAAGAACACACAATTACCAGGATTTTTACTTACTTCCATATATTTTCCATTAAATATAATAAAAAAAATAGCTTTGTCTCTATAATGAGATATCTGTTATTTGTTTAATAACAGTGCCTCTGTAGGTAAAAATCCAGTAATTGTGTGTTCTTGGACATATTCTAATATTGCTAATAATATACTGATCAAAATAAGAAAATATATAAAATTGAAAAATATTGATTTCTCAAGCGTATTCTAGTATAATGTGTTAAAATAAATTACAAATAAAGAATATTGCTTTAAATAATTTTAAAAAAATCAGATTCTCATTGTGATGATATGTATGCTGTTTTAGGGAAAAATGAATTATCAAATTTGGTCCATAGATGGCGATGGTGTAGTGGTACTCGAAGCGAGTCTACATATTAACATATATACAATTTTCAAAAAATTTGATAGATGTAGAAATTGATGGGTGATAATGGTGGTATTTATATAAAGTGAACACTTAAACCAGCTAAAGACAGGTCGTAAGCTCTGTAATTATCCCATACTTCCATATATTTTGCATTGAATATAATAAAAAAATAGTTTCGTCTCTATAATGTGATATCTGCTATTTGTTCAATAAATAATTGTACACAAATAGATAAAAAAAAAAACTAAAATGATCTTGAATTGGCTTCATTTTTATAAATTCTTCATAAGCAATATTTAATTATTACTATTATTATTTAAAAGTTATGTACTCGACAGTATGGTCATGCTATTCAAAATATTTTTAATCAAATCAAAAGTGGAAAAATATTATTAATTTATTTCTCTTCAAAAAATAGTTCGGTAATGGTCTTAAATATTACAGAGGCTATCCTCAAAAATACACCAGAATAGTCACCTCAAATCGCTGTCAAAATATGCAAAAAGAATTATTCAAATCGCTGACAAAATGTACGAACAGAATTACAGTAGCATACCATACATGTATAGGCTAATTATACGAGAAGAATTCCACATATTTTTTTATACACGAAAAACCGATTGGTCTTTCTCGTTTGTTAGCAACCAATGATTGCAACACTAATCAATTGAATTAATTACTAATAAGGTGGGTACAACTAATAATATAATATAATTTGGACGTTCTTCAATTATTAATGTTTTGACGCCCGTCATAGATGGTTTTCGAACACACGCTATCAACAATAAAATAATTCTCACCGTTTTCATGTCACTCACACAGTCATCATTTCATCATCTTCTGCGCAGTTTTCTGGGCTGTTCTGCCGTATATCTCCGATCTCACTGGCCAACGTTTCAGATAATCAGATAGCTGATATATCTTGAAAAGGAATCTGAAACGTCGGAAAAGAGTGGTCGGAGACACGCGGCAGAATTGCCCAGAAATTATTACACCGAAGATTCTGATCGGCCGTGAAAACATTTTTAATTGTATAATAGTTTTCACTTGACCGGATGTGAAAAAATAGTTCTATCTAGACGTTTCATTTTTTCTAATGAATTATTTAAGCTTTGCGTAACCTACCTAATGCGTTGTAAAATTGGTAGGTGGTACCTACTTTCCATGTGTTCAATAATTATTTAATATGATACAATATCAATATACAAGGTACATAGGTATCCGAGGTATCCACCGACTATTCTGCGTTTTTCTATTGTTAGATCTTCGTCGATAAATCCAGCTATAAATAATAAATATATCACGGAGTACTAATATTATATAAAATAGTAATAAAGTTAAATGTATTAATTAGAAAGATATACATATAAAATCAATATTATCCCGGTAGCAACAACAATATTTGTCGATAAAATTGATTTTATATGTATATCTTTCTAATTACTACATTTAATTTGTATTTAAAAATACCACAGACACTAACTATGTTCTGAATAATTACAACTTCACAATAAGAATGTATTCTCCTTAATAATAATAATAGAGATTAAAAAATAATCTTGAAGTTTAAAATAACTTCATATAATATATAAATTGTAACAAAGTTTATACAAGTTTAATAAAAAATGGATTGATTTAATTATGGGGTCTTCTTGCATGCATTACTCAAAAGGGTTTCATTGCGATGTAAAGTTGATTTGCTTTTAAAAATTGAATTATAATTATAAAAAAAGAAAACAGAAGTTTAAAATTTGTCAAAAACGTAATCAGTTGATATGGCGAAATGGTAACGCGTTTCCTGGATAGGAAAAGTTATGGGTTCGTATGCCGGTTGCAACTAACATATTTTTTCGATAGATAAATTTTTTCAATACATCTTTCTAATTGATCAATTTAATATTGTATTAACTCGAAATCTTTTATAATATAAGCCCCGAAATTGATATGATGATTTTTAAATCCAGATGGTGACCGACCACGTGAGTCTAATTATACGTGCAACGAGTCCACCGGCTGAAAAAAAAAAACCGGCATGCTTGATTTATAGAATGTAATTTCGTCATCCATGACGAACGTCTGAGAGATGACCTAGTTCTGCTGAAGTCCACACCAAGGTCGGCCTGTAATAGACTATTTGCGCATTTATGAAAGAGATCTAGTTAAAAAATCTTCAACAACCTCACCGTCAACACTGAAGAAGTGATTATATATCAGCGGCTATCGGTCCGTACAGTACAATTCAAGTGTTGCGTGCAAAATAATATTTGTATTTTTTTGTATTGAAGCGTTGCACATACATTTTTTTAAAAATATATAAATATTATCCCTGCCACACAATCGTTCCTGGGTCCCTAGATACACTGAGGATACTTAATAATGTATACAAGTAATTATGACTAACACGGTAAGCCGCCAAGCGACAGTCATCAGAATTAGTTAAAAATGAGTCTTGGCTGAATGCATAAAGCCGGCCATACACGCAACGGTATATCTGTTCAGGTAAACATGACAAGTTCAACTTTGGCCATACACGTTGCGGCCAACCTGTGACAATTTCTCAGTCAACCGTGGCATCGGTACAGCGCAACTACGACGATGCGGTAGCGCTGATAGGTCTTCTCGTCATCCTACGGAAGAAAGAAAAAAAACCGCGACAAAAGTGGTGTAAAGAATGGTTGTTAAAAGTAATCCAATACAGTCGCGTCAATTTGATACAGGAATTAAATGTAGAGCCTCAAGATTACTGTAATTATTTAAAAATGAACGGCTCAGATTTATACAATTCTAAAAAATCTTTCACAATTATGCTGCGCTTGCAAGACTTGCCACTTCACGGTGGACGGAACAACTGAGATCTGCGCCCTGGAGTACCACACACTCTCAGATTTGCCTGAAGTTTACCACTTACCCACAGGTAGAAAATATTAGTTTTCAATTGTCGTCAGGTCGCCTGTACAGGTAGCGATACCTGTCAGTTTCTACACATACACGCTCCGGTTTGCCTGTACGAGTACAACGTTGCGTGTATGGCTAGCTTTAAAGACGTACGCGATATACCTATCTAAATATAATTCTCGCCGTTTGTCACCCTTTCAATAACGGCTTGCTAGCGTAAAAATACTTTGTCTCTTGACTGGATATGAGAAAATATTGTTTTCTAGACGTGTCACTTTTTAAAATAAATTAGCCTGCGTATCCGACTTAGGTAGGTGTCCACCATCCGTGAGTTCAATAATAATTTAATCAAGAGGGTAGGTACCGACCAACTATACAGTTTTAAATTTGAAAACATGATTTTTTCCTGTCATTATTGACAGGCTTTCATTTAATTAATATCAGAGTTTCTATGCGTAGGCAATTTAATTACATTTTCACTACATGATTACAGTTTGCTATTATAAACAGTTCCCACCGGACACGATCCGGGTCAGGTAGACAGTACAGTATCAAGTTATGCCGTCGATCAATAAGACGGCTATATATATACAATTCGGCTAAATAATGTATCAGACAAGAAGAACACATGTGCACTGAAAGTTTTAAAAATAACAATTTTGAGGCGCATTTTCGGAAATGTTTTAGAAAATATATTTTGATATAAAAACGCCACAGTAATCAGCTGTGTAGTATGTTTAACGAGCTAAGCGTCTCAAAAATATGAAGACTTCGGTGGTTGAGCAACGTGGAGAGGATAACGGAACAGCAATCACCGAAATCATTGACTGGATACAAGACCAGTAGCTTCGAAAGGTCTAAGCTGAGATGGAGCGACATCTGTCTTAATAATTAAAAACTGAAGGAAATTGTGCGAAACATATTAAAGCAATCGAGGTTCGCATGTTTTCTCAATTCATCAATTATGCAGGTATATAATATTTAATTTGCACATAAATTCAATTGCAATAAAATATAAATATACATTTTACAACATTGAATATTCATGAACGACAACCAAATTGTCTGGCAAACGAAATTTATTCATTTTTAATTAACATAATTGAAAATTGATGCCAAAAACACGTTAAAGACAATTTTATTAGAGATTTTTCTCAGAGACCTCATGTACTTAATGATTGTTCAATACGTATATGTTCGTACCGGTAATATAATACGTGGATATTTATTTAAAATTATCGCATATTACAGTAATATGGACACTAACAATATGAATAGATATCATATCAATCTTACCTTGTTTGTTAATCAGGAGCCACCAATGCAGACAATACTGACTTAATGAAAGGAAAAAAACAATATAAATACAGCTTTTAAGGAAAGAATGTGACGCTGCGATGTATCAGAGCATACTGTGAGATCATCTCAGGCGCTGGATTGGATTGTAAGGCTTCCATTACAGATTGCCAATAAAACTTCCCCATCCCGGCAACCCTTCTCTTAAAATGATTATTTTCTCGTGTATGTTTTATATTTTTTCGTTGAAGTTGTCGTCTTCTTCTTCTATCTCTTTGTTTTTATCCCAGCCAGTGGTTTAACTACAAAATAATGTAAAAAAAGCCCCCCTTATAAATATATATATTAAACTCGTAAAAAAACGACAATCTATTGTATTTACAATACTCGTATTGATTACCTAAATAATTAAACTTTTTCAATGATTTTAGTTTTTTTTTTTCAAGCATAAATGTCATTTATACTCGTATGCACATTTTTGCTTTGTGGCGATGGTATGGTTCCTAACCTAACCTAACCCCATGTATTAGCAGAGAACTGTTTTTATGTATTTTCTTAATACAGATGAGAAATAATTTAAAAAAAATTTTGTTGCATTACTTGCTGACATGAATTTCAAAAATTCAATTTAGAAAAGTATCAATGCTAAAGGTTTTTGTAGAGTGCAAAACTTATGGATTCCTGTCTAATGTGGGCCCCAATCCGCCGCATCGGTGTAGTTATGCCGTTGATCTCAGCCATTTTGAACACTTGACATGAAGATGTAATTTCTGATGACTGAAATCCACATTTTTCACGTGAATGTTAACTTAAACAAAAATACAACCTACAAAATGATAAAATACAATAGACTTGATACCATGAGAATATTAGCTTCATTCATCGTACCGCTGACTAACCATAATGTGCACTAATGTTTGAACTGTCTGTTTGTTTTACCGTCTACATAAACATAATTAACACTTTCATGCTCAAATTAATTATTCTTTATACACAATATGGAATTATAGATACTACCGAAACACATAACACGTTACGTACTTAAGTCAAAACATATGGTTTATATCAAATGTAACTTGAGTGTATGTAATATAAAATAATGAATAAAAAACGTTGAATTAATTCACCTTTATACAATTATTTATAACTATTTCTTCAAAAATATTAATCTTTCAAAATGATGCGATTGACAAATGAGTTTAAAACTAACTGCTCAAATTTCAAACAATTTTTGACTGTCCTCTATGAAGCATGTACAAAAATCAAATAATATAATACATACAATAGTTTGACATTGAAGTGTCAAGTTCGCAATCAATGCGTATACAGAGTGTAACAGACCTTTTCCATAATATTTTATGGGTAAATATATCCGACTAAATTACGAGTCAAAAATGTTCAAGGAATATGTACACATTCTTACCGTTACGGAAAATATCATTGTATGAGAACTGTTACATAACGATTAAAATAATTTATTTCTCTCTTGCCCAATCTATTTTACAACACGGTATAATCGGTTGGGGTGGGGTACTTTCAAGACTAACTGACATCCTTCGAAAACCATCAATATTTCCAACTGCACAGCTGTTTACCTCCTTAAGAAATCTCAGTTTAAATAAAACCTTCAAAAATAACGCATTGTTGCAAATTCACAAAAACCAATTTCCGGAAAAAAATAAGTAACCGACCAAGATCGCGTGGCAACTTGGAAAAACCCAAATTTAAAACTTCTCAATACCATTACGCCTATCGAGGTATAAAGCATTTTAATGCCCTCCTCCTACATAAATTCAAAACAGAAAAAATATATAAATCCTTCAAATCACAAATCAAAAAATTATTAGAAAACTCCGACATCAATTACAAATTATAATTTCTTAAAAAATAGTGTGGCTGTTGGAAATACGGTCATATTTTATTTTTTGTATTCTATATATAATTTAGAATCAATAAAATGTTTCGATTAATCAAAATGATCGTCTAACTACAATTTTTTTTAAATGTTTATAATTCTGACACGGTTGCGATTTGCCACATGCGGTTTGAATATTTTTGACGCTTTTTTAAATACTATGCACTAGGCGTGTTACATCCAGTATAGTAATTTATCATCAGGTACCTATTTTTGTCCTCTTCATCCATGATCGTAAAATCGTAGGTATTTAGTTGTCCAGTCCATTTGACTATCGGAGATGTTTTCCGTTGATTTATTCATTCATGTGTGCAAGCCAGTTTCTAGATAGCCGAAAAGCTTCGCGATAAGCTTTGAAGCTACAAAAATTGCATCACGGTAAAAAATGTTTCATTAGTTAAAAGTAGGGATCATTTACCGTGGCTAGGTAGTCGAATAAATTGAGTTAAACACGTAGCGATTAGATAGCACGATCAAACAAGAAACGTATCGGTAACAGCGTCATCAGCGCGTAGGCTGATCATCAGTAGTAACTATTTACCTTAGTAAAAAAGTTACTAAAGTAAAAAAAAAATTGCGAAAACAGGTTGTTTGATCGTTGGTAAAAAAATTATTTACTTCTCGAAAGTGCATCCCGTAGTAAACTAATTTTACTCTCCGATATCCGATAGTAAAAACGAAGATCGATATTTAAATATGACAAGACTCTTCACAGCTCTTCCAAAAGTCATCAGACACATTGATTCTTTGAAAGTTGCAGTATACAATTAATCATTCAATATTCCGATATGACGAGAGTTCGTCCGATGATGATCTCGTTGTTTAATATACATTAGCACATAACAACGTATGGAACAAGCAGATGAGTTTGTGTATTTGGGAAGTGTGATTGATAGAAACGGAAAGGCTGAGAATGATATCGAAAGGAGGGTGACTGCGGGGAACAAAGTGAACGGCGCTTCGAATGGAATTATATCTAACAGGAATTTGTCAACCGAGGCAAGACTAGCGGTGCACAATGGAGTCCTAGTACCGACACCGATGTATGAAAGTGAGGCCCGGAGCTGGAGCAGAAGAGGAACGAAAGTAGACTGAATGCAGTGGAAATGAGATCACTTAGGCATATATGTGGCAAATGTGTGCAAAACGAAGAAATAAGGAAAGAATGTAAAGCTGATATATAATAGCTGTATAGTGAGTAAGATTAAGAAAGGATCACTTAGGTGGTTTGGTCATATGGAACAGATGAATGAGGAGAGAACGGTAAGAAAGATATATGAGGCAAGTGTCGATGGCACCAGAAATAGAGGACGTCCGCGGAAGACTTGGCACGACCAGGTAAACCAGATAATAGAGGATGGTTCTGTTAGAAGCCTCAACAATCGGCGAGCTTGTATGAGAAGATGTATGAATGTGGATGAGGCGAGAATTGTGTGTTGAGGACAAAGGAGTGTGGCGCTCTATCCTCTCTGCCTTACCCCCCGCGGGGATACGGCGTGATGGTAAATACGTAAGTAAGCACATAATCCGAAAAAACTCACCATCAAAGTGATAGGTTTCGAGCGCAGGAGCGAATAAAGCCATAGACAAACCATAAAATAGAACACATTTCATGATTTATTCGCCTTGTAAAAGAAGTAAAAATAAACATATATGTAACAAAATAAACAGTTAAAATTAATGAAAATAAAACATGACTAGCAGATAAGCAAAGACAATGCACACTTTATTTCAAATTTAATATATATTTACGTACTGTTATTGAATATATAAAAAGAGAAAACATTTCATTAATCATAACCTAGAGATATTAAAAACTTTTTGCACTGCGGTTAGTATTTCTGTACGCATTGCTATTGGTATATACGCTTGAGATTGGCGGGACCGACTTGCAACTATAGATACATACAACTGTTTATTCTGAAAGTTAGACACAAACAGAAAGCATTAAATTAAAAACATTTATTCCGTTTTAATTGCTTTTAATCTGCAGGGGACATTCGAATTCACTCAACAGTTGAACGGAACATTTTTTTATTTAAAATTATTTTAAACTTATTTTATTATACATATATTGTATATACATAACTTATTTAATTATATATATATTTTTTTACACAAAATTATCTAACTCAATAGAGAAATCAATTCTAGTGTTTAAATTGGAAAGTATTTATGTTTTAAAATAATGTAAAGGTAAGATATAAAAATAGAATTAAATTATTAAATACATATACATAAACATAATTAATTTGAACTTGTAATTGCTGTCGGAGTTTTCTAATATGTATTTGATTTGCGATTTGAAGGTTTTATAATTTATTTCTGTTTTGATTTTATATGGGAGGGCATTAAATATCAATGGGCAGACACTTGACGTTTGACGTACAACAGGTGTGATGTGAGGCGCGAGCTAAATATTAGTTCTCGAATCTCTGAAACTAGGCATTAGCGATGGTGAAGTCGTTATTTAAACCGTTATTATGCCTGTGATTGTGTTTGATTTTAAAGATGATCAGAGTAACTGATTATTCGTAATTCTTCGACCAAGTAAACATACAGTTAAATATTTTTATTTATTATCTTTGTTTTATTAAATATTAATCTTAACCACAAAGATAACATTGCTGATTTTAAAAGTATACAGTTAAATCTTAGTTACCAATCATCGTTAAATCGCAGTCGCATAACAGTTTACCATCATTACTCGGTACATATATATACAAGGTGGACTACAAAGAATCTCATGGGAGCGTAATCCTTGACACGTAGATAAGTCTAGAGACAAAAATGTCATCCGTGGACACGATGCGTGACAGTGGCACAAATAGAATTTCCATTTAAAATCCAATACTTAATGAGATCAAGATTATTGATCACATTAAATCTATGCAGTTGGTTATCCAACAGTTCTGGCACAGTTCAGTCAATACACCACCCAGCTTGCTCGACCTTCCGCAATATGAAAATATTTTTACAAGGTGTTCCGGATGAATCAGAGGGAATTGCACAACAAATTAATTTGATGACACGTTGAAGTGTGATTGTCTACGTCGAGGGAAACACATCTACTAGATGCCTTTATTACGCCGAGTCTAATTACAGTGAGAAAATTATGCGGTATCTCTTATTGTAAACAGTGCTAAAACAATGACGTGAATTTAAATATACATAAGACTATTTTTGTCATATCAAATATATTGCATATCCACGTGATGAAAAATGGGCGGCACGAGCAGTAGTAGTCTGAAGTGTGTAACGTAACATGATGCCTTGAAAATAATGTAGTGTAATGTATAAAATAGGTACTTTTCACTGCATAGCGTTTATTGTGATTCAATAATGCTGTACTGAGATCTTTCATTTGAGATATCACTCGATTTGATCAATAGTGAAACTATGGTATAGTGGATTATCAATAATGATTTGTAATGTATGAAATGGGTACTTTTCACTACATGGCGTTTATTGTGATTCAATAATGCTGTACTGAGATCTTTTATTTGAGACATCACTCGATTTGATCAATAGTGAAACTATGGAATAGTGGATTATCAATAGTGATTTGTAATGTATGAAATGGATTGTTAAATTGTGCCACTGATTAGTTTTTATGTTTGTTTATATTAAATATAATAAAATTGTTATGAATGTGCCTGCAGACAAACGTCTAGAAGTATATTTTGTGGGACTAGTTTCATTGCAAAAAAAAAAAAAGTTACTATAGTAACTTTATACCATCGTCCGTGGTAAAAAAATGTTTTCGGGTTGTTCTAATGAAAAGTTTACTATTGTCAAAGTTAATCCCGATTAATAGTGTAAAGCGAATAATCATCGAATATCTGAAAATGTCGTCAAATTTGATTTATTTTAAATGTTCACTTTTGGCAATACATACAATGTTTGCTTTATCTATGGCTTTATTCACCCCTGCATTTCGAAATCTGTCACATTGTTGGCGAAAAATCTTCGGCCAATAAATAGCGAGATCATCATCGGACGAGCTCTCATCACTAAAATAGCGGAATATTGAATGTATAAACGACTTTTGAAACAGCTGTGAAGAGTCCGCCATTTTTAACTAACGATTTACGGTTTTTACCAATCAATGTTGTAGGGTAAAATTAATTTACTACCGAATACACTTTCGATGAGTAAATATTTTTTTACCAACGATTGAACAATTCGTTTTCGCAAAGAAAAAATTACTAAGGTAACTTTTTTTGTTATAGTAAAAATTTACCAATGATCAAACCAACCGGTCCATAGTGTTGCAACACTTAGCATAATAGTCCAGAAAGCTCTACACATAAGGCATATATTCCATTTCTTGTTCAATTAGATAGATTAATTTACAATTGAATCTATTTGATTGCTGCCACTATAAATTGGATAGAATGGAAAGACAATTGAAACATGGGCGATCTTCGAACAGAGCGAGCTAACACTGTACATGAAAATTCAAAATAACTTAAACATAGAAGATAGGGCCATTGCGTATAGAAAATTATATAAAATTTGTTATTGTTACGAATTGCGATATTAATATGGAAAGGAGTTTCGTAATTTTTGTTTTTAATTACTAAGTACTATCATCTAAATTTATCTCCAACTGATACGAATAGAAAATTTGTCGTCAAAATTACTAGCGCTGTAGCATAGTTGGTAATGCACCTTCCCCGGATTGGAAAAAGAGATCCGGGTTCCAATCCCGGTAGCGCTATAACAATATTTTTCGATAAAATTGATTTTATATGTATATCTTAATAATTAATACATTTAATTAGTATTTAAAACATCACAGATCGTCTGTTCTGAATAATTACAACTTCATAATAAGAATGTGTTCCCTTAATAATATAAAATCAGCCAAGTATTGCGAAATGATTGTGAATAATGTTAAATATCGACAAAATCAAAACTCACCGCTAAGTTTTGATTCCAAGATAATTGCACACAAGACAAGTGCATACAAAACAACTGCACACACGGACGACTGCACACTCAGTTTGTTACCCTGCTGTCGTGACATTGAATTAAACATTAAAATATAATGGCCCGTGACCGCTTATGATACGACATTGAGAACGGTACAGAGTTCAGCGCGAAGGTACTTTTTTTTTTCTTCTTTTTTTATTAATATTAAAAATATAATACAATTTCAATAATCAGTGGATATATATATATATATTAACGTTCGTTTCTTCTCTATGAGAGTAAGACTCGTGTATAGAGAAGGAGTATATTCGAGTTAATTTATGTTTCAGTTAGTCTGTGTACATATTTTTTTTTACTTCAGTTACAAATTCATGATAGTCCGTAATTTTTCTAATTGTGATGGGGAGATTGTTAAAAAAGTTGATACCTTGATAAATATATTGATTTTGAGTTGCGGTATATTTTAGTGTTGAGATATCAATTTGATCTCTATATCTTGTAGATCGGAATTCGCTTCTAAAATTTAATTGATTTTTAATTTTGGAAATTTGAATTATTGAATTTTTTTTGTATATGTCTACTATTTTTGGTACTTTAAAATCTGTGAAAAGTTGTATTCTTGGATAGTCTTTTTTTTTTTTTTTTAGAATAATTTTTATTATCATTTTTTGAGTGATTTCTAATTGTGACATTGAAGTTTTATATGCACCTCCCCATCCAATAATACCGTATTGCAAACGTGACTGTACAAACGCGTAATATATTATTTTCAGATATGTAGGTGATAAGATGTTTCTGAGTGTAAAAAATATGTAGGCAGTTTTCCTTATTTTGTTTGTGAGATTAGTAATATGTTCTTTCCATTTGAGATTGTTATCTATTATGATTCCAAGGTACTTGATACAGTCTTTTTCTTCAATTGATGAACATTGGTCACAGGTGTTTTCTCGAGTGCAGAGTATTATATTAATCTACATAATATTTACTATCGTTTTGTGCGTCAACGTGTGGCACTTGTTACTGTGTGCATTTGTCTATGTGTGCACACCTGTCTTGTGTGCGCGGTCATCCCGTGTACAAGTTTTAAGTCCATATGAGCCCGAGTGGTTCATTTTGGTCGACGATGCAATGAAATATGTATAATGTTTTCCGAAGGCCGTATGCATGGATTCGTTCCGCTTCTGAGACATCGAGTTGCGGGCGTAAAGATGCGGCCGGAGCTCAGCACCAACTCTCTGGTGCAAGCGGCGCTCTCATGGAAAGCTGGTACCCTGACCGGAGACTGGCAACGCTTACAGAATACCTACATATACAACAATGGCCGTGACTGAAGTAGTTATATATGTAATATTTATATTTTGTGTGTATATATGTGTGAACTTTTTATATTTTATTTGGTTTTATTTTTCTTTTTCTTTTTCATAGTATTATATTTATTTCATAACTTTAATGTATAACATAATGTATTATCTCTATGGATGGCGAATCGGTTTTAAAAAAAAAACAAAACCTGATCACGCTGGAATAAACACATTAGTATTATAATAGGATGTGGATTAAGGAATGGACAAGGATTACCTGGCGATGGTTTCCATGCTGGCTTCTAAATCTTCCCCGCCGACAAACAGCCCGAAGAAGGTGTGATGCATGATAGCACCAAAAATTCTTTTCCCAAAAATTTTTTGAGTTATACTGAGAATCTGAGCAAAATTAAAGCATCATTAGATATCTTTGTGAACATTAAATTATTAATTAGGTTGTTTCAAAAAAAAAAAAATGTACAATATTTCAATTGTTAATCATTTTGACTGTTCTTTGCATCAATTATTTATCGTAATTTAAACGTAAGAATTAAGCATCACAAACAACACCACTTCTGAAAGAACAGTGCGATTTTGTATACGTAGTAGTCTTATAAATGAAAAGGGTCAAGGAAGTACTGTTTCTATTGAAAAGTAAAAATTATAAAAAAAAATTAAAAAAATAACTATCACTAATCTTGTCGTGACGACAACTTTCACCATTTCAAGCACCTCGTTAATTATTTACAGCAAAAATAAATAATCAGTAATAGAAAGCAACAGAAAATGCCTTTAAAGAAATGCGTATAATCAAATGGCTCTTACTCTGATTAATAAAGTTTATTTATTCTAAATGTTAAAATCAGCCATTATTTTTGTAACAATCTAGTATAATATTGTTACAGTATGTAATCTAAGGTACATACAATTTAATTAATACAATTTAATAGGATAAATGGATATGAAAAATGTTCTAACTACTTTAAATAATAGCCTTCGCTTGAAATGGCATACAAAATTGTTTCTCTGTTTAAAATTTATATTACCAAATAGGTCTATCGATCAGAAAAATGTAATGTTTCCAAATATCCAACTTCCTTCCCAAGAAAATTAGCTTATTTATAGACATACGCGTGTAGCGATTTCGTACTTAATAAATATTTATTTGTCATTTTCTTCTAGTTTCAGTTCTAGTGCAGTATCAATAAATCCAAGTTGGGAAAGCAGAAAAATATTTTGTTGAATTTGTCTGTGTTTTTTTATTTAGGTCCAATATTAACAGGGTTGCAAATTTTTTTATATTTTTTAACAGTCATCATTTAGAGATAGGTTGACAGGCTGGCTAATGAACTTAGCCGATATATCTACCAGGCCGCGTTTTGTTTCGAGATCTCCAGGTTATGATAGATAAAATTGCATAGGAATTTTCCGGATGTTGCATCATGTGACTTTCAAATATTTAATAATAGCAATAAATAGTATTTCCATCAAAATCTACCTAAATTAATGTTATAACAGTACCTAGTATACACTATACGAATACAAATATTGAAAATAGCTGTGCATAATGTAAGTACATTTATTTATATTAAATGCATTTATTTCATTAAATATTAATGGATCAATATTAAACAGTATGATAATAATTGGGAAGCTATGAGAATCGCGCTAAATCCGCAAATAAAATCAGAATAATATATAATTTTGCTTCCTAAAAACTTCTAACGCTGCTCGGCTTAGTGAACGAATAGAATGCACACCCCTGGAGAGTACTTATTATCGAGAAATAATTTTTACTCGATAACTATCCTTGAACCCGATTTCAGCGCGAGTGCAAAAAAGTAATAAAACTGGATATTTACGTATATACGTGATTATTATCATTGACGGCGTATCACGCTAGTTCTGTAACCAATTAGATTAAATATGAATTAAATATATTAATTATAAAGATATACATATAAAATCAATTTTATAAAAAAATATTGTTGTTGCGCCACCGGGATTCGAACCTGGATTTCTTTCCTAACCGGGGAAGGTGCTTTATCCAACTAAGCTACAGCGACAATATTTTTAGCGACAATTTTCGACCCTATATGTTACCTTTTTGATATTAATACATTTAATCGTTCCATCATTTTGACAGAGCCATCTACCTTATTTTTACAGAATCTCAAATACCTTTGAGTAAACTGATAGCAGACGCCAGAATTATCAATTCATTTTTATTAAATTTTTGACATATTTAACATATTTAATTCATATTTAAAATATCACAGACCGTCTGTTCTGAATAATTACAACTTCACAATAAGAATGTGTTCTCCTAAATCCAATTAGATTATTAACACTTGTTTGAATGATTCTAGAGAAGCAATTTAGATGTCACTGAAAATAAATATGTTAGTGGGGGAGGGGGGTGCGAACTAGGGTGTTAGTTATAGGGTGGGTAATAAGTACTTTTTTACTTTAAATATATTCGTTTATGTACATATTTAAGAACTGTGGTGGAACTACAATAGAATATTATTAATCGTGTCAATTTTTGTTTGCCAGTTTTCAGTTCGGTTCATATCTATTTTATGTTGGTTCTCTGTTGTTCAATGTTAAATGATCCAAAGTAATTAATACAACATCAATAATATGTTATTACATCCCGAGACAGAAAACATTAATAAATATACCCCTACATAATTGTTATTTTTGCACGCCCCACCTCATCTCGTATACAGATCGTTGTATTTTGATTTAGAATCTTCAAACATCGTCTGAATTTTATTTTAAATTCAGTTGGTGTTCTTTTGTTTCGTGGTAATATTTATTCCTCGTTGGTGTGTAAGGACACTAAACAATGTTCTTATATTAATATCACACCCCCTGCCGTGATTCTCCCGTGTACCTTTTAACGCTGTTTCGTGACACATTTTACCAGAAATGGGTTAACACATTCTATATTAAAATAATTTCGTTATTAGATAGTTAAGCTTATGTCAATTAAGTTAATAAGTCGAAAAATATTCAAAACATAAGTTAAATACAAATTAAATGTATTAATTAGAAAGAGATACGTGTAAAATCAATTCAATCGATAAATATTGTTGTTGCTACCGGGATTCGAACCTGGACCTCTTTCCAATGCGAAAAAGGTACATTAACCAACAATGCTACAGCAGACAGTACTTTTGACGACGAATTTCCGAACCTATGACGGTTCGACAGAGCCCCTAACAGCCATGAACACACTCGTTACCGACGCTAGGCAACAATAACATGCGACCAGCAGCCATCAGAAAGACAGTATCGCGAGTTCCACTCTTCCAGGAAACGCCTCTGTAACTCGTCGTGTGTAGAGCATTTATTGCGTAACTAATTCATATTTTCCGACCTGGTCAAGTCAGCCCAGAGCGGTATCTCTATGAATAGTTTAACTTCGGCCCGATTACTCATCGCGGTAGCTAACACACGACCGATGCGATCGTTCAGGTGGATGGTCGAAAAAGCGCAAGTGTAAATAATTGATGGCACACCGACTCGGGTATCGGGAGATACAATATCCGACCGCGTGGCAGTATTTTAGGGGACAGCAATAACCGGAAGACTTCGCCGACGAGCTGGCGCAGGCTGAAGGACCGCACTCTTGGCAGGGGACAGGCACCGCATCGCGGACGAGAGCCAAAGATCTCAGACGAGCGACAAGACGAATACTATGAATGTTTCGAGCCACACTGGCGCGCTTCGGTGCCGTGGGTATTATGAATCACTGTTTAAGAAGATAAAATGTGCTTAATAATAATGGCTTTTTTTAATGATCAACATTGCTGAGAATTTTGGCAGCAAATTAAAAAAAAAAAAAAAAACACTTATTTCGGTGTCCTGCCTACTACACTAATAGTTAAGCCAACTTTTATTGCAAAATCGATGAAAAACTCAACACGTACCTATGAAGAGATATTTTTTTAATCATTATTAAATATTTTATAAATAATTGTTCAAAGTGTACACAAAATATTTATGTCACGTGATGGCTTCCAAGTTAGAACCTGCACTAGTTTCTCTCGCATTATATTGTCAATCACACATTGTCAGGTTGGAGGGTCGACCACACTTTGGACGTATGCTCGATCAGAGCTTTTAACGCGTGCTCGAATAAAATAAGACGGCCACTTTTCAATATTTTCTTTATATTAATATTTGGGAAGACTGTATAGCTCGAGTGTAACAAAAGTGTGACTTATTTGACAACATTTTTTTCCTGATTTGAATCCTGAATTCTGCGATCGAGATAAAGGCGAGAAATTGATGCCGAAAAAACATTTCACTGGTGTAAAATATAATACTTCCACACACACAACAATGGGTAAAACAAAAAACAATCTCACCGAAAAGACGAGTTATGATCTCAGAACTTTGAATTTATAAAGTAAAAAGCGTCGACGAAAAATATTTATATAATCTCGCTGCAGTTAAAAGCAAGTAGAATAAAACGCCAGAATATTATCTATCTGATATCATCTGTGTATTCAAAATCACAAAAACTGCGAGTGAATTTTGATTTCAGATAGTCCGTGAATTACCCACCAAACGACGAATAAAATTAGACGTTTTAACAAACTTCAGTAAATCAAATAACAAAAAAAGATTGGGGTGTTTTTTTCAATGAAATACCGCTGACGTGGAAGCCCCACTGCTACCGTTGCTAAGCGACCAGAGGCAATCGGAAGTTTCGGCAGTGACGAGCTCCGCGGCCCGGGAAGCCCAATATCTGAGGGCTAACGGCTAATGAAGAGTTGATGAAGAGCGGCGCTGACGTAATTGTTCTCAACCTATTCAGTTATATATCTCCAATTTTTTTTATAAAAGGAGATAAAAATGATACATCAAAAGACCCGAATGCATACATCCGCGATTCCAAAACTATTCGAATCTGTGTTTCTTAATAAATTTATAATAGATACAAAAAAAGTTATTTCCCCGTCGCCACATGGATTTGTAAGCGGCAAATCAACACAAAAAATTTACTCTTGCACGCATCAATAAAAATATGAAATACGAAAAAAATTAAAAGCTCTGGGTATAAGCAATAACATCTTTAAATGAATCGAAAGCTACCTAACTTCTAGAAAACTTTACGTTAAAATACATAATTATAAATCTTTTCAAATTGAAGTGTCCAGTGAGGTACCACAAGGGTCCCACCTTGGACCTGTTTTATTTTTACTATTCATAAACGACATTGTTGATATTTTTAATGGAGTTCATGTTCTGTTTGCAGATGATCTTAAAATATATAAAGCAATTTCTAACATAAATGACTGTATTACTTAGCAAAATAACATAAGTTTGCTTTATGGTGGTGTGCTAACGAACTACATCTCAAGTTTAAATAGCCAACATGCGTACTTCCTTCGTGTTCAAATAGCCAACATGCGTACTTCCTTCGTGTTCAAATAGCCAACATGCGTACTTCCTTCATGTTCAAATAGCTAACATGCGTACTTGCTTTATGTTCAAATAGCCAACATACGTATTCACTTATCACCGTCTTTTCAGTGCGGCTACCCCTACGTCACGAGTCTAGAACCACTCGACAGCGGTGCTCGGTCGGGCTCGAGAGCGTCGCGGCTGGCCCTCGGCGTCGGTAACGGCGGAAAACGGGCGGCTAACCGGCCGTTGCGGGCCCTCGACATGTTCTGATTAGCGGCGCACTCGGCGGTAGCGAGAAGATAACGAATTTCGACAGAGTGGTTTACAGACGTCACCGTCACTCCAGCTGACTGACTGCTGCGCGATTTTTATCCACATTAATACCTCAAGTGAACTGCCATTTATTTAACGAAAATTCATTTTATTTTTTGTCAATCATTTTCGGAAATCCGTTCAGTTTCATTACCTTGTTATATTCATCTGATTAAGCGTTTCTCCATTTCACGTCTGGCACATTCCTCGGTCTGATGCATCAGTGAAAGCAATAGGGATAACATCACGCATAAAATGTGCCGCAACCCCAAGAATTCAAAAGCAGTGAAAATGGACTACTACAGTAAGATAATAAAATATATGAGCCAAGTCACCGTGTGCAGCATTACATAAAATGACGCAATAGCACGACTAATGAAATAATGTCGGAAAAAAGAGTGTTTTTGATGGGTTTTTTCTCCGTGTATATTTAATATTTTATCATTTTTCTCTTACATTACTTTTTATTGTTATTATCGCGATGGTGACATGTAACTTCTCCATTCATCTGCCTTTTTTGCCAATGCAGATCAAGCCTTTACTCGCAAAACCTCTTCATTTACCATGTATGTCGTGGTCGTCTAACTGGACATCTTCTAGAAGGTGATTTGAAGACTCGACGCTTAAGAAGACATTCTGGCGTCGTTCTGGCATCCGTAACTGGCATATTTCAACGAAAATCGAAAGTTGGACGAATTTAAAGCTTCACATTCTAGCACCAGAAAACAGTTGGAACGAGAATACGAGCGACAGAGATGGGATATGTTCGAGAGGTGCCATTTATTACACAGATCATTTTACATTCTTGAATGGTAATATTTGCCGTTTTGTCAACCGAAAATAGGCACTCGATGGCCTAGCATGACGATTACTGCTACGTTAATAAAATTTAATATGTATAATATTACATCATTGTGGTTTTAAAATAAAATAAATACAATCAATATTTACTATTACAATAACTAATGGGGCTTTCAAATAGGTTTAATCCGAAATCGGTTAACCGATTTTATTTTCTTCAGTGAACCGGTTAGAAAAAAAAATACAACCATGTATGTTCTATTTCGGTATAGTGTTTGGCAGTGGCGTGCAGTTGGTATAGATTTAGGTTATGCTGTTACCAATGACATTATACAATCATTTATAATATATGTATTTTTGTTTAACCAACGTCTTTAGACAAAATAAATCCGTCGTTTATACGACCCCTAACATGTATTTATTTGTAATTTTAGAGTACTATTAATAGTATTTTAAAGTTAAAGTTTTTTTGTAAAAATTAATACTTTCTTACCCATATAAAAAATGTATGGAGGTTTTTAAGAACACTTTCTATGACAATATGATTCATTTATTGTTTGAAAATCTCTTTCACATAATTACTAAAAGAAATAATTATTTATATTAAAGGTTAACGTAGGAAATAGTTTTGCCAATTGCCAATCCAAATCCATGCACCAAATTTAAAGAACAACCATGAAATCAACACGTTAAAAACAGTAAGATAGTAAAATTCGCGAATAAATAAAAGAGGAAGTAGACAATTCATTGATTTGCACGCAGTTATAACCATTTCTAATATTATTCTGTTAAAAAACAGCATAGGTGGCACAATTTCCAAAGTAATGTTAATCAAATTTTTTAATTTATATTTGTTTCCCAGAATTTTTAGTTATGCACAGCTTTTTTGCTTATTGTATGCACTGCACGCCCCTGGGTGTTTGGCTATAGCTTCAAATAAGACATGTTATCTCGCAAGTGTTATTTTTCAAGACTATGTCTCAAGAGAACTCTTATTAGATAGTTCAGTCATTAACTGGAATTCGATAGATAGAGCTATCGATAGTAGAATTAGTGACTCCTCGGTAGAGAAGGCAGAGTTGTTGCCTCACGTGCTGTGGATAATATATAATCTATAATCACACACCGTGAATTTTGTTCACAATGCATAGCAAAACTATTTTAAACACTTGCAAGACACATTGATAGTATAAATGCATAAAAAATTTACGATAGCTAAAATACACCACTAACTCGCTCCTTAACACCCACAATCATCGTGATAAATGAGTATTTTTTGCATGCATAATGTTAGTGTGTGTGTTTTTTTATTATTTCTTTGATACTTTATAATAATAATAATATGTAACTACCTAAAAATGTAAGACTTCCTACAATTAACTATGATATCAGGGATATTAATTATTAATAGACATGAATGGCAATGGTGTTTGTAGATTAAGATATAATTCGGAATTCTATGACTAGAATGGAGAAAGCAAATCAATTAAAATTGTAAGATTACGCTGTCCGAGGTACTTGCGTCGCTTGGAAACCAGGAATACAAATAAGGTTCGGTTCAGTGATCCACAAGGGTGCAGAAAAGTGGGCAGACCTGAGGTGATATGACTCGGGAAAAGGACGGAAGGATTGGATCATATAGATGGAAAAAAATTGAGACAAACCGTGCAGACGGTCAAGTCTCACTCTGGGTTGTAGCGCTGCTGATGACGTGAAGTGCGTAATCTAACTGTACATATTTTTATTATTATTATCTGATTATTCAGTTAACAGTTTGCTCACGGATCAATTAGTGTTGAACGTTAAATAATATTATAGCCGTGCGAAATATATACATATAAAATAAATTTAGCCGAAAAATATTGTTTATGCGCTACCGGGGATTCGAACCTGGATCTCCATTTCCAATCCGGGAAAGTACACTACCATTTGTGTTATAACGCCAGTATTTTTCATGACAAACGTTACATGTTACACTTTTTCAAATTAATACGTCTGTTGTTCCATTATTTTGAAACATCGCAGACCGTCTGTTTCTGAATAATTACAACGTCACAATAAGAATGTGTTCTCCTCAATAATAAAATAATTAATTATCGATTTGAATCGTCGCCCGGTTAATCGATTTTCGACAGTTTAATGAACCAATCAGCGCCGATCGCACGGTGGGAAGGATGACCGAGAACAAGAGACTCCGCGAAGAGGCCGACAAGTGTGCAATCAATGCGAGAGTAATTCTGGTCAAATTAAGAGCATAATCGCGTGGGAGAGTCATCAGTGAGCAGTCACAGTCACCGGGAAACCGAACCGAGTGATTAGTATATCACGGTGACCCTTATCGTTATATTGTAATTATTGTTCAAGTTTATCTATCTTTTTTGTATATATTCTCACGAAAACAGGCGTTTCATCATATTATAGAAATCTGTTGTTTGTATTATGATACGCTAGTAGCACTACATGTAGATTTTATTGCATTAATTTTACGTCTTTCGTAAGGCACATAAGACAAAAAGTAGTTTTTTATTTAATTATTATTATTCGTTCATCTTACAGGTAGCGTTTGAGATGATCTTTCGCCACCCATTACGATCCACAGCATTTCTTGTGCAATCGAACTTTTTACTCTCAAAGTCCTTATAGCAGAACGGTCCATCTAGAGAGACTTGCGTCTCTTGGAATGCACGAAGACAAAGAGCGAGAAGTCGATCTCCGGCGAGATGGAGAGACCTGGTAGAAATAACCGGAACCTACTGTGACAGTTCGCGAAATAGAAGACTAGGGATGCACATCGCCAGAGAGAGAAAGAGAAATGTATATAAGAATTAGATTGAATAAAATATGAAAAACATGAAACAGTTAAGATGCTGTGTCGGAGAAACGGACCATGAAAAATAATTTATTTAATTCTTAACATAATGCATACATAAGCGCTCCTATATATGCTCTAATATAAATAAGATTAAAGTATTTTCTTTTACTGAAACTTATCTTTTACATATTTAGTCAGTTTCATTTTAAATCTATTCAATTTCTCCTCCTTTGTTATGTTTTCTGGCATTTCATTAAAAATCTTCATCGCACTATACATCATCGATTTCTGAGATTTGGCCTTCTTCCTGAATGGCAGTCTCAGTCTATACCGTCCTCTTATACGATGCTCGTGCTCATGTTGATTTGAATCAATTTTTCGTGTAAATTCCGTTGATATTTTCTTATTGAGGATTTTGTAAAAAAATACCATTATATTAAAATATATTTTCTGCTTAAAGGTCATCATATTCAGCCCTGTTTCGAGTATATCTATTTTTTCTGAGTAATAATAGTAATAATCGAGAATATCAGTAGTGCTATCACGAAACACGTTTTGATTTATTTACTTACAAATAATTCTTAATAATATTACAGATTCAATATTTGATAATTTATAATAGTTCATATAATATTTTTCCCACGCGACAAGTCAAGGTGTGTAATTATCTAAATGACATTATTTAATACCTAGTACCTATACGCATTTCAGAATAATTTAATTAGTATCAGGCAAACGAGGTCGCAGAAAGTAAGTGATCATTAATATGGTTTTAATTTCCTTCATTTAGTCATACAGGGAACGAATGTTATATGAATTGTGTACACAGACAGGTGGGAAGTTCATTTTGTTTTCTTTTTAGTTTATTTTAGCTCTAAAAAGTAGTCTGAGAAATAAATAACAACTCACGTAGCAAATTTCGAAGGCTAGTTAAACATTAAACCTGTAGTTTTTAGTCAAAACTAATGTACACAAGAAATTAAGTTCAGAAAGATAGCAGCTAAATATAATACGTAGGATTTTTTCTCCCTCGATGTTCTAATTGTATATGTCTCTTTCTTTCACATGTACTTTTATATTCTATCTCCCTGTTTTTGTATTTATGGTTAGTTTTAGATACGTCCTGACGGAGCTTGAGATAAGCGAAACCGGTTGACGTATAATAAATGTTGTGGTCTCATTCAAAGTGATTGTATTTTATTTTCTAGAAGGAAGACACATTGTTGACCTTAGAGCCCGTGCGCTTTTGTGCTTGTGCGGTAGTTTTAATATACCGTTCATTATCCTCAATTGTCAATTCGTAACATTTTTTTTAAACGATATTTTTAATTTTTCAACAACAAAAAGGGTATTCTGTAACACTTTTTTCTCCTAATTTTGCCACTTCGATATACCCACTCTCATCTATCGAGGTGAGCAAGGAACAAATGAAATAATACATGTAATAATGAATATGTTAAATAAATAAATAAATGAAATTCACAACCGAAAAAAAAATATCTTGACGAGTTTTTCCTTTGTACTTTAATTGTCTTTGTGAAATTATCTTTTAAGCTGGCCATACACGCAAAGGTATACCTTGTTCAGGCCGCCTGTACAGGCAAACTGGCAGGTGTCCCTAACTTAACTTATTGTGTTAATAACAATAATATTTAGAACATAGGTCTGTGATATTTTAAATACTAATTAAATGTATTAATTAGAAAGATATACATATAAAATCAATTTTATCGAAAAATATTATTGTTGCTGCCGGGATTAATTTTTACGTCTCGTGATTACTCGAAGGTATTTGAGATTCCGTAAAAACAAAGTAAACAGCTTTCAAATAATGCAACGATAGATGTATCAATTTGAAAAGTGTAATATATAGGTTAGAAAAATTTGTCGTCAATGCACTGTGTGCTGTAGTATAATCGGTTAATGCACGTTACCCGGATAGGAAGAGATTCAGGTTCGTATACCGGTAGCAACAACAATATTTTTGGATAAAATTGATTTTACATGTATGAATAATGAATATTTAATTAGTTTGTATTTATCATGTTTACTTGTCATATTTACCTGAACAGGTAAACCTGTATACCGTTGCATGTACGGACGGCTTTAATAATCAGTCTATTAAAAATAAAATAAAATACTAGCGCCGTATTTATAGTGGAATTATTTAACATTACAGCGGATTAAATATGCAGTAATTGATAATCAGATATTTATTTTCTATATTTACAATAATTTTCCCCTACGACAGGTGTGTATAACATAATGTGTAATAACCTAAATTACGACGATTATTTTACATGCATTTTAGAATAGTCGGTTCAGGTAAACGAGGTCGCAGAAATAAAACGATCATTAGTATGACTTCCTTTATCAGCACGTACAATACGATGCGTTACATTGTATTATAGTCGAGTTCTTTGAAACACTTTAGATACGAACGAGTAATCGTGAAGTTATTACACGCTTCAATCAAAAGCCGCGAAGTTCACGGGCAAAATGTCAATATATTATCTGTAGTGAGGTAGCTGGTTGTACACGTGGTGTCTGAGTGTCTAGAGCTGTTTTCAAGAGAATTGATAAAAACTGAACGAAGATGTCTATTTAATTTGTACAGCAACAATAAACAGGTGTCATTCGTTTGAATTTCTGCACATAAACGAAATTAATTTGCTGATAAACTGGCCACTCTTTCCGGAGTTTTCTCTCATCAATTCCACATCCCGATATATGACAGACTTAATATGATAAAAAAGCGTACGAATTCTATTTGGAGCGCACAATGGATGAATCCAAATAATCATAAGGGTAATCGTTAAAATAATTCAAAGATCTATTCCCCGCACCCCCTGGTTCTCTAAAAGGAAAGTCTCCAAAAGAACAATATCAAATATCTCTAGAATGAGAATTGGGCATTGCCAGGTAGCCTCACATTTATTCAGATTGAACTTAATAGATTTTCCAATGTGTGAGTGTGATGCTGAGGAGGAAACCCTTGACCATATCTTCTTTTGCCTGTCCATTGCGGATCGCAGGTTTTTTTTTTACAGTAATCTCGCCGATGGTAATTTTCAACTCCCGGTCAACTTGTGTCATCTTCTTTCCCTTAACTGGCCACATTTAATCTATATAATAGCAAACTTTTTAAACGACAATGGTATTGACTTATAATATAATATTTCCTATTCTATCATATTATTGTACTTCTTTCTATGAAATAAAGGGTGGATTGCCTATTTAAAAGAAGAAGAAGAAGATAAAAACTGAACGTGTCGCAAATACAATTGTTTACAATAAGCTCACACGCAATGCGATGTTAGATCAGAATTTGTGTTATCAGATCAGATTTTTTTAACTGCGTTATTGATACGAATAATGGCAGGTACAACATTTCTATTAATGATCAATGCCAATAAATACTTCTTCTTCCTTCTTTGGGAGGCATTGTGGGTCCATCGCCTAGACCAGGGGTCGGCAGACCGCGAATCTTCAACTCCAGCTCATATTTTCATTTACAATCATATTTGATACATGAAATAATTTGCCTGAAACATATGACACAACAAAACAACTAGCATTTGCCATTCTTACAATCTTTGGCTCTACCTACTAATGCGAACAAACATTCCCTTCCGTGAATCAAATAAAAAATAAGTTAAGAGGCAAATTAATTATGCTATTTTAATTTGGGGAGGAGCAGCAAAAACAATATTACAGTCGGCAAAAAGAACACAAAAGACAATTCTTAAGGTAATAAACGGTCGTCCCTTTAGATATACATCAGATATAATATTTAAAGAGTACAATGCCCTAGACATAAGTCAAATCATTATGTTGAGACTCGTCAAATTTTTCCATACCAACAACAACACACCCGAAGCAATAAAACACAACACAAGACGAACAACGCCAGTTCCGAGAGCAACAACGACATTTTATCACAGTACCAACTGGAAACCATTCAACTGCAATAAGAATATACAAATATGGACCCAATATATGATCCAATCGGGTAGAGAGCAATCAGAAGCATGGCTATCCAACATTCTAACATAATCATTATACAGTGCCTACACTAATAATTCACTAGTTCTACAATACTCCCACTACATTAAGTTTAAAAAAAAAATCTTTTTTTTTATCTCTATTTTTATTTCTGTAGAATATTTATCTTAAATACCACCACAGCACGAAAAAAACTGGCTACTTTAACACAGACTTCAGTCTAGCAAAGTAGCCAGGCCACCGCTGTATATATCAGAGGGGGACACAGTAAACTACGAGTATTTATAATCGCAACATAATTGTATCTTATGTTTATCATGTTAACATTATAATATATTCACCTCTGTTACAACAAAAATATGTATGTCAATAAAGTCTAAATAAATAAATTAATCTACGATAATTTACAATCATGCCTTAAATTAGTAACTAGTAGTAGACACAGCAAAGCTCTCGAAAGCGATGCTCGACCAGAGAGCTCCGTGTCTACCCGAGGATTAGCCAGCATCGCACATCCGCTGGTCCATTGGCATTGAAAAAAGACCCGGTACTAAAATGCGCGTCCAAGATCAATTAGTGGTGTCGTGTCAACGGCGAGACGTCGTGTCGGCGAACGGAAAAAATACGTATTTTTATCCTTCTTCCAATCCTCGGAATAATATGTAACTTCTGGTGATTAAAAAAAAAAAAACTAATTTCTTAAAACAGTGTAGATTCACGAGGAACGAAATTACGTTTTGTCGTTACAAATAGAATGTGCGAAAGAATTTCGAGGACTTTTGCAATGAAAAAACAATTTACACATTTTCAGTTGCAAATAGAACATATGAGAGTTCCAAGGACTTTTACCAATGAAAAGACCCTCTGTAGCGAGGGTTCATTCCTGAATGGAAAAAAAAAAAAACTAGTTTCGAGGAGGCCGGAGCGCGGACTGAACTCGTTAAAAGCCGCTTTTTGTCCGCTGATTCATCCATCTTGTGCATGCGGCGTCGTTTTGTCAACAGACTGGATGGTATTGTCGGCACAGTTCATAGCCATTAAATCACCGATGTGACAAATAATACATAAACTGATTCGAACCTGTCTAATTAAATTAATTAAAAATTTTACCTAAAAGCATTTGGAATATACTATAATAATAACTTTGAACGTTGACATATTTCAAATGAGAGTTACCAGGAGGATTGCAGCTGGAATAAGAGAAAATAAATTAAGCCTGAATGCAGTGGAAATGAGATTATTTAGGCGTGTATATGTTGCAAATTCATTTATGGCAGAGAAAAGAATGAAGAAATTAGGAGAGAATCTACAGCTGATCTTGACATAGAGAATAGGATTAAAAAAGGATCGCTTAGTCTTAGAAAACCAGACCCACAAAACGTCTCGCTAGACGTTTGTCTGCAGGTACATTCACATAAATTTAATAACATTTAATATAATCACAGTTTAAACAATTAATTTCATGCTTACAGGTTATTATCGATAAGCCATTTTTTTTACGCATATAAATAGAGAACGTCCGCGGAAGACTCGGCACGACCAGGTAAACTAGACACTGGAAGATGGTCCCGTTAGAAGAACTTGCATGAGAAGATGTACGAATGCGGATGATGCGAAAATTGTGCTCAACACAGAAGAGTTGTGGCGCTCTATCCTCTGCCTACATCCCGGGGAAAGGGAGGGGGGGGGGGGGCTCGCGATAGCAAGTTGGTTAAATATTTAATAAGATGGTATAACATAAAGAAATACATAATGCACAGCCTATTTAGGAATCGCGATCCCTAAAATCACTAATAAGCGTGGGTCGAGAACATTCGAATTTATTATTCCCACGTGGAACAATAAATTACCGAAGATCTTACGCACTTAGGCTAATTTCAAATTTTGAAAGAAAAAAAATACAGCTTTATAAACAAGTATATCGCGACCACTGGACTTTTTTGTTCCAGTGTGTTTACTTTGGTTACTTAAATATATTACTCGTATAAAATATATATTTACTTCTGTACAGAAAATAGTTTTACAAGTTATTTAAATTTAAATTAAATTTGTAATTAAAATAAAGTAGATGGCTCTTTCAAATAATGGAATGATAAATGTATTAATTTGAAAAAGGTGTAACATATAGGTTCGAAAATTTGTCGTCAAAAATAATGTCGCTGTAGCATAGTTGGATAAGGCACCTTCCCCGGTTTGGAAAGAAATTTTTCGATAAAATTGATTTTATATATATAGTTTTCTAATTAATATATTTAATTAGTATTTCAAATATCACAGCCCCATGTTCTGAATAATTACAATTTCACAATAAGTATGTGTTCTAATAAATATCAGATATCTCATAGAGACAAGGCTATTTTGTATTATATTTAATAGAAAATATATTGAAGTATGGAGTAATTACAGGGCTTACGACCTGTCTTCGGCTGGTTTAAGTGATTACTTTATATTATATATATATATATATATAACGTGCATAGTGATGACATATATGCTGTTTTAAAAAAAAGGGAAAAACGAATGATCAAATTTGGTCTAACATATATACAACTTTCAAAAAATTTATAAATGTGGAGATTGAGGGGTGAGAATTGGTGAACGTTATATATATATATATACTTATATACATATAAAGTGATTACTTAAGCCAGCCGAAGACGGGTCATAAGCCCTGTAATTACTCCATACTTCAATATATTTTCCATTACATATAATTAAAAAAATAGCTTTGTTTGAAATCTGTTTTCGACACATTCGATCATCTTCAGTGCTAAAAATAAAAATAAATTTCTTAAATAATTTCTCAACCCGCACACCACAAGCTGAGATCGCACGTGTAATGTTCTCGCTTAAACAGTTTAGCACGCGTCACGTTATCGTAAATATGCGTCAACTCGGCGGTCTGCGAAGAACTAAAAATATTATATGCTACAACTGCATGTGAAATTGTTCTCACATTGAACAGCGGCAGAATCCACCAGCTGGCATAAATCCAACCATTCCCAGAATCCATTATTCTTACGTAGACATTTTCAAGTATTGGATTAAGACAAACAAACGTCACAGCATCCAGCAATTGTCCGATAAGCGTGTCGTCTATCAAAAAAACATCTAAATATGATAAAACACTAGCGGTTCGCATCCGAAGTTGAACTGAAATTTTGATTTATATTAAATAATAACGATTTTTGGAAAATTTGGTCTACACAGGGGGAGGTATATGCTTGTGTTTTTCAAGGGGACCTTAAGAGGAACTATGTAGAATTTGGAGTGTACGGTATTCAAAGTAATATAAAACACTTTTATATCGAAAGGAGGGTGTGGATTGGCCAGAGTGCCTATATTTTACGGGGGGGTTCTAAAATATAACGATGCCAAATTTGTTTTAGATCTGTCAAAGAGTGTAGAATTGAATTGAAGATAACCACAGACAAGAAGATATTCAGTTCTACATATAATATATTAAAAAATATGATATCATAAAAGTGTGAAAATTCGGCTTTTGGCTAGCTTCTACTATCTCCTTAGCTTTCTATAAACATCAAAATGTTGCGATATCAAAAAGGAAAGTCTCCAAAAGAACAATATCAAATATCTCTAGAATAAGAATTGGGCATTGTCAGGTAGCCTCATATTTATTCAGATTGTACGTAATAGATTCTCCAATGTGTGAGTATGGTGCCGAGGAGGAAGCCCTTGACCACACCTTGTGCATTGCGGATCACAGGTTTTTTTAACAGAAATCTCGCCACATTTAATCTATATGATAGCAAATTTTTTGACCAACCATGGTATTGACTTGTAATATAATATTTCCTATTTTATAATATGATTATACTTTTTTCTATAAAATAAAGTTTTAACTTGATTAATGGCACAAACAAATCACTTTTGAAGGGTGGATTGCCTGTTTAAAAGAAGAAAATGTTGCGACGTACAGCTCTGAATAATATCGTTTACCCAATTATGTTTTACGATACACTTTTATGGTGTAAGTTTTTTTTCATTATTCGAATTTGATTTTTCTCTCCTTTTTCGTATTGCATTTCTTAACTATAATGTTATTTTGTATTTCTTCTCAGTCCTACCTCAACAAGAGCTATTTATTGCCTAACGAGCTGAATCAATAAACCCACACGTAACACTTTTTGTTTGGTTTGTAAATAAAATAATCAACCTTTTTTTCAATTTTTCAACGCATAACTAGTTCCTTATTAATTAAACAAGCCGATTATATTGAAGAATATTTCAACGAAAATATGGTTACATATATAAGTTAATTTAAAGGTTTCGTTTGAAAAAAAAACAACAGAAAGTTTTCCGGGAATTCGGAAATAGGAGTTGTATAACAACATGCCGATGATCGTGGTAAAGTATTATAATTATTAGTGGATGTTAACAAAGCCCCCATCCCCATCAGAGTACAGTGGCGTGCCTAATAGGATGTTAATATATTCAACGCCAAATGGCGCGGATCGATGGGCCGCCGTGACAATATTGAAAATGTCGCCATGGCAACAAGAATTGAGTTGAGAAAATAACGTTTCGGCCGAAGTGCGAAGGTCATCCATTACATTTATTTCGCTTTCAGGAGATGTCAAATGAGATCGAGAAAGGTGGAAAAAAACGTGTGTGAAAATTGTGAGGTCCGTGTGTGAAGTCCGGGAGACTGTAAGAAAATGGATCAAGTTGTTACTGCAAGAGTAGTCATGTTAATGAAATGCCAGCTAGCAAGTCCGAATGTAACTCAATGTCGATTAGCACGCTCGGACTGCTCACGTTGACGACCCGTAATAATGTTAAAAATTTAGGTATTTTTTGCAAGAGCCTACTATTTATGTAATATCTGTGCGTTATCGGTTCTCTAGTGGTAGCAATGTCGGCCGCGCAGCTTGTATTAAAACATTTCCACATTTTTTTCAAATGAACGTTATTTCACGACCCTAGACCATAATACTGACTTAAATACACCACCGCATGGCATCCTTATGTTTGGTATTTCGTTTTGAAATATTTCAGTGGTTCGGTGATTCGGACCGGAAAGGTGAAAACCGCTCCCAAAATATTCCGTTCATTTGCAACGCGCTGAAATATTTAACTCCGCGCAGCAACTACAAAACGTCGGTTGTAATTTTCACGATCACTGCAATTAAAAAAAAAAATGTTCCGTTTTCAAATAAACAAAACAGTTTTTATCTCTCGCCGCCGTGGGAAGGATCCGACGGCCGCGCGCCAAGAAATCGAGTCTTGAAACCGAAATAGACCGAATGACCCTTATGTAATACCTACATTTTACAAAAGAATCCAAGGTGCGTTCATCGCCGCCGTGTGGTGGAATGCCAGCTGATTGAGCCCGCTGAACGAAATAATTTACCTTCACACGTTGAGCGATACCGCTGAACGCACTGACTAAGAGTGGCACACCATCATCAATGGCCCAACAGCCGGGTATGGGGCCCGGCCTCATCAATTTTCAGCCCCTTTCGCCACTCCTATCTTCCCCTATTGTCCTTTTCCAGATCGCGATGATACATGATCGTCCTGGGTAATTCATTTTTAGTGTACCGAGAAAATATTATGGAAATAATACGGAAAATTCTTGTACATATAGAATATAGTTTTTTCATGAACTTTAGATTTCAAGAATACGGCGACAGATCGTTACTAACAAAAAATAATAATAAATAAAGTTTTTTTTTTTAAATATCACAGACCGTCTGTTCTGAATAATTACAACTTCACAATAAGAATGTGTTCTCCTAAAAAATAATAAAGTTGTATCAATGTGTCCAAAAATTTAATAAAAATGAATTGATAATTCTGGCGTCTGCTATCAGATTTACTCAAAGGTATTTTGAGATTCTGTAAAAATAAGGTAGATGGCTCTGTCAAATGATGGATCGATTAAATGTATTAATATCAAAAAGATAACATATAGGGTCGAAAAATTGTCGCTAAAAATAATGTCGCTGTAGCTTAGTTGGATAAAGCACCTCCCCCGGTTAGGGAAGAGATCCAGGTTCGAATCCCGGTGGCGCAACAACAATATTTTTCGATAAAATTGATTTTATATGTATATCTTTATAATTAATATATTTAATTCATATTTATAAATAAAGTTATAAACCGTTAAATTTACAAGACATTATTTCATTTCTAAAACGCTTCGTATTCATATAAACAACGGACCCCGGTTCGCACCCTGATGGTAATCAAATATTTTTCGGTACGTCGTTTTAATTGATTAATCTAATTTGTTTTAATTTTATAAAGCTTCCGTAACTGATGCGCTACTAATAGTACTCTCGTCGCGCGACACTTTTTATTTTCACAGTTGACAACCAGCACGAATCATCAGCCGCCGAGACCGACGAGAAAAACCTACCTGTTGAGGCGGGTCAAGGGAAATAATATCATTCGAGTTGGTCATTAAATCGGCCGACACTCTTCACGTAAATACGTTAATAAATCGATCGAAAGGGAGGGGAATATTTTTGTTTATATTTATCTACATTATTATTAGACAGACAGACATTTACATTACATTGCTGCAATCTTAGATTATTTGGCCGATGTAAACAAAATTTTGCATAGTTACTCTTTAGGACAATGCCCAAAACATCGATACCTTCCGCCCACCTCCTGGACCCACCCACATCCACACACTCATATATAAAGGCGTATTCATAATAATATGACGCTTCCCTTTAATATGATCTTTGAATTTCTGAATGTAGCGGCTTAAGTACTTGCTTAAACGGCCAGGTCTGTGACTCCTGTCATAGATAAGAAAAGCATCCCGTCATCTCAGCTATATCTCATAGTCGTATCGCGTCGCACTCTATGGTTTCTTTCATTATCTACGTCACTGTCAAATGTGACATGAATGTTTTGCTCGTATTTTTCAAGAATGTCTTTAATTCCGCATTGAAATATAGATTTTACTAAGACTCTGACCGCACAGCGGCCACAATAGCCGCCCGCAAGGCCTAGCAGCAAGCAATCGGCGATAACAATGCGTACTCAAACTCCATCCAAATTTTGTTCAGTTGCACTCTAGAATCCTGAGAAAAATATAGTAACTCTATCCCACTCCCCCGTGCTTCCCATCGTCCTCTTACCTGGATCAAATTTTACATACATCGATACTCTTTAGAGCCTGCACAAAACAAATGTATTTTTATATAAAATAAAACATTATATGTAATGTCAATGAAACCAGTAGAAATATTATTTAGGTGTATTAGTTTCTTAGTTTTTCAACCATTTTATCTTGTTCATCAATATAAAATTTCGACAACGTTCAATTAAATTCCATATTGTGGCTCCTTGATAACCAGATTTTTTTTATTTTAATTAATATTAAAAACATAATACAATTTGAATAATCAGTGGATATATATATTTTAACATTTGTTTCGTGACTCGTGTATAGAGAAGGAGTATATACGAGTTAATTTATGTTTCAGTTAGTCTGTGTACATTTTTTTTTTACTTCAGTTACAAATTTATGATAGTCCGTAATTTTTCTAATTGTGATGGGGAAATTGTTAAAAAATTTGATGCCTTGAATATTCAACATTCTTTCAGAGTTTTATTACTAACGTTTCAAGAATACTCGACATTTTTTAGAGCTCTCTCTCTCTCTCTCTAATTGTAGAAAAAAAATGTAGGACAAATGTCGCTACAAGATTATAAAATATGAAACACATTCACACATACTTTAGATTTATTATATTTTGCTACTGATTGAAAAGTTAAATAATGTATATTGACAAATTCGGTCTCTTCGGAGACTAATATTCTCCGTAGCGTAAAATTGTGAACCGAGAAGGCAACGCGCCATAATTCTATTGTCTATTCAATTATCACCACTTTGAACTGCCGTTAATCATTTATTATGCTGATGCCGCAAGATATTCAAGAAACGCTGATTCAGTTTCATTCACGTTTCACGAGTAAATATTTCGCTGAAAGGGTATTTGAATCGATTTTAATTAATTTAAAATTCTACTGTAATTAATTAATACACGAATAACTCTTCAAAATGGCGGAAGGCCGTTTCATTTAAGAACCAAGGGCGGCGAGTCAACACATTTCAACAACATTCTAAATAAAATATTCCTTTTTTCAGTACCGCATGACATCAAGCGCGGTAACATCGAGCGCGATTGGCGTAGCGGGCCGGCCGGGCGTGTCGCCAGGCGTTCCGCTACACGTGTCACTTCTCTATCGGACACCATCGAGACGACAATCAATTTTTGATTGGATACATGCAAGGGCCCAGTGGAGAGAACCTCTGTATACCGAGAATAGCGAAAATTATAATAATGAACGTTATCCTTATGTTTATTTATAAATGCAAACAAATAATTATTAAACAAACTTGATTAAAACTTTAATCTAACAATTTACGAGGTTTAAGTTCGAATCAAATCATTTATTGTTATTGTTGCTACCGGGATTCGAACCTGGATATTTTTCTATAAAATTGATTTTATGTGTATATTTTATTAATTAATACATTCAATTTGTATTTAAAATATCAGACCGTCTGTTCTGAATAATTACAACTTGACAATAAGAATGTATTCTCCTTAATAATAAACATATATTTAGCGCAAAAAAATACATTTACAGTAATAGGGAAAAGATTGACAAAAAATTGATAAAAGCTATCCCGCTACTTGACGACACATGGCAGCATACAAAATTGAGTACTTAGATAAAACACGAGTATAAACAATTAAAGTAGTCAATGATATAACAGCTTCATGCAGGCGCAATTTGACGTCACAACAAAAGTAAACAATGAATCTATGCGCGCCCAAATAACAACTAGTCTACTATACAAATCAAGGCAATTAGTATAACTGAGCCAATGTACTATTAACTCAATTCGTTAATCTATCTTTTCATCCTGTCATAAACGTGTGCCATGATATAATAGAAAACTAGTATAGCGGGCGGGACAACGAATAAAGTGTTCCAAAACTGCAATTTTAACCACTTGTTTCTTCAAACTGTGTCTCAACAATGCATTCGTCACGGCACGACTTTCAGTCTCTCAATATTAACAGCTGTAATCCTCCGCACTGAAGAGATTCCGAGTGGGCTACAGCTATGATACGAGGTGGTGCGGATATTCAGGCCTATTCTCAAAATTGCAATATTGAAATGGAGGTGATTGTTACACCAACCCTCAAAAATAGACAGTATGTAAATTAACGTCCGTGTTATATTTGAATGAGAGAGAGGGAGAGAGAGTGAGGGAGATAAACGTATCATAATCTGTCAAAACATAAAAATGGCAACAGGATTGGCCGTGATTCTTCACTACGACGCTGCGGATGAGGAAATCAATAGGTAATTTATGAACAAACCTTTTTCTGTGAACTTTGAATACTGTATTAGTACTTATTTTAACCAAAAACTTATATTTTTAGTCGAAACTCGAGAATGGAAAGACGTCGTTTGCGTGATTTGTGCGGTATATTTGTACTTTATCAAGGCGGTATAGTTGTAAAAATTGCCCATTTGGAGTTTCCATCGGGTTGCATCATCCGCAGCGTCGTAGTGAAGAATCACGGCCAATACTGTTGCCATTTTTATGTTTTGACAGATTATGGTACGTTTATCTCCCTCACTCTCTCTCATTCAAATATAACACGGACGTTGATTTACATACTGTCTATTTTTGAGGGTTGGTGCAACAATCACCTTCATTTCAATATTGCATTTTTGAGAATAGGCCTGATTATCACGAGGTTTGGCGCTGCGGACAGTTACCAAAGCGGTGACCGGTATCGGCGGTCCGGTGGGCGAGTAATTGCGATCCAATTGTGGTGAGCCCAGCTGGGGGACCCATTATTTCAGACGCGGCGGTCGCTAGCGCACTCTCGAAAACTGCGACTCTTCTTTTCGTACTCGGTTACGCGTTATTTTTTATTTTAATGTTTAACGTTTCTGCATTCCGTGAATAATATTATAATTATTCTGATGATTGAATCGAGCCGTTGTCCGGAGAAAGGAGAGATCGTACACCGTGCCCAGAGAGTACCGAGACCTCGATTTTAATCATATATCGTACAAATGGTGCGCCGCCCGGCGTCGATTCAGATTCGGTTATAATTTAAAATAGATCGATGTAATGTTGTTGGTTTTTAAACCAAAGCTTTTTTTTATCGTAGAATATTATGTATTTATTTTTGAAACTATTTTACAACTCATTAATTTGTTAATACCAATTAAATGTATCAATTAGAAAGATACACAGGAAAATTTTATTTATCGAAAAAATATTTTTGTTGCTACCGGGGTATGGTACATTTAATTTGTATTAAAATACCACGGAACGATGTTCTGAAAGAATTGCAATTTCACAATAATAATGTGTTCTCCTTAAGGGAGCCGATTAAAAAAATAATAAAAAAACACACATTAATAGGATCGATATAAATATTATTTAATAAGAAATTGTTATGTTTTTGATAAAAAAAAATTACGTACTGCAAATTGAATGGTTTATAACTCTTAATAATTTTTAACATTTTACAAATTTGTTTAAATGCAGTTTTGTCTCCGTGATCTTGGCTTCAAGATAATAAGAAAATATATTTCGTATATGTAAGAATTTTCTATATTAATGCCATTTTATGGCACGCGGTCTTTCTTATAATGCTTGTATTTTCTTAATTATGACAAATAACATTGAGTTTATTAGTTTTACATTAGTGTAAAATTTTTATCTAAGTAATAATTTAAAAAAAAAGTCTAATCTATTTTTTAAATTATTTTTATAACGGAAGCCTTAACATTAATTGTTGCTCGCAATTGTTTTGCGCGGTCTTACGGAATAATGATGTATGCATAATTTAGTCCAGACAGGGAAGGGTGAGATGTCCGAGGGGCGAGGTGGGATAACTATTTTTAGGGTCCTAGAGTACAACTGAGCAAAATTCGGACGGATTGGAGTGACCAGAAAAAGTTTTTTTTTTTTTATTTGGATCGGGTTAATAGAATTGTATAAAGAACAGAAAGAAATACATATATAGATGTAATATAATCTGACGTATTCACTTATTTTTTCATAAAACAGTGGCGATCCAAGTATGTAGAAAAAAAAACAAATACACACATATAAATAATTCAATTTTTTCTAATTGACATTCATTAGTTACATTTTTTGTAAGCGAGTATTTTTCTGAATACAATCCAGATATCGCTACCGTATATAAGGATCGGAAGAATGTAACGGTCAAAGACACTTCTCTTAAAAGAGACAAAAAAACATGTGGGTTAGGGCACAGACCGAGGTGAAGGATGTCATTATCACTAATAAAAAGCGTAAATACTAATGGTCGAGCCATATTCAAGATATACAGATATCTAATATATATATTCGATGGGTGAGACAAAAAATCGAGACCAAAAAAAACACCCAGTGTTGTCGAAGAGTAGACGAATTATGAGAGCAGTGGGAGCGACATGGAAAAATTGGCATGGGACCAAAAATAGATCCAGTCATGGAGACATCTTCATTCAGCAGTGATTTAACAGTGGTCGATGATGATACAAATAATTATATTACTTTTTTCCTCTGCCTCCACGTTGATTTTTTTTTTTGTAATTTTTTGCTTGTTTCCGGGGTGCATGAAAAATTGCCACTGAGTAATAAGATATATTACAAACCTAAAAGCTAAACCTAGCACAGAACTAATTTATGCACTTTTACTTATCGAGTATTGCTAAACGAAGTGGGGGCAATTCCCACTTATTTACTTATGTCCTCATTTTTCATCAATCTCGCAAATTTACATAACCTCAATAAATACTATCTTAACTAGGAAAATCGCAGGTTCATATTTATTAATTTTTTTAACAATCTCCCCATCACAATTAGAAAAATTACAGACTACTGTAAATTTGTATCTGAAGTCAAAAAATATGTATACAAACTAACAGGCGTATAAATGATACACTCTCGTATATACTCCTTCTCTATACACGAGTCTTACTCTCATAGAGAAGAAATAAATGTTAAAATCTTACTGATTATTTTATAAATGTATTAAATCATTATATGTCTATCCATCCAACACTGTGTGTATTATAAATTAGATAGTACCGATTATATAATTAATAATGGTAGGTATAATTTTCTAACTAGCTTTGTAAACTGCAACAGTAATATCAGTTATGTTTCATAAAAGTCAGTATGAAATATGCACTCGCATATTGTTTTGAAGAATTAATACTGGAGTCGACGTCTCGTCGTGCATGCATGCATATGTACTCGAATCAAATCTGATTTGAATAAAATACGACCGATAGAAATAACGTACGAGTTCGTCCAGACAAGTTGAGATAGATAGGCGAGAAAATTTGGTAATCTGTCCGCCATTTTTGTTGCTAGGACATAACCTCAAACCTCTTCCTGTCACCCGACGGCGCGTATTCACCCAGCTGTGCTGTTTCGCTATTCATACTTGTGCCAATTCCGTGTCGTAATAATATTATTCTTCTCCCGCGAATCAGATCGATGGTCGCCGGTGTGCGCGCGCAGGCCCATCATGGCGGCTCATTAAATCCGTTCGCGACAAGACAGACAGAAAGGCGAATTAATGACTGGGAACAATTGATTTGTCAGCTTTGAACTATTGCGAAACATGTCTGCGTTATTTATCGTAATGCTGGTGGGGTGAAAATGTCTGAAAAATTGCACGACATTCGCGATTAAATGAACCAAATTCGACAGAGATCAATGACAGCAGTTTGGCTATGTATATATTTTACTTTATAAATGAGATTATGCAACTTTTACCTTCATATTGTTCTCGACGAGGAACTCGATGGAGCATATCTGGTATACGAAGTACGCCCTCAGCAGCTCGCTGGTGGTCTTGCTCTTGAAAGCCGCTACATGGTTGTCAAAACTCAGGTCGAGGGGATCCCTGGGGCCGACGGCTTTGGCGGGAGGGACGGTGGATTTGAAACTGCACTGATCGATGCGGTGGACGATGGCACTGCACAGGCGGGCATCATTCACGACGCGGCCGTATTTACCCGGCAGATTCCCGGCCACTCCGAGGCGAATCAACGACTGCAGGATAGCCATTCTGGGGAGGATTCACGGGGTAATGTGTCCAAGTTCAGCCCTTCGACGGGAGGCTGAAAAATCCGAGTGTCGGGCCGTGGTTGCTAAGCAGCGGGAGCGACCGGACCACAAGACCGGCGGAGCGCGACTGTCCGAATGTGACTGAATAATCGCCGACGGCGCAAGTCTACGCGGCGAAAAGATCGAACCGGTGTAGTACCCGACCTACCTATGTCCCGTATATATAACACCCGCAGAAATAGATTACGACACACTTCACGGCACTCCACAACTGGTTTGCCGTTATCACATCATTTGTAATTGGATTTTCACACGCGTTATCAGTCGGAAAATCGGATGACAGCTCCACGAACGCCTTCGGGAAAACAAAAGATGCACAATTCGAATCCGGTGTGGAAATGGTGAAACGCGTCGTGATTGGCCGCTGCAAAGGTGTGTCCTGTGCGGCGCTTCCGATTGGTCGCGACGGAAATGTCAAAGCTGGCGATGTTGAATACGTAACGCGTCACGTGTTTACAACTATTCCGGGAATCCGCGCTTTTTTCCTCTTTGCATAACCGCTTGGAAACATTCAGACATTTGAGATGAGATATTTTAAAGCAATCGAAAAAAACCCGTACGGAATTATTTCTCGACTGGCCGAACGAGTGTGTATATATGTATGCACAGGGCCAACTATATAAATATGTGCCTGTGGAATAGCACATGTGCAAAGACCAATCAATGCTGCACTTTTGTAATGTGCGCGTTGTTTTACTGTCGCTAGGGGCCTCACCCCTCGCGGCCCTGCGGCTCAATCTCAATAGCTGTTGTATAATACAAATAGATAAATAATTACCAATTAAATTAACGTTTCACCATTTCACCGCAGAAAAATAATATAAATATTAATGTGATGAAAGAGTCGTGTTTTTAATAATAACAATCAATTCAATGATCGCTCGTTTACTCAATACAAGTATTTCAATTCTATAAAATTGTAATGTCTGTGGATTGATGATCGAGTGACAGGCGCATGCACCTTGGGATCAAACGTGAGCGTTATGTGCGTAGTGCGTAATATTGTCGGTCGGGAATAAATATTGTAAATTATCACATTGTACAGACAGCGTATTATTTTCGTCATCACATCCAACCCCGACAAAGGACGCATCTGGTAGATCATCATCAGTACCGACAAACCGTAACAAAATGGCGCCGGCGGCATAAGAAAATATATATTCATTGCTCATTTGTTTTCAAACCTTTGAAATTGAACATGGAATGTATAATATGTGAAAACATTAGGTATAAGCGTCAAAGACAAGATATTGATGAATGTTAACTTATAACTTATAGGTAGAATACAAACGATAGTGTTGTGGTACGGCTGAATAAATAAAATATGTAGTTAAAACAATAAAAATCCAAAAACTTTAATATCACAAGTATCAGGTCCAATATGGGATCCTAGAAGACGTACACATTATGGCTGAAGAACAGTTTGGCCAGTTTGTATTACAGGCTGCAGTAAACAATGTGATATGAGTGGCAATATTATAGCCAACGTCCGTTGCACGAGATGACGAAAAATGTCATTGCAATGATTGCAATTGATCACAATATACTATAAGTGGCCTTTTTGTTTATAAAGTAGAATCTACACACAAAAACTGTATGAGGTTTTTTTCAACACTAGACTAATACAGCGAGGCTGATATTACGAATATAATTCTAAAGGCATGGCCGCCCGCAGGATCTAATGACCGCAATCGGCGGCCGATTGTTTTCTGCTAGTTAAGGTTGTATTACAGCGATGAGGAAGGCAAAAGGGAAACCACCTCATTACCCCTCCCCAAGATAATCATGATTCGGCTAATGATAATAGCCGACGTCCATTAAACGGATAAGGCACGACAGATATATGAAGTTAATAATAAATCAAATAACTGGCAATGCTATACTACATGTGTAGTGCCTAATTCCAAAATAATTTAAGTTAAATGTGCAATTTTATAGAACATATTGTTTTTTGCAAAAGCCACTTAAATCCATTGATTTTGCATGTTTAAAATCAGGGTTAGTTCCAAAATACCACAAAGTAGACAGAGTATAAGTTGCTATTTCCCCTAAAATTAAATCAACCAATCACAACGCTTGTTGATGATCTAAAATCCAGTATGGCTGCCAGAAAGACATGTACGGAAAAAAATACATTACAGAAATGTCTCTTTAAAAAATGTCGATGTAAAAACAAACATTTTGTATATTTGCTTTCAAAATATACGTTTTCATACATAACTCGAAAACACAGTCATTTTAGGGGTTTTGGAATTAGGCGCTACATATATATTGCGTGTAACGTACCTAATAGAATCTGGAATTTTGTTCTTTCAAATCGCAACATTTTTCGGTGGCACTTGAAGGGTTTTTAATATACTTTGCGAAGAGCTTCGATGTAACACTCATGTCAGGAGGCTTAACGTCTAGACAGACCAGATCTATAGAGGGCAATTCCTAATCCTCCAGCGGGTAAAAACAAATAACGTTGTATTTTATTGAAATTAATATTTTTTCTTCATGATTCAAAGAAAAAAGGTGTTACGTAACCACTTCTGCATAAATATGTTTTTATGGATTGCCAGGATCACCTACAAAAACAGATCGTTGTACTTTATTTCGGTTTCTTCAAGCATCGTTTGAATTTTATTTCGTGTTGGGATAGCATTCTATTTGTTTTGTAGAAAACAAAAACTATAAAATTGAGAACATTTAGTAACACACGAGTTATTTCAAAATATAATATAATTAATTATAATTCTTAATGTAATTTTTTTTGCACAACATTTAGCTAATCACAAATCATCAAAACACCCCATATTGCATAATCTACTGGGTTTAATCGGGGCTGTTCGGTGGCCCCAATGCTGCTCGATGAAATTACATTTTCAAACAAATAAAGTTGATTGTATTTATGGCTGTCGTGAGATGGAGCTCTGTCTGCTGTATTGTTAGTATTACTTCAGGATTTGTTTTGAATCTTGGATCATTTTCCTACGTCACTCAAGTTTTTCAAATCCGCAAATTTTTCATAGATAAGGTCTTCTGCAGTGATTTCTGATGATTGGCTATTGGGAAATGAATAATCAAAGATGGCGACCGGAAAAAAAAAAAAAAAAAGTAAATAGATGAGTAAGTAAATTAGTAAACTATTTAAGCTATTGTTGATGTAGTTAAACTAATTTTGATGTAATTATATCACATTTTACGAAATGTTCTCACTTTTTTGGGCCACCCTGTACATTATCGCGTGTACTCTCTACGACCGGACGTATTTTGTCCTCGTTGGTGTCTATAAATATACTAAATGCTCGTAATAACATTCTTATATATTACACCCCATGCGCGATCCTCCTATGAAATGTTATGCACTTTTTTTAATCCAATTTTGTGATACATTGCACCCGAGATGCATTCGAAAATATATTTTATATTAAAATATTATAAAAGTAATACATTATACGCTCAAGTATCTTATTTATTAAACATTGATGTATAATACAGTAAAGTATCAATAAATTTGGAATTAATGTAAAGTTGATCTTAACATAGTGAACTGGTAAAAAGGAAATTTCGGGTGGTTTAGTTAGGAGCGAATGAATGAAAATAGGGTATAAACGATATATTACTGGAGTGTTAATGGCACCAGAAATAGAGGCCGTCCGCAGAATACTTAGTGTTCCGAATTCGAAAACACACTTTTGGCACTGGTCTTTTCGATTCAGCCAGCGGACCACTTGTTATTTGACACATTTCGCTCCAAATTCCATCCATACTTTCTTAATCGCTTGTATTTCAGTGTGAATAGTGATCTTGAGTTAGAAGTCGTTACCTTACCGATATTTGTTCGATATGACAATCGCCATAGCATACGGTGTAGCACTTCAGCCTCAGTGTCACACAACCTGTATTTTTGTGATCCTATGCTTTGTAGCAAATGTTGTTTGTAAGGGTGAATTGTGTAATCATGGGTCAGAGAAACTGGTTATCCGCTTCCATTATGTGATTCGGTGGCGACTGCAGGATTCGGAGGCGTCATATACAGTAAGGCGAGCAGCCTTCCGAATCCCCGGTTCCCGAAAAATTTTTACTGGTCACTTCGATAGAGTTCTACCCCTCACGAATATAATCCAATACCACGTTTCCCTATCCCCCCCATACCTTGCGGTGATTCCGATTTACGACTGGAATTGTCGAATTCCATTCCGCAAAACGTGCGACCCAGAGATTGTACAATTCATTTTGATCCTATCGATCTGTTCGAGTTAACTTAGCTTGATCAGGTAAACCAGATACAGGAAGATGGTCCTGATAGAAACCTGCATTAGAAAATGTACGAATATGTGAAATGTAAGTAAGTGATAATATTGATGGAATATTTTATCATTTAATGGTACTAACGCGTCGCATGTAAGGTTCAGGAATTGCCCTTTGGGCGGGGTATGAACATGTTATAATTGTGTTTCTAGCCACCCTGTAGACCGACGCTTCCGCATTATCGATTTCAACTTGGAGTAACGTAGGTAACCAAACATTCTAAAATAAATCGTAATTTTATTTCTTTTAAAATATTTTATAACAAACATTAAGATAATTAATATGTTTTATAATATTTTCCCTGTACCACAAAAACATGGGCTGCCTTTAAGAAATTTAATAAATTAAACTAATTTTACATAATAAACTTTCTAACTGATAAAAATGTTATATTACTTGAACACGCTAAAAAAATTAAAAATCCGCCTTCTAGTTGAAAATAGATGCTTTTATATTTGTAAGCAATACTGAGTTGAAGAAATAAAGTATACAATAATAATACCAGTGGTGACCAATTAGTGTGAGACGTGACGCCGAACCCAAAATGAAGAAAATAAACCTTATATGATAAAATGTATGAACCTACAGTAGTCAATAGAACTTGCAGAATAAAATTAAACCCAAAATTAAGCAAAAAAGAAATTGTAAGATTTTGTAGGTCCTAAAAGCTGTGACAGCCATGTTGAAAAATATCCATATAGCAATAGCTCCATATCAGGGAAAAGATGGACTGACTGTGTGGAAGAATACTGGAGCAGAATTAGAAGAACCGGGAACTGGAGAAGAATGGCCAGAGATAGAAGTTAACAGAAGGCAGCTGTGGAGGGGGCCAAATCCAACCTTGAGATGTAGCGTAGTGGAAGAATGTAAAATGTACTCAAGTAGGAATGAAGATTAGCACTTCAAAAACGGAATGGTTGTAGGAAGACACTAGGAGTAGTACATGATCCGCAACTAGAACAGCAGCTAAAGCATGTCGACAAGCTTAAATACATGATTTATTTATTTAGTTCTTAATATAGTGCATACATAAGCACTCCTATATATGTTCTAATATAAACAAAATTAATGTATTTTCTTTTACTAAAACTTATCTTTACATATTTAGTCAGTTTCATTTTAAATCTATTCAATTTATTATGTCATTTCATTAAAAATCTTCATCGCACTATACATCATCGATTTCTGAGATTTGGTCTTCTTCCTGAATAGCAGTCTCAGTCTATTCCATCCTTTTGTACGATGCTCGTGCTCATGTTGATTTGCATCAATTTTTCGTGTAAATTCCGCTGATATTTTCTTATTGAGGATTTTAAAAAAAAATATGATTATATTAAAATATATTTTCTGCTTAAAGGTCATCATATTCAGCCCTGATCCGAGTATATATATTTTTTCTGAGTAATAATAATGTAATCATAATTAAATCCGATATAATCGAGAATATCAGTAGTGCTATCACGAAACACGTTTTGATTTATTTACTTACAAATAATTCTTAATAATATTACAGATTCAATATTTGATAATTTATAATAGTTCATATAGAGAGGGTGAGATTAAGAGTGCTAAGTTTTGAAAAATGAATGATGGAGTGTGCAGTTGTCATTAAAATTTTACTAGAACCTACATTGGCTCACCGCATTCCGAATGAGTAGGCAGATAGAATAAAGCTCAACATATTCCAATTTTTAAATGATTTTTTCATATTTAAAATTTTCATACGGCCTTTCATTATAATTCATTTTTACAATACAACACAATTCGCATTGTTCCGTACAATACGAATCTCATTTATGATACGAATTGTGCAATTTGTGAGAAAGAACTTGTTGGTACAATTAATTCGCAAAATTTATTAGCTGTGCACACTGATATTAATTTATTAACCATAAAAGTATCTGACATTTATATTGTTGTTTTCGGCCTTTTCGTTGTTTTAAGTGATACTTAATTGTGTTATTATTGTAAATTGCGGTATTGAATTGTGGTTGCAAGTTTACTTAAAATTGAATTGAGTAGAATTTATCTTATCTTCAATGAACTCAACATTTTAACTAAAAACATCCTAACCTAAAAACTTAGAATGGATTTCTCTTCGATATCACTTTATGTGTCAGTGGATAACGATCTAAGATGTAAATATTGTCTCGCCAAAAGTGAATTGAACATTTCTGAAGAGTGGCCCGATAAAACAGATTCATCTGTAACACTGTCTGAAACAAATATCTCTATACAAAAAGGAACCGAATCTGTAATTTTTGTAGAAACACACATACTCGTAATAAAACCCGTTGTAGAAGAATTGATATCTTCTCAGTGTTATAGAAATGGCGTTTATAGCAATTTAAGCAAGATAATCGGATGCCATACAAAACATTATGGCCGTGTGACTAATGCGATAGTGTTTAAAGTGTCCATGGCTGATTCCTATGTTATTGATTACGCTTGGTAAGAGATTTTCTTAGCACTTTGGACTATTAGTTATTGTAGAAATTATTAAAATGGAATATGCGAAAGTGACCGACTCCATTTTTCATATCTAACTAGTGTTTTATGAGTGGGTACCTATCTCTTTTACCTTCTGATAAAACAATTAACAGATTTATGAAATATTAGAATTAAATTCTCCATTCAGTAATTTTAATTATTACATAAACTGTTGTACGATAGTTGATCAGTATTTTCCAACTTACGGTATGTAATGATTTTTTATAAAAACACCTCAATTATCTGAATGTTATCCGAGCCAAATGTACTTTTCCATTTTGGTAATATTGCGACAGAAAAACAATTTAAGTATAAGTATTTTTCTTAGTATTGGCATATTATTTTGTACAATGTTATTTTTAGTCCTGTCAAAAATAATCAGTGGTTGTCCGTTTTATCCGAGATAAGCATGGTCCAGATTACCTTATATAATTGGGGTTCTACATGTGATACCATATTGAAATCTTAACAAGACAGTCCACTGTCTCCACAAGAAACTAAAGTTAACATTATAAATTAAAGCAAACACAAGCATAAAATTAATAAATCTCACAAATAATTCTAAATGAGTATTCTTAAACCATGTGAGAATGATTGGCCACATTTTAGTAGGTGAATTCGGCTCAGAATGAACATTTTTTGAATTGAAATCAAACAAGTCCATTTAAGATTGTCAGAAAATTGAAAAATATAATGCTGGTGTTTTGTAAATAGGCAATTATTTCAAAACATTTCACACCTACGACTCTCTTGTCATATGACAGTTCTGTCTTAATGGCGGGGGACTATCTATGTAAATGTATCACAGTGCGCAAACTGACTACTGCATATCGCCATTACAACTTCCGTACGTGTGCACTAGTTCTTATATATAGATCGTATCATTGTTTGATCCCTCCTAAGTATGTATTTCATCCCCGTTCTAGAACTGGTTTCAAGTACTAGTATTTATATATGTTTGCATACCAAATATTGTTACCAACTAAAAGATAATCTTCATTTGTCAATTTTTTTAGTGTTATTAAAATTATTGTTTAATCTGATTAGGCTTAATTAAAATGATATCTTTCTTCTTGTAACTTTAATAAAAATATGCGCAATATTTTGGCATATTTTCACTTTTCATTGTTTGTGTATTCAGTGTCAAATTGTTGAATAGTTGACACTATTATAATAGAATTATTGTGTTTCCAGGGGCTGGCGCCTCTGGAGGCAGTGTCGCCTGGGTCTGGAGAGGGAATGTGCTTCTGCATGGCTCTCGACTCTCGGAGGGGCTTTCTCTGCCCTGGGGGACTATTTTTCTAGATGTGTAAGTACTATTTAAGATCATTGTTTGCATTCATTTGATTTATTTTGTGTCGTATGTAGCAATATGCAAGTTTTCATTGACAGAAAATCTGTTTAGGCATTCTTTCGTTCCCCATGTGGAGAATATCTCCAAGCCAACTTAGCTGAGATCCCAAGCTCTTATAGTCTCGTAATTTTTTTTTTATATACCTCTCGAGTTTTGTTGGAGCTGTCGGTGTTAAATAATAAAACTCAAATTGATATGTGCAAAGCTATTGCTCTCATATTATAATTTATTTATACTCAGCAAAGTGATATGCGCCAGATTTTGCTGAAATCTAAACAAAATATTTTAGTCACCATATGTGTCTATTTAACCATTGCTTTATTACCAAATCCATTGCTAACATGCATGGCACATACCGCATGGACACTCCAGACATTTTCTCAGTACTGAGAATTTTCAGGTGGAATTGAATAGTTATTTTAATCCGTTAGTAAACTATACAAAGGCCGTATATACTACAAAGTAATTAAACAAATCATATTTTAAGACACGAAAAATCAATTTGTAATTTTAACTCGAAATGTTTACTATTCAAGAAAACAAAATTTTATATCAAAATCAACATTTACATTTTGTCATTACAGGCAATGATGGCCCTTCGCATATCGATGCAGCAAATAAAACTATCTGTCATGGGCGGCGATCCAGACGGAGTGGCGCGTGGTTGGCTATTCCTTGCCCTCGCCCTGTCGCAACTTGGTCACGGAAATGCTGCATTTCATCTGCTTCGATTGGCATATGACACGCCATCGTACGACGACCGCCACCGCTGCATGTGTCTCGGTGTGCAAGCCAAACTTAAGTATGACAGAAAAATTCGTCGACAAAACCGACATAAAGGAGTCAGGTCTAGCGGCGATTCTTTAGCTCAAGTGTTGAGGTCTATTACTTTATAACCTCACCGGATGTTGTATATAAATATTAAATTATTAATGTATAATCTTTTTCGAGCTGTGATAAATTTTGTATTCCTCGAAAATTGCTGCGTCAATAATTTTTTTGAACCTGTTGTTAATTAATTTTAGTTCAGACCAATTTAAAACGTGTTTTCACTTTGATGAATATCTGTATTTTCTAGTTAAGTTGAGTACCATAAAGAATTTCACCAGTGTGACTGACTACATGTCTAAATCGGCAATGATAATTGTCACCCTAAGTCTCAGTGGTCCGCTGTGTATTTAAACATGGCTTTTATTGGCCTACCTATATCTATAGAAGTTTTTATCTTGAAGTTATCCAGCAAGGACTGCCATGGTTATGTAGAAAAATCAATTGGCATACCTTACCGACCGCCATGGCATTAAATGTATTAAATCTAACATCTGTTATCAACTGCGGCTTACTTATAACAGGAGCCACAATTTCAATAAGTATGTGGATCCTGCTAATAGTTCTTCAGCTTCCAAACCTGGTTTTATGTAATATCCTTATTAACGCTTATTGATTGAAGCTAAAGGCTATGGTTACCACTACTATAAGTTGCATCACTTAACTTGGATATGTATTTTACCAATATTTGTCTAGAAAATATAAAAAGAAGTCAAATAAAAAAATTTATTAAATGAAACAAGTCTTATACAATGAAAGAATTAAAATGTAATATCATCTCCATGTGTATTGGTATATTGAACAAATGATTTATGCAAAAAATGTTCACCTCATGAAAAACAGTTGGTGTACCGGTTTATGTGAAACAGTTTAATGTGTAAAGAATATATAAGCCTCCTATTCCAGTCATATATATTTTTTTCTTGTAGAATTCTGGCCTCAAAAATTACTAAAGGATATCTCAATATGAGCGGAAAATTAAATTTTTTAATAAAACACAGTTTTTTTTTGAGAAATTACCGAAATTTTGATTTAATCATAAAGTGGAAATTATGTATGGATCAACACATCTGATAAATGCTCTCCTCGGCTTTGCTGGCACATTTGCGTTCTTTTGACGAAATTTTCAATCACGGTTTGGCATAACTGTGGCTGGATTTCAGTGATACAGTGTCTAATCTCCTTCAAGGTTTAGGCGGTCGTGAGCTTGTTGACATAAACTTTTGACCTCAAGAGAAAAAAGTCCAAAGACCTTAAATCGCACGATCTAGACGGCCAATTCTGGTTGCCCAAACGGGAGATTACACGATCAGGGAATGTCTCGTGAAATAATGCCAATGTGGGACATGTGGCACCGTCCTATTGGAACCACATGTCCTCAAGATCCATACCATCTATTTGGGGAACAAAAAACTGGGTTATCACGCCTCGATTCCGTTGGCCATTGATTGTTTGTGTATTCCCGGCAGTGTCTTCGAAGAAAAATGGTGCCTCCAGCCTAAAATTCACGTCAAACAGTGGCACATTTGGGATGCATTTCCTTCTCATGAAATATGTGTGGGTTTTCGTCATTCTAAATGCAGCAATTTTGTTTGTTTACGAAGTCATCAACATGATTTTGTTGGAAAACTCACTGTTCACTTGCTGTTGTTCTATGAACCAATTGACAAACTCTCTTCACTCTGTATGATCTGTAGGCTTGAGTTGTTGAGTCAGTTGGATTTTGTAGGCATGAAGATGCAAATTTTTCGTGAGAATATGCTGCATAGTGGTCCTTGAAATGTTAAATTCTTGAACATTTCGATGCCAACAACTCAATGCCGAACGGATGTTCCCGGACTCTCAGCCACATTCTGGCGAACGGCCGTAATGTTTTCTGCTGAACGATCTAGACGAATACGTGTTGATGGTCTGACATCAGTAATCGCCCCAGTTTCCTCGAATTTTGCGATTATTTTCTTCACAGTTGATGCACTTGGAACATTTTGATTATCAAAAATTGGACGCAATTTGCAAATCGTTTCAGTCAAACTTTCACCATTTTTGAAATAATATTGAACAATAAGAATGCATTGTTGTGTCGAATAGTGATCCATTTTTAATAATGGCAGACTCTCTACCATCAAACTATCAATATAAATATGTCAAAGCACAACAGCAAAAATGGCGCCAAATTATAATTTTACACTTTTGTTGGGACACCTTTAGTAATACTATTAAGTTGAATTAGCAATAAATAAAAAAATGTAGTCAATAAAGATCGGTCCAAGAAATAATATGACTTAATAAGTATACATGCAAATAATTTAAAGGCAATATTCAAAATGTTGTATGTATGTCGTATGATTGTACCATATGTTAAACACAATAAATATTTTTTGTTCATTATTTGAGTCTTTTTATTCATTCCTTATATTATATAATTCATTTTATATATTTTATATATAAATATATATATAAAAAATGAATTGTCTATAGTCTACAATGCTACAACCTTTGACCATTCTATTATATTGCTTAATTACTCTATAAGACACTAAGCAAAACATTAAATGCTGTTTATTGCAAATTTTCCTCATTTGCTTTCCAGGACCCTGAGGAAAATATAATCATTCCACCCCAACCATTTGTACATCTTACCTTCCCCTGGATCAAATTTTGCATAAATCCTTACCCTTTACTAAAGGCACCTTCCTCCGCTACCCGTAACACCCTCCTAAAATCCGAACAATCTGCACATAAGTGTAGTAGAAAAATAAATACAGTTTGCCAATTACATACGTAAGTATACCCAAGTACAAGCAGTTATCGATACACGCACAAGTTACTAATGCGCCAAAACATGCATTTTTTGTGTATACGATGCAATCGTGTAAGTTAGCGGCCATTTTTACATACCTATCAAAAGCATTGTTTTAAACATCAAATGTGTACGTTTTATTATAACGATACGATACAAACATAAAATAAATTGAATTCATACTAAGAAAACATAAGATATATAAGTCACAATTAATTTTAAATAAAAACGTAAACAATATCATATATGTGCGGTCCAGAATCAAAAGCAGACATGTTCACTTTACCTGTTTTCGAGTAAAATGCAAGAAACCTACCACCACAACTGTCACATTTAGAATCATATTGAACATGTCCAGTAACCACCAAATATATGACCAAATACTGTTATCTTATTGGCTGAAAACATATTTGTCTGGTTTTGAATTAATTATTTATCTGACATATCTGCGATTGAAGTAACAAGCAAATTTTAAATGCGTTTTTATACGAAATTCAGCAATATTTGTCTGATTTCAATAGGCTAGTCTTGTAGACATTAATTTGTACATATTTAACTCATAAACCATAAAAACTGGACATGTCTGATTTTGACTGTATATCACACATATGTACATTCTAATTTTCATCAGTGTTCATTATTTTCACATGCGTATGCACTCGAGGTGGATGGTCGAACTTCTGATGAAACGGCTGCAGCTGGATCGTCCACTCTTTTAAAATATGACTTAATGGAAGATTGCATCGTAATTTTTTTTTTTATTAAAAATCTCATAGAATTAAACGCCTCTTTTCACTTTCGCAATTCTCTTCATATTGGAGTCCTGTTCTTCAAACATTGCCAATCTCTCAGAAATTAACTTAAAAGCTGCAACAATTTTCTGCATCGTAAATGTTCTGGATTCAAAGTTTTTCTTGTGTTTCTTCTGTGTTTAAATTTATATTTCTATTAACCTTCTTCAATTTCACAGAATATGAGTCCAACAACTCTTATATCAGCCGAGTCTTATAAGTCAATAACTTTGTATGTTACGTAAATAAAAAAATCTTTAAATTGTGATGTTTCGTTATAGCGAATGTACATAATACCGTATGTACATCTGATAAGAAAAATGACATGAATCTTTTCATCCTGTTTTAAATTAAAAAAAATTTTTAAGTAGAACACATTCTTATTGCAAAGTTACAATTTTTCAGAACATAGGTCTGTGATATTTTTAATACAAATGTTTATTAATTAGAAAGTTAATTAAACATATAATCAATTTATCGAAAAAATATTGTTGTTGCTACCGGGAATCGAAGCTGGATCTCTTCCTATCCGGGGAAATGCATTAACATATTATGCTACACCAATACAGAAAGTTGAGGATAAATTTTCAAATTTATATGTTGAACTTTCAAATTGATACATCTGTCCTTTCATTATTTGAAAGCCATCTTCTATATATTTACGGAATCTCAAACACAGTAATCCGATAGGAGATGCTAGAATTAATTGAAAATTAAATTTTGGAAACATTAATACAACTTATATATTTTTAATAATAAATAATAATGGAACGAGAGATGTATCAAATTGAAAGTGCAAAATATAAGTTTGAAAATTTGTCGTCAACTTACTGTGTTGGTGTAGCATAATCGGTTAATGCATTTCCCCGGATAGGAAGAAATGCAGGTTTGAATCCGAATCAAATTAATTAGAATTATATATGTACAAATTTGTTTTTATACATACATATATCGTTCTAATTAATACTAATTAATTTAAATATTATTATTTACCTGTGTTCTTGAAAGGGAGTAATTTATTTTGTGAATTACTTGTAATAACAATGACACTAACTTATCAGGTAGGTAGAGAGGATTGAGCGCCACACTCTTCTGTCCTGAAGTGCAACTCTCACCTCACTCACATTCATACATATTCCATTGCATGTTCATTGCTTGTTGAGGCTTCTAACAGGACCATCTTCCAGTATCTGGCCTACATGGTCATACCAAGTCTGATGCCATCAACACTCTCATAATATATATTTTTTTACCATTCTTTTGTGCCACACGATTTAACCATTTAATGCATTGACTGCCGATCACATCTGTGGGCGTTATTACGTTATCTTGCCTAAGAGCGGACCATTTCCATATATGTTTATTTGCGTCGATGCGCCGCCTCCGTCCTCTGCAAGTGAAGGATATGTACTTGAGCAATAATATATAATCAGCAATTGTTAATGTCCCAAGAAAAAGCCTTAATCGTGTTCACTATGTTAAAATCAGCTTTATTTTCCTTCAAATTCATTAATCATGAATGGATTTGTCACTTATACACCTGACTGACTGTATTTCCAGTACATTCAGTCTACTGTTCCTCTTTTGCCAGCTCCTGGCTCCACTTCTGTTTACGTGTTTTATTCTCCGATGGGTAGGCCTTGTATTATAGTTTGAATATGTGCATTCCGTTTTTGTAAATTTAAAACAGCAAACAAAAGCGAAACTGCTTCTGTTCAGAGATGTTTTCGGAGTCGATCTTATATCTTAAGGCAGTGATATAAATACATTTTGTATTGTATTTTTTCGGATTATCGGTTGTGCTATAGTTTCGGAAGCTGGCCAGCCGAGTTTTCAGAAGATTCAAGACAGCAGGGAGAGCGACCATCAGTGGAAGAATCGGCGAATGACAGCCCAGTTTTGCAAAGGTTGGTGTCTTTTCATTTACATCGGTTGAATGAATATATTCAACAAACCAATTACCCAGGACTAGCTATTGAAGGTAATTACGGCAACAACTTCCATTCGTACCATGACTCTTTATGTATCGCAGGTCTAGATTAATGGTATGACCTAATCTTTTAATCACATATTTTCCCCAAATAAAATGTTTTTCTGGGTTTGATAATTAATGATCCTAGCAAAAATAATGATTTTCAGTGCGCTATTTTTGTCTTTCAATCCTATCGCGTATATGTACATACTTGTAGATCGGCTGATTTCTAGGTTATTATGCCATTTTTCTTTGCATCTTTAGCTAACAAAAAAACGTTTTTAGATGTTGCATTTTGAATGTTTGTATACATGAAACAGTGTGCAAGTTATTGTAAATAGCATTCAAAAGAGTGTGCTACCATAATAAAAATAATTTTCAGTGAAAGAGGACATTAGAAAATATTGTTTTAGGTACATAAAAAAAAGTGGGTTTCGGAAAAAATGTCACCATGGTAATTCTGAATTCGTAATAAATTAAATTAATTGTGATTGTATAGTTGCGTGTGTGTATGAATGCCGCACCGCCGGAACGTGTGTACGGAGTTATAAAGGGCGATGCACGTCAGGGCGCGGCTCTCGCTCTATGTCTATCTGAATCGACATCCCATCGACTTTATCGTTTGACTTGCACTAGTGATATACCTTGTAAGTTAATTATATCTCCTGTAATAAATGTATAATTGTAGCAAATAGTATTTCTTGGACCTTTACATTGCAAGGTGTGCAAGACATACTTAAGAGACAAGTACGTAAAATTAATTATTATTTTTTATAGGTGAACACATATACTTTCATACTTGTTCATTTTAACCAGGTTTTAGTATATTCATATCCTCTTAGTCTATTCTCCCTATTCTTCTTGCTCCTTTGGCTCGACTGGTTGTTCTTTTGGAAGTTGAGGAGAGGAAGTGTTCTCATGTGATTGTTCGTGTTGAGTCACCACTTCGCACACACCGCTGTGATTTTGTTTTATTGTGAGTTTTTGTGCTGTGTAATTTACTACATTGGGTGAACTTCCGGAGGAGCATCGTGATGGTGTCGTCAACTAGGTGAGTCGAGCTGTCCCTTGGTTTTGTGAGTTCATCCTGATCCGCTGTCGAAGGTCTCCCTCCGCCATCCCCCTATTCCCTCATTCCTCATCCCTATTTCCTATCTAACCCATCCTTCCGATTCCGTCATCATCCACCACTTTTGGTGACCGGCGTGACAACCCAAAAATGAGCAGACATCACCAAAGGTAGATTATCGACAAACATCATCGAAGATTGAACATGATTGGTCAATCTCAACTTGTTATCTAATTGATTGAATAATTAAATCACTCGAATAGCTCGTTCAGATAATATTATGACAAATTTATACACACGCTTTGAATTTCTAATTAGTCATTTATATGACACTTTATATTAACAAGTAGACAAAATACTTGGGATTCAATTCCCTATCAAAGGTAAAAAATGTCAAAACAATTTTTTTTCAAATAAAAAATTTTGGCTCTTGTTAGTTTGATAGTATTGTGTGGCAGGGATAATCCAATTGGAACTGGTATAAAATTTTCCGTTCTAGAACAAACACGGCGGGGGGTCGAGAGGTGTGCAAAGTAAAAGAACAAAAAAAAAAAATTTCCATTTTTTTTACAAAATCGGCTCAAAACGAGAACTTCCGTGCGAGGTAAAAAAAAAGAGGCCAACGGCACGCGGTGTTCCCAAGCGGTCACCCATCCAAGTACTGACCGCGCCCAATGTTGCTTAACTTCGGTGATCGGACGAGAACCGGTGCTTTCAACGTGGTATGGTCGTTGGCAAATTGAATAATTGAGATAATGTATTTAAACATAATACGTTAAATAAATAGAGTGTACCTTCGAACCACGACGTGATTAGAATCGAACTATCGAGGCTGTGAAGTCTTTAGTTAAACAGAAAAACAATAGGTGTCTCCGTTTTGCAGTTCGCTGCCGTCGATAACACTACAAATTTTCCCCTCGATTTTAGGAAGCACAATTTCAAACAAATTATAATGCTTTGGACTTTTTCTGATTTCTAAAAATTATAAAGGAAAACGTAATATATGAAGTTCTTTTTGGTCTCGTCTCTCGCCAACGACCATACCACGTTGAAAGCACCGGTTCTCGTCCGATCACCGAAGTTAAGCAACATTGGGCGCGGTCAGTACTTGGATGGGTGACCGCTTGGGAACACCGCGTGCCGTTGGCCTACATTTTTGTAACTGGTTATCTAAAAAAAAAAAAAAATGTATATAGGTAAAACAGTAAAGGCAGAAATTTTGATATTATAATTAAGGAGCACTGACTATTCACAATTTTCCAATCACCTTTTGGAAACAAATCATTCTTTTGATATTAACAAACCCTATTTTACGTTTGTTTTACCAGCTGTTTGCTTCTAAAATTTGTTCGCTCTTCGCCATAGAGCCAAGAGTGTGTCGGTCGTTTGCATGACGTATACACGCATTTTTCATTCGTACCTATATAATTTGCATGTTTCGTTGTATTATTGTTTTTTTACATGCTGGAATCAGAAAAATAATTCCGTAGTAGATAGTATAGACAACATTAATAATAATGGATAAATTGTATTTTTTTCTTTCACCTCAAGGGCGCTTTAATGGTTAGGAAAGAATTTATGAATAACCCTTGCAGATTTACTTAGATATTGACTCCGACGTAATAACATTGGACGTAGTGGAAACTGATGAAATAATGAATAGTAGCATAAACGAAAACTTGACAGAAGAAGAACCTTCCTACAGAGAAGAAGTGTCTGCTCATCCTATAGACACAGTTACTACAAGGGACGATGCGATGAGGCATATTGAAGGCCTCAAAGCATATTTTACTAGTATTAGCAATGTACTACCACCAATTCATAATATTGAAAGAACTATTTAAAAACAACCAAAAAAATTTTAATACCACTAATTTACAATTTTCCCTCTGTTTAAACTATTTTTTTTTTGGTCCCTTAAAAAATTAAAAATCGATGTTTCACTGTAGTTTCTTTCCAAGACAAACATGTCTTAGAATAAATTCAGTTTTGGTCTTGCGTTCGAGGGTGGCCCTATTGCCGGGCGGCCCTGCGCCCAGCCACCGCCGAACAGCTGGCGGATTTTTTGCGGCCGCCGGCACCCGAACTGCCGGCGGGCGACCCGCAGCCGGCCGGGCACCAGACACCAGTGCGGCATCGGTCGCCAGCGCACCGAGTTCCTCGTCGCGCATCTGCCCCCTGCCATGGAGTCGGAGTCGTTCGACACGGAGTCCTTCATATATGAAATTCAGAATTTTCCGTGCATTTGGGACTACAGGTGCGACGAGTACACTAGTAAAATAATCAAAAATAAAGCATGGACCACACTTTACGAAAAATTTATACCCAATTACGCGGAGAAATCAAACAAGGAGAAACACGAATTCGGTAAGTGTGTGATTCAGTATTTATTGTGCGTCTTTATTATTTACTACTGGTTGTGATGGAGGATTTGTTCCAGGTAGGGAGGTGGGTGACAATTTTCTTCAGGGTCTCAGAGTGCAACTGAGCAAAATTTGATACGGATGGCATTCAATTTAATACACGTTTATGTATATCGATGGGATAGCCAAGGGGAGAGTAAAGATTGCCAATGTTTTGCACAGGGTCCTAAAGAATACTTGTGCAAAATTTGAATGGATGACTTTCAATATAATACGCTTTTTTTATCGTGGGCAGGGGTAGGGGGAAGGAGAAATCTGTTTTTCGCAGAGTCCTAAAGAATAACTATTCAAATTTTGATTAAATAAAGTAGGATTGCTTAGAGAACTAAAAGATATTCAGTTTTAAAAATTACGTACATGTGAAAAGCCGTCAATACGGACAGAAAAAAAAACATATTTTCAAATTTACTCAGAACTGTTGGGAGTTACCCACCTTCTGACGTCGAATTGAATTATCACTGAACACGTGATATGCCTTACGTTACTGAAGCGTGACCGACGTACAAACGGCGAGAATTATTTTACCGACGATTTTGTTTTGCGTAATGTCTTAATGTTTTTTTTTAAATACTTAGTTGATATTTTTACAGGCGTCTCCCTAGTCCTTCAATGAATAAATAAATAAATAATTATCATCATCATCGTTTGGCACTGCGTGCAGGGTGTAGATCTGAGGTCCGACTGCCGTTTCACAGACATCCCTGTCTCGTATATCACTGTCTCTAGCGCAAAAATGAATTATTATATGAAGGAAATGGTATTTTCTGAAACCGATTGGTGTATTAAATATTATTAATAAAGTGGTTAAAAACAAAGTTTTAATTAATCTATATTATTAAAAATCACACTGAAAAATTTGCAACAAATATTAAAAATACGAAAAGTAATTAATAAATCATTTAATTTCAAACTGACAGTTGTATTTCTGTGAGTTAATCAAGATACTAAACCATAGATATATTTTATTTTCGAGTAGAAAATGTTAAAGCTGAATAATTAAAATTCCCTATCGTTATGGAAAAAATCAGATATCAAATATTGTTTTTTTTATCGAATTTTTAGACTAATTTGTGCCATATCTTCTTTATTATCTTTCAGCGATAAAATTCCGGCAAAAAGAATTAAATAATTTATCAGATAGACTGCGAATTTATGTAAAAATCCAATAACCAGATAATAAACTTATATGTCGATCAAAGTCACCGTGTGAATTTAAATGCTCTAATCGACGGAATTTTAATGGAGGAAAATGAGGTAAGATGAAATGTAGGCGACGAAGTACCCGTTCGACTCTCGCCGACTATGAACGACATCACAGCGAAAGGAGCATGTTTGAAATAGTAATATCAAAATTTTCGATATTCAAAGCAAAACTCTTAACTCTTAAGAGATGAACCAAATTTAACGAAACCCATATTATGACACAATATGCGGTTACAGCGCGATGTATCTAAAACAACTAAAATCAGGTTTGTGCGGTTTCTAAAGCATCGATATTTTTCTATACGGTGTGGAATCGTGGACTCTGAAGCCAAGGGAAAGAAGACGACGATGGCTTTGTGATGTTTTGTCTACGCAGACCGTGGATATAGCGAGACACAAATATCTGCATTCTGCAGGAACTACACATCAATGATAGTCTCATCTAATGTGAATACTACAGTTTTTTTGGACATCTTGCGAGAGATTGTTGCTTGGAGAAGCTTGCTGTGGTGGGTCATGTTGAAAGACGGAAAAGAAGATGGCAGCTTGTGGCGAACGCATCCAGCTAATAAACAACTACCACTGGGAGACGTCAGCGCGCATGTTTTCCACCACGTAAATTCAACCAACATTTATATAAAATCATTGTATTTTTAATGAGAACACATTATTATTGTGAATTTTTTTCATAACATACATAGGTCTGTGGTATTTTAATACAAATTAAATGTATCAACCACAGACTAGTAAATGAATCGACATGATATGAAGTGTATATATGTATAGGAGAGGGGTTTTGAACATTTGTTGCGGGACGAGGGGCATTCTACACACATTCTTGGTGGAAATATAAATCTGATAGATTATGACACATTTATGAAAGACGTATTTTTTACATAAATACATATTATATTGTCAGCGTTTAAAGTTTCGTTCCAGTCGAGTCATATTTTTAAAAAAAGTCGCGGAGCTATGTGATTGCGCAAGTGGTACCAAAGTGATCACGTGGGTGACACGAAAATGAAAATATTGGGACAAGGAATTTGCGTTAGTTCGTGTCTACTAGAAAGATATACAGATATATAGATTTAAAAAAATTGAATAATATATATAATTTGAAAGAGCTGCATCATTTTGGTGTGGTGAAATGGTAACACATTTTCCCAGATAGGAAAAGATTCGTGTTCGAATCCCGCTAGCGACTGAAATATTTTTTTTCGATAAATTGATTTTTTCTGTATATCTTTCTTGTTGATGCATTTGTATTAAAATTCACTGTAAATCGATAGTACGCGTTTCTGTTTTAATTATATTTAATGCTTTCTTACACTAACCTATTAACCAATATAGACTCCTCAGTAAAGCTGACTGTTCGTCCATACAACACAATCATGAAATTTACATACAACGCCATTCCCCGATAACTCCGACATGATTAGAACACGCAACCGCGAAGCGCTAAGAAAAGTTAAGTAGTACAATACAAGAGGGTGGAGATTAATGAAGATCGTAGCTGTCAGTCGTAAAGAAGCGGCGTGGAGGAAGAAGATAAATTACGTGAAGACGTTCGAGTTACAATAAAAATAGTCAAATCTAACCACCTTTGAAACAACGATATGACGAATGGATTACGTTTAAGAAACATTAAATTATAGTACGTTCAGAAACACACGACCGACTTTTTGTGGTCAGTATAGTTCGTAATCGTAAAAAGCAGCTGGTTTCTGAAGGTCGTTGATACAGCGACAAACCAATTGCTTTTTACGTATTTTAATATATGTACGTATGAGCACACCTTCCATCACAATAATCATGATCTATGTCGTAATATTTCTTTACAAATGTTTAAACCCCGTCTCGATTGTATGGAACATCATACTCACATTGTAGTGTGAATATTATGTTCCGGGCCGATGTTGTTTTTGAATAACTAATAAATGAAACATAATTTTTAAATTTATTTTCTATTTATTGATTACTTGATTTATTACAATTATGTATAGAATATGACAGTGGCACAAACGTGTGACATTTTAACCATATTTTTCATAACATCCTCGCACACTTCGCGTGTTATTTCAGCCATTTCATTTAGAATAAACTTTTGCTTTCAAGCGGGTACTTAAGAAAATCCAAAAAAATCAGGTGATCGAGGAGGCCAGTCGATATCACCACTTTTTGTCATTATGCGGCCGGGAAAAAATTCCCGCAAAATTTCAAGCGTAGTTCGGGCTGTGTGTGAGATGGCACCATCCTGTTGAAACCATATGTTCACTATTAATGGTTACGGCATTGTCCTTATGTCAGATGCTCCATAATAAATTATAATTTTGAGTAAATAACGGTAAATTGTAGCATGTAAAACACTTAATAAATTTTAGGTAGATTTTGACATAAAATACTACCAGTAATAGAGGGTTTTAAATTATACAACGTTTTTTATTTTTTTATGATTCCATATTTTGAGACGCTCTATAATACCTAATATTCGAAGCCTTCGAGTACAAGTTGCTTAGTATTAGCAATCGTGTATAATTACAATATTTTATTGTCTTGCCCTTGAACGAAATTTAGATTATATATCATTTGCCCTATTTTACTCTTAACGTAGTTTAAAACTCACATTATTTTTAAAATATCTATGACACGTTGATGTTTCTTTACCCTTAACAATGAACTAAATTAACACTTTATGTTACAGGAATCAAGTTACAGCGCAAATGGAAAAGCTTAAGAGACTGTTTTAACCGAGAGATAAACAGGTACAAGAAGGTAAAAAGCGGTTCGGCGGCATCTCGCAAAAGGGAATATATATTTTTCAACCAATTATCATTTCTAACTAGATTAGCCCAGGAAAGAGCTATACATAATAAAGTGAGCAGTTTGGATGAAACAGAAGTACTAGATTTTACAGGAGGTATGAACGAGGAACTGAGCCATCCGCCAGCCACGCAAAAACCGCCACCAGCCAAAAAGAAACGAACGAAGGCACCCAAAGAGGATAAATTAATCGGAGTTCGTTCCAAAGAGTCAGACCAACTAGGAAAAATAATAAATATCCCTCTACTAGACAAATACGAAGAAGACAAACATTTTCTGCTCTCACTGTGCGGTGATTTTAATCAAATATCCAGCGAGTTAAAGATCGACGCCAAATCTGAAATACTATCTGTAATAAAAAAGTTTAAAATACAGTCCAACAGGTATATATTTTCCTCTCAAAACTACTATGCAACACGGCAGTATTATAACAGTGGACATCCTCCGTACAGTTCTGAAGTTTACCTGCCATCTACGTCACATCTTTACAACGCATCTCCTCCCTCACCTGGTGTGGACACTCGTCCTGTGTCTACTGATCCTCAGTCTTCATCGGACTCTCCCAGAATCTATCCAGCGAATTCACCAGTCTCTATAGACTGTTTCACAGATGATGCAAGCCCGATAAAGTGCGAAATATTTGAAAATGTATCCTGAGATTTTGTTCAGAGTGTGATCTTTGCTAAATTGCAGTGTATCTTATTTTTGTAAATAAATTTTGTAATATATAGAAAACTAGCTGACCCGGCGAACTTCGTACCGGCTCAGAATCAATAAATGTTGTATTAACTTATTAGCTGAATTAAATTCAGTTTTTTATTAAGTTAAAATGAATAGTCCAAATTTGATAACCTCACAAAGAGACGATTCGTCGCGGTTTGCGGCACTTTACATAAATCGCGCCACACCATAAACCAATCAAAATACACAGTTCCCGCCATTAGACATGAATCTCGGGTGTGATTGGACCATAAGGGGCCGCGAGCTTCCTCAAAGTGAACATCCTCGAAGGTAACTTACCGTTTGAAAATCACTATCGAAATAGCTATTTGTGCACCTAGCTGGTAATCGCATCTCCGGGGATAAATAGAATTCCACACCAGAATGATTGATCGGAATGAAAACTGAATGAAAATTGGTGAAAACTCGAAAAAAATGCTGATAAATCGCGGAGCACGTCCGCACAGCTAGCTCAATGGTATGCAATGAAAGGACCGCGCAATTGAATCAACTGTCAAAGGATAATGCACACAACGCCATCTACTGGCATTACCGGAACCAGCATACAACGCCATGTTCATTTTTGTCCATGTTTTGTTTCTGTCATGTATCAGAGATGGCGTTGAAAACGGATTCAATTTTTTTGTTATTTTCTTACTTTTCCAATGCGCGAGGAACTTCTCGAGGCCGAGACGAACAAAACAAAAATTCATCGAAATCAGTCAATCAGTTCTCGAGAAAAAATATAAAATGTATGAGAACATGAATTTTTTTCCCGTGATTTTTTCCGATGTTTTAATACTTATTCTGCTATTCGGGGCGGAGACAAATCCATCAAATCAAAGATCATAAAAATCGGTCCAGCCGTTCTTGAGTTATAAATGGTGTAACTAACCCGACTATGTTTTTAATATTTAGATATGTATAACAACCTACATTTATCAAGGTTTTCAAATATGTACGGTGTATAAATATGTAAATATTACTAACTAATGTTTATTCTTGGTTAAATAAATAATTAAATAAGTTTCTTTGGTGTTTTATTGTATCACAACTTGGGTTTGTATTTTATTAGCCAATGTTTAAATCCCGTTTAAGATGGGCGCCAAAAACGTACATAGGATGGTTGATGTGATAAACAACATCAGCTGTACGTCTAGTTTGTATCTGTTTCCAACTTTCTTTCGCGCGACTATTCAAATTTCTATTACAATTTTCCCTACCTTGTCTGTTTAATTAATTTATTTGTTTAGACACATATAATCATTGTACAGTTAAAAAAATAAGACAGTTTGTTACGTATATTTTAAAATTCATTGCCCAACTAGGCAAGCCTGTTTCGGGACAAATTGGACAACAAAATACATTTCACAAAACCAAATAACTCATTGAAGGTAAAATACAATCAAATAGAAAATGAAACGTGAAAATATTTAAAATGAGAGAAGAAAAAATACCAATGTTCAATACAATATGTAAAAGAATGTAAGCGCATACAAGGAAAATGAAAATATATAATGCAGTCAGTACAACACACAAAATGCAGTTATAAGAATTATTTAATAATATAAAACAGTTTACTATCAGTATCTGTTCTTCCTAATTTCAACAATCAATTTGAAACATCCTTTTAAAAGCCACTTTAAGTTCTAATATTATTTACATTATTATATTATATCGTTACTTTATCGAGCTCGCCATTTTTTCTGTTTTTTTACTACATTTTTTATAGAGTCGCTTTTTCCGAACTGGATGGTATTTTAAATTAATGAATAATAATACATGGATAAATAAATGGATGGTCTTCTAAATAATATAAAACAGTTTACTCTCAGTATCTGCTCTTCCTAATTTCAACAACCAAAAAGCCACTTACAGTTCTAATATTATTTACATTATTATATTATATCGTTACTTTATCGAACTCGCCATTTTTTCTGTTTTTTTACTACATTTTTTATAGAGTCGCTTTTTCCGAACTGGATGGTATTTTAAATTAATAAAAATATCACACACAAAAAACTTTTGTATACCCAACGTCAACTGAAACGAACGAAACATCAAAAAAATAACGACGTTCTAATTTTGAAAACCGGTCGGTGACTTTTTGCAGAAGGGATGCTGGATAACAAGTTTGTACCTACTATAAAATGTACAAATCTATAGATTAGCCCGCGAACACTCGTACAATTCATTATTTTCGTTTACAGCGTTAGAACACGTTGGTGAAGTATGCATGTTACTATCTGTATTAATTATTTATTTAAATGAAGAATAAAATAGGTAATAATTCAATAATTCGGTTTCAAGTATTCAAGTCAAACTGTCAAAAATGAGTCACACAAACAAATTTCTCAAAACAATCTGCTCGCTTCTTAACATGTATGCTATTCTGTGCATTATACCCATAAGATTTTATTTCATTTTAAAGTTCTATACCTCTACAAAAAAAAACATATTTTACTTGGTCACTAATTATGGATCCTTACTGAGAGAGTAAGTTTGCCGAAATGAGTGTTATCTTAGGAGACTTTGGAGAGATGCAACTCTCGCCAACAGGTGAGTACTTAACAACATATCTGCACCGCTCAAAACTATAGTCGTGATAAAAGTAATACTCAGTCGTGTGTGTAGTACAATGTTTGGTTGCAGCGGCACAATTACAAAAATTACTACCCAATGTTAAATAGAAAAGAGGGTCACCTATAATATACATTGGCCTCCTATAAAAAAAACGTCCTATAATTTATTGTATATACGGTTGTATAGTGTTTGTTTACACGATATGTTACTTCGATTGGCACCACTGGGTTTTCTGGTTTATAATAACATACATGTGTTTGTGTGATTATTGCCGTCCTTTTTCGGAAGCTAAGAAGACGGTAACCGACAGGCGTCATTTTGATTACATCCCGTGCTTCGATCAGTCCAGCGGTCCAAATAAACCACCAGTGCGCGCTTCGATTGGTCGAAAATTTAATAAAACAATCCAGCTAAAAGAACAACAACATCGGACCAGAAAGGTTAGTGCAGTTCATATATCATATGTGTGCTTATTGTTAATCGGAAACGTGGAAACCAGCTATCGAAGGCATATTTACATAAACAGTGTTCATTTAGTAATTATCAAAATTTTACTTTTTCATTTCATTTTTGTTTTGCGGCGTTGGTTTAGTTCCTAATCTGACGTAAGTACACGTTGTGCGCGATCCGCACTCTCACGGTTCATCAGGTAGAATTCTACGGCGAGGGTCAGTATTTATATTCACATTATTTATCAACTCTTCGAATATTACACTATCTAAGTGACCTCTTATTATACCTGTCCACTATACTACAGTGAGTTGCGAATCTACTTCTAATTTCTCACTATCATAAACAGATTAGCCACGTATGCGCGCTTGGGCGGACTCATTTTCAACGCAATCATTCAATGGATGGATATAAATGAAACAATATTATTACTCTACTAGAGTTTATAAACTCAAGTAGAGTAATAACATTGTTTCATTTATTCAAAGTTAACGCCGATTCTATTAATAATGTAATCATTCAATTTCCATAATTTTATGCCAGTTCCAGGGTACCGTTCCATACGTCATTATCGGTACCGGAGCTAATTGTGCTTTTCGTAATGTTGTGTATTATAGTAATCGAAATGTTGTAAAATGGGAGCTGACGACCAACGGGATGTTTTTTTGCCGCCCATATCGACCGTAAAATATACAACTGCGGTCCGAACCGAGAAACGGAGACGCAGGAAGCCGGGGGGGGTCATGTGGTCGGCGACGGCGTTGCTATAGCAACCGGGACGGTAGCCAGTGCCGAATTAACCGCGCAGGTACAATCATTTTTTCAAAAATTATGTTTAGTGCAATGAACAATATTTTGAAACGGAATAATGGGACCATTCATTTGACAAAACCATAATACCAGAGCAGAAACGAGCAAATTTTTCAAAACGACAATTATTGCTAGTCCGCAGCACGGCTGTCATTCTTCTTCTTCTTTCAAATGGGCAATCCACCCTTCAAGAGTGATTTGTGCCATTAAACAAGTTCAAACATTATTTCATAGACAGCAGTACAACAATATTATTGAATAGGGAATATTGCATTGACATTCAAGAAATTTGCTATTATATAGCTTAAATGTGGCGAGTTGAGGGAAAGAAGATGACACAAGTTAACCGGGAGTTGAAAATTACCATTGACAAGATTATTGTAAAAAAAACCTGTGATCCGCGATGGACAGGCAAAAAATACATGGTCAAGAGCTTAGTCATTAGCATGTGTTATTTTAAATTAAAGATAAAACATATGTTGAAAAAGTAGACCACTCGCAAGAAGGCTACACAAAACGTGGTCTAAAATTTTATAGCATCATTGTATAAAATATGAAAGATGTTCATACAATTTTTTTTCATAGTACAATGAATGCAAATTTTATTTTATTATTTTAAAAAATGTTATTCTTAAGGTATAAATCAAACAAAAACTCATTAAATAATGGTGTAAAGAAAAAACGAATGAAAACTTTGAAATCTAGGAGTCCAACTTTAATCCTGTTTTCAATATTTTTCCCGGATGCTCTAGTTATATAATGATAAAAATACACACCGTATTCAAATCTCAGAAGAATTTAATAATCATTTATAATGATTTACCCTTAAGTAGTATCGAGCTTCACTCCTGCAGGACACATTTTCTTATAACGTTCGTTTAATACAAGAAAGAAATTCACCAAAACATGTCACTGGCACTTTAAGTATTTAAACAAAATGTCTTCATGTTTTTAGTTTGTAAAGATACACTATAAAACTAATCGTATTATATTAGAGCAGCTATATACGGCGTGTTAGTAAGTACACGACGCTTCTATGCCGGATTCAATGATAGAACTGTATTGAATAATTTATATAAAAACAACCACCAAAAAACAGCCAGCTGTCTAACACCAACGACTGCAAAATGTATTTGATATATGGCGCCTCCTATCGACATTGTATATAACTAATTGAACGTGAAACGCGCGAATTATGTACGTACTAAAAATATTATTAAAAAAAACAAAAGAAATAATCGATTGAAGGAAAATATTTCCGAGGTGTTGTTTATTTTAAAATAATTTTTAGGTGCATGTTCACTATGTCATACATATTATTATTTGAATGCGTATTGTACTGTACAGGAATTCATGTTGTATGTCGAATGACCATTTTCGCGTGAAATACGAAACATGGCTCTGATTGTTCTTGATTAGGTACGGAAAAATATATACTATTACACTCTCACTATATATGCCTTTTATTAAAAAATTATTTAAAATTTACTACATATTTATAAAATTAATTGATAATACCTACTCGGCATTAATTTACCGAACTGCAAAGCACATAATGCTATAACAAAAGTAAAACAATACAAAGAATATGTACTAATATATGAGTATGTGCATAAGAATGTAACGTTTTATTATGTTTATCTAAACAAATATCTAGATACGTCGCAAAATCATATGAACAGCACGGCAAAAGATAACATTTTTTGACACAAAAATGTTACTGAAAGTAATGAAATGGACATCTACCGTTTTTTGATTGAACTAAAAACATTTCTTGTTGGCGTTTTGTCATATAACCTTTCAGTTGATTTTGTTCTCGAATAAATTTTTAATATATACTATGTTTTATTCACGGTCATCGCCAACGACCATACCACGTTGAACTTGTTGGCGTTTTGTCATATAACCTTTCAGTTGATTTTGTTCTCGAATAAATTTTTAATATATACTATGTTTTCTACGCGTTCGTCGCCAACGACCATACCACGTTGAAAGCACCGGTTCTCGTCCGATCACCGAAGTTAAGCAACATTGGGCGCGGTCAGTACTTGGATGGGTGACCGCTTGGGAACACCGCGTGCCGTTGGCCCTACCTTTTGCAACCGGTTAAAATTTTTAAATTATCAGAATTCCTTAAAATCCTGTTAATTCTGTTATTTTTTAAAATAACAAAATAATAGAGCAAAAAATATAATAGAGCACTGAATTGAAGCGGGTATTTATATAAAAAAAAATGTATATGGGTAAAACAGTAATTTAATTTAGGTAAAACAGTAAAGGCAGAAATTTTGATATTATAATTAAGGAGCACTTGAGATGCCTAAGTAGCAAAAACTATTCAGAATTTTCCAATCAGCTTTTGGAAACAAATCATTATTTTGATATTAACAAAGGTTTAGAAATTATACATACAAATACTAGAGGTTTACAGTTAGATAAATTTTAGAAATAAGAAAAAATGTTAATAGCAACCTAAATATTATAAATAACCAAATCCTTTTTGCAAATAGTCACCTTTTAATTTTTTTTTCATATTAGTTCTTACTTGTTCACCACTTTATAGTTTTGTTTTTATCTATGCTTGTATTTTTCATTGTTTCCTGAAGAAGATACCATAGGAAACGAAACATGTTGAATTTTCAATAAATAGTCGTTCAAACAAAGTATTTTGTCTAATTATTTATATAAAATGAGGCCACAAAGTAATTTTGCTAATACATATAATACAATATTTTAATAAGAATTAAATACCTAGTAAATACTGTATGGACTATACTAAAAAATTCTTAATGCAAATTTTTCTTTCACTCGTACTCCTTTTGTACCAAAAATAGTTGGTCATCTTATCTTAAATATACTCATATTTTTTTATAGTTAATTTTGTAAAAGCCCATAAGGGCCTCGAATACAATATAAATAAATCAAATTTGGCGAACGTTTACGATTTTTGGGAATCGAAAATATTTTTTTGTATGCACAATTTAGTGTGATTATTTTAACACTTGGCCGAACGTAACAAATTAAAACATTTTTTAAAAAAAAAAGTGATAAATCTATTTTAGTCAGTACTTGGATGGGTGACCGCTTGGAACACCGCGTGCCGTCGGTTCTTTTTGTTCCCCTCTTGCAGTGAGTTTTTTGTAAGCTACTTAAAAAAAAATATATATTTTATGCCAAGTGTGTCAGTTGTATAAATAATGCAAATCTAAAAGTGATAAACGCTAAATGCAGTCAAGGTTGGTGTCATGTTTCAGAGATTAAAATGAAACCTAGATACATAATGTAGTCTTCAAATAGTTCATTGAAATGTTTCGTTTTTAATAACGTTCGATATGCCCGCGTACATTTTAAATTCATAATATTTTATCACATCACATGTTTCAAAAAAGTAGATTAATTTTATATTGATTTTTTTATAAACGACATCACATCACATATCTCACCATCACGCATTTTAGGCAAAGAGGATAAAACGTCACTATTCTGTCAAACCATCTTATTAACAACTAGCTTAATGATATATATGTTTATTTTTGACTCTATCTTAAAGGTTTTTTAGGTTAAATTTATGTATAATTGACAAATATAACAATCTATGCTGTGTCTTGTGTCGCTTGTATCCTGTAATTTTTTTGGTAATGTAAACAAATAATAACAAATATGTATTGGACATAAGTTTATATTTATTAATCTTTAAATCTGTCGAGCACTGTGTGACATGCAAAGAATCGCATTGTTGAGGTATGCTCGCTCTAATCATTACGCGAAGTTCACAGTATCATTAAACTTTTTCAGAGGAATTGAATTGTTATCAAATGTTTGCATTAACATTACATTACATCTTATCAAAGGTAGAAAATTATATCTTCTCGATCCTTAGAGAAGCATTTAAAAATGTCATGTTTTTAGAAAATCTTACTAGAACCATCTATGTACTTTCGACAAACCTCGCCCCCCCGGAACCACTCCCACGTATCAAACCCCACACCCCTAGATATTATCTGCCGTAGAAAAAAATCCATTGTGAGTAAGGGCTCACTTATTTACTGTGCGCTTAGAACCTTTTATCTTGTCAAGCATCGCGTTCATATAGGCATATATTCATTGTCCACACACTCTAAAATATATACAAATAAATATAATTCTTGTACCTTGTACCTTTATACAACAAGTATATCTTTAATAAAATAATCGTAAATAAAATAAAATAATAATAAATAATTTTCAATCGTCTGGCACTTTGTTACTTGACTAGGTATGAAAAAAAATGCTATTTGGACATTTCGTTTTTCAAATAAAACAATTGTGCTTTGCATTCATGAACAATTGGATATAAAAGAATACCTATTACACCAACAATTATCATAGATGGTGAAAGTCTGAAGGAAGTGACTGAAATAAAATATTTAGGAGTCATGATAGATTCAAAATTGAATTTATCGCAAAATACGTGACTAAAAAGATTGATAAAAAAATCTCACATTAGGGAAGGATCAGAAGACTCAGTACTGAGTCTTGTAAAATAGTATACAACTCTGTTATTATTCCTCACATCAACTACTGCAGCAGCGTTTTGTTGGCTAACGAAGAAAAAATGCAACAATTGTCAGTGTTGCAAAATAAAGGCATGAGAATAATACTCAGAAAAAATAGATCTACTAGAATCAGTACAGTGCTGAAAGATCTTAAAATGATGACCATTAAGCAGAAAAAATATTTCAATGTAATGGTATTTATTTATAAAATCCTCATTATCACTATCACTATCAGCAGAATTTATAAGAAAAATCTATGCAAATCAACATGAGCACGAACATCATACAAAAGGAAAAGATAGCCTGAGACTGCCCATTCAGGAAGAAGGCCAAATCTCATAAATCGATGATGTACAGTGCGATGAAGATATTTAATGAAATGCCAGATGAAATAAGAAAGGAGGAGAAACTACACAGATTCAAAATGAAACTAAGTAAATATGTGCAAGGTATGTTGTAGTAAAAAGGAACGGTTTTGATTTTAAACAAATATCAGATATCTCATAGAGACAAAGCTATTTTTTATTATATTTAATGGAAAATATTCGGCTGGCTTAAGTGATCACTTTATATATAAATATATATATGTAACGATTACCAATTCTCACCCCTCAATCTCTACACTTCCATATATTTTCCATTAAATATAATAAAAAATAGCTTTGTCTCTATGAGATATCTGATATTTGTTTAATAACAGTGCCTCTGTAGGTAAAAATCCAGTAATTGTGTGCTCTTGGACATATTAAAATATTGCTGATTTTGATCTTGTTTATGTTACAGCATATATAAAAATACTTATGCATGCACTATATTAAGAATAAATATATAAATAAATAAAGAGGTACCTACCTACTACCCAAGTGTTCAACGATAATTTTAATTCGATACCAGAAGGTATGTTGTAGGCAGTACCTGTCTACCAACAATATTGTGTAAATTTGAAAATATGATTTTGTTTCGTGTCGATTTTAAGATAATTAATAAGTGTATAAGATTTATCATGACTCGAGTTTCTGCTGAAAATATTATCATAATAAGGGAGAACAGAAGATTCAGATTATTACTGATTACATTTCTGTAAAAATACGAGTAGGCACCATTGCAATCTGACTAAGATCGATGGCATTATGACTAGAACAGACATGCAAACAAATTATTATATTACTGGTAGAATCATGTTGGCCAATTTCGAGTTAGATAATAAAACAAACACTAATGATTATGTGATGGTATTGCATGTGTGTGGGTGCGTGTCTGTGTACAGTCAGTTCACATTGAAAGAAGGAAATAATTAAATTTGGCTACATTTATTTTTGATATTTTAATTTCTTAAAAAATGTTGTACTTTGTGTATGTAGGTACTAGGAATGCATCACATTTTTAGGTTGGTAACTGCGTGATAGTAAGTTAATAAGAAATATGTGGCTTTCGAATAGCTGTGAATTTCTAAATAATTTGTAAAATCGATACTGAAAAGAATATGTATTCACCGTGGTAAACAGTTTATTTTTAATATTTAATATTAACTTTGTGGTTTACTATGTTCATTATTTAATAGATTATTTAACTTTGTTTATAATTAACCACTTAATGAGTAATTTTTAAACATCAAACGTTTTCGAAATACACAATTTTCTTCTTCAAGATGTAAAATCAACTAACCAAAAACATATATTTTGATAAAAATTCGGGATTGTCTGTTTTACATATAATTAATGTTGGTCTTGAATAATTTAGATTCACTAGAAATAAATAAAGCATGTAAAATTAACCAAAATATTATAAATGACGAACTAAATTTAATAATGTAATAATTAAGGTTAAGTGCACATTTAAAAAAAAAAAATAATAATTATGTTAATTTGATTTTTTTAAACATATAACTTGACAAATGTGTTTTTGGTTAGTTGATTTTATATTCTGAAGAAGACAATTGTGTTTTTAAAAACCGGTTGATGTTTAAAAATTACTCATTAAGTGGTTAATTATTAACAAAGTTAAATAATGAGGTTTTTTGGTGACTTTTTAGAGTCACACGTTCTGAGATTATTCCGATTCGAAACATACTGGAGCGCGCGGGGTGTGAGTTACGATGTTCAAACACAAAAAAAAACTAACATTGTTAATAATACTTTACGATGAATATTTAATGTTTTGTATGAGGCTATTTATTCTTGTGCAAATCGTCGGATGCGCGGCGTGACGTCGGGCATATTTGCATGATGGACGCGCTACTTAGATTTGAGGTATGCGGGCGCTGCCGAGGAAGCTTCACTTCCTGGTTCCTCTGGTTACTCTTCTTCTCTACCTGACCGGTGCCTCATCCTTCACCAATTAACCTGATCACTACTAGAGCGGAGAGAGTGCTCGGAGGCGCGCGCGGCCAATCGGCGGGTCGCGTCGTTCGTTCGCTGTTTGTATTGCATTTTAATTTACGTGGCTCAGATAGTGTTATAACTGATTATTCGCAATTATTTAATAACAACTATTTTTTATCACTACCTCAGACACACATATCTACCCTAACATATACAGTGGAATCAGCTTGTTGTTATCACTATTGATAACATTAGCCGGCTGATAACATTAAGCGGAAGATAAAAAAAAATAATTATTGAACACAATTTGTTAAAAAATAATACAACTAAATTAAAGAAATCGCAACAGGATACACTTGATCAGCTGATCACTTTGTTATGACCTATCAATTCGTCCTTTGTCGTCAAATAACACTGAACTTATTGACACTATGTCATGTATCTACCCATTCGTACGGCTCGTGTAACGAACGGTTATGCTTCAGGTAAGAATCCATTTACGTACCTACCAGTGGCGGTCGATGACTTTTTGTAGGTATAAGGGATGCTGGATAATAAGTTTATACCTACTATTAAATATATAAATATAACATATGATCGAAAGATATTCAATGTCTTAATTATTGGGCTTCAAGCCAATGCGTCATATAAAAAAGTTTCTCAAAACAATCCGCTCGCTTCGTAAAATGTATACTATTCTGTGCATTATACCCACAAGCATTAAAGTCGTTTTTTGTACGTTGGATGCTGTTAACGAATGCGTATACAGTACTCAAAGAAAGAATGAACTGAACAGATACGGAACGAATAATAGAATCCACTGTTGTTGGTATCTGTGTGTTTCATAGACGCGATTCATAGACGTTCAAAAGTTGAAAATGTATATATATTTCGACTCGCTCCGTGCGCGCGCCGTGTCGTAGTGTGTGTTATTATAGCTGGTCTCTAAAGAACAGGACGAATTTATTTGCTGCAGTGTTGTTTTCGTCTGGAAACAAAGAGTCCAAGACTCTTTGACTCTAGAAGACGAGAGATGCGGAGCATCCAAAGTATGTATGAAGCGACCGCGTCTGGTATTTACCTATTTTCTAAGAATTATTTTCGGGCACTTATGTTAAGAAAGTTTCCTAAAAATTATATTTTTTATTATTTAAATTATTTAAACACATATTATCAACAATAGCCAAAATATGATTATAACAGGCAGATTATTTTATATTATAAAAGTTTTGAAACAGACCTTTTTCCCCTTTTCATTGATATCCACAAAGATGATAAATACCCGCAAAAACGTTCTTAAATATTATATTCCTTCCCGCGAAAGCCCTATAAAATGATCCAAAACTTTCTATCACGCTATTTCAAACAAGCTATGTATTTATATTATTTCAACATAGTTTCGTGACAATTTTTACACGGTGGATTTTTAAAATTTATCAAATTTTATCAGTTCCGATTACAGACCAATAAATGAATAGACATGAAATAAAGTATAGACATAGGAGAGGGGTTCGGAGCATTAGTAGCGGGACAAAAGGCATTCTACACACAATCTTTGCGGAAACATAAATCCGATAGTTTATGCAAGAGTAAAAGTATTTACTCTTCGAAAATTCATTCTTTGTGTAAACATGACGTATTTTTTACATTAATGCGTTTTATATGGTGTGTTTAAATTTTCGTTCCAATCGAGTCATATTTATAAAAAAATGACACCAAATTGAAAATATTGAAACATGGAATTTGCATTTATGTATTTGGTAGTCGGTGATTCCGATTAATTTTTTTATATAACATACTAACGACGGGATGAATTGTTATTTAAAATATAACAAACAAGCTACCATTTTTTTATTCAAATTGAGAGGATAAAGCCAAACTCATCTGACCCGACAAACACTTTTCGCCTCATCCACATTTATATAATTATTGGTTATATTTTATTCTAAATTAATAAACATTTTAATATTAGCGTATTTATATTAAGCCATTTTTAAATTCTTGTCATATTGTTCTTTAACAGTAATAATTACCCATCAGCCCACATGGGTCTAAACCCTTAGCTAGCTAGCTTTTTAATCTTTTATGGCTTAATTTAAGTGTTTATGTATCAGGAGAGCGCGTTCCTGTTACAATATCAAAAATCTCTGGAGACTGCCCCTATCCTGGACCCCTGTAGCGGACCACACAGAATACTGCACCCTTATAACTTGAGGCGCACGGGGCGCACATGTAGCCCCGAAGAAGAGATGCGTTTCGCTTTTAATGTTAAATGAATTAAATTTACATAATTAGAAATTACTAAAAATAGAATGCAGTTCTAAAATTGATAACACCTGGCATTGTTTCTAGTGCAGTGGGAAAAACAAGACGATCCGCGCACCGTTTACAAGATTCGCGTTAAGTTCCCGGCACTTGGTAAAAAAAACCTAATCGCAACACGTGCGCAGGGCGGCGGAAACCCGGACCGTCTACAGGTTTTCACAAATTACCGGCGCTTTTCTCGCCACCTGATCGAGCGTCGCGCTTCTTGATACGAGAACAGGTAATCTAGTCAGTACAACCTGCGCACTCGCGGGCGACGGTCGCGCTGTGGGGTTCTCATCGCGATTTTTTAAATAAATATTTACGAAAAAGCCGGCAAACAACATATTCGAAATTGGAACAAATTCTGGCGGCGAACGAAACGAGTATGGCCGCAATTAATATTTAGCGGAACTCAACACAAATATTGTTGTGTTTTCTGTGCTAGAAAAACATATCGCGGTGACTGGAATATTCTACGTTTTTATTTACGTCTTCGGAGGCGACATTTGTTTAGTGTTTGGATGTTGAAGTGGTTTGATGTTGGAAAAGTTCTTGTTGGATAGCCGGATTAATTAATCTGCCCTGATTAATGTAAGTAATTTTTTATTTTTTTTAATTGCGAACGTCATGCAATGATATACAATTCTTCTAGGTGAATCTGCCGTGGGTTAATTTGAACATATGATCTATTCAACGGCTGGCATGGTTTGAAATAGGTTTATAATTAAAATCCCCGACACAAATGTGAGATCAAATCAAAGATTGTCGCCTTTGGGGCGAAATAAGAAATATAAAAAATGAAATAATATTCAAATCAATTAAATATTTTTTTTACATATATAATTTAAAAAAGGTATTCTACATAGCGGTGTTATAATACAGGTTTTTTGTCGCAGCTGATCAGACTCATCAGCCCATGATGATGTGCACTGGATGTGTCTGGAAACGTTGGCTACGACAAAAACTGACCCATGGCAAAACAACGAATTATTATAATATATTATAGGTATTGTAAATAAAACGTCATTCTGTGTAAACATATGTGACATTCATTTATAATGTAATATGATATTGTTTCTTGTATAATATTTGAAAAAAACATTTTTTATTTTATGTTTTAATGTCGGAACGGAAAAGTCCACGCAAGAGACTAGTATAATAAACAGGATAAAGAATTAAGTATTTATTTTGATGCCAAAATCATCATACTATCAGAACGAATTTAAAATGTGTATAAAATTTTTCACTGAATTTTTCCTGAAATACGTATTTGTACTTATTGATACGAGTATGTTTTTTTTTTTTTACCTTATATAAAGTTATTTATCACATGCGAAAATTCATATTTACATCGTTCATATTTACAACATCCACATTTGGTGACCATGTTAAGGAATACAAAAAAAATAAACCGCTATTATTCTGTTTGAAAATGACCATTTTGCACAAGTGCCAGTTTTACAATTGATAACTGCTCTTGAAAACATGTATTTGTATATTTTAGAAATATTTTATAAAAAGTATATCAATTTTAATATTTCCAATCTTACTATAAAATCAATTTCAAATACATATCTTTGTCCATTATTATGTGAAAGTGGTCTAAGTCATGTTTCTTTCGTTTCCAGATATTTAAAGGTTTGCGTTTGATTTGATTCAAATATATTTTTATGTTATACAATACTATGTTTTAAAATTTATTTAGTCTACTAGATTTTTATTTTATTTCGATGTATAAATGTTGGATATAGTTTTAAATGATTTTATACGCTATTACAAAATAAACCCTGGCGGAATACCGTTGAACGTCGTAACAATAAAATAAATATCAGATATCTCATAGAGACAGAGCTATTCTAATTATATTTAATGAAAAATATATAGAAGTATGGGGTAATTACGTGACTTACGGCCTGTCTTCGGCTGGCTTAAGTGTTCACTTTATATAAATATTACATTCACCATTCTCACCCCATCACTCTCCACATCTATCAAATTTTTGAAAGTTGTATATATGTTAATATGTGGACTCGCTTCGAGTACCACTACACCATCGCCATCAATGGACCAAATTTGATAACTCAATGAGAATCTGATTTTTTTGAAAATTATTCAAAGCAATATTTTTTATCCGTAAAGAATAATACTAGAATATGCCTGAAAAATCAATATTTTTATATTTTTCTTATTTTGACCATTATTTTATTTTACTAATATTTTAATGAACACACAATTACTGGATTTTTACCTACAGAGGCACTGTTATTAAATAAATATCGGATATCTCATAGAGATGAAGCTATTTTTATTATATTTAATGGAAAATATACAATGATGTATATAACGCTTCGTGAAATAATTGATAAACTAATTTTTTTCAATTTCTAGACTTAGACCACTTTCACAATAATGGGCCATATCTGAATTTAGTTAATTGGATGTTGGCGATTTTATTTCTGAACCCTTCATATATAAGATAATATTAAAATGGGCATGTACATACTAATAAAAATACTCAGTTTGGTCTTGACAACTGGAATTTTTTTTATCATGAAGGGAACATGAAACTCCACACAATAAATTAATTTTTAATTAATATATTCGTTCAATTAATTGCAATTAAAAATGAAAATTTTCGGTTCAGTGAAGTCGATCGAATGCAAGGCCCAGTCGCGAAGTATTATAGTTTTCAAGTTTTCCTTGACATTTCGAATTCGTCACATCTTTCGTCTTCGAGTTGAAATAATTATCGTTGAAATTAATTCCCAAAGAAGGACAAACGACATATTGCAGAGACATGAACATGTGTCGATCGTAAATATCAATTAATTCACCTATTGTCGGCACTCGAAGTGTTGCATTCAAGGTAAAATATTAATTATTTATGCAGAATATGTCTCAAATATCATCTATAATTAATCTTTTTATTTGATTTGCATTTGACATCTATCGAGTTATGTAGATTTCGATAGAAATGCTACCTATTACCGAGAGTCTAAGAATGCACTTTTAATTTCACAATTTAGATGCACATTTTTCGATTATGATCAGAAGATCTTGAAACACTGCCCTTTATTTATTGATTTATGTTATTTTTAATTTTTAACACTACAATGGGCTATGAGGCCCTATTACTGTAGTGAGACACACGACAATAATACCCAGGCTTGAGAAAATGACATAGATGCATTAAGTCTTCGACGGGACTCGAACGAGGAGCCGTCAGTATGAGAGGCCGGCGTCATGTCTATTGGACCTTTGAATAAATTATTGTCAGATTTAGATCAACATTTTTTAAGCTTGGATAGTGCGAAAATATCAAAATACTTAATAATGTTTTGTATTCAAGGTGGGGCGGAGCGGATCAGAAAAATATGTAGTATGCGTGGTAGGTATTTTATTTATTTATACTTTATTTATTTGGAAAACATACAGTTAATTAACAATGGGTAAAACAGTAATAACAATTAAATTCAACCAATTACATGTTTTCTCTAAACTATCAATAGGCCAATGTTTAAGTGAAGTTTAGTAACATCATTTTACTCAGTGCAGAAGACAATGAAGAGAGTAGAAACATTCCTTTCTATTGAAGGAGTAAGAAAAATTGAGAAAATTAGGAGAAGGAAGAAATATATGTAACGCGGTTTTCTGCTGTTATTATACATTTTGTTCTCTTTCAACTAACTAACTTACCATCACGCCGTTTCCCCGCGCGGGGGTAGGCAGAGAGGATAGAGCGTCACACTCTTCTGTCCTGACACAATTTTCGCCTCATACTGGTCGTGCCAAGTCATCCGCGGACGTCCTCTACTTCTGGTGCCCTTCTCCACATGACCAAACCACCTATGTAATCCTTTCTTAATCTTACTCACTATACTAAGATATCTTTTAATAATCTTAATCTATTTAATATTAGTAGTTATCATCATTATTAGCCTTTATCAATCTGCTACTGGATGAAAGCCCCCCCAAGTGTCTCCCGCTTATCCCTGTTCATTGTTATTCGCTACTACGTTTTTCGGTAGAATTTGATGATCCCGCCAGTCCAGCGAGTGTTAGGGCGGCTTGTCGGTCTTATGATTTCCATCGCAGTCCATTGGTTGACTGCGTTCGTTCAACGATTGTCCGTCTTCCGATGTGTCCACTCATTTCTTCGTCCCTTATCCACTCATTTATTTTCCTGTCCTTTCATGTGACGCTAATAAACATATTTCGTATCAGTAGTTTTATTTTTGTTTTAGTTGTATACCGCATTTTTCTTCCAAAATTGTAACAGTTTTGAAAAAACCAAAGTAATTATATAAATATATAGCTCTGTTGTTGTTTTAGCAATTTTAACGTCTGACGAATGACCTTTGAAGGGTACGTGGAATCAGTACGTGAAGGTTGAAGAATGTCAGTCGCGTGATTGACGTAAAACAATTAGTTTTTATGTTACGTTACCGAGATGAATGTCCATCAATAATTATATATTATGTTACATGAATAAATTTTATTATATAATCTTTAACGTGGTTGTTTGCTACAGCGGTAAGCGGTAAGCGGATCTGGTAATCAAGTTGGGGTTCAAGTCTTGTCCCAGAAAACCATCGAGTGATAGCTATTTTCAAAGTTTTAAAATTGCAAGCATATAGCAAAATAACCCTTTAATCTGTAAAATAATGAATGAAGTGTATCGTACGAAGTACTAGAAACAGACCGGATATAAGGTGAAAGTTATTTGCTATTTGGCGATAGAAATATAAATGAATTCTATGAATAAAACATCTTTAATTTTAGATATCGAGAAAATGATCGGCTAAATATTTAAATGTAAATATTATTGATTTTTGAGTATTGAGGAAAATAAACTGTATATTTATTAAAAACATGTTGTGACACTTTAAATCTTTAACTAAATATAGCAATAGGTAAACGAACAATATCAGCATCATCTCTCTCTCCACTGATGGATATCGGACTCCCTCAAGGATCGAAAATTCTTTCTTTTTTCTACCAGTGTGAGGCCTTCATTCCGGAACCTTCTTTTATTAAATACTTCACTTGGGAAAATTTTTTGGGCAACATCTGTTACTGTGCTTGTCTGACGATGCGTTTGGTATGTGATATCTCAGAGATGTTCCCAGCAAATTCCTTTGCATTGCTTTTTGGGCTACTTTTTAACATCTCAGCTCTGTAGATAAGCACTGATTATAGACTTTAGTCTTTGGAAATGGTGGAATTTTGGCTTTACAGGTAAGCTCTAGCTTTTCAAGTGAAATACATACATTCGATATTCGAATTATGTACTATACTATGAACTCGTTCTTTTAAATATGGGACCCACTTGATGGTCCGATTACACCGTAGTAACCTTATACTATCACGTAAAATTTTGGAATACATATTTCCTTTATAGTGAGACATCTATTGTTTCCTATTAAAAGCTATTAATTTTTCAAAAATTTTCTTGTGAAACAACATTTTAAATTATATTAAAAATAATAACACTGTTTACTTTAATTAATTTGTTATTTATTATAACGTTTTCAATGCTAACTCATCTTCAGAAGTGTTACTAATACTAAATTTAAGATTAAAGCTCAAGTAGCACGTGGTCCTTTACATCATCCTGCTGCATCATCTTCAGTAATGTTACTAATACTAAACTTGAGACTAAAGGACCAAGTGCTACTTCAGCTTTAGTCTTAAGTTTAGTATTAGTAACATTACCGAAGATGATACGTCAAAATTGAAAACGTTATAATAAATAACAAATTAGTGAAAGTAAACAGTGTTATTATTTTTAATATAACGTAACGTGTAACGTGTCCTTCCGGTAAGATAAAGTTCCTTATTCGAGTTTTGGCGGTAGCTGTAATTTTTTTCCATCTTTCTAAGTAATTCATCTCATTTTTGGCTTAATTAAAATGAAAAAAAATATTCGTGGATGTGTTACATTATCGGAATTGGATTTTATTAATTATTAATTATATGTTGAACACCTTTTGATAACTAACATTGACTTTTTATTTATAAGAAAACGATTGTATCAGAAATATTACTATTTCTTTTTCAATTTTAAAATTTTTGAAATATAAGTAAATATTAATTTTGAATTACTCATTTAATGTATGAAAAAATGAAAAAAAAATTCAATGTATGTTAATGTGTTAATTAGATTTAAAAAATCAAATACTTTTACTAATATTAGTTAGTAATATTCCCATAGTTATTTATTTATATATTTAAAAAATTGTATTATTTCATTTGTATATAAAGAGAAAAAAAAAAATTACTCATTTGAAATTTTTGAAAATAACAAAAAGGTCGTCAAAAAGACGTGACATTTCTCTTTTAAGTTAGTGAATTTCCCTTTTTATTTTCGATTCGTGACGAACACTAGGCAACCCTATAGACTTTTATTTATAAGATAAAATTTGGAGATTTACTAATAATTTTTTGGTATGACAGTTGTGGGATTAAACAGGTGTATTCAAAAATCTTAAAATAGGAAATTGACAAGAGTAAACAATTCTTTCTGTTTCCTGTATTTAAAAGTATTTTACATATACATATATTTAAACAACTATGTCAACATTATATTGAATTATTCAAAATTAATATACGACCAATAATTATTATTCAAAGTAATGTCTTCCGTTTCTCGTTATCAGCACTGGATACGTTCAATTAACAAACCTTGATATGGTGACTTCTTCTACATTGGTCTGTGATCATCATTAAGATATTTTTTTTTTTAAATGTCTTTATTTTAATATTTTTACATTTTATTCGCATAGTATAATAATGACTAGTGTTCAAAACCTGTTCTAGGACGTCCTTTAAGCGTTACTTTTTTTAAAAATGGATTTTCTTACGTATTAATTTAAACACCATGAATTCTTTTTAATAATCAAAACCGTGTTTTTTCAAATTTCATATGCGCGTGACGATATACGATTTTATCAACATTTTTTTTTGTGTTTAAAATGTCGTTGCATCTAGCTCACCATTTTTTTTTTCATTTTTGAAAAGTCTGTCATTGTTTCAGTTTGGTGCACTAGTATACCAGATACATGAAGTCTTTATATTTTGTTGTTATTTAAACTATTTTATAGTTTTGCTTATTCGATTATTTAAAATTTATGATTAAATTATGTGTCCTTGCGCACAGAGTACAGCCTAGTTATGGAGATATACATCTCTTACAGTTTGTACATTCTGAATCAGAAAATAAAATAAATAAATATATATATATATAATAAGAAAACACAATTCGTTTAATCCACTATTTATTGATTTATCAACATATTTCGAGACCAATGGTCCCTTCATCAGGATACAATGTATACTAAAATTAAAAATACAATATAAATATAAGAAAAAAAATAGCACTTTATTTATCTAGGTTAGATTAAATTATTCAATAATCCCCCCCTTTTAATCAGAAAAATTACAAACTATTATAAATTTGTATTTAAAACAAAAAAATATGTATGAAGACTAGCAGACACATATTTTTTTTTATTTATATCATACTCCTTCTTTATACACGAGTCTCTGACTCTCATAGAAAAGGAAATATATATAATTGTGTGATTATGTTTATATATAATGTATTATATCAGATTATATAAAATTATAAAAAAATAAAAAGTGATATATAACTAATGTAAAACTACTGTGGAAATTAACTACATAACTCTAAACCCATGGTATTTGTATGTTAAATTTCTAATTAGAATGGTTTGTTTCCAAAAGTAGATTGGAAAATTCTGAAAAGTTACTGGTTTTAGACATCTCAAAACAATATAAAAATAATTACAATCATTGATGAAGGAACCATTGGTCTTGAAACGTGTTGATAAATGAATAAATAGTAGTTTAAACAAAGTGTTTCTTCTTATTTTGAGAATATTTAAGAAATATACGTGTATATATTTAATTTTTTCTTTGTTCCATTTATTTGGGGTCTGCTGTCATTGTACAAAAGCGACAGGACGTTCTGTCCTAGACGACATGCAGGTGAATCCTTCATATCCTTCTCGATATTTGACCACCTGGTTGCCGACCACCTCTTTGTCGTCTGTCAGTTTTAAATCTCAATGCAGTTTTGACTATCAATACATACATGCGTCCAAGGTTCACAATAATTTATTTTCGACTTGTACAATGTAGAGACGTTGGTGCATTAAGCTGTTCATAAGACGTCTCAATATGACGCTGTACATCATGTACACCACGTCAACATGGTAAATTAACGTAAAATTTTCAAAACTATATGTTTCACTTTCAAATTGAAAAATCTGTTATTCCATTTTTTGAAAGCAATCTTCTTCATATATATGGAGAATCTCAAATAGTTTTGAATAAAACCCGATTGGCGACGCCAAAATTAATTAACTAATCCGAATCCCGATGGCAACAAAATATTTTTGCGATAAATTGATTTTATCTGTATATTTTTCTAATTGTTGCAATTAATTTGTATTAAAAAAAATATATATATATATATATATATTTTATTAATATTAAAAATATAATACAATTTGAATAATCAAAATACAGTTAGATAAATTAGAAATTTTAGAAATAAGATTTGCTAATAGCAAATTAAACATTGTTAATAACCAAATCACACAAACCTAAAACACAGTAGTTCCTAATAAATAACCCACACTTCTCCCCCTTCCTCTCCCACCACTTATATTTACAGATTTGTTTATGTCTATACTTAAAATTTCAATTTTAGTATACGTTTTATCCCGAAGAAGGGACTATTGGTCTCGAAACATGTCGAGTAATCAATAAACCGTGATATTTTTTTTATTTTTTATTATTAATATTAAAAATATAATACAATTTGAATAATCAGTGGATATATATATATTTTTTAACATTTGTTTCTTCTCTATGAGAGTAAGACTCGTGTATAGAGAAGGAGTATATAAGAGTTAAATAATGTTTCAGTTAGTCTGTGTACATATTTTTTTTTACTTCAGTTACAAATTTATGATAGTCCGTAATTTTTCTAATTGTGATGGGGAGATTGTTAAAAATTTTGATGCCTTGATAAATATATATTGATTTTGAATTGCGGTATATTTTAGCTTTGGGAACTATGTTCTGAAAACCCGCAACATCACAATAATAATGTGTTCTCTTTAAAATATATAAAATAAAACCTGTTCTAGTAAAAATACAAGATGTTTTAAAATATAACTGTGATATATAATAGAATAACAAATATGAAACCGAATCTTTTCTCAAATTCAAAAAATAATTTCCGTTCACGTTATTGAACTTGGGAATGAACTCCCGCGCTGAACTCGTATGACGTCACGTCACGAAAAACCGATTAAATTCTAATGCCTATATATTATATATTAAATCATGTGCACAGTTTTTGCTTGGCCTGCCACGCAAAGCAGGAATTCTCTCCAATTAGTCGCGTGTTCTCCACGTAGAACATTCCTGGTCTTGTATATATATATATATATATATATATATACATCTTAATACCATCATTGATTGGCTCCGGTATCATCGCTCCAGAGCCATACCTGTACAATTTGACGTAAGACTCGTTATCACATTCAATTCAGAAGCTATAGAAATCATACACTCCCAAAAGGGGAGGGTAGACGTCACATTTATGTGTTGCAGTCGCAGAACTTGGTCACAGTCCGGCAGAAATTCACCCTGTTCAGGTCGCAAGAGGTGCGAGGGAGAGCCAGTAGAATGCTCTGTTAGGTTTCTCTAGCCACTGCTCTTCCCGGTATCGTCCATCCCAGCAACCCCCAGTGGGAGACTCACACCCTAATAAATTTCCGTAAATGTTCGAGATTCCTTTCATTTCTTAATAGGTCATCGTTCCAGGGGATCCCATGAATCCGATGTATATTACATGGAAACGATGCTTGGTGAGATAAAATGTTCTATGGGCGCAGTAAGGAGCTTACTGGGGGTATCTTTTCGCGGCGGATAACAAATGCCTATTAAGTGGGGGTACGAGGGGAAGGATGCTATAGAAAGAGTCAATCTTTAGAGGGTTCTAAAAGCGAGGATCGGTTTGCAAAACTCGAAACCATCATCCAGAATTTTTTCAACAAAAGAACATCGCCATACCAAATTAGCCAAAGTAGGATCAAGGACGCTAAGCAACTCTTATAGGTCTGTATAAGCTCCAGCTTCCTTTTTTTTGTTTTTTCCGTGTCTTGGAGAGCTTTCTTCTCTTAGAGCTCGTTTCGATCAGTTCCCACCAAAGAAGTGATATTGATTTGCTATAGATCATTCCTCGAACAGCAGGCTTCCTATTGGCTGACGGGACTACAGTGGGTTTCACACATACCGTGATATTTTTCATCTTATTGTTTTGGGTGGGCCCACACACGGGGACGCATGCATCCAAATGTGTCAACATATCTCAAACACGTAAACGAATAGAATAAATATGGTAAAAAACGCCATAACATTTAGAACTGCGCTTTGACGTGTATTGTGTAAGTAATTAAGAGAAGAATTCTTCATGTTCATTGAAAACCAGCGATCTACGAGTAGCATATCGGATAGGAATCTGTATCGCAGGAAATGTACTGCTCCTAAAATGGCCAGATCTGTAGTATGTGGCGTTTAGCTCGGTCGGGTCGGCATTATTTCATCATTCGTAGGATGTGAACGTATTTTAACCGCGTTCGAACATAGTTCAACTACTTCACTGCGGACCAGCAGAACTGAATCAAATTTCAAGTTGGTGTAATAATTTGATAATCGGGTCGCGAGATATTGTGACGTAAGTAGAGTTCAGCATGGCTGAAAACCTTTAAACATTTGAAGGGTAATTTCTTCGCCTTGCAGAGTCAGGAGTTATCTACAGTTGAATGTCACTTCTATGTTGGCACAAAATCAAACAGGAATGACTTAACAGTGTTGTTATAATGCTATGGTTACCGAGTAAAATATCAAATATGTTATAATGTAAATTCAGAATATAATACTCTACTAAAATACGGATCATGTTGCTGGGTCTGGGTCAACCGCTGTCTTTGAGAAACGAGAACAAAATTGCCTTTAGTTATTAACCTACAGCCCGCCTCGAAATCTTACAAAATCATACAGATATTTGATTTTTATATCGGTTGTATCATTCACGGTTTGAAGAGCATGGCTTTGTGAATTATACTTGATCAAAACTCTACAGGTGTATTACTCTATTTTATGTATATTGGTCTGCCGCGTAGGGCATCATTCCATGTTAAACTACGCACCGCTAGTATTCTATTTCTATACGTATATTAGTATAACAATATAATGCCAGTAAGAAAAATCACCAAAGTAGTGAGATAGCATGTCTTATTTAATAGTTGTGCTAAGGGCGTTTCATACACAAGACCAAATAAACTAAAATAAATAAATAAATACACGGTACTTTAGTTTCCATGGGAATAGTTTACACAAACACTTTTTGAACATACTATACATGAAAGAATTACATCTATTCATTTCATAAAAATCAGTTCATCCAAGCGCCACATCAAACGTAATAAATTCATGTTGAATATATTATGGATATGTAATCACCAGCTGGCGATGCTGAACTTACCCAGCAGGTACCGGTGCAGGAAACGTAACTCCCATCGGCCTTAAAGACACCCAATACCGACGGCATGTAACAACACCAATGCGGTAGCAGCGCCAGGAATCGGCCTCCGATAACAATTCGCGCAGTTAATAGTTAAGTAGTTAATATTCTCGCAATATGTATATAACATATATACCTAATATACTCCGCGACATCAAACAAGCACGAGGGTTGTGTGTGAAATATTAGGGGATTCAATATTAATCACATTGTTTATAACATCAACCTGCAAAATCCTTTTGATACAAATCAACTCATCCATAACTGCACAACTAACATTTCTCACCACAATAGATTGATTTTGGTATGATTTCAATGTTGGCCACTAGTTAAGAATGGGTTAACTCTGAATTGAGAAATATCCTTCATACAGACATGTCTCCAACATTACCCAATGCCGGTGCTCGCCTCGATATGGTGCCAATGGCAAAAATATTTTTTTTTCCATTTTCACAGCATCCAATTCACAGGAGGTCAACTTGTCCACCGAGCATTTAAAAGTTCACATAATAAATTATAATTGAAACGCTGATTCAGTGCAAGGACATACAAATGTGAGTAGGAGACGACACACAAAAAATCAAAAGTGTTGATTGAAAACTGGTTTGTCGCATTTGTAAATCTTTGAGGTCTTGATTTAAACCAGTATTGTGAATTATAATATAGGTTAGAAACTTGACTAGAATCGGAAAGTCATCCAGACAGCATGCGATCAGTCTTTTTCATGCATGAACCTTATCAAAAGTAAATTGAGAAAGCGTCTTATTGATGAGAATGCCTGAAATTAAAAACAACGTACAAATCTGATTTCTCCAAACTTTTCAAGGAAATATTAAGCCATTGTTACCATTAAACATGACAATGTTATAATTTTAATAATAAAAATAAGATTATTATAAAGTGTGATACATGATTTCCAAATTCTCTCATATAACAAACCTTTTGCATCAGCTAGATTGGCTCCGATTCCCTGAAAGAGTTGAATTTAAATTGAGACACACAACATGGCGCCTCTGTATCTTAAAAAATTTTGTATCCCAGACAATTTGAAAGGTAAACGTTAAACACTCAGGTCAAGTGCAGGAAGGGTTGTAGAACCGACCAACCGTTGCCAGAAGTTTTAATTTATCGAACGAGCATTTGTGGTGGCAGGCCCAAAAGCGTAGAAAACAGAGACTTTATTTAAGAATAAACTAAAAACGTATCTTTTCAAAAAATCATTTCCATAAGTTAAAATAGCAATTTTTAATTTTAAAAATGAAGATAAAGTAACTATAAACAGTTTATGTGTAAATCGCTCTTGAGATAAAAGTTTTTACGAAAATAGCGCTATACAAATTATATACAATATTATTATTATAGTTTTATTCAATATACTTAATTTAAACAGATTTCGAAAAACTAAAAATTGGCTCTTATTGGATCATATATTAAAAAGTTATGTTTGGTAAGTCGCTTAACATACCCTTATCTCGTCGGGCATCGCTTACGTATAAACAGATATATGTACATTTAAAAATATACAAAATATTATATAATTAGTTTCGCTGTGAATTTGCATATAAATAAAATTCATGACGTATTGATAAATACCGATCAACAATTTTGTTACTCTTTTAAAATTTTGATTTAACGTCGCGCCGGTCAGCATCCCGCAAACGCGCAAACGCCGCAGTCAACCTTTAACCATTTAGCGTGATGTACGTTATGTTAGCGCCCATATGGTAACTAAAGGATAGAACGCCGCATTCTTTTATCCTGACACATTATTTTTGCCTCATCCACTCATTAACAGGGCCGTCCTATTAATATTCCTAATACATATTTTTTCAACATCGAAAAGTTAGTTTTTGTGGAAAAATTGGTCGTGGTCTTTATGATCTACGCCGCCTGCAGGGCTCAGCAATGAGCAAATAGTGTTAGTCTATTGCTTTTCATTTATCCATTTTGTGTTGCTTTAGATCATTGAATACTTAAAATTGAGTCTGGTTGGAAACCAGTGGCGTAACTATGCCCTACAATCTATTAGAAATCGATATTTTTGCGAGTATCGTCACCTTTTACAGCCCTAATGATAATACACAGCAAGAAATGAAATAATAACATTTAAAAGTTTCTCACATGTACTGTAAAAATATGTGAAAACATTATCGATGTCGATAATATGTCGGGTTAGGGACCAGACTATCGAAACAAGTATTTCTTAAATTGCAAGCGCATATAAATTACTTTGTAAAGTGTAAATATTATATGAGAAAATCCACTAATTTTATTCTTTCAATTTAATGGGTAAACCGTTTTCATACATGCAATACTTATTTAGGAAGTTTTTTTTTCCATTTTAAATTGGGGCCTAATTATTGTAGTTACACTACGCCACTGTTGGAAAGTATATTAAATTTGCGATTTTTTTATTGAATATACAGAATAATAGTAGCATCTTTTCAGCTTTCTATAGTCAGTAGCTGCTCTCTTGAAGACGTCACCGAGTGAAGTGAAGTGACAGCAACATGAGCTGCCCGCCGAGATGACATCATTACTCACTTAGCATATAATATTACGCTGATCTGCCTCGTGGATCATCTTCACTCTGAATGCTGTAGAATTTATTGCGCCGCGAACTAACTTTATTAATATAAAACATGTTAATTATAACATATGAATTTTCCGGACATGTTAAGTGATGTTAGTTGTTTTGTAACAAGGACAATTTATTGAATTATGATCCTGAGACTACCAGTGGATGCTGCCTGTTGTAAATCTCCAAGGTTTCCAAGGTCAGGGCCACTTTCAGTCAGCACTAAGAAGGAGCCCTTTGTTATTATGTAGTGTTTGCAAATATTTTAGCTGCCCGGGTATTTCGCTATTAATGTGTTCATATTTTATTTATTTTTGAACAGTACTCGTACATAATATATGTTTATTACTTTAATTGATTAATTTAATTTGTATTAAACATACCACAGAACTAACTTGTTCTGAAATTGCAACTTCACAATAAAAGTGTGTTCTCATTAAAAATATATAAGCCGTATCAAAGTTTATTCAAATTTACTAAAATACATTGATTTAATTCTGACGTCTCCTAGCTTGTATCATTGCTTTTGAAAATAGAATAATAAATGTATCAATTATAAAAATATACATAATATAAGTTATTAATCTAGTCAATTGGTATAGTGGAATAGTAACACGTTTTGCCGCATAGAAAGAGGTCCAGGTTCGAATCCTGATAGCAACCAAATATATTTTCGATAAATACATTTTTCTCTCTATATCTTTCTAATTGATTAATTTAATTTGTGTTAGTGATATAATGGCATACGTAATCATTATCAGTCACTGTTGATTCACTGTTGGATGAAGGCTTCCCCTTGACTACCACTTTCTTCGGTTAACCGCCAACCTTTGCCATGTGCCACTACTTTGATAACTTCGTCTACCTGACGCGACTTTGAGCATCCTCTAGGTCGTTTATTCTGTGATGAATACCATTCAAAAATATTCTTGGTCCATTGAGTATCTGTGCTTCTTCAAATATGGACCTCCCATTGTCATTTGTATATTTACAATGACAATGACGTCCTTCACCTCGGTCTCGGCTCTAACGTACGTGTTTTTTTTTTGTTTCATGTCTTCCTTCTACTGAAAGAGTTTTATTTAAATTATGCTGGTTGATGCACAAGGCGACACACAACATGGCGCCTCTGTATCTTCAAGAACTTTGTATCACAGATAATTTGAATGGTAGACGTCAAACTCTCAGGTCAGAGAGAAATCAGAGACTTTATTTAAGAAGAAACTGAAAACGCGTCTTTTCAAAAAGTCATTTCCATAATTGAAAATAACAATTTTTAATTAAAAAAAACAAAGATTATTGTAGAACTATAAACAGTTAATGTGTAAAGCGCCCTTGAGATGAAAGTTATATAAATTATCCATTATTATTATTATTATTATTATTATTAAAGATTCTTACTTACTTACTTTTAAATACCATTTCCAAGCTTTCAGCTCGCACTCCAGCTTAGTATGGTTCTCTATGACACCTTCTCATATAACTTATCTTCGTACATCACTATTAGTCTTATTTTGTATCGACTGGTGGATGAAGGCCTCCCCAAGTATCTTCCATTTCTCTGCACATTATTATTTGCTGCCACGCATTTTCGCAGAATTTGAAGACTTCTGCGAATTTTAGGGCAGCCCGTCGGCGTCTAAGGCTCTTTGCTAAATTTTTGGACCTCTCTAAGTACTTTTGTGAAGAAATCATAAGTTCTAAACCTCTCTCTCTCTTTCTCTATCTCTCCACTAGTCATGTTTTATGCAGTAATTCTGACCTCCTGCTGATTTAATCGTTTGAATTGGGGGTATTGTTATCGTGCTGTTTTAGCTAATTACGAAACCATACTGAAACTGAAATCAATCAATGTATAACTTAAGTAACGTTGGATTGAAATATTAGGAACCTTTTCAATCGCAGTTAAGTTAAAAATTTCAAAATTTCGCTTCAGAAATTTCAAGATTCATCTGTCGTCATTAGCATCTGTGAAATAACTGATTGATGATGTCAACTGACACTCATAGATTCAATAAAGAAGATAGAATAAAATTAGAATAATAATAGGTCTTTCTCTTAAAGTTCACAGCGTTGATCCGTAAGTTTTTATGTAAATGTACATCGCTCAACCACAAACAAAATCATGGACTCTCTAAATATCGGCTTAAAATATATTTTGACTGAAATACTAACTATTGCAAATGGTCAAATGATGCAATTCTGGAAAATTTCAATGCACTTTCTTCTATCCTTCACTATCTTTCATTAAAAAGTATTTACTTTAGTATTACTTTTTTATATATAAAATATATAATTCGAAAAAAAAAATCAACTTCGTAAACATCTGTCATTTTTTTTCACTTTTCAAAATTCTTAACTTCTTTACGGAATTTTTTCCTCTCCTTTCACAAACAAACGAAATCTACCCGTAGGCCGTAAGAATCAACCATTTAAATAACTAAAAACTAGTGATATTTTTTTTTCAATAGCTTGATTATTTAAAGCGGATTCTTTATAAATTCAATAAAAGTCTTTATCCTTACTTCTTAGGGAAAGAAAAAAAGATTTCTTTTTAAAAATTATTCATAGACAATTTAAGCAAACACCTCATTAGGCAAAAATATAAATTTGCGAAACAAAAGCATCGGAAGACAACACTGAATATGAACCGTGTCGGATCCAAAGACACAGAAGGTCATACGAGCCATATTTTGAAGTCGTTTCGGCTATCCATTTATCTGCTAATATATGAAAAATTACGTATTTATTCAGGTGTATTTTAATGTTTTCGTGAAAAATATGGTAATGACGTTTTTGTGTCCGACCTGCCGGCGGATTTTGTTATTCGTTCATGTTCGGATACTCAAACAAAAAACATAATTTTTTTTATTTGCCTTCCAGTGTTTGCTGTGTAATCGTACCGCAATACTCCACTACGTGTAAGTCATACCTACGTCATCCGAATTAACCTGGTATTATCCTCACAATGATGGACTCCGAAGCGGAAATTGAAGGGCGTGTCGCAATGACAAGGTCTGCCTGTGGATAATCTAAAAAAGATACGGCGAGATTGAAACGTTATTAAAATCACGTCCTGGACAGGGTTCGAAATTTAAAACTTAACGAACCGAAATGATCGATAATTTTACACTTATCAAACTATACAGTTGCATTACAGTAATACAATATACAGAATGTAACAAATCCTCAATATTTTATGGCTAAATAACGAGTTTATGGGATGTGAGGAATATGCGATGGTGTCACCACTATGGAGTAATTAATTAATCGCCGGTATGAGAAAAATGTTGACGATATTGAATAAATGGTGTCGAACTCGGTTATATCGAGCATGGTCATAATGAAGAAATACTTATTATTCAGCCCTGTTTTCATACAACTCTTCACTGTTACAGTGAGCTCGCTTCACTGATATAATAACTAATATTGTTAACAAGTGAACAAAATACACTACACGGTCTAAAGAAGTCATAAAATCGAAAGCAGCGTCTGCCGACGAGGTTCCTGTTTACGATTCCTTACAGGTATGTGAATGAATGGTGTTTATTTTGTGTACGTAGTAAGTTTTAAACTTTAAAACAGAGCAGTATTTAGAATTTTGTTAAGAAATAATGTGATTGAATATAGTAATTTACTTTAAAATGTTTTTATTCATACAATTATAGATTTTTGATTTTTCATATGCATTTGACTTGCTTATAATTTTATTGGATATTAAATATTTTTTGTAATAACGAGTAACGGTTATAATGAGGAAATTTAACCGGTCTTTCAGTACTCGTTGTAATCGAGTTCGACTATATATATATATATGTTTAATTTAAGGTTTCCGCAAGTACTAGTGTATGTACCCGGTGACTCTTCTGGATTAGATCGCATTCTTTGTATGCCTAGATCGACGTTTCGGCACGGTAACACGTGCCATTGTCAAGGTTAAAGATTACGATACAACTGTACTTTTTCGCAGGAGATATAAATCTCACACAGTTGAGTAACTCAACATATAAACCCAGGGCTAGCAATCGAAGGATATCAAACTCGCGCAAATACAGTAGAACAGTGGCGAGAAACAGAATTATGATAATAAAGCTTTGTATTCTTTTAAAAATATACCATATCCATTTTGAAGATTTGTTTCTGAATTTGACAATGCTCGTCACACATCTCTATCTCGGACACCATCCAGATATTGTCATCTTGCTAACTATTTGGTGGACGTATTTTTGTTTAGGTCTTTCTTATTATATTATAATTATATTTCTGAGGTACGCGTTGTGTCTAAGAATGTGTCCCACTAGTTAATCTCTTCAATTTTCGATGGTGTTTATTATGGACATCTTTTCTTTCATTCAGAGTATCCTCATTTGTAATTCTTTGAGTCCAGCTTATTCTTTCTGCAGCACCACATTTCGAATGCCTCCAATCTATTTCCCTATCTCTTGTAAATTGACCTGGTTTCATTTTCGTATAGTCTTATGTTTTGATGAATTTTTGGTCTTACTGTCTTACTTGTGGTCTTATGCGATTTAAAAAATGTACAATTGAGACTACCTCTGCAACAACACTGTACCGGTTTGGGCAGATCTGAGTTATGAACGCCACAACGTTGTATATCCTCTTGGGCATCAAATGGTATAACTTTTACCATACCAAAATGTAAAATACCCGAACGCAGCCATGCTGTCAACTCGTGTTACCGTAAATAACAGTTTTTTATTTTTTATTAACTTAAATGGCACGAATTTACTCTAAATATTGAGCATTCAATTTTGATAAAATTATTAATAACATAATTTAGAACATACTTAACTTATCTTTCTTCATTTAATTAGTGAGAAAGAGACAATTATATTTGTATGTTTGATGTTCTTTGTAGAGTGAAAATAGTGTGTGATCTCTATCTTTCATATCACAAATGGTATTTTTACCAACGTATTAATTTTACAACGGATTGAATGGAAAAATAATTGTTTTTTTACGATTCCCTTTTCATAATTGGGTTTTCACTAGTCATTCAGCTACTAATATGAATTTTATGTAGCACGTATTTACCGAAATATTACAGGTTTAATTATGATCGTAGACCTATATTACTGCATAGTTTGGGGAGGGTTAAACAACCATATACACACAATTTCTAGGTGATCTTATCTGCAGCACTACTGTATATCATCTAAGATGGCTGACGACGTGGAGCTACCAATCATTGATTGGCCACACGATGGGTGTTGGTTTGGCAGTGCACAATGTGGTGGAACGGTCCATGAGAGCCGAAATGCCAAGCATCATCGTTCAATATTTGATTTATCTGACCGTGAGTGTACCGATTGGGAGTATTCTGTCGTGACAAGTGTTTTTGTTAACAACGCCCACGGGAGACCTTCACTAAATGTCACGATGGAATACCCACAATATCAGAAAGTTCGAAGGGAAAATTTCTTATTGTTTGTAATACATATTATCTTAAATACTAATTAAGTTGTATCAATGTATGTAATAAAAATGATTTGTTGATTCTGGCGTCAAAGGTATTTGCGATTCCGTAAAAACAAAGTAGATGGCTTTCAAATAATGGAACGATAGATGTATTCATTTAAAAAAGTGTAAAATATAGGTTTGAAAATATATCGTCAAAAATAATGTCGCTGTAGCATAATTGGATAATACACCTTCTCCGGTTTGGAAAGAGATCCAAGGCGCAACAACAATATTCTTCGACAAAATGGATTTTATATGTATATCTTTCTAATTAATACATTTAAATTGTATTTAGAATATCACAGACCTACGTTCTGAATAATTACAACTTCACAATAAGAATGTTTTCTCCAATATTAGGTTATCTTGCTATTCTGCCTTCTCAGTAAAGCAATTCTTCTTCTTCGATATTATATTCGTGAGTTATTTGTTCCTCATTATCCTTGGCATTACAACCAGTCCTCCACTGACCTTTCCGCAAATTGCTGACGCCAAGAACGGTCAGGTCTTTATTTATGTTGTCTTACCATCTATCTCACTTTTTCAATTCCCAATTTCGGGGGTCGCGCTTTTCTTCGCGGTTCTTTTGTATCTTAAAGTTCACACTCCATTTTATTTGGATAATTATCTACATTTCTCGTTCTACAATTTACTTACACAGACGTTACGGAAGCCACAAGCTCGTCGTGGATGATTTGATAAGAGCTGTCCATAGTTTTATTAAGATTAATTTAATTACTAATTAATTTATCATCACGCTGTTTTCCCGCGGCGGTGGGCAGAGAGGATAGAGCACAACACTCTTCTGTCCTTACACACAATTCTCCCCATATTCAAATTCATACATCTTTTCATATATAATCATTTCCGCAGTCTTCTATTTCTGGTGCCGTCAACACTTGCGTCATATATTTTTCTCACCATTCTCATCTTATTCATCCGTTCCATATGATCAAACCACCTGAGTGATTTTTTCTTAATATTACTCACTATGTTAAGATCAGCTTTACATTCTCTCCATACTTCTTCATTTTTTAACTCTGTAATAAATGGATCTGCCACATATACGCCTAAGTGATCTTATTTCCGCTGCATTCAGTGTACTTTTGTTCCTCTTGTGCCAGCTCCAGGCATCACTTACATACATCAGTGTCGACACCAGAACTCTATTGTGTACTGCTAGTCTTTCCTCGGTTGACAAATTTCCATTCAAATTTAATTGCTTTTTCAATAAATGTAAATTTATTTTGTGAAAATATTTTATATTATTATTGTTCTCATTTGAGATGTCTAAACAGCAACAACTATTCTGAATTTTCCAATAATATTTTGGAAACAAACCATTCTTTTGATATAAACAGGGGCTTAGTAATTTTACATACAAATACAGTTAGATAAATTAGAAATTTTAGAAATAAGATTTGTTAATAGCAAATTAAACATTGTTAATAACCAAATCACACAAACCGAAAACACAGTAGTTCCTAATAAATAACCCACACTTCTCCCCCCTTCCTCTCCCTCCGCTTATATTTACAGATTTGTTTATGTCTATACTTACAATTTCAATTTTAGTATATTAATATTAAAATATAATACAATTTCAATAATCAGTGGATATATATATATATATATATATATTTTTTTTTTAACATTTGTTTCTTCTCTATGAGAGTAAGACTCGTGTATAGAGAAGGAGTATATTCGAGTTAATTTATGTTTCAGTTAGTCTGTGTACATATTTTTTTAACTTCAGTTACAAATTTATGATAGTCCGTAATTTTTCTAATTGTGATGGGAAGATTGTTAAAAAATTTGATACCTTGATAAATATATTGATTTTGAGTTGCGGTATATTTTAGTTTTGGGCTATCAATTTGATCTCTATATCTTGTAGATCGGAATTCGCTTCTAAAATTTAATTGATTTTTAATTTTGAAAATTTGAATTTTTTTTGTATGTCTACTATTTTTGGTACTTTAAAATCTGTGAAAAGTTGTATACTTGGATAGTCTTTTTTTTTTTAGAATAATTTTTATTATCATTTTTTGAGTGATTTCTAATTGTGACATTGAAGTTTTATATGCACCTCCCCATCCAATAATACCGTATTGCAAATGTGACTGTACAAATGCGTAATATATTATTTTCAGATATGTAGGTGATAAGATGTTTCCGAGTCTAAAAAATACGTAGGCAGTTTTCCTTATTTTGTTTGTGAGATTAGTAATATGTTCTTTCCATTTGAGATTGTTATCTATTATGATTCCAAGGTACTTGTACTTGATACAGTTTTTTTCTTCAATTGATGAACATTGGTCACAGGTGTTTTCTCGAGTGCAACAAACAAAGTGTTTTCATTAATAATACAAATTTAATAAAGTTCTTAAATTGCAACTCTACGATAAAAATGTGTTTACATTAAAATTATAAACATATATTTTATGTTAAAATGAATGTTGTTGAGAAAGTCAAATTAACTGAATGATTTAAAAATAAAAATTTCTATCGAGGAATGCTGAAATCAAAGATTAAAGATTTATCGTGCGGCTCATTGAAAGACAGTGTCCATCCATCCGAGTTGTATATTTTTTTCCATCGGTACTTCGGCAATTTCGCAGAGTTCATCTTCGCCGCGAGTCCTGCCTACTTAATGAATAGTTGGGGTCCGAAGACCTGTTTTTCTGAAACGGAGATCCATCGAGACAAAAAAGGCGTTTTAGTACCGCGCGCGAGGCTGCCCACCCAATTACTATTTAAACACGCCGGGAACGACGAATCTGAAGCATTAATCAATTGTGAAAAACTAATGCGCCGTTTAGATATATTAAAAAAAAAAATAAACTTACAAAATCGTCGTAACAAACTCGTTTTTATCATACAATGTTTGTTCAACGGTTAAAACATGTTTAAATCGGCGCAATATATATATAAATGTTTATTCAGTGGGTATTCAGAATAAAATGTCACGAAAATTACGTTAGAAAATACCTGCGAGCTCTGGTCGAAATACAAGCAAGTGATGTACAAATTCAGTAAAACTCGAGTTGGCGCGTTATTGTAGCGCATCTACAATGTTTGCCGAAGAACGTGCACATGGATTCGTTCCACTTCTGAGACATCGAGTTGCTGTCGTAAAGTTGCGGCTGAAGTTCAGCACTCAGCACCACCTCTCTAATGCAAGCGGCGCTCTCGTGGAAAGCTGGCTCCCTGACCAGAGAATGTTATTATTATTATTAATTAGTAATTTTTTTTTGTGATAGACTGATTAATATTTTTTTAACATTTTTACGTTATTAATATTAATTAGCAATGGACTCGGCAATGAGATATAAAATTTTGGTGAGAGGTTTATACTCTATTCAGAAGATTCTGAACGGCTGTAAAAACATGAAAAAATTATTAATTTATGTATATTTATATTAATACAATTAATTTCAGCATTAGTAACAAGTAAATTTTATGATATTTGTTAAATTATAATAATATTGGATAATTTGTATAGCGCCATTTTCGTAAAAACTTTCACCTCGAGGGCGCAAATTGTTCCAATTCCAATTTCACACGGCATCGAAGAATATACATGAAATATGGGGTCTTTCTGTTGAAAACTAATGACGCATTGAGTAAGCTCGTGTAACCTTCATCTCCATGATAAATATGTTCTGTTGTCATGATCTCAACCTTAGATTACATGCGAATGATCAGATGCTATGTGTTCTCGATATTATTTTATGGAATGGAAGCACTGACACTTACAGAAGGCGACTGGTAGCATTTGAGATGTGGATCAACAGAAGAATACTCAAAATAAGCTGAATGGATAAAGTTACGAATGAAAATGTTATGGTTCGGATGGATAAAGAAAAATAAGTATTTAAAACAATAAAAATACGAAAATTTAAATATCTCGGATATGTGATTAGACATCCGAAGAAGTACGAGACCTTGCACCTCATGAAGAACCCAAGGCCAGTCTACTGAAGAGTTTTTCCGGGTCGTAGTAAATAAAGTAATGATATATTTAAATAACCAAATCCCCTTTGCAAATAGTCACCTTTTAAATTTATTTTTATATTAGTTCCGAAGTAGTTACCCACCGCTTAATAGTTTTATTTTTATACATGCTTGTATTTTTAATTTCAGCATACATTGTTTCCTGAAGAAGATACCACAGGTATCGAAACATGTTGAATAATCAATAAATAGTGGTTTACGTTAATGAATATGATTAATTTTGTATTTAAATATTGATAATGAAACAAAATATATAACAATGGCGGTGGAAACACCATTTTAAGTACCTATAATTATAATTGCTTTTAATGCCTCATCACCTAATTTTCAAGAGCAAACTATGCAGCCGGTGTGACAGTTTCGCCATACATTTTGGTATTTCTAAATACTTTTTTTATTTTATACAGAAAATGATAAATAAATTAGAAACTGATTTGATGGGTTCCATGTGTATTTACCTAACGCATAATTAAACACTAATCGCGATGCTAAGTCACCATCTTGAAAAGCGAAAGTCGTCTAGCGGCCAAGAGCAGTCGACGTTGTGCTGATGTGACATTACCACTGATTATTCATGAAATAATACAGCTATTTATGAATTAAAAATAATACAATATGCACATATTTTAATAACAAGTTAATTACCCGTACAAGTATGCAGATCGGAGAATATCTAGTATGTAAATAAGAAGCGATATGACACCTGACACCTCAGGTATCCCGAGGAAGGTGAAAGCAAGGAGGTTACAGCGGGCGGAACACTGAGTCGAGTCCCAAATGACAAACTGACTTTTCGTGTTCTTGTTCAGATGATAGTTTTCTTAAAATGTTGGGTTTCATTCTTCGTTTCCACGAAGAGTTCTGGAGAACTCTCCAGTTCATCGGTGTTGAATAATTTGGAGCCACGATTATCAGGAACGTAAAGAGTAATTTCATTAATAAATGACAAGTTCTCTAATACCCACGCACAGAAGTTTAAAGAAGTTTGTTATCAAGAAATATTAGATGACTCATTTTGAAATGTCTACACATATAAGTCTAAAATTTGTCGTAAATTTATATGACGTTAACGTCTAATTTGTTTTAAATACATATACGAATTAAATGAATCAATTCGGAAGATATACCGAAAAAATATTTATTATTTTTATTTGTTGACTTTGTTTCATTGACCACGTACTCAGTTTAAATACATCTACCGGTTTCAAAAAATACCACTTTCTTCTTCAGGATGTCAATATTAATCAAAAACATATGTTGTTTCTTTACCAGTTTAAGTTAATTTTGCTGATTTCAAAAGAAAAAATATTTAGTCATTTAAAAATCAATACCAGGATTCTCCTATCCGGGGAGGCGTTCCCCGATTTAAAAAAATAATTTAATAATAGATGTATCAATTTGAAATATTACATAACGCGCTTCTCCAGATAGGACGAGGTGCAGGTTCGAATCCCGGTAGCAACAAAATATTTATTCGAAAGATAGATTTCTTCTGCATATCTTTCTAATTGATTAATTTAATTTGTATTAAATAGCACCGAACTATGTAAAAAATGTGTTCTCTTTAATATATATGATATTGTAGACAACCCAAAATGGAGTTATAAAACCAAAGGTTTCCAAATATCCACTTCATTAAGTAGAGGGATCTCAAACTTGAATTACTGAACTCAAAATTTTACTGTGTTGAAGTTCGCGAAGGAGTACCATTGTAATAATATCTACTCAGCTATTGTTCCAAATTAACAAATAATTAATTATAATAAACGGAAAATGAAAAGAATCTCGGAATTTCCGTAAATTTATTGGGGTGCAGATCTCCTCCGCCTTCGGTTGCTGGGATGGATGATGCCGGGAAGAGCAGTGGATAGAGAGATCTAACAGAGCATTCTACTGGCTCTTCCTTGCACCTCTTACCACCTGGACAGGGTGAATTTCTATCGGACTGTGACCGAGATCTGTGACATCTACCCTATTTTATAATTTCTATAGCTTCTTTCTGGTTGCCTTCTGAATTGAATGTGATAACGAGTCTCACGTTAAATTGTACAGGTATGCCTCTGGTACGATGATATCGGAGCCAACCTATGACGGAATTAAGATGTTAATAAGTGAATGTAATTAAAAAATCGAAACGAGAGTAAACAACTCTCAAAACGATTCGGGTAAATAAAATTCACGGGTTTGAGATAAAGCTGATTTCTGAGGTAGATCAAAATCTCAACACGTGTACATCGTATTGAGATTTATCTCATCATGTCTCAATTCACGGACAAGGGTCGTTTACTATGGATGCACTATTCAATAGTGGATGAACGTGGGCTGAAGAATAATACTCGTAGTTCGAAGCTCAATAGCACAGAATTGTTACATCTTCCATATCAGTGGAGTCGGTCAGTTACAAAACAGCTAACACAGTCATGTTTCACAACCGACGGATAATTTCCAATTAAGTCCACAAAAGGTGTGATTGTCAGCGGTGGCCCATATTAAATGCACACCTTTGCGTGTAAAACCTCACTCACCTTCGACCGAAAGGTAAAACTTATTAACGAAATACCGGGTCATCCGAAAGAGTCTTTAGCATTAAAGTGATATTTTTATTGACGTTACAGTTTATTTTGGTGTTGCAAGATTTCAAACTATTGCAGAATAGCGCGGGAAGCTGGAGCTAATTAAAACTCGTATATTTTTACTGTTTCCGAGGTAAGTTTGTAGAAATTCATAATCATAATGAAAATAAAACACTTGTTTTTTATTCTACTCATTTAATTTACTTCTGACACTTTGTAAGTGTAATGAGTGGCTTGTTGGTGTAGTGGTCAAGACGTTGGCCTAGTGATCTAGTGGTCGGGGGTTCTCGCGCCTCGTTCCAGGACACCAACAAGTTAGTCCTATTTTAGTGTTTAGCTTAATTTAAAAATAGTAAGAATATTGATGTGACATGTATTCCGTGTACGCATCTCTATTTAAAAAAAAAAAGGGCACTATCTATCTATCTATCTATGAAATGAAAAGGGACAACATAATAACATCATATTGTCCCTTTTCATCTTATGCAAATAAAATTGCATAGCTGTCCCCTATTATAGTTATAAATACAAGTTGTCGAGTTAAATTCTTAGATTGATAATGTCCTTACAAGGTGAAATGCATCTCAAGTAAATTAAACGAGTAGAAAATTAAAAAAAAAGCGTTTTATTTTCACATATGTGAAGTATATTTTTAATATAAATTAAATTAAACAAACAGAAAGATAGATATACAGAAAATATCTATTTTTGAAAAAAATATTTGGTTGCTATCAACATTAAAAATATATAAGTTATACACGAGTATATAGTTTATCAAAATCTAATTAAATGGATTAATTAAATTTTAGCGTTTCTTAGCATGTATTACTAAAAGGAATTTGGGATTCATCGCAATATAAAGTTGATTGCTTTTAAAAATGAAATAATAGATGTAAACGTAATCGGTTGATGTAGTGGAATGGTAACACGTTTTCCCAAAAATTAAAAGGTCCATCCTGGTAGTGACCAAATATTTTTTCGAGAAATAGATTTTCTGCGTATCTTTCTAATTTATTAATTTAATTTGTGTTTATACCACACGCATGGTATCTTATTTATTTATCTTAATTATCAATATGTCGTTAATCACCCTATTAGATAATCTTACAAAAACATATAATAATATAATGCGACTATAGTAATAGTACAATCGAAGAGAATTGACAAAATATTTAAAATCAAATTCATTCAGTATATAACACACATATATATATATACATAGCGATTTTTACGTGTGAGAAAAAATGAGACTGAAGGATTCAAGAATGTGTGTTAATTTAAATATAATGACTCTGATTCAGATCTGGTGATCAATCATTGCAATGTCATTACAGACAATTTTTTAATACTGAGTGAATCATCTACTCTATATTTTAAATACTTTTTTTGGTATTTATTGAGGATACAACACCTCACAATCCAGTCAGACATTTTAAAGGTTCCGCCTCTATAATATAATATCTTTTTCAAAATTTTCTTCTTCTAAAGATTTTATAAATTTCTTCTATTTCCACGTTCTTTCATTGTTGGAAAGAGGTCTCTCTTCATGTCTCTCTATCTTTTGTTTTCGCATTCAATTGCGTCATGCGATCTTTATGATATCGGCCCATCAAATTTGAGTAGGACGACCAACGTTTTAATCTCCATTTTGGCACTTTTTTACTCCATCATTGCCAATTGCCATTATACGCTTATCGTTCATAGGTGACCTACGTTTTCTACAATGGTCTTACTAAGAATGTATTCAATTCTTACTGTCATCTCCTAAGGACACTTCGAGCATACTTTGTTCCATATATCGTTAGGCTACCTTGAACTGTGGATACGGCTTGTTGTACATGACCATTTTTCGGCACCGTAGAACAAAACAGGTAGGATTTATTATAAATTGACGCATCTTTAAAGATGGGTGAATTATCCAGATTCTTGTTGTTTTGATGTTGTTTGTGCGAAAAAATATGCTCATAAAAATTTGAAAGACAACATTTTTTTAAAAATGATTTGTTGATTTAAAACAAAAAATAGGAATTCCGAAGCGTCCATTTTTAGTTACTCTGCACGGACATGTTTTGAAGACCACTTCCAGATAAAATAGGTACGGCATTCTTAGATAAGACTATCACGTTTTTCATGTCATCATGTTTTTAAGAAGTCCAAATGTTAATGCAATCAATTTGTTTTTTTTTGGTAAATTAAAAAACCCATCTTTTTGACTCTAGTAATATATTGTGTATCTACAATAAAAGCGAAAAAATAACTCAATAAAATATTTCAGTTTTGTTTTCATACCTACCAGAGCTACATTGAAATACATAATATCAAAAAATTACAAATGTATTTTGAAGAGAACATATTTACAAATTTATTTTGATACATATTAAATGCATCAATTAGAAAGATATACATACAGATCTACTCAATTTATCGAAAAAATATTTTAGCTGCCACCGGGATTTGAACCAGGATATCTTTCATTTCAGGAATTCAGGAAAATTTATCGACTATTTACTAGGCTGACGTAGTGTAATTGGTTATCGCACTTCCCCAGATAGGAAGATATCCTGGTTCAAATCAAATATTTTTTCGTTAAATTGAGTTTATCTTTCTGATTGATGCATTTAATTTGTATTAAAATTACAAATGAGTTAGAAATTTTCTCCCACACAAATTAAGAAACATTTTTTTTACACGCCATTTCTACATAAAACAACATAAAAATATAATCTGTGTATTGTACAATTCTCATTCATCATTTTTTTTATTTAAAAATTCTGACAAATAATTTTCTTTTCAAAACTGTGTTACAAACATGTCAAATTTCCTAGTACTTTAGAAGATAACAAGAAAAGAAACGTATATTTTAGAAGCACTTGTAATAATATACTTTAAAATGACAAAGTTTGATTTGAATATATATAAAATAAATCAACAATATTTTATAATGTGTCTGATATCAGGAATCAGCTTACTTTATTAAGATAATTCGAAATTTTTGTAAAAATTTCATCTCGCGGGCGATGGACCAAACTCTGCCAAGAAATCAAAAGATTAATATTAAAAATGTTGAAGCTCATTATATCAGTTTGTAATAAATCAGATGATATAATCAATACCATAAACCTTGATCGATCTAAACCAAAGTTTGCATAGTTACTCATTAAAACCCTGCGCATTAAATAGGGATCATCCCCCTCCCCTCGGCCACCCTAACCATCACCCAGATATAAATGTGTATTATCTTGAAAGCTACTCTTTCCAACTTTTGCTCAGTCTCACTCTAGGACTCTGAGGAGAATATAGAAAAATACATTCACTATCCGGACATCTCAACATACTACTATGAATCTTTGTATTACATTATTATATTAAATATTAAATGTTGTTAAATTATTTTCAACCGTGGACACAAACCAAAAACCAAGTAAAGCGGAATTTGAGTGGCTTCGGACAATTCTCTTTCAATTGAACAGGGTTATCCGACGAGCGTGATAGAACTTTAAAATAGAATTAAATTTAAATTAAAACAAGTATTACATGAATGATTTTATTTTTATTTGAAATACCATTCGATGCTGTTAACAATAGAATATAATTTTATTCAATTGTGCACCACGATTGATACAATGCATTCTTTGGATCCAAATTTCAGCAACCTCACATAAATCTGGTGCAATTTCAATACTTTTAGTTTATTGTTATAGATCTTGCACTGGCTGAATCTTGTAGGGGTGTAGGCCCAGATCTTTACGCAAAATACGCCATGTTGTGAACGTCGAGGAATTGATAACTTTGGGTCATACCATATACTTTCATTTACAGCGGCAACATTGGCTTCATTCTGGGAATTTCTTCGTCTTACCGTTCTCGTCATATCATCCAAAAAATAATTGTTTCAACCATTTTCACAATTTGACGTGTAGCTTGCTCAGATTGATAATTATGTCGCATGACGTTAGGTTTGCCGAGTCGAAGACTGATTTTGTTAATAAGTTTTAATAACTTGTAAATGGTAAAATGACAGACTATACTGAACAAAAATAACAATGATAGCTGTCAAAATATTAATAAACAAGGCTATACTATTCTTATTTAAGATTCTATCACAATTATTGGATAACCCTATATTATGATCGATTGATTCAGCTTCTTCCAGATTTATTTTAACAATGTCGTATCGGCACAATGAGGCTGACCCGATGGTGAAGCCATTTTCGAATGTGTGACAGAGCACAGAGCTAACAGTTGCAGCATTCAATGTCAGCCTCTTTACCCGTTCCCACTTTGCTAAATGAGAGTAATCAGAAAGGCCCGTGAATCAAAAACAGAACATTTAACCCAGCTGCGCACGCCATTCATCACGATGTGAATGCACCGAGTGACACGAAATTCATCTAGCGCGTCGCCAAAGGCAATTTTAGAGCGTGGGATTCCAAGGCGACCCTCCTGATTCAGAGTGGATCAATGGTGATTAACAAACTACGTGATACGACGTCACGTGGACCACACGTTCGATTTGGAAGCAGCATAGGACGTCTTATAAATTTGATGACAGCAATTCATCGAGAAGACAAAACTATTTTACGTATTTTGGCGAACCTTTTTTAAAATCGAAAATGTAAAATTTTAATGTTGTTGTGTCGGCAATTCTTGAAAATCTACCTGTTAAAGTGTTTGGTTTTGACAAGTTACGTTAGAGCGGTCATCAAATTTTGGACACCGCATTGGAAATTAGACCCGGGCTGGATGTTGTTCTTGGAGATTCACTCACCACCAGTTTGCAGGCGAGCTTCGGAAATTATTTACTGGCTTACTCTTAACCACCAATATTTCTAAGATGTTCTCGTGTTTTGGGATTTTGTCAATTTATTTAAGTGTTAATTTAAAAAAACAATTCGGTCACACGAGGCTATGTTGGAATAAACATTAATAAATACTTTACGTAACGCTAGATTAGTTACAATTAAGATTTTTAAAATATATAGTAGATAACAGAACCAATTATTTACAATATGCAAAATATTACCAGTTGACAAAAAAGTAACATATGCTGTAATATTCGAAGAGTTGATAAATAATGTAAATATAAATACTGATTCTCACCATAGCTATTCAACCAGATCGTCGGGTCGAACCATGGAATAATCAACAAAATCGATGAAGACCTATTAAACATTAAAAAAAATGATGCGACTCCAGTGACCACCTTAAAATACAAAGTAAAATAACATATACTTACATAATTTTTTATTTCCTTATATTATATTATATTTAGGTATCCACCCATAAAATACTGTGGACTAGGTCTGTTACACCCTGTAAAAATTGTATATCTTTTCGAAAGATTGATTTTTGTTCTTTATATCTTTTTAAGTATTTCATTTAACATTTCCTTATCCTTAAAGAAAAAGTTAAACTAGATTAAAGGCAATCCTTACTGTAAAGTTTGGCAAAAAATTAATATTTTGATTGGGCTTTTGATCGGTCATCAAGTACTGGGATAAGATATGGAAGAGCCATCTCAAAACTTTGTTTCCCTGATCATTCTAGAATTAAATGAACGAATGAAAATTAAAACAATTAAATAAATAATAATCTTAGTATTAACAATGTTGATTACTTTCACGTCCACTGGTTTTAGTATTACTGTCTCTTCGTCAGAACGGGCGTAGACTAAATCTGATGGTGGAGACAAACACCTTGTAATGGGGAGTATTCATGTTTATGGGCTATTCACAGAACGTGTAACTTGTGTCGACAGTATATGTTTAGTGGTATGTCCAGTCGACGTTTCAATAACAATATATCACGTGACTTAAGATGATTTTTTTTTTTTGGAATATAATACCGTGAGGGAACGTCCTAAATATATATAATAAATGGAAGCAACGGAAAGTAGTACGCTAACAGGGGGCGGGATTTAATGTTTCATTCTGTTGGTTAGTAGTTAATAATAGTAATGGAAGAACGCCATACGTACGTTAATGAAATACGAAGACAATAGCCTAAAAGTGAAGTTCAGCTCCACGCGGAACACCTGTGTCCGATTTATGATGATGCTGATCATTAGAGTCTAGTTTTTCAGCAGATGTTTAGTTTATTCCGGTGTTATCAGCTGAAATATTAAGAGTTACGAATGAAGTTGTTGAGGTTCAGATAAATAAAGAAGAATAAGTGTTTATAACAATAATAATTCAAAAACTTCAATATCTATGATATGCAATGAAACATCCACAGATGCTAGCCACTTTAACACCTGATACTAATGTATGATTGCCCATATTCTGTCATGATAAGTTAGTATCTTGTACACTCTGAAGAGGGAACGGTGGTTTCGAAACCGGTTGGTGATAAAAAAAAACAATGTGTTTTAAATAATGTTTATAATGAATTACCATACAGCATTATAAATATTTGTTGTTTCACCGAAGATAGACGACGGTTGACAAAACCGACCCCAGCGATTGGGGGAACGGAGCCTCGTGGCATAATACTCGTATGTGTGCTAATGTTACGGTTGGTCACGTGATCGTCAATCACGTGGTCGGCTGCCTCTGCTCCGAGCGCGGCTCGATCCTCACCAACCTAATAATTAATTTATCATTAAACCAAAGGACTGGATGTTTATAGTCTTCGGATACGATTCATACCGCGCAGTACATTCTACGGGATGTTGAAAGGATGCTGCTCCGCTGTCAGGTTGCTCCATCTCATGTTACGTCACAATACTTCGGATCGAGCGTGGGATACATGGATTGTTCTTATTGTATTATCGATATAAAACTGGTTTGTACATAACTACTTGAATGGTCACTTGAGTGGTGTCCTCTAACGTGTTAATCTTCTTCTTTTTCATTCCTTCGTGTCAGTATTGACACAGTGACAAACAGATGATACGCGGCTCGCAATATGTATCTACAAGTCTAGATCCTGGGTCACCTTCACAGCTGACTGCAGGATATATCCAGTAAAATGCCATGCATCCACTATTTATTTATTCTTTATGTGGTGTATACATAAGTATTTTTATATATTCTCTAATATAAACAATATATGTTTCCAGGTCTTATAATAAAAGATAGGGTGTATACAAGGTTGTTAAACTGCCTTCTGCGCATGCGTGCTTTGAGTCCGCATGACTGCGGTCACGTGTGCGTAATTTGATCCCGATCGCGTCATTTGCCTTCTGGATATTACACTGTGGACATGTTTGCTCCGCTAGCAGTTTGCACCAAGCAGTGATCCGATTTCTCAGGTCAGAGGGTGTGAAAGGGGCTGAAATACAATGGTCGGACTAGTGTGATGCACGATGAGGGAGTAGAATGCCCGTCAACCTCCACCGAGGTGGTGGAGATGATCCTAGCGAATAGGCGAGTTACCATCAGTGAGGTAGCGTCTTATTTAAACATTAGTCATGGTTCTGCACACCAAATCATCCACGACGAGCTTGGTTTCCGTAAAGTCTGTATAAATAAATTATATTTTTATTTATTATTTTTGTTTTATTAACCACTAAAATGAGTTTAAATACATCTACCGGTTTCGAAAAATACCATTTTCTTCTTCAGGATGTCATAACTAACTAAAACATTAACATTGCTGATTTTAAAAGTATAAATAAATTATAGAATGAAAAGTCTGCATGTATCGAATATGATATATCTGTGGAAACCCTACTCCTTAATCGATGAAGTGAGGTTTTGGACTAAATCCATATTACAAATTATTCTTCATTTCTACGGGTCTCCCTCTTGGTGAGACATCTTGACGTTCGTGCACTTAACAATCTTCCTTTATCCGCCCTACAAGTGCGTTCCAAAGAGCCGATGTGAATGATACGTCCACGATTACCAATTTGATCTGGTCGTTTACTTCCTCTCCAGCCTTGAATGTTTAGGTACGGTATTGCAGGACTGGAGGACGTATCTCAAGGAGATCACGGAGAGTCTTGAATGGTGTTGGTTCGCCTTGCTGTCCTTCAGAATTCGAAATTTTCCTCGTATTGGGAATATCAACGCATTATGACTATACCTGATCACGGAAGTCCTAAAATTCTCGTGCCATTAATGTATGCATGTTGCTGTGTGTGTATTGGTAATTCTGTAATATTTAGTCAACAATTTACCGCATATTGGTTCAACACGTAAAGCCCGGATCTGGGCCAAATCCGACTGTAAACGGGACGAAACTCATCTCGCGCTGGTTCCAGTGATTCAGAAGAGGGCCTCTGGCCATGACGTCATCGGTCACATCACGAGCTCGCTAAATAATTAACATCCCAGAAGTCGAGATAATGCAATAAATACATAAACGAGTCAGGTAGCGGTGGTGGAAGAGAGATAAAAACGGACCAGCAATGATGCAAATTGAAGTTAAATACCCCTTTAAAAAGTCTGAAGCGGTTCTTACAACTTGTAATTGTCAAATGTAAGATAAAAGTCAGGGACATTGAATTGCACAAAATATGTGAACACAATTAACACAATACAATAAAATCTTCAAGAAAAATATGGCAATCGTGACTCATTTACTGCGCATTAGAATTACGCAACTTCTTACTTAATTAAAAAAAAATGCGACAAATACACTAATATATGCACATGCGTAAGAAAATATATAAAAAATTCAAAAATATTAGATTTTCAGGCGTGTTCTAGTAAAATATAATATGTTAAAAAATACTATTTCAAAAAATCAGATATGCTGTTTAAAAAAAAAGGGAAAAATGAATAAGCAAATTCGGTCCATAGATGGCAATGGTGCAGTGGTACTCGAAGCGAGTCCACATTCTAACATATATACAACTATAAAAAAATTGATAAATGTGGAGATTGAGGGGCGAGAATTGGTGATATACATATATGCCAGCCGAAGACAGGTTGTAAGTCCTGCAATCACCCCATACTTCCATATATTTTTCATTAAATATAATTAAAAAAATAGCTTTGTCTCTACGAGATATCTGATATTTTAATAATAATTCTTCAATGATTGCAATGTTGCTTTGTGGAAACAAATTGTATTAATAATAAAAAAAACCCACTTAGTTTATACCACTGTTTATTGATAAATCAACAAATACAAATATAAATTAGAAATAAGGTTGTGTTTATATTAAATTAAACATTATAAATAATCAAATCCTTTTTGCAAATAGTCACCTTTTAAATTTGTTTACGATTTCAAATACGAGGGCCATTTTACACAAATTATTTGTGGAAACATAAATCCGATAGTCTATGCAACAGAAAAAGTATTAACTCTTCGAAAATTAAATCTTTGTGTAAACAAAACATATTTTTTACATTAATACATATTATATTGTCAGCGTTTAAATTTTTGTTCCAATCGAGTCATATTTTTTAAAAACAGTCGCGGAGCTATTTGGTATCAAAGTGATCACGTGAGTGACAACAAAATGAAAATATTGAAACAAGACATTTCCGTTAGGTCATGTGTATATTTTTGATAGGTGTATATTTTACCACAAATTTAATGAAATATTTAGAAAGATATATTAATAATAAAAATATATCCCGGTAGCAACCAAATATTTTTTCTATGTACATACTTTTTTGTATGTCTTTCTAATTGATTAATTTAATTTGTGTTATATTTATTTATTTTTATGTATGTTTGGTTCGAGTATACTAATGTACTTTATATTTATTTTAAATATACAGATTCAACAGGTCAGTAATGATCCTGGTAGATAGTCCTAGAATAATATTAAGGTACACTAAAAATATTTAAAGACAATTAGGAATATAACATGTTACAGAACTCACTTTTTTGTGGTTGAAAAATTAGAATCAATGTCAAAAAAATAATGTTACAAATTGTCAATTGGGATTGAGCAAGGTATTAAAATTCATTGAATTACAATTGTTTTTTAAAAAATATTAATTACATTCAGACTAAAAAAGATGTCACACACAAAGGTCACGATGAAGGCACACCTAACCCCATTACGTCGGAGGCTTCACCGAGTAATTTGTACATTAATGGAACAAACACAGGTATTTATGAATAATGGTTAATAACATAAATTGGTCATTAATTTTATTAAGCTAACGAACGCGATTCTCACAACGAGTTGCTAATGGAGAATTAAGTCGTGAATATTTTTTAAAAAGCAATTATATTTGAAATATATACTTACGCATTGCCAAATTGACCCCCAAAGGTCGAGACGGAATTTTCTCCTCGATCGAGGCAGGCATCTGACCTGCCGACATCCACCGAAGCCACTTAATGAACTGTGGAACCCACTTTGTCGTCTCATGTGATAGGAGATGTTTTTCGGAGTTTTTCTTTCATAACCTCAAAATGGCCGAGCCTGTCAACCCAAGCGCGGAGTGTGATAGATGAGCGGCGATTATAGAAAGCCTGGCCAAAATTGGCTCTCTGACAACGTTGACATGTTTTGGCCGAAGGACTTTTGGCCTCCTAACAGTCCCGACCTAAACCCTCTGGACTACAAGTGTGGGGCGTAGTCGAGAGATAAACCGACAAGTCTAAGCACCCTAACGTCAACTCCCTCCGGGCCGCTATCGAGGCAGAGTTTACGGCCATGAACCGCGCTTTAGGGCGAGGATCGAGGAGGTGATAGAGGCGCAGGGTGGCTATATATAATGAAAGTTCCCAGCAAGGATCCTTTAAATGAGATATAACAACATTTTTTGGTATCTTTATATATTGGCTTAAATAAATAACTTTTTGCAATAACGTTTTTTTAAATATGAATTAAATATATTAATTATAAATATAAATAAGTTGTATCAATGTGTCCAAAATTTAATAAAAATAAATTGATAATTCTGGCGTTTGCTATCAGTTTACTCAAAGGTATTTGAGATTCTGTAAAAATAAGGTAGATGGCTCTGTCAAATGATGGAACGATTAAATGTATTAATATCAAAAAGGTAACATATAGGGTCGAAAATTGTCGCTAAAAATATTGTCGCTGTAGCTTAGTTGGATAAAGCACCTTCCCCGGTTAGGAAAGAGATCCAGGTTCGAATCCCGGTGTCGCAACAACAATATTTTTCGATAAAATTGATTTTATATGTATATCTTTATAATTAATATATTTAATTCATATTTACTATTTCTTTCATTCTTCCCATTTCTGTTGTTAATTTTAACATTGATTAGTGCACTGCCCAATTATGTATCGACTTATTTTCGTTACAGGGTAGTTTTTATTTGACGAATGTTACATAAGATGTTTCTAAACCTGAAAGATAAAAAAATAGAGCAATATAGTCCATTTTTCTTCATTACAACAAATCGTCACCTAAGCGGCAACACCGCCGAATATCTCAATTTTTTGTCAAATTAAGATATTTATATCATTAGATTTGAATCACCACATATCTGTGACCTCCCTGTCAACTGTGCACAAGTAAAGGGAATCATACCAAAGTTTCAGTTTAGAAAGAATCTGCTCCTCTGTACAATTTAAAACTAGTTATGTCTCTCTACTGTAAAGTACATAATTTTTTGATATATGGTGTTACTGCTGACGGTGACAAAATGTGTGTATATGTGACCTTCTTGATCTGATGGTACGTTTTTCAAAATTGTAAATAAACAAGTCTATTGTTAGAAATTTGAAAATGGAAATCACATATTGCTGCTGTAATTGAGGGTATTTAAACGTTTTAAGTTAATTTCAAACGAAATTCAACTAATTGTAGAGGTTTTATTAATAATAAATAAATTTTATCTTATACAATGAGATTATAAAATTTTGTAGCTTTTGTCTGAATTTCAACCCCATTTAAAAAAAACCTGCAGCAGAATGGCTATATGGGGAGTGGGGCGTATAGGTGAGGAGTTTGTTGCTCGGTAGAATGGGAAGATGGGAAAATAGGTGGTACTAGAAAGAGTTTCTAGAATGGTTTGTTGTTGATTTTCAAAAGTTAATGAAATTAAATTATATTAGCTAGATAACGGTAAAATTCATAGGTAAGAAATAGCATTTAACTACAAGAATAATTTCAATGACTTTATTTTGAATTGAGTTAGGTTTTGGTTAGCGTTACTCATAGCATACAATTATTGATGCAATTCACGATCGCTGTCCAGCGCTATTCCATGAATTATATTAATTAGATGTCAACAGTACGATATTTGAAAAGATATCTACAAAAAAATGAATGCAGATCGTTCGAAAATAGGTAGGTGACATAACCATAGTATAATTTATCCCGCGAATAGTTACTTGGCAGAGTGGAGCTTCTTTGATTGTCCAGAGCGAGGTTGTTTTTAAAAGCTGCTAGAAAGAGAGCATTGTGTGTTATCAGGTTGACTGTTGACGCTTAGCTTACTTTCAGGGTAGATTATCTTACCCTTTCCCTCTCCCAAGAATAACTTCAAGGTTCCAGATGGCAGGGATTCGTCTATGTAATCTTTTGGATAATAAGAGGGTGACAAGTATTGCGCTTATCAAGCCTTGTACCAAGCACTTCTAGTCATCGACTTCCTATTTTTCCACGATGTACAATACAAGATGGGAAATTCCAATCCTTGTTTTCTTCAGTTAGTCGTCAAAAATACTGACGCTGTAGCATAGTTGCAAATGTACCTTCCCCGGTTAGGAAAGAGATCCAGGTTCGTATCCCGGTAGCGCAACAGAAATATTTTTCGATAAAATTGCTTTTATATGTGTATCTTTGTAATTAATACATTTAATTAGTATTTGAAACAAATAATGCCTTGAGGATTATTTATTCCATACTGCGGGTCTCGTTTCATTTTAGAAATTTTTTCTGGTTGTCCAGCTCAGCTCTGCCGAGTATAGTACAGTACACCTATAGTTAGAGTACATCTGCAGCAGGTTGAGGAACGGTGGTTCGGTTGTGTTTGTCCGTGCGACTGTGTGAAATCTCGTGGAGACGCCACAATTCATAAAACGTATTCTTCTCATTCGTGTGAAACAATTATCTTCGCCCATTCAGGCTGTAGAGACAATAACATGAAAGCTATCCGTAATTAAAGAACACCACAACATAAATCAATTTCCCATTAAATCCCACAATATGAATCAAAATGGTTGTACAAGACGCCGGCCATTTTACTCTCTCTTGTAAATTTTAACGAATTTCTTTATTATTTTTATCATACTATTGTTATTTTTACGATTAGATTATATGCTGCCGAAAATTATACGCCGAAGATAGGTTTTTCCATTTAGTCGGTCCAACGTTTTCATTCATTCATCTTAAGGCCCGTGTCCATGGAAGGAGACACGATGAGATAATCTCAGAGATTTAGTTGAGATACATCTCAATACAATGCAGACGTTTTGAGATTTTGATTTGGAGATAAACTTAGAGATCGTATCGTATTCCAATGTATACGACGTTCGATTTTACAAGTGCACACAGAGGTCATCTTAAACGACCTTAGTACAACTATATATTCTAAAAAGCATCTTTAACAAGTTAATATATATTATATGAGGTATTAAATTTAAGAATTTAAATCTATTCCGACACTTCATTACGGTGTGAGTGTCCAGGTGGGAAATCCTGAGACAAGCTGGGGTGGGGGTCTGATTGGTTTTCCAGTTTCGGTGCGTTGCTACCTGGATGATTTCTGTATCAAAATGTATAAGATCTCTGATATTTTGGACGCTAAGCCACTTTCTGAGGTTACGCAGCCAAGATAACCTGTTTCTACCGACGCTTCTACTGCCTTTTGTCTTCCTCTGTATAGATTATATTTCTCATTAGGATAGGCACATTAAAAAATATAGCACGCATACAATTTTTTACAAGTCTTCTTTATGTGCCTTCTATCGAGGTTAGCGACCACGTTGCAGTATATTAATTTATCAAGATCATTAACATTTTGGACATATAACCAATTTCTGAGGTTACACAGCCAAGATAATATCTTTCTACCTATGTCTCTGCTGCTTTCTTCTTCTTCCCCTGCATAATGAGTTGTAAAATATCATATTTTTCATTATGGAAAATGTGTCCGAAGAATGCAGCTTTCTTGATAGTTGTTATTAGTTCTCTTGACTTATTTATGTATATTATTCTGGTAGAGCCTGGGTTGACTCTCACCGTCCATCATATGTCTCCAGCATCACATCTCAAATGCTTCATTCGTCTTCTTTTCCTTGTTTTTTCGCACGTCTATTTTGGATCTACTGTAATCAATGAAGTATACGATTACTCAAAACATCTGGGAAAACAAATTGGCTATTTTTAAATTAGCTAATATTGAGAAGAAAAACATATTATGTGTTTAATTTAATTCGATTCTAAGGTCGCGAGAACAATCCAACAATTAAAACCTTTCGAAATATCAATTTGCTGTTGAGATTAATAATTTTTCTTTCATAAATAAAATTACGTAATTCGAAGGACGATCTTGCCTCGAGGGAGAATATTCGATTAGTATTTTGAAACTGGGTTAATTGGTGGACAACGCAAGTCCGTAATTTTGACAGTTTTGGAAAATTAAAACGTTAATCCTCAATATTAGATTATATAATGTACGCAGGTACCCGAAGTGTTACATTTGTTATTAAAAAATCTATTTACAACAAGTGTCAACGTTTTCACGGATATAATAATCCTGCTCGGTGTTGACATTTAGAATTATTTCAAAGTGAGAAAAGTAAATCAATAAAGTGCATAAATTCGTTTTTCTCGATATTTCCGTGCATCAGTGATGGGGTGCAGTCGGTCAATAAGTAGGGTAGGGTGGGGATGCTGGGGCCACTTTTTATAAATGACAGTATAATGTGATTGTAGAGCTTCTATTTCATACAGTACTAAACGTGTGTTGAAGAAGATATATCCGAGACTCGTTTAATAAACCAAAAACAATTGAATGGGACTGAGTTTTCTTTTTATTTAAAAATCAATCAGATTGAACTTTTAACCCCACTCGTATCAGTATCACTTTATTTTTATTCATTATCTTATAAAACCCAGCGTGCTAATCTATACTCATGTGCTCCTGTTTCAGAATTTTCTGATATCCGATTTATGAATTTCTTCAGTGACATTCTACTTTGAATTTTCCGTCATCACCAAATCAGCAGCTTGTTTCATAACGCTGATGGAAGTCTTCTCCCGCTTCAGTTTTTCTCTTGTATGTTCTCATTCTGCAAATGAGAAGAAACAAATGTGAGCTGTACACATTTATCTATCTATCGATCTACAGAAGAATGCTCAAAAATAAGCTGGATAGATAGTTACTAATGAAGATGGGATATCTGGAGAAGTATGAGATCTTGCACCTCATAATGCAGGAAAAGGTTGCTGGAAGTCGGGGCCCTGGAAGAAGGAAAATATCATGGCTATGAGGGCCGACCCACCGCTTATCCAGGATCGTTTATAAGCAACAGCTTCTATATGGCCTTGCTCATTCGCCGCCAAGTTAGTATTTATTTAATGCTACTATAACAACTGTGCTACAACTACTCGCATGGCAGGGCGGTGCCGCACAGCTGTCACCACAAAATTGCCCCCATAGACATCATGCCCACCGCTCATTCAGGACCGTTTATAAGCAAAAGTTCCTACATGGTCCTACTAATTCGCCACCATCATGACTGAAGATCCTGAGGCAATGGTTTGGCCAATCCATTATAGAACCTTTCCGGGCCGCAGTATATAAAGTGGTGATAGCCAACGTCTGTTGAATGGAAGAAGAAAGGTATTACAACGCCTTCTGAGACTACGAGCAGGTATATCTCGCGTAATGTATTCTACCTTTGTAAGCGATGATGTTGGCTTGTACTGTTTATTTGTCTAGCTTAGCCAAATCAGTTGTCGGTCTGGCGTTGCCGCTGCGGACGTCGTATCCGGCAGACGCCCGGGCGCCTGCGACGCGCGGCCACCGGCAGCGGCCGTCGCCGCGCAACCGCAACAGACGGCAACAATGATGATGTTCGGTGCTCCCCGGAGCCAGTGTCGAGCGCTAACCCACTTTCGGGCGAAAGGCAGACGGCACCGCCGCGGGCCGCGTGATTGGCCGACGGTCGAAATGCGAGCGTGAGAAGTTGCGCGAGTGTGCGCGGAGGGTAATAGGGAAAGTTTGACGTTCTGTAATCGTAAACGGCTGAAAAAAAATGCACTTATCGGCGATGAAATTTCGCCCGGCCGACAGTAAGTGTAGGTTGTGGCATTGCGGCGTGGGGTGGATCGTTACGAAACACGTTTAACGCTTCGTAATACGAAATGAGTAACGTCTTGGCGATAAATTATATCGGTACTATGTTTAATGTAATTTTACGTTATACGTTAATAATTAATTTAGTTTAATCTGCGAAAAATATTGACTCTTTCGTCATCAATTACATTTTTGTTGTTTTAATTAACTAGTGCATTCGATGTTCAAGGTGTCCCAAAAGTATTTTTCATAATAAGATATCTATTATAAAATAATGGACGGGTTAAATAAAAAACGTTTTTTTTGCATTTAACTACAGTTCCTGGGAATTTATTTCTTAAAAAATATATTTTCTAAATGATCCGTTATTTCGTTGGCACTTCTTCTAAACGGGAGACAAAATTTCTGAGAACTGCTCGGCACGTAGTCTCCGTGATCGCTGCCATTTATTTTCGGATATTTTTTTAAAAATTGGTTCAGAGAGGGAGGATTGTTACCGTATACCTTTGATTTAAGGTAGCCCCATTTATGTCACGGTAGGTCAGTTTATATTATGTCGTCGGTATATCAATTTTGCAAAAAAAAATTCAGGAAAAACTCGTAAAGACACGCTCCATAGAGACTGAATTCCCAAGGACGCGGCTAGCGATCGGCATACCCCCCGCCCCTCTCCAACTAGTTGCGTTGGTGCAGCGAATGAACCAAAATGAAAAATACTTTTGGTACATGCTGTATATGTATGTAAACTTATATCTATGTATAAAAATAGTAAAATGTGTACCTCTTATGCTCTTGCTGGCTTATAAATATAACTGGGCATAACAATGTATGAATCACATAAGTAAATAAATCCCGGATTATGAGAAGTCATACTATTTTTTCTTAAATTTTTAATGTGGTACCTTTTATATTAATATAAACTTATTTTTAATACCGGTTTCGAAACTGCTGTATCTTCATCAGATTAAATCGGACCGGGATGTGGCCGCAGTGGTGGTGTCAGGCGGTAGGGAGTTAAAGACATTAAAATGGGGAATGCATTAAATGCACCGATAATGTGATGTCCTTAGGATTGTATGGCTGTGTGTTTGAGTGTGTGTGAGTGCCGCACCGCCGGCGTATGTGCGTGCGAGGCTATAAAGGGTGGTGCGCGGCAAGGCGCGGCCTCTTTCTCTGCGTGTTCATCGGCTCAATCGTTTGACCTATACCAGTGATACACCTTGTACTAAATTGTATCGTATTGTAATAAACATATAATAGTGAAGACGTACTTAGAAGACATGTACGTAATAGATAATAATTTTAATTGATTATCTCTCAATTATTATTAACACCATTGCATTTAAATACATCAGAAACGTGTTTTTATCCAAAAAAAGATTTAAAAACTAAGAAAAAATATTATTGCTGAGACATCTTAAATATTTTTGTTTCCTGCATAGAAACACAAATTGGTATTTCAGCCATCATTATTATGATTGTTAATTTTATTATTTCTATTACCACGTGATATCACAGATTGCGAAAGACATTAATCAACATTTTTAGTCTGCCGTTGTTCACAAATGTATTGAAGCATTTTTTGTGCCTTTTTTGAAGAAATTATCCGGCATTTTGTCATAATATCATTAAATGGTTTTAATGTATTAGAAGACTTACGTCACAGTCAGCTGCTGCGAGAACACGGAGTGATTATGGATAAAATTGATGTTTGATACTTGCATCATTACAACCAAATAATGTAAATACTTAGAAACATTACATACATTTGTAATGTTTCTAAGTATTTACAGAACTTCAATATTATGCACAGTAAAGCTTTGATAATGACAGTTGGCAACTACTAACTAATATTTTTATATTATTTTTTTCTTTCCAGTTTTAAAAATAATATAGCAATGTCAAAGCTGTGTCGTTTGAAATATCAAAATAAAAAATAAAACTAATTATTCACTTAGAAAGATTCACCTAACATATATAGGTAGTCATTAGTCGGAAGCATATTTAAGCATTTTTTAGATTAGCAAAATCAACTTTGTGGTTAAAATCCATTATTATAAATTGTTAACTTTTATTTAAAAAATATATTTAGTACCTAATTTAAATTATTACTTGATGATACAAAATTACTAGAAAAATTACAAAATATTTAGAATGGGATTTGTGGTTAAATTTAGTTGGTTGTTTATAATATTTTGATTAGTTTTACACGCTTTATTTATCTCTTAACGGTTCCAAATTATTTAATGTATGACCAACACCGTTTACTTGCAAAATAGACAATCCCTAATTTTTATCAAAACCATGACCAATTTCTAAAAAATAATTAGCATATTCTGAAAACCTACTATTATTCAAACATCTTAAATGCTCATTTACTCTTATATTAAAATTTCGATCTGTTTTATCCTGAAAAAGAAAATGATATTTTTCGAAACTGGCAGAGGTTAAGTCGTTAATAAAACAAAGTTTACAATTTAAAATAATGGAAGCATATATGTTTTTGAGAAGTATTGTAATTATTAAAGAAGGATACTTGCTTTCAACTGGAAAAAATTGATTGGCTATTTCTGTATGGATTAATAAAATCTCAATTGATAAAAGTCTACCAGCTATAAGAAGCTCCGGGTTCGAATCTACATGTATTCGATAGATACATTTTTCTGTGCGATTTGTCATTTGGACGTTTCAGTCTCCCGAGACGGCCATCATCAGAACCTTCACACTTGGCTCACAGGCAGAAGCGATGACTTTTCATCTGCTGAAGGTGTCGGATCGATTTAGAGGCATTAATCAAAAGGCGGTCGAACGGATCATGCTATACTTTCTTTTCTGGTTTTGCGAATACCTTTTTTGTGTATCTGTCCCTGGTATCAGTTGGCTCACACATACACGCACATGTATGTGGACACACACTCATGCATTCGCACACGGATACTGCTTTCACCGAATGCAGCCTCCGGCCGCCAAACTAGTTACTAGGCAACGCATGAATTTGATCAATCAAACTTAAAACAGGAATGTGTGTACTTCTTACCTTAGCCACACCCCTTCCCTAGTTCTGTATCAATCTATAAATATATCGCAAAAATGCAACAAATGTAAGCGACATAAAATAAGCAGTGGTGTAACAAAAAAAATTGGGGCGCAATGCAAAATGGAAACAATATGTGGGGGACTTAATATCTGTCCCCCTCTTTATTTCATTAGGAGTACCACAAGGGTCAGTTCTTGGACCTATCATTTTTATTATCTATATAAATGATATAGTAAAAATAAAAAAATATTACAAAATAAGATTATTTGCATACGATGTACTTGTATATATCGCAGAAGATAATTATAAAACTATAATGAATGAACTAAACTAAATTTTTAATATTTACTGCAAATTTTACATTATGGTTATTTATTTCTTATTTTTTATCCACTTTTATGAGTTAAATTTAATACTCTAACCGGTTTCGAAAATTACCATTTCCTTCATCAGGACATCTAAAGTAACTAAAACCACGTGTCAAATTGTTTAATTAGTCCAAAATTATTGATGAAGGAAATGTTATTTTCCGAAACCGGTTGGTGTATTAAATTTAACTCATAAATGTAGTTAAAAACAAAGTTACAAATAACTTATAAATTAAAATTTGTCTCAAACAATATAAAAATATTATTAATAAATAAACTAAAACTATGTGTAAACATAAACAAAATTCATGAACATTGGAAATAAAAGAATACCAATTATAGCAGTGAAAATCTGAAGAAAGTGATAAATCTGACTTCTAGAAGGATTAGAAGTTTCATTAGTACTGAGTCTTGTATTATAGTACACAACTCTATTATTCTTTCTCATATAGCTGTAGCAGCATTTTATTTTTGGCTTATATAGAAGACATGCGACAATTATCAGTACTGCAAAATAAATCTTTGGATATTGGAACAATTATTAAATAATGGTGGAAAAATAATGTTCAGTTTCTTTGCTCGCGTTCTGTTCTACTACTGACCACAATAAACAAATGTACATCGTTTATATTTTACTATACATCGACGCATTCTTAGATATTTTGGTCGTGTCGCAGGTGCTCTGGCATCCGTGAAGAGACCTGTGAAATGAGGTTGTGTCGAGGGATCCCACTCTCGTGGAAGACGGCCGACAAGGTGGACTGATCTGGTGACGTAACTCGCTTCACGAAGCTGCCAGATCGAAGGAAATGTCATTAATATCACGATGAACATAATAATTAAACTATAACATTGATCGAGTGCAGTCTCTGATGCGTTCTACTGAACCCTGAACGTAAGGGAGATAAGACGATTGATACCATGTGGTGCTGGAGGAAAGGAAGGTGCAAGAAGGAAAGATAGCTTGGAGAAGCTTGTTGGATTAATAAAGTTGAAAAGGCAACAGGCGCTTCTCTGATGACAGCCATAAGATCTGCAGGATGCCAAGAAAAGTGGAGGGGCATAAGTAAGAAGGCGGAAGTTTACGGAGATCACGATCCTCATTCACGTGGGATTTATGAATGATAAATATTCTATGAGTCACGCAAAATACACAAATTCTAATCATCTCTTCATCACGTTGAGTTCGTGTATGGTCAGGGTATGTTCCAAGACTACCACTCAAATTATGTCTAGACATGGAAATAGTTAGTTTAATTTATTTTAAATATATAATTTTTATATAAATTTTCTACTACACGCACAATTTTTGAGTTAATAACACGACTAGTTTCGAAAAGAGCAGTCCTTACCATCTACAGGTGTAAAATAAATCAAATTAAATACATAAATAATAAGACAAAATGCTTTGTTTAAATCAATGATTCGATACCAATTGTATCTTCTTCAGGAAACAATGTATACTAAATAAATAACAAATATAAGTAATAATATAAATAAATAAAAATTAATATCGGGTATCTGCAAACTAATTTGCAATGATTGCAATCATTTTTATATAGGTAAAACGTGCAGAAGTTTTGATATTAGAATTGAGGAGATGCCTAAATAGCGACAACTATTCTGAATTCGCCAATCATCTTTTGGAAACAAACCATTCTTTTGACATTAACAAGACTTTAGAAATTATACATAGAAAAACTAGGAATTTACAATTTTTAGTTTAATTTTAATTTTAGTGTACATTATTTTCTGAAGAAGATACCATAGGTATTGAAACATATTGATTTATCAATAAATAGTAGTTTAAACCAGAGGTTCCCAAACTTTTTTGTGTCTTAGACCCCTTGCCATGTTTTTCGGTTTTTGGTAGACCCACTACTTACCTGATATTAATTTTTTGTAAATTTCTAATTGTAGTGAAGTTTAGTGTTAAAAACTTAAACCACAAAGCGAATGCCTACATCCTACAACTTACACAATTTTATAAACATATATAATAAATTTTTTACTTCATAGGTACTTTTATAAATAATGTAAATGTCTTTATATTATAAGATTATAATGTAAGTAAATAGGTACTATCAGTGTATGTTGAGATCCACTATCGTAGACCCCCATTTTCATTTCATGAACCCCCAATTTTTTTTTTCGCTGACGTAGACCCCTTGCAGGTTATCATAGACCCCTGGGGGTCGATATAGACCACTTTGGGAATCACTGGTTTAAACAAAGCGTTTTGTCTTATTATTTATATAATATGTGGCCACAAGGTAATTTTGATAATATTGAAGAAAAATAAATACAGTTGGCTACGGTGCAGTGGTGTACGTAGGGGTGGGAGTGGCTTTATTATTTCTTGGAAACATTAATAGTAACGGTGAAGTATTTAAAAACGTGATATTGTAAATTTAATTTATTATCACTGGCGACAGTTGCTGAAGACCAAGGGGAAGATCAAAAAATAGATGGTAGATAATTGAAATTCACCACGATCGAAAGGAAGAATATGACACTGATGGGGTGATCGTTAAGACAAACCTACAAGAGGTCGTCCCAGAAAACTGTACTATAAAGAGATGTCGAGGGATGTATAATCGTCTGTAATAACTGCGGTCAGAGACTTGCAAGTCTGAGGTCCTAAAAGAAAAATAATGAAGAATAAATACTAAATAGTTGAAGCAATATTGTTATTGATATAAAATAATGGCTTTATGAAGCCAACAATCTCGAGAGTACATACTTATAAGGCACGTAAACAATTTGTAGGTTAAAAGGTCTCTCCGGCTATCGCGTTGATGAAGGTCTTCTCAGGTTGCGCAAGTGCACTTGAGCAAGCGGACAAAGCAAGCACTTGGTCAGGTAAGTGGTGGAGAAAGTCGCTGAAATGTGAACATGATGAAGTCAGTATGTGCGGGTCATTAGTCATTGCTCTGAGTGCTGAAAGTTAATTGACCTCTTCAAAGGTTAATGCGATTCTCCTTTATTATGATCAGATTGAGTATTTGGTTTTGATGGCTGTGCACAGCTGCAGCCTTTTTTCTGGTTGAAAACTGGCCGACGGGCTTTTGAATTTGCACCGTGTCATTAATTTAAAGGTGCATAATTTGCAGGCGTTTCAAAATTTTCTGGGCCATTATGCCGAGAATGCTTGACCTTTGTGGCCGATGTATCCGAACCATCATCAGCACTAGATTGATAAATGTGGAGTATTTTTTTTCCTGGTGTTTTATTTAGTTGCTTACTTACTTAATAACTATATATTATTATTGTAAAAATATTCAGTTACCGCCGAGTAGAATTAAAAAAACATTTTTAACAGTTTTATTTTCACATATGTGATTATGGAGTTCTACAAACTTACCTCGGAAACAGTAAATATGTTAGTTATAATTTAAAATAGAGATTTAAAGAGTCCTAAAGCAAAAATTTATTTAGGTCAGTCTAAAGATGTAGGATCGTATAGAGAACATACAGTTTTATAGATACAAATTGCTTATACATATTGTAGTAAGACATTTATTATTTACAATTAAAAGCTATGATTTATTTTTATTTGCCATTGCAAATTCATTAATTTCTAAAACCGTTGAGTTTATTTAGTGGTCATGTAGTATTTTCCCTTACAACGTTGAGGGCTGTCGCGTGCCTGTTTGCTGACCTTGGAAGCGGCAAACTTATGTATTTACAGGGTGGTTTCGCGTTGTTTACTCTCCTCGTTGTCAATTTGTTTGTTTGTTCAACTGACTATCTATTATGGTTATTAACAATTTGTATATTAAAACAAAATAAAATATTACTACCATTTAAGGATTCTAAAATCTATTGCAAAGGCTTCATTTAAATGTAGGGTATATTAACAGATACACACTGTCTTCAAGAGTCGTACTATGCACGAAACACACGTAGTCACGCGTAGTATACATAGATACACTTATATTATTACATTACAATCGAAACGGCGTACCATAATAACACAGTACGTAGTGAATGAGTTATTTTTTGTCGCACATTAGACTAAATCAATTTGTTCAATGATCCAGGACGGTTACCGAATTTCTCCCATCGCCGCTTCCCTCACACGTAATTACATTTCTCCGTTAGGCTTGACGAGATTGTGTGGTCGGGTGATGCCCACATCATTATCGCAGATCACTGATTGAACTGTAAGAACGTACAACCTATTTTGTGGCACCGATTCTCTGATGAAGCATTTGGACTAATGTTTCTGAATGCCTAATGAACCCTCCAGCTATGCTATGTCCGGTAGAGCGACACGTTCGACGATTGCATCAAAACTATCTGATAAACTAGCAGCTCTGGCTGATATTATAATAAGATTAGAAAGAAAATAACTAAGAAAATTTAAAAATAAATAAGCTTGAATGAGAATAGTGAGATATAGATATTTTATTTATTTATGAAAAATAAGCAGTACAAATATTTAATAACTTCTGACATAATATAAAAATAAGATCAGTGAAGTTGGATATAGTGAAAATATCGTAAGAATTAATAAACTAAAATATAGTAATAAGGAGAATACATTCTAATTGTGAAGTTGTAATTATTCAGAACATAGGTCCGTCATATTTTAAATACTAATTAAATGTATTAATTAGAAAGATCCAGGTTCGAATCCCGGTAGCAACAACAATATTTTTCGATAAAATGAATTTTATATGTATATCTTTCTGATTAATACATTTAATTTGTATTAAAAACATCACATACCTATTTTCTGAATAATTACAACTTCACAATAATAATGTGTTCTCCTTAATAATTAATTAAATGTCATTAATCTTATAAATAATGTCTGAATGTCCTTCTGTGTATGATAAGTAAGTATTAATTTATTTTGAAACCTTTTTGGAACATTTTTCAAATAGAAAACAAAGAACACCATTTCTGTTGACAAAAAGATATTGACATTTTAGCAAAAGATCCGTCTCACATTGTGGACTAGGTCTGTTACACTCTGTATACTACAGCTCTTTCAAATGGATACATCTGTTATTCCAGTTTTGAAAAGAAATCTTACACCTTTGTATTGCGACCAATCTCAAATACGCTAATGAATTTTTAATTGTATTTGTTTTAAATAACAGATAACTATGTTCTAATGTAACTGCATCTTCACAATAATAATGTGTTCTCCCTTAAAAATCGTAACATCCTTCTACAGCAATACATTTTGAAGGCTTTCACGTGTTACACTTGTCGCTATTGCAAACTACCAAGTATCTGGCTGCGTAAATCAAAATTAGAAAGACAACAGTGTGAACCAATATAATTATTATTCAAATTAAATGAACCAACTAGAAATATGTCATATAGATTAATTAATATTATTAACCACTTAATGAGTTATGTTTAATACACCAACCGGTTTCGAAAAATACAATTTCCTTCATCAGGATGTCAAATAATGATAATAATACTATAATGGAACCCCGATTTAAAAAAAAAATGTTAACAGAGGGAAAATGTAAATTGGGGGTATTAAAAAAAACAGACTATTTATTTTAAATACTAATAAAATGTATTAATTAGAAAGATATACACATATAAAATCAATTTTATCGAAATATTCATTATGTAAGGTATTTGAGATTCCGTAAAAACAAAGTAGACGGCTTTCAAATAATGGAACGATAAATGTATTCATTTGAAAAAGTGTAACATACAAGTCCGAAAATTTGTCGTCAAAAATAATGTCGCTGTAGCATAGTTGGATAATGCACCTGAATGTGTTCTCCTAATACGATTATTTATTGTTTATTGAAAAAATTAAACAATGTTTTTAGCAGCATGTTTTTAAATAGTTCTTTCAATATTTTTAATTAAATTAAAGGTGGTACATTATTAATACTACTAAACTATGTTTTGAGGCATTCAAGAGGCGTTGTTCCACTACGTCCGATGTTATTACGTTGGAGTCTGTAAATCTGCAAGGGTTGTCTATCTATACTATCTTCTACGCAATTTTCTTGCTGATCTCAGCTTGTAGAAAACAATAAAACGACAAATTACTTAGGTATGAAAATGAAAAATGCGTATATAATAAATGCGACAAACAAACGACCAACACACTCTTTGCTCTATGGCGAATAGCGAATTTCAACAAATTTCAGACGTAAATCGCGGGAATGACAAACGTAAAATAGGGTTTGTAATGTACTAAAATGACACGGGAGTGCAGAAATAACACACTAATGGAGGGAGAACGTGATTTCAGGGCATGTTTTTAAAAATCTATAAAAAAAAGATACAGAAAAAAATCTGTCTATCAAAAAAATATAGTCTTCGTATAGGAAGAGGTCTAGGTTCGAATTCCGGTAGAAACGAAATATTTTTTGATGGATACATTTTTTCTGTATATCTTTCTACAATAATAATAATAATATTGTGTTTATTCCAGCGTGATCAGGTTTTTTTTTAACCCGATTCGCCATAAAGATAATACATATTATGTTATACATTAAGGTTATGAAATCAATATAATGCTATGGAAAAGAAAACCAAGAAAGATATTAATAAATAAAAAAAAATTTTTTTTAAAAAAGTTCACACATATTTATACACGCAAAATATTATTATTACATATATAACTACTTCAGTCACGGCCATTGTTGTATATGTAGCTATTTTGTAGGCGCTGCCATTCTCTGGTCAGGGAACCAGCTTTCCATGAGAGCGCCGCTTGCACCAGAGAGTTGGTGCTGTGCAGAACGAATCCATGTATACGGCCTTCGGTTAACATTGTAGATGCGCTGCAATAACGCGCCAATCCGAACAGTATTCTGTATGAATTGTTGTACTGAATTCGGAGACGGTTATACGTCACTTGCTTGTATTTCGACCAGAGCTGGCAGGTATACATGCTGGTGAAGACCGATTTAAACCGAATGCTCTTCACCTCTTTACTGCATCGGTAGAAACGCCGTTTGTTATGAAACAATAGTTGATTTATTTAATTTGTAACAATGTAATTTGTAACAGTTCTCCTTAATATAATTCTATCAAAGTACACAAATTCTGATCATGTGCATCTCTTGATCACGTTTGGTCAGGACACGTTCCAAGAACACAGCAGAAATTACGTCTAGAAATGGAAATAGTCTGTTATGCAATACAGGAACATTCTCTCCGCATCCATAAATACATTTGCAAGCCATTTTCAGTTGAGGAATATGCAATGGAGAGCCTAAAATGCACTGAAGAAATGCGGTAGAATCCTCACGAACGCTTTTAATTCATCACGACACGGTGTATTTTTGCAACTGGATGCATTCATCCCAGATCGCGTGCAGTGAGCGCCTTTCTCTCGCGGTGTCCCGCCGCATCTTCGGATGCTGCATTAACAGTTTCACTTTCTCCATCTCTGAGATGTTATCTCGGCTGGAGGGGTCGGCGACCTTTCGGCGTTTCGCTTTGTTGTTTAAATTGTAACTACGACTCGCGGCGGTGGAAGAACCTTCCTGTTAATCGGTCTGATTTAATGATTTTCAAAGAATCGTATATTACCAAAATTGTAATTCAAATAGTGGCTTTGACAACATGATTAACTTCGGATGCTGTGATTATTTCAAAACCTTTTTAATATCTTATTCTTCTTCTTATGGTAGTAATATCGACCCCTTAGAATAACAAGGTTCCAACTAACATTTTGGGCTAATTTGAATTACTGCGTGAAAATGGTTCCAAATGCATTCTTTATTTATTTCATACACGCTTACTCTATTTAACGGATATTAAAGGAAATAGCAAGAGCTGAAAGTTCCAACTGCATCAGTTATTCATTAGGAGAACACATTCTTAATGTGAAGTTGTAATTATTCAGAACAGACGGTCTGTGATATTTTAAATATGAATTAAAAAGATATACATATAAAATCAATTTTATCAAAAAATATTGTTTTGCGCCACCGGGATTCGAACCTGGATCTCTTTCCTAACCGGGGTAGGTGCATTATCCAACTGTGCTACAGCGACAAATTTTCGAACCTATATGTTACCTTTTTGATATTAATACAATTAATCGTTCCATTATTTGAAAGAGCCATCTACCTTATTTTTACAGAATCTCAAATACCTTTGAGTAATCTGATAGCAGACGCCAGAATTATCAATTCATTTTTATTAAATTTTGGACACATTGATACAACTTTATTATTAGGAGAACACACTCTTATTGTGATGTTGTAATTATTCAGAACATGGTGATATAGATGGCTCTTTCAAATAATGGAACACAATATATTGCCTTATTGCTTTTGAGATATGTGTCAGAAAAGCGCAGATTGAACAACTCTATGATCATTTTTAATAAACACATTTTTATTGTGATTTAGTAATTTCAGAACATATAAGTCTCCTAGCGTGTATTACTCGACAGTATTTGAGATCATCGCTGTTTATGTAAATTCCTTCGGTAGCTGGTTCCCAGGTGTCCAATTAACGATAAACACTCATATGATATACGAACTGCACTAACCTCTTTAATTTTGCTGTCTTTCTGGTCCGATGTTGTTGTTTTTTAGCTGGGTTGTCTTATTTCGATTTCGACCGACTGAAGCGCGCACTAGTGGTTTATTTGGACCGCTAGACTGGTCAAAGCATGGAATGTGATGTGAATGACGCCTGTCGGTTACTGTCTTCTTAGCTTTCCGAAAAAAGGGCGGCAATACTCACATACACATACACGTACATTATAATAAACCAGGGAACCCAGCGGTGCCAATCAAAGTAACAAGGTGCGTAAACAATCGCAATACAAAGTTGATCGGTTTAAAAATGAAATAATAGATGTATCAAATATAAAGGTCCACAGAATATAAGTTCAAAAATGGTTGAAAACGTGATCGGTTGATATGACGAAATGATAACGTTTCCCCGGATAGGAAAATGTCAAGGTTCAAATCCCGGTAGCAGCCAAATATTTTTTCGATAAATAATTTTTTTGTGTACCTTTCTAATTGATTCGTATAATTTGTATCTAAGATGTTTACCCACTATTGTGGCCATAAACGTTCTCAGTTCACAATTTAAACCACCCTCGCAACAACACTGTTTATCGGTTTAGGGCAGATCAGAATTTTGAATGCCACAACGTTGTATGTCTCATTAGGCATCTAATGGTATATTAACTAATCATATAAAATAAATAAAAATATTTAATTCAATTTTTTTTAAACTTATTTATATCGCTAATGCTGTCATTTTTATTATACAACATAATTTGTATTAATACCCACAACACTTTTCTACACAAGCATAGGCTTTCAATAGAAGCGTAGTACGAAAAAAAAAATTATTGTACCTTTCAAAATCAGAAAAAAAATAATCTTTGCCCCACTTCTTGACTGTAAAAACGTGCAACTTTGATCTCAATTGTCTGCCTATTAAAGGCATTCAGTTGCATAATTTTCCATTCAAATTATAGGTATCAATTTAGAATGCCGTCTTCATTTGTTTCCGATAACAAAACAACTTCGATTCGACAGATTCTAGAGCACTTTCTGTAAACGCGGTTTAGTAAAATTTCGCAATGGTGTACAACAAAAGAGAGTGGAAACCTCCTTGGAAGGGTATGAGATGTATCGAGAGGAAACAATTGAAGTAAAAGTGGTGTGACGTAATCCCAAAAACACGACAATTTTAATTTGTTCCGAAATGTGAGCAAACAATGCAGTACGGGCGCGGTAAAATGACTACTGCCAGCTCCGCGGAAGATAATAATCATAGACAAATACTGAGAAATATCCATAGACCGAACGCCGTGCAGTCTGATAGATGACATTTGGAATTACTTTATGTAATGGTTACCGTTAAAGTGCACAATTAAGGTATTATATTTATTAAAATAAATGTAATTAATCATTTAGAAAGATATACACGTATCAATCTATCTATTAATATCGAATAATATTTGTTTACCATCGGGATTCAAACCCGGTTGGTTTTAAAAAGATGTATTATGTCGCATGAAAGAATTTACAATACTTCTAAATTTTTTGAGATTCATTGCAATGTAAAGTTAAATGCTTTTAAAAATGGAATAATAGATGATTGGGAAATTTAACTTTGTGGTTAATATTAATTATTTTTATTTTTAACTTTGTTTTATTAACCTTTACTATACCATGATATAAAATATCTGAAAGCAGCTATGCTGCCAACTCGTGTTACCGTAAATAACAGTAAGAAAAAATGTTTTTATTAGCTTAAATGGCACAAATTTACCATAAATATTAAGCATTCAATTTTGAAAAAATGATTAATAATATAATTTAAAGCATTCATTAAGTCTTATATAATATGTCCTTTCTTATTATCTCTCTTCGTTTAATTATTTAGAAAGAAACAATTATATCTGTATGTTTGTTTTTCTCTTCACTGTGAAAATAGTGTGTGATCTCTGCCTTTCATATCACAAATGGTATTTTTACCAACGTATTAATTTTTAACGGATTGAATGGAAAAAATAATTGTTTTTGTACGATTTCCTTTTCATAATTGGTTTTTCATTAGTTATTCCAAAGCGTTAATATTTTATTTAGGGTTATCTAAAATATGAATTTTATGTTGCATGTATTTACCGAAATATTACAGGTTTAATTATGATGGTAGACCTGTGTTACTGCATGGTTTGGGAATGGTTAACCACTTATTGAGTAAAAATACATCTACCGGTTTCGAAAAATATCATTTTCTTCTTCAGCATGTCAATAACTAATGAAAAACATGTTATTGTTTTTTTCGAACAGAATTTATTTTTAAAAAACAATAATTATTTAAAAAATAAATTTAGTACTTATTCAAATTGTTACCAGATACAAAATTACAAATTTCCATCAAAAATTCTATACAAAGATCCAGGTTCGAATCCCGGTAGCAATTACAATATTTTTCGATAAAATTGAAATTGTGGCTTCAATTGAATAACACTCAGCTCGTAATGCATCTCTACAAGTCTCGGTCTAGGGTTTATCTCACAGCTGCCTTCAGCATCGCATCTGTCCACTGCTGTTCTACTTTTCAAGACTTCTTCAGTGATCACTTTGATGCATCTGGCCGAAGAATTGTAAGAATCTCTTGTTCACTATTGTAGATAGAGTTCCTGTGGTTAAATTTCTTACAATATTCCGATTTATCTCACTAATTGTATTAAAATATTTCTACATTCTATCTTAATTTCATTCTAAGACAGGGTAATTAACGATCCGTTAATAATTTGATAGAAACGGAAAGGGTGAGAATGATAACGAAAGGAGGGTGACAGCTGGGAATAAAGTGAAGAGCGTATTGAATGGAATTATATCTAACGGGAATTTGTCAACCGATGCAATACTAGCGGTGCACAATGGAGTCCTGGTACCGACACTGATTTATGGAAATGAGTAGTAGAGTAAATAAACTGAATGCAGTGGAAATGAGCTCACATAGATGTGTATGTGGCAAATCTATTTATGCCAGAGTAAAAAATGAAGAAATAAGGAAAGAATGTAAAGCTGATGTTAGTATAATGATTAAGATTAAGAAAGGATCAAGGAGCGATTTGGCCATATGGAATGGATGAATAGAGAACGTCCGCGGAAGACTTGGCACGACCAGGTAAATTAGATAATGGAGGATGATTATGTTAAAAGCCTCAACAATCGGCGAGCTTGTATGAGAAGATGTATGAATGTGGACGAGGCGAGAATTGTGCATCAGGACAGAAGAGTGTGGCGCTCTATCCTCTCTGGCCTACCCCCGTGGGGAAACGGCGTGATGGTAAGTCAGTTAGTTAGTTAAATAATTAATATTGAAATTGATTCGATTAAAACCGGACAGGCTCGCAAGATTACGCAACATTAAATCAACATATTAAGTTTATTAAAAACATTTTATGAGCTTGCAAATAACAATCTTTGTTTAGACAAGATTACGTTAAAAAAAAAACAGTGTATCTACACCCCGTATTTATTCAATTAATATCTAATCTAAACATAGTAAAAATGTCGTAATTATCTTTCAATTTAAACAGGTTACGCCTATGGTATATACTAAAATGAAATTACATATAGTATCGTCGTCATTATCATCGTAAGCCCGATAAGTCTAGATGGGCTGTGGCTACCAGTGAAATTCTTCTCCACCAGTTCTTGTCTACCGCAGCAGCTCGCCAGCCAATGCTCCTGTGAAGGTATGCGCGTACTAGATGCGCAATCCTAATCCGCCAGCGAAACAGCGATCAGTGAATCGAACCTTTGGCGACTATAAGAGATCAAAGACTCATTGAGGCCTATATATAATATTAAGCACTTAGTTAATTGTATCGAATTTACACATGTTTTAAAGTTTACACGATTAGATTAAGTTATAGGTTATTTTTTTATATCACAAAAGATTCAGTGATAATCTTCAATATAAATTAACTAGAAAGATATACAAAAAAAATATTTTATCGAAAAAATATCCGATAGCAACCAAAAATCTTTTCAAACTGATAATAATATATCTCATAGAGACAAAGCTATTTTTTTATTATTATATTTAATGGAAATATATGGAAGTATGGGTAATAATTACAACTACACAATAAGAATGCGTTCTCCTTAATAATATATAAGTTGTATCAGTGTGTCAAAATTCCGTAAAAATAAAGTAGATTTAAAAAGTGTAACATATTGCTTCGAAATTTTGTCGTCAATGTACTTTATGCTGTAGCATAATCGGTTAATGCACGAATGCAATAGGTTCGAATCCCGGTAGCAACAACAATATTTTTGGATAAAATTGATTTTATACGTAGATATTTCAAATTTAATTTGCATTTAAAATATTGCACACCTATGTTCTGAATAATTACACTTCACAATAAGAGTGTGTTTTCATTAATATGTTTTTCATATTGTTTTTTTTTGTGATATTCTAAATATAGGTATTTCACGACATGACTGATTCCATACATTTACATTTATACTTACGACATCGTACAAATTACACAAGTCAACGTATAAATAATTTAGTCATCATTTGGATTAAACCACCTGCGACAGACAGATGTAGCTGTGTGGTTGACCGCAATTTTCAGATTAATAGAATCAATTGTAGATTTTTTGTGTCAGTCTTTGTCATCGGGATATTGTCAAATCATTTGTATTTCGAATGACAATAAATAATGGGTCCATTCCCAAATTCGGGACCACTCCTTGGCTGAATTGAATTAGACTCATTCGAATGAGTCACATTTGAATTGATAGTTATGTGCAATTATTATTAGCGAGTCGTATAATTTTAATATATTAATTAGAAAGATATACATATAAAGTCAATTTTATCGAAAAATATTGTTGTTGTGCCACCAGGATTGATAGAATGCAAAATTGCCCAAAACAATATTTTGTTCAAGGATACAAAAGCACTTAGCCGAAGTAAGGGACGGACGGTTATAAAAACTCGGTATTGTTAGACGCAGGTGTACCGACGCAGCGAGGGTACAGCAATAAAGAGATGCGGCGAACGTGACTAGAGTCACGTAGGCAAATGCACCTTGAGGGATGCATCACCATAGGCGACCAGTCTTCCGATATTCTCCGCTGCGGTAAGTGGCTCCACCTAAGACGAGATTTTATTTTCAATCATATCATAATCAAAATAAATTCTATATCGTCTCTAAAAGTATCAAGCAAGCGCTTTATACATTGTAATTCCGGGGAAAATTTAAATTGTGCGCCTCGAGTTTAAGCTTAGACTAGCTTAGAGTGAAAGTATCAAAAAGGGTCCTGTTTGATCTATAAAAAGTTGATAAATATAATCGGTGTAGCGAGAACAGACTGTCACTATATATAGCATAAGAATATCGCGTCCAGAGTCCCGGTTTGCCTGGATAATTGGGCATCGTCTTATCATCAACTACAAGCCTGAACTCCGTCACCCTACGCTGGCACCACGACGAGCTGACCACACTTCACGTCCAGGATCCAGGACCATCCTAAGAGGTAATCCCTTACGTGAGGGACCTGAATAATCTACATCAGTCAAGCGTCAACATAGACAATTTGGCAGAGAAATTAATGCTGGCATGATGAACACAAATATTTAATGTTCATTTAATTGTAATTATTTTTGAATAGCCTTATTTATAAGTATTAAAGTAAATTTCTCATTTTCCACTTTCAACACATGCAAGTATCTTAAGATATAGATTATAAATTTTCTTATAAAAAAAATATTCTTTCATTTCATAACCATTTGATTTGTCAATATTTGAAAAAGTACCATTTTAGGCTAGATGCCCCCCCCTGAACATGAAGTCGAGGCAGAAAGAAAAAATTACCTAACAGGATTCAAACCTGGATCTCTTTCCTAACCGAGGAAGGTGCATTATCCAACTATGCTACAGCGACAATATTTTTAGCGACAAATTTTCGAACCAATATGTTACCTTTTTAATATTAATACATTTAATCGTTCCATTATTTGAAATTATTATATTTTTTAATGAAAACACATTTTTGTTGTGACGTTGCAACTTTTAACACATATAAACTGAATCAATTAGAAAGGTACACCGAAAAAATCAATCCATCGAAAAAAAAATTTGGTTCGAGTCCCGGCAGCAATTGAACATTTTTTCTGTACATCTTTTTAATTGATTCATTTAATTTGTGTTAGTTGCATGTTAGCTAGATTTTTAATTCTGATAATTTTGATTATATTGTTGGGTGACGTCAACGTTTACGTCCGTGTTATGTTTCTATTTAAATATTTAGAAAAGTTCTTTATCTGTCAAATCAAATAGCAGTATCAGTTCCAACATTATTAAATCTATGTACATCGTAATTGATGCAACGTTCAATGTTCATCATCAGACTGTATCTTCACTGCTGAATATAGCCATCGTCCAAGAATTGCCTATTCTGTCTGCACAGGACCCTCTCCCCACTCCAGTCCATTGCCATTCGGAGAAGTATGAGATCTTGCACCTCATTACGCTGTGAAAGATTACTGGAAGTCGGGGAACTGGAAGAAGTAGAACATCATAACTGAAGAACCTGCGGCAATGGTTCGGCCAGTCTACCGTAGAAATTTTTCGGGTCGCAGTAAACAAAGTTATGCGCAAGTAGAAGAAAATTAAAAATATAATTCTCAATCATAGACCAGTAAATGAATTGACATGAAATAAAGTGTACATATAGGAGAGTGATTTGGAACATGATTGCGGGACGAGGGGCATTCTACACACATTCTCTGTGGAAATATAAATTCTATAGTTTATGATACATTTATGCAACAGTAAAAGTATTTACTTTTCGAAAAATAAATCTTGGTGTAAACACGACGTCTTTTATACATTAATGCATATTGTATTATCAGCGTTTAAATTTTCGTTCAATCTAGTCATATATTTAAAAAAAGTCGCGGAGTTATTTGATTGCGTAAGTGATCACACGGGTGACACTAAATTGAAAATATTGAAACAAGAAATTTGCGTTAGTTCATGTTTATATATTTGGTAGTCTGTGATAACAATGTAATAAAAATTCAGACAATTTGTCTTTTTAAATGAAGGAAAGAAGAATGTCGGGATCACTTTCCAATGTGGCGTCACACACCTCGTGTCCAGCCGCTGTCCGTCGCTGGCCGTGAATTACCGCGGAGTGACCCATACCATCCGATCAGCACGAACGCCCAGTTACTTTCTCGTTCGCGTGCCATGGAGAAAGCCAAGGTTTTTTCAATCGTCATGTATCAATCAATATCTTCGCTGATGGAGCCGCTCGCTGGACACGCCAAGCTTTCAGATACTTAACGAATTGTATCGTGCGTAACGTGTGCTGGTGTCGCGCGCCTCGTAGTCCGCGGACCGTCCGAAGAATTGTTGACCCAACAAATGGATTCTTCGTCTACTAATAGATTTTTATGAGTTTCATTTCGAGATAATCTCATGGGCTTTGGAGATAACTCTCAACTTTTGTAGTACACGCAGGTCTTTGGGATTCGAATACCGCCACTTATCCTAAGCCACACATCACCGTAATTATACGTCAAACGTCAAATGCAGTCTGTTTGATAGTCAGTCATTATTAGCTAAAGAAAAACCGATTTTGATATAAGAATTAAGGAGCACTAGAAATGCCTAAATAACAACAACTATTCAGAATTTTCCAATCACCTTTTGGTAACAAACCATTCTTTTGATATTAACAAGGGCTTGGAAATTATACATACAAATACGAGGGGTTTACAGTTTGATAAATTTGAAATTTTAGAAATGAGAAATAGTGTTAATAGCAAGCTAAATATTATGTCACCTTTTAAATTTGTTTTCATATTAGATCTTACTTATTCACCACTTTATTGTTTTGTTTTTATCTATGCTTGTATTATTAATTTCAGTATACATTGTTTTCTGAAGAAGATACCATAGGTATCGAAACATGTTGAATAATCAATAAATAGTGGTTTAAACAAAGTATTTTGTCTAATTATTTATAAAAACCGATTTGTTTGAGTTTAAGGCAGTACCAAAGCGGCGATCCAAGGATTCGGTTGAAGGTTATTCCATACCCGCCATATTCTTCATCAGATTTTCATACTTTCCTTTCTATCCAATGTTTTCTTTTAATACGCTGCTCTTCAAAATTGACTTGATGACTTCACTTCGCATGTTGGCTATCACCATTTTATTTATTGCGGCCCAAAAAAGCTCAGTAACTGACTGGTCTAAGGGTTATCTCTGGTTCATTAGCCATGATGTTCTCCTTCTTCCGGGATCACAATTTCCTGCAAACTTTCCAGGCAATTTTCCTTTCAAGATCTGATACATTTCTGGATGTCTCATTACACGTTCGAGAAAAGTTTTCGTTTTATTATTATTATTATTCATCTACATCCAGCTTGTTTCGAGCATGCTTCCGTAGATCCATATCACAAATCATCGAGTCAAATTTTCAAATTATTATCATTAAAATTGAACATTTTAGGATTGGAAAGTCGAGAGTCCACTCTTGATATTTTTTATTTACAGAGTTTGAATGTTGAGGTATTGGATCCGTTGTGATTAGCATAAAAAAACACGCTTGGGACGGCCCACCTCCGCCAGTATCGGGGTCACCAGACCCTCGACTGTCGCTGGACCAAGGATGCAGCACAGCGGCGCACCTACTGCTACCGCCTGCCGGGAAGGGCCAATTTCATATAGAACCTATACACTTTCTTTCATATCACTCAAATAAGGAAGACATCTTTAAAAACCTCATTTCTCGGGCGAATCAAAATTTATCTACACTTTCGCTATAACACACCCTCAAGGTTGTTATACAGCTTAGAGTTGATATGACTGCGGTCACGTGTGCGAAGTTTGATCCCGATCGCGTCATTTACCTTTCGGTTATTACAGTGTAAACAATTTCGCTTCCGACTTCTCTGGTCGGAGGGCGTGAAAGGGGCTGAAATTCATCGTAGACTTTTATCACAATACGGAGACAGTGCTTCATCACGTAAAAGTGTTTTTTTTTTTAAGTGGCCGGACGAGTGTGACGCACGAAGAGGTAGCAGGCCGCCCGTCAACTCCCACCATGGACGACAAGATTCAGCAAGCAAGAATAGTTGAGTTACCATCGGTGAGGCAGCGTCTTCTTTGAACGTCAATCATCAAATCATCAATGATAAATAAATTGTAGAATGAAAAATGTAGATGCTTTTTGAATTGACCTCATTGTAGTGTTGTCTGCTTATATAGCGCGAACTTAATTCTACTCTTCCAGCGATGCTTCGGTCGAGATCGCCCTCCATTCTCGTACATTCCCAGCTCTTCATATCATTCTCCATCTCTTCTAGCAACATGCCCATAGTACGAAAGATTTATTATCTTACATATTGTAATCCCGGCTTCACCTAGCGTGTATTTGGAAGACATTGTAAATAAATACAACATAATATACGTACAAAATTGATCGAAAACCTATTTGGTTTTTAATACAGAGTGCAACAGACCTAGTCCACTAAACTATATGAAGTTATGCCTTTTAAAAATACGAGTCGATAATGTTCAAGCTAGTATTTTCTATCATTTTTCAACCATTTCAGAGCTAATCGAAATTAAATTATCGTTTTTTTTTTATTACTGTTTTCGACTTATCGTGTACAATCTATTACTTATTTGAGTACATCAAAACGTAATTAAATCGTCTAAAAAAAACCCAAATTGAATCTACATTGCAATTTAATCGATCTCCACTCAAAGGTTACACCCCCCATAGTTCTTTATGACTTCCAATGCTCCCCATGGAAAGTTTTTAAATTAATACATAAATATAAAAAAATATATTTATGTGTTTGAATTTAAATTTCATGGTGTGTTAAATTAAATTTTCGCGTTAGTTAGCATAGTTTAGTGGAACCGACAAGGGAGTCTAAACTTCTGGTAGGGTGGGTCCCTTCTAAGGCTCTTTAATTTTTTAAAAATGCTCTCCACGTTGCCAGATAACCAAAAAAAAAAAAAAACGCAATTTTCGCACATTTGTAAATGGTCCGGAAAAGAAAAGATTCAGGTTCATATTCCGGTAGCAAATAAATTATTTTTTCTGTACCTACATATATATTACAAATTAAAAATTTAAAACTACCGCACAAGTACAAAAGCGCGTGGATTCCATGATAAACGATATCGGAGCATGTGTAACGTAATATTTGTTATATTATTTGACATCCGCCCATGCGCAGCGCGGCGAGGCTGCGCGGACCGAGAGAGCCAGCTCGCCGCCTTTCGCCACTTGACGCTAATTACGACGTACGAATTTGACTACCATTCGTTATTAATTCGGAGATTATTAAATACATTTGATCGGGTCATGGCTTCATATTAAACTCCCCTCTCGCTCGCTCTCAACCAATGAGTAATTAAGATTATTATTATATTAGTAATAATTAATTATTAATTGATTAACAATGTTATATATTTTTTATTTTATTACCATCATCGAACACCCTTATGGGCTTTTACACAAACAATAATATATTTTTATTTGAATATAATAGTACTTAATTTTAAAACTAAGTATAGTCTAAGTATAAATATTTCAAATGTCAACGAAATTCAACATGATACCAAGCCGATGCATCCGTGTTATTGGCGAGTTTACGGCATAGTTATTTCTGTGGGTATCTACAAAAAACACTTCTTGTTGTCTCGTTTGAGTTGGTACTTTATACGAAATCGTTTGTGTTAATTCAGGGCAGTCCAACATGCTGTTAATAATTTTGTATAGAAATACTATATTGCTCATATGGCTTCTCCAGGTTAATTTTTCAAACGAAATGGACTCGTAAAATAATCATAACTTATATTTTCTATCGGAATATGCAATTTAAAATTGATAAATCTTAGAAATGTATGTAGAACTCTTTATAATATGTGAGCTACAGTAGGGAGATCACAAAGTCGAGTTATATTCCAGCGTACTTCTTATAGTAGATGTATACTAGCAGATAATCAATCGGCTATCGCCGATTGCCTGCTACGCGGCATTTGGTGAACAAATTAGGAGTGAATGTAAAAATTTAACAGGATGAAGAAAGTATCGCTTAAGTGGTTTGGTCAACTGTTGATGGCACAAAATATAGAGAACGTCCACGGTAGACTTGGCTGGACCAGGTAAATCAGATACTTTTTTTTTTTTTTTTAAAGGGACAGCTGGAGGGGCGGGGACCCACCCTTTCCCGGGACCGGTTTAGAAGCTAGAGCTTCCTTGTCAGTCCTACTTATCAAATCTAATAAAAATACGCGACTTTGAGTCAACAACATATTTAAGTATGCAAAACGAAAAAAGAGAAGATATTCAATGTTTAGCAATTATCGCAAAGATTTTAAAATTTAGACCCTCCAACATCCCTTAAGTGTTTTGCAACTCCGTTAGTCTGTCCGTGTAAGTGTGTCTCAATCCATTTTGTGTCTTGTCCACTGTCCCTCTTTTGCGAGTGTTTTTATTTTATGAATGGATTCCAGAGTGACGGCTTTGAACTACTGCACCTTAATTTTCCATCTGCATGTAAAACTATGTTCTATGCATTTATGTCATATGATTTTTATGAGTAAATCAGATACTAGAAGATGGTTCTGTTACAAGCCTTAACAGTCGACGAGCGTGCGTGAGATGTATGACTGTGGATAAGGCGAGGGATGAAGAGTGCGGCGCTCTGTCCTCTAAGTGTCTTGTTAAAATTGATATGCCCGTTAAATTTATTTGTGCACGCGCGCATATTTTAGAGGGAACATTACACACTTGAGCGTACTCTGAATGTGGAAACATTTTGATTCGGCCCCGCTGTTGCTTAACTGAGAAATGAGTTGTTTTGGAACACGTGTCCGCCGCCATACCAAAAAAATTTCAAAGTAATCTTTGACACATTATTTCGTATGATTTATTCGATGGAATGATTTTTATGTTTTTGTATCCAATTTTTCATGTGATCTTTGTACCGATTGTGACAGTATCGATGTATGGATAAACATATACACGAAAAATTTTATATTTAATAAACCCGTTTGTCTGCAACGAATTGAAAAAATATTTTATAACAACATACTTAGATATCAATACAATATTATCTATGTGACATAAATGTATATTTATTCATTTTTTGCTCTCATCATTTGATATTTAAAAACGTCTTTTTCATACGGCAAGCGGATATAATATTCAAATAAGTATTCATTCATATACCATTAAACGGTTTTATTCAAATTATTTTTTAAATATCTACCGTATCAAATTATATAGCTTTTTAAAAAATCATTTTTTTTCTTAAATCATACTTCAGGGACATATTGTATGTATGTAGGAATATATTTTTAGGTAGAAATAAAATTCAACTCATTGCAGTGGGCCTCGTGATGTCACTTCTATGTACGAAACATTTCTATGCAATTTTTTCAATCACGATGATGAGTCCTCCAAACCACCTTTTGTTAAAAAGTGTATATTTATTATTATTATTATTTATTATTTGAATTTTTAATCCATTGCTCAAGTACTTTAAAACAACTCTTTTAATAATAAATACTCGTTTTATGGGTGAATTTGCGAATCATCAGAATAAATGGCTTCCAGTTTAATTTATTTAAGAGAACACATTCTTATTGTGAAGTTGTAATTATTCAGAACATAGCTCTGTGATATTTTAAATATGAATTAAATATATTAATTAGAAAGATATACATATAAAATCAATTTAATCGAAAAATATTATTGTTGCGCCACCAGGATTCGAACCTGGATCTCTTTCCTAACCGGGGAAGGTGCTTTATTCAACTAAGCTACAGCGACAATATGTTTAGCGACAATTTTCGACCCTATATGTTACCTTTTTGATATTAATACATTTAATCGTTCCAGTTTAATCATACTAAACTAAATATGTCACTGTATAAAAATAAAAGTAAAAATATTTATTATATTGTTATGTATGCATAAAAAAAAATTTATGCAAGTCTTTAAATTATTAATAATTTTTGAATAATGACTACCAATTTTTTAAATTAATTAATTGCACCTTCATAAATACATAAATGCGATCCAAACAGCCTTCGCGAAAACCTTCCGATTTCACCCTGGCATCGAAGCGACACTTCGCCTTAACGATGGCCGTCCGGAAGTTCTGGCGGGTCCCTTGATAAAACCTCTTGAAATATCCAAGATAGGTGATCGTCTCCACGTCCGTCTTTTGCTGTCGAAGGCTGACCGGTCGTGCATGACCAGGAGGCGGTTTGTAATTAAATTGTCATGTTTATACACTCCCACGATACCGTACCATGGACGGAAAAGCTTTTTATATTATTTATTTATTTATTATCTTTGTTTTATTAACCACTAAAATGAGTTTAAATAGATCTACCGGTTTCGAAAAATATCATTTTCTTCTTCAGGATGTCATAACTAACTAAAACACATATTGTTTCTTTGACAGAATCTATTTAAAAAAAATCTATTTTAAAAAAAAAAAAAATTTTAGTACCTAACTCAAATCATTACTTAATACAAATTTACTCGAATTATTTTTAAGAAAAATTTTTAATCCTGAAGAAGAAAATGGTATTTTTCGAAACCGGTAGATGTATTTAAACTCATTTTAGTGGTTAATAAAACAAAGATAATAAATAAAAACATGAATCTTAACCACAAAGACAATATTGCTGATTTTAAAAGCTTTTTATATTAATTAATTTATGTATAATGGAAACTTGTCGACCGAGGCAAGACTAGCGGTAGACAATAGAGTCCTGGTATCGATACTAATGTATGAAAGTGAAGCTTGGAGTTGGCAGAACAGGAACAAAAGTACACTGAATACAGTGGAAATGAGATCGCTTAGGCGTATATAAGACAAATCCATTTATGATTAGGAGATAATGTAATGCTAATAAGATTAATAAAAGATCGCTTGGTGGTTTGGTCATATGGAACGGTAAGAAAGATGGACGATGGAAAGATGTTGATGATATCAGAAATAAAGGACATCCGCGGAAGACTTGGCACAACCAGGTAAACCAGATACTGGCAGATATAATAATGTAATATATATTTTTAATATTTGTCGCAATTTGAACTTTGTCGTTTGTATTAATTTTAATATAGATTATTTATCTTTGTTTTTAACCACTTAATGAGTTATTAAATTATTTTTTTCGAAAATCAACATTTACTGACACACTCTCGTGCATAGTAAATTTAATCATCTTTTATCACGTAAACATTTAGCGTTCCACTCCATAATACATCTAATATCATTATTGAAATTAACAAATAGCACATAATAACGGGTACAATACAGAATTAATAAAAACGACTTTTAAAAATAAATTCAGCTCACAACATAATAATAATAATGATTATTAGCGTAGGATTTTATTCATAAATAAATTTTCGAATCAAATATTGAAACTTATTAGGAAAACACATTCTTATTGTGAAGTTGTAATTATTAGTTTATTATAATCAGTTACTATATCAGTTTACTCAAAGGTATTTGAGATTCTGTAAAAATAAGGTAGATGGCTCTTTCAAATAATGGAACGATTAAATGTATTAATATCAAAAAGGTAACATATAGGATCGAAAATTGTCGCTAAAAATATTATCGCTGTAGCATAGTTGGATAATGCACCTTCCCCGGTTAGGAAAGAGATCCAGGTTCGAATCCCGGTGGCGCAACAACAATATTTTTTGATAAAATTGATTTTATATTTATATCTTTCTAATTAATATATTTAATTCATATTTAAAATATTAAAACACATAATGTAGAAAAATTACTCAGAAATTCTAAACACAAATATGATCAATTTAATAGTTTCGGTGTTTATAAACTCAGCTGTAAAGTTTGTACTGCTTTCTATATTGGTAACAGGTTGAAATGTTACCATAGTCAGAGAGCATTTAAGATGTTTAAATAGTAGTTTGTCAGAATTTTCATTTACTAGAAAATGATCATCCCTTTGATCAAAATATGGGATTGTCTGTTTTACATCTAAACAATGTTGGTCTTCAATGTAATAAGTTTGAATCGATAGAAATAAATAAAGTATATACAATCAACCAAAATATTATAAATAACCAATTAAATTGATCTTAGATCATCGTATAAATTTGAGTTAGGTACTAGATATATTTTTTAAATAATAATTAATTTTTTCAAACATAAATTTAAAAATATATTATATAGTACAACATGACATGTGGTTTTGGTCAGTTAATTTGACATCCTGATGAAGGATATTGTATTTTTCGAAATCGGTTGGTGTATTAAAATAACTCATTAAGTGGTTAAAAACAAAGATTGATGATTAACGAGCTTGCACTGGAGGATGTATGAATGTGGATGAGGCGAGAATTGCGTGTCAGGACAGAGAAGTGCGGCGCTCTATCCTCTCTGAAGTCATGTTAAGATAGTCTAGTAGTTTTATATCTTGTATATATATCACATATATATTCCGCCACTGAAAGAAAACATGTTTCCAATGTACGAACATTGGTAAACAAATTATTGAATATCAGGTATTGAGGAAGTATACTTGGGATTTGTAGTATCTCAACCAAAGCTAGTACTGGCATACCGGAATTAACAACGCATTAAATAGAATTCGTACAATTTTTACTTCAATATTTAAAGCTAGCCTCAAGACTCAATAGCACTCTGACATTCAAAGGCTAGATAAAAACATTTCGTGTCGAACATCTTTTAACCTTTTACGAAATTAAACAATTCGCATCGAAATCAAACACGACATGTTGGAGAGATCACTCAGACAATATTTTAAAACTAAAAAAAATGTATATGTGAAAATTTAAGTAAATCTAGCGTACATGTCATCACGTTCACGGACGGCCGTCGGGTCTCTAGATAGATACCTGACATTACCCTCCTTCAAAACTCGTTTTATTTCGTTACACAAGACCTCTGATTACTCGGATAGTCTGCTTTCGTCTTTCCTCTGGTTTTCAAGATTAGCTGATGATGACCTCATCGTCAATGTCGACTTCAGTATCTTTGTGTCCAGTAACTGGTCTCCAACAAGGCGTATTTGATATGCGGTTCCACTGCCAGCCCGCATTGCCAGTGTGCCATCGGTCCAGGACTTCTGGCATGTTCACATAAAATGTTTAGATTAGAGGTCTTTATTCGATTACCATTTGTCTTCTCATCATCACTATCTACAGCATCCTTGCGCCACGCGTCTATGCCAGCGGTAGGTTGCCAATACGTTAACAAGAGGCTCGCTTAATTTCAGAGCCATTCGCGGTGTTTCAGAGAAGGGACGGATTTTTTTATCACTCTTATATAATTATACGCGATAATTATTGTAGTAATCGAATATTACTTAATGTACTTATATTATGTAACAATACGCAATATATCGTAAAATAATTAATATCAATAGCTGAGAAATGTACTTACCTGCCTTCGATTGCAAGAGTGAAGAGTTTCAAGATTGACGCAGAAATAGGTACCATTCTTTTCGCTTCGATTAATTGTTTTATTATTTAAAAACTAAAGTTCCTCTTAGTAAATGACAGTACAAAGTAATAAATATTGGGTACTGTCCTCAAAATTATGGTAAAGGGAAAAAAATGTGCACGTGTGAAATATGACTAATAATCGTTCACAAAATGGTTGGGTTGGAAAATCTGGAAACAATATATTATACATATACCAAACATCGGTGTTTTAAGCGTTGTTAGACTATACGGACGGCTAGGTTTATTTTATTGTGCACCAGAAATAAATGTATTTTACGAGAAGTTTAAAAAAGCAATAAAATCTTATGTTTCATAATACATCTTCATTAAACCATCTACAGATATTGCGGTTAGGTACTGATTTGATCTGAATATGTTGTTTTTTCTTAATTTAATACCGACTTAAGTCAAATTTAATAAGAGGCTCGCGTAAACTCTTCCGAGCGCTCTCCAGCCCACTCCCACAACTTCCTATGTTGCTGGTATAGCGGATTCACTGCTTGCCCGCATTGTCATTGATCCAGCGGGTTTTTGGCTTGCCCAAACTTCGCCTTTCAATCAGTCACCTATTGTTTTCTCGACTCATCACGTACCCAACTATTTAAGCTTTCCACCAGGTGTCTCACGTCTTCCACTCATTTGTCTTTCGTTCATTTAGTGAAATTTTCAACTTGGATCTCTCCATGTCTTTTTGGGCCATGAGCGTGGCATCCATTTACGTATTTACGTTTCACACCCGTACGCCTTATTTCTGCATCGTGTTTGCATTTCCAAGTCTTAATAAGAGAAGATTCCTTCTCCTGTAGTAAGACTTGCATTACTTCAAATTTCATAACATACCAAACTAATCAAATTTTCTCTTCGTGATAACGTCATAAATAAACGTCACAAAACACAATGAACTTAAAATATCGATGTATATCTGTATATAGATAATTAACACTATAATTATTGAAAATAAAAGGGAATGAATTTTTAAACACGTAGAAACTTTTTTACAGAATTGTTTACTACATGTCACGACACTTCAAGAATGTATTGTATACCGACACACGTCAATGTGTACGTGAGCGCTATCTAAGCGAGAAAGAGACAAAGTTATATGACCGCTTCACGTTACACGGTATTGCAACAACGCACTTGACATTAGTTGACGCATGGTATCGGTTGTGTACACCGCGCGCGGTGTCTTGTTCATAATGTTTACTTTAAACCAAAATATATTTTCTTCACCTACTTGTTTCAGCTAATGAAGGGCATCGACAGAGTCATTATTATTTTTAAGATGTGATTAATATTATTTCATTCCCTATCCTAAATATTAAACAAATCTATCTACTATTATATTGTAATAATAAAAAAATATATACTAGCGACAGAATCGTCTGGTGACCAATAGTACCCAATGCAACTTATAGAACCTTTTGAAATTTACATCTACTGATATAGGGCGTTATGTTACCAGTAATGTTAAAAATACCCAGCGATGTTTATATTTGAACACCGATAGGTCAATCTCATTACAGAGGCTTTTGAAGTGTATGTGCTCAGTTGCATAAGACTTTGCAACTGATGCTGAAGTTTTATAATTATTCTATACTAATAACGCGTGGTTTGACATTTAGTTACCTAATAGGCAGAGATGCGTTTTTTCCTTCTTTTTATGACCATTATCGAGGTGTTTGAAATGTTACAAAACGTTGTAGCATCATATTTAGAATTCTCTATATTTTTGTGGTAGCTAGATCGAAGTGCCCTAGACGCATTTAATATTAAGGTATGCTAGAAAATTCGAAAACCTCGTAGCGTGTAGTGTAGCGGTCGCCTAACATAGGATAACCAAATTATAAAAGCTTTATTAATAAAACAAAAATTGTAGAAACAAAACAGGTTTAATTAAATTAAACTTTTAGCATTATACATTTCTTGTATGATGGATATTCGGGCTTGATTGAAATAAGATGATAGATATTTGGCTCCAATCATGTAACTGCAAGACGAAGAACTGCATTTATTTCAAGCCGAAATAGGTACTGTGTTTTGATTTCTGTGACAGATGAAAAGATCTTTTGGCATAAATTAATCGCCTTTTCATTAAGCATATGGTATTCACTTTTCATGAATAGCCAAAACTGAGGTCTTGATAAGGGTGAAATAAATTTAGCTTTAAGAATGTCGTCGTGAGGCTTTCTTTTAGATTTATGCTTAAATTACTATCTTGAATGTTCGCTACAAATGGATCAATTATCAACATATCACCATGGATTAAAAAATGCAAATAATGTCCACATTTCTTTGCGGATCAGCGAAATTTTTTAGCGGACTAACACATAGGCAAACGTTGGTGCAGAGGTCCAGAGATAGGGATACATCTCCCACCCGCTATGTGAAGACTTCAACAAGTTTCACACGACTTCACAAGAGCGTTTATTATATTTAACTATTGTCGTGAGTCTATTTTTAATTACTGTACTTTCCCCACAAAATACACTGTAGACCTATTTAGTATGTAGCCTCACTGATTGCAAAAAAGCGCTCCACTTCCAAGGTCCGGTTCCGGAACGACGTCTTTAACTCCGCAGACTCGTCCAGACCTCTGATCCGGTGGCTTATTCTGCTGTCCGGCCCTAATATTTCTAGGGCCGTCTGACAAAATATGTATCGATCCGAAAAAGTGAGAGCCTCCTCTCACAATATAATAAGATGCTGAAAAGAATGGAGAAGTAGATGAGAAATTGATCAGGAATAGGTTAGATATTTCAATGGTCTTCAGCAGGCTGGTAAAGACGATCATACACATTTCTTCATTCAATCGTGTAGAAAATATTTAACTAAAGTTTTCTGCTGTTTGTTTAACCCATTTCAATGACTGCCTGACTAGCCATATTAGCAAATAATTGACAGTGGACATGGGTGTAAGATTTCGTATCTATTTGTTATTTTGATGTAACATTCATCAAACGCGAGGCTTCAGCAAGGCCGACATGTATTTTCACATGTGTAATTAGTTTCTAATTGTATTGAGATGTTTTTTTTAGTTTAAAAATGTGATTAGTTCTTCTTACTTGCGTGAACCTAGACGTGATTCCCAGTATTAAAGGTGATGGTGCTTGAGAAGGTTGTTGATACTCAGACATATGTATCATACCGCTCCTGCGTTGAATATGTTTTTCCGGCTCCATAAAAATGTTCATAAATTCAGTTAAAAAAATAAAATTATGATGTTTATAAATTCATCAGAACGTAATAATTATTCAAATAAAATAAAATAATAAAAATTTGATATTAAGAATAAATTGACGCGCTTGTTGGTCTAATGGTTGAGTCGAGGGTTCGAGCCTTGTTCCAGGAGACCAGCAAGTTAGTCCTATTTTCGTAGCACAGGCGTTTAGCTTAGTTTGAAAATAGTAAAAATATTGATGTGATTCGTATTGTGTGTACGCATCTCTATTTTTAAAAAAAGAAAAATAAATACACATGTTTAAAATATAAACCAACGTATTGAAATCTAACATAAAAAAGTTAACATTTTATACCAACATAACAAACAATTTGACACCACATTGATCGTCGTGAGTCGTCCAGAAAAACAAGATCCTGCATTTCATTATTCAAGGCAAAATTACAGGCAGAAGATCCCTAGAAAACGGAGTACATCCAGAACAGTAAGAATAATAAGTGTATTAGGACAACAACGTGATTACAGCACACTTGCTTGGCATGCGAGAGATGCCGGAATCAGTACTAGGTACGTTCCAAAATATTTTTGATTTCAAAAATTTTTTGTGGGTGCCTGGTACCGGCATCGGTTTTTTTCGTTGGAAAAATGTGCGTTCATTATTTTACACACTGAAAAATATAGATAATAAAAGTGTAAAAAATTAAATAAATTTTTCAGTTTATTTGTACTTGTGCACGGCTTAGTATGTTTGTCACATTTTTTAAAATCTATCAATATTCAAATATCTCGACTGTTGTGGCAAGTCGCTCAGCAATTTCCAGTAAGTAAAACTCTTGTGTACCTAGGAAGCAATTTAGATACAAGGACGGTGATGATATCGAGAGGAGAGCGGCTGCTGGAGAGAAGCGGAGTGCCGGAGACGAGGCTGGGAGGTGATCCGCACCGGCAAATATGCCAGTGAAATGTGGAAATGGCAAGGACAGACAGCAGGAGACTGAATTCAGTAGAAATCATCTCGCTGTAATGCATACTTGTATGTGAGAAGATGATTTGATCCTCTTTTTCTTACTAGATTATATGGTTATATTATAAATCGAAAAAGATTACATTTGATAGTAAAGATCTATGGTTCGATTCTAATTGCTTCAAATGCATCATAAGGCATAAATCACGCAATAAAAAATGTTGTTTACACAATAAAATTATAGTTTTAATACAAATTAAATTTATTAATTAGAAAAAAATATTATTAAGGAGAATACATTCTTATTGTGTAGTTGTAATTATTCAGAACAGACGGTATGTGATATTTTAAATACTAATTAAATGTATTAATTAGAAAGATAAAATCAATTTTATCGAAAAATATTGTTGTTGCGCTACCGGGATTCGAACCTGGATCTATTTCTAAAACGGCGAAGGTGCATTATCCATTATCCAACTATGCTACAGCGACAGTACTTTTGATGCCAAATTTTCGAACGTATATGTTACATTTTTTCAAATTAATACATCTATCATTCCATTATTTGAAAAGCATGTACTTTTTTTTTTACGAAATCTCAAATACCTTTCAATAAACCGATAGCAGACGCCAGAATTAACAATGAATTTTTATTAAATTTTGCATACATTGATACGATTTATATATATGTTACACGTATATGTTACATTTTTTCAAATTAATACATCTATCATTCCATTATTTGAAAAGCATGTACTTTTTTTTTTACGAAATCTCAAATACCTTTCAATAAACCGATAGCAGACGCCAGAATTAACAATGAATTTTTATTAAATTTTGCATACATTGATACGATTTATATATTATTAAGGATAACACATTCTTGTTGTGAAGTTGTAATTATTCAGAACATAGGTCTGTGATATTTTGAATATTAATTAGAAAGATATACATATAAAATCAATTTTATCGAAAAACATTGTTGTTGCGCTACCGGAATTTGAACCTGGATCTCTTTCTAAACTGGGGAAGGTGTATTATCCAACTATACTACAGCGGCAGTACTTTTGACGACAAATTTTCGAACCTATATGTTATACTTTTTATAAAATTGATTTTATATGTATATATTTCTAATTAATACACTTAATTCGTATTTAGAAAAATTTACATATAAAATCAATTTTATCGAAAAATATTGTTCCAATCCAGAGAACGTGCATTAACCGATTATGCTATACCAACACAGTGCATTGACGACAAATTTTCGAACTTACATGTTACACTTTTCAAATTAATATACATATACATCGTTTCATATTTTTTGATAAAATTGATTTTATATGCATATCTTTCTAATGAAGACATTTAATTAATATTTTAAATATCACAGACCTATATACTGACTAATTACAACGTCACAATAAGAATTTGTTCTCTTTAATAAAATTATAGATTACTGATAGAAGAAGGAGAACATCATGGCTGAAGAACCTAAGGCAATGGTCTGGTCAGTCTACTGTAGAGCTTTTCCGGGCCGCAGTTAACAAAGTGATGATGGACAACACGATAGTCAACGTCTGTTGAACGGATAAAGCATGACGAGAAGAAGTATTAATTAATATATTTTATTTTATGCTAGATGAAGATATGTAAATTAAATGCAGATATTTGTTGTTAAAATAATTTTTGAATTTTCAAATCTGCCTCGAAGAGGAAACGGACGCGTACAATAGAATTAGGTCCTTGAAACATAAAAGAGAATTAAAATATTATCACAGTAATGACATCAAATAAAATATACATTTAATTTAAAAGAATTTTCGTTTATCATCTTAACCTTAGTTCAGGAAATGGCTTCATTGTTAAGGAAATTAACCGCTTGGAAAATATTTGCAATTGATACAAGGCCGAATATTATTTCGGAAACGTTTATACTTTTATTGTCAATGGGCAGACTCGTCAGAATCGGACGGAGATTAGATATGGAAAATTAACATTTCAATTAGTGATTTGTTAATTAAAAAAACAATTATCGTTCCAAGGATTTGTTCAAACCGTTGACAAATTACAACAGGAAGAAAACCAATTATAAATAATATTATAAACAACTCCATCAATACCTGTTTCGTCCGAGTGCATCTTCAACTGTCAACAAGGAAACATTACTACTGAACAAGTTTGGAAAACAATTGCAGGTATTTTTATAAACCGTGAAAACTATATTTATTTTATTATTATTTTTTTTATTTTTTAAATTTACCCTACACCCACAAAACGTCTTGATATACGTTTATCTGCAGGCACATTTATATTCATTTGTTACATTTAATAAACTCAAAAACATAACAATTTTGATTATTAAATAAATTTTTGAAATTATTTTAAGGTGAATACATTATTATTGTGAAGTTTCAGTTTTTCAGAACATGGTTCTGTGATATTTTTAATGCAAATTAAACATATCAATTAGTCAGCGCACTTCCCCGGATAGGAAGGGTTCCAGGTTCGAATCCCGACGGAAACAAAATATTTTTTCGATAAATTGATTTTATCTGTATATCTTTACAATTGTTTACAACTGTTCTAGATAAAGCAATAGAGAAGAAATTTGAAAAATAGTTTTTTGTAAATTTAGGCATACTTAGATAGTCAGACACGGCAACTGCATACAAGACAGATGCACACATATACAACTGCATACAGTCAGTTTATTACTCTGCTGCCGTGATTTTGTTTTAAGCAACCAAATGTTCCTTAATTTTCGCAGTAGTTCCTAATTGGTTACCTATCGCTTATATATAATTTATAATTATAGTTTGGTTTTTTATCTATGTTAATATTTTTTATTTTAGTAACATACATTATATTCTTAAGCAGGAATCATTGGTCTTGAAACATGTTGATGTATCAATAAATAGTGGTTTAAACAAAGTGTTTTTTAAATATAAATTAAATATATTAATTAGAAAGATATACATATAAAATCAATTTTATCAAAAAATATTATTGTTGCGCCATCGGGATTCGAACCTGGATCTCTTTCCTAACCGGGGAAGGTGCGTTATCCAACTATGCTACAGCGACAGTATTTTTAGCGACAAATTTTCGAACCTATATGTTACCTTTTTGATATTAATACATTTAATCGTTCCATTATTTGAAAGAGCCATCTACATTATTTTTACAGAATCTCAAATACCTTTGAGTAATCTGATAGCAGACGCCAGAATTATCGATTCATTTTTATTAAATTTTGGACACATTGATACAACTTTATTATTAGGAGAACACATCATTCAAAATCACAGATAAGTTTAAAATATCACAGACCGCCTGTTCTGAAAAATTACAACTTCACAATAAGAATATGTTCTCCTAATAAAGTGTTTTTTCATATTATTTATATAATATATTTCCACAAAGTAATTTTGCAAATATTAAAGAAATGAAAGATATGATGTTATCAATCAATACACCAGAAATAGCGACACAAATAGAGATGAGATGTTTTAAACTCTGGAGCGTGTGCGAACGGTGTACCCGGCGACAGTTGAGCACAATAGGACCCGCCAGTATTTTTGGAGCTAAAGCAGTATTTCTAGCCGTTATTTTTAATTATTTTCTTTTCTGTTCGCTTTCATTGTTGCTCCTGGTTTTACTTTCTTTATAATTAATATAATATACTTTTTCATATTATTCTCTTTGCCTGACGTTTCGGACCCTAAAGACATCTAAAACTCAAGTCATAAAAGATAATTCAAAAAATTCTTAATGGCCTTGAAATCTTCAGTGCCTACTTGGTTCGTGTTTATCTTATTGGCCGAAGATGAGACGATGATTGATCCTCTCAATCTTCAAGGATAATACAATACTAGTTTTGTGATATTCTACTCAATTTACTTACGATTTAATAGTAAATTTCACGCGCTGTTGTGATTAGAATTAAACAATTAAATGAAGACGAACGCATCCGTATTTAAATATTATTATTCATGACACAACAATACTTATAATTATTCTAATTTATTATCCCCGGTAAATATATATTTCTCGTTTTTGTACGAATTGCGTAGTTCTTTTTAACATTAATACTCTGTGTTGTCGTCGATAATCTTACTCATCATTCTAACTCATTAATATAATTAAAGACCCTTTTGAAGTATTCACGTCATTCTCTAAAAATAGTCATCTAATGAAAAAAAATTGTCGTTTTTAACATAAGTCATTGATTTAATGTCAACACGTCTATTATATTTTAGGAGAACACATTCTTATTGTGAAGTTGTAATTATTCAAAACATAGGTCTGTGATATTTTAAATATAAATTAAATATATTAATTATAAAGATATACATATAAAATCAATTTTATCGAAAAATATTGTTGTTGCGCCACCGGGATTCGAACCTGGATCTCTTTCCTAACCGGGGAAGGTGCTTTATCCAACTAAGCTACAGCGACATTATTTTTAGCGACAATTTTTCGACCCTATTTGTTACCTTTTTGATATTAATACATTAAATCGTTCCATCATTCTGGCGTCTGCTATCAGTTTACTCAAAGGTATTTGAGATTCTGTAAAAATAAGGTAGATGGCTCTGTCAAATGATGGAACGATTAAATGTATTAATATCAAAAAGGTAACATATAGGGTCGAAAAATTGTCGCTAAAAATAATGTCGCTGTAGCTTAGTTGGATAAAGCACCTTCCCCGGTTAGGAAAGAGATCCAGGTTCGAATCCCGGTGGCGCAACAACAATATTTTTTGATAAAATTGATTTTATATGTATATCTTTATAATTAATATATTTAATTCTATTATATTTGACTAATTTTAATTTTAATGAAATTACATATGTGGCCATTATTACAAGTCATGTTTCTTCCGTTTCGAGATATTTAAAAATTTGCGAATTGATTAAAAAATATTTTAAAATACTAGATTTATAATTTATTTTGACATGTAAATGTTGCATGTAGCATATAAGGAAATAAAAAAAAAATTGAATTTACTTATACACTCTATTATCAAAATAAACCCTAGCGGAATACTGTTGAACGTCGTAACAATACACTGAACATAACTATTTTTCACAATATAAAATAATGTGACGCGAAATAATTGATAAACTATTTTTTTTTTCAAATATGAATTAAATATAGTCATTAGAAAGATATACATATAAAATCAATTTTATCGAAAAATATTGTTGTTGCGCCACCGCGATTCGAACCTGGATCTCTTTCTTAACCGGGGAAGGTGCATTATCCAACTATGCTACAGTGACAATATTTTTAGCGACCTTCCGATTAATCGGGATTGTCACCGTTTTTAAGTCTAGTGTCCCGGTGTTCCGAAAAAACCTTTCGGGACACCCAAAAGTCTCGGTTTACAAATTTTTAGATACCTACCAACATTTAACTCTGAATTTGAAAATGTATTAGCATCACAGACTACCAAATATATAGACACGAACTAACGCAAATTCCTTGTTTCAATATTTTTATTTTGGTGTCACCCACGAGATCACTTTGATATCACATATGCAATCAAATTATATTTATATGCTGTTAATTGCATACTGTTTTACTCTTATATAATATTTTTTTTCATTTAATATACATTAAACATTGTATTTATATGCTATCTTAATTGCATTTGTGTTTTACTTTTTATACATGTATTTTATATGCTATTTATGAGTATTTATATATTTTCTACATTGAACAATGCATTTAATTCTTTAAGTTTTACAATGTAACCTAATCGCATTTTTGTTTACTCTATATATATTTATTTGTACGTTGAACACTGAATTTTGTTTATTACTATACCGGAAAGGCACTGTCTCCTATAATTTAATAAAATACTACTAAAATAATAGGCATGGTACCCAAATATATGTTAAATACATCTACCGGTTTCGAAAAATACCACTTTCTTCTTCAGGATGTCATAACTAACTAAAACATATATTATTGTTTCTTTACCAGAATCTATTTTTAAAAAATCTATTTTTAAAAAAAAAGAAATTTTTTAGTACCTAACTCAAATCGTTACTTAATACAAATTTACTCGAATAATTTTTAGAAAAAAAATTTAGAATGGAACTCATAGTTAAATTTAGTAGGATGTTTATAATTTTTTGATTAAGTGGTTAATAAAACAAAGATAATAAATAAAAATATGAATTTTAAGCACAAAGTTAATATTGCTAATTTTATAAGTACAAATATATGTCTTACTTTGCTGCAATATTATCTGATTATAACAATATAATAACACACTGTACTGTACTATGAATCAAAAAATAAAAATATTATTAATATTATAAATAGCTCCGCGACTTTTTTTAAATGACTCGATTAGAACGAAAATTTTAACATTGACAATATAATATGCATTAATGTAAAAAATACGTCGTGTTTCCACAATGTTTTAACTTTCGAAGAGAAAATACTTTTACTGTTGCGTAAATATGTCATAAACTATTGGATTTATTAGGAGAACACATTCTTATTGTGAAGTTGTAATTATTCAGAACATAGCTCTGTGATATTTTAAATATGAATTAAATATATAAATTAGAAAGATATACATATAAAATCAATTTTATCGAAAAATATTGTTGTTGCGCCACCGGGATTCGAACCTGGATCTCTTTCCTAACCGGGGAAGGTGCATTATCCAACTAATCTTTCAAATAATGGAACGATTAAATGTATTAATATCAAAAAGGTAACATATAGGTTCGAAAAATTGTCGCTAAAAATAATGTCGCTGTAGCTTAGTTGGATAAAGCACCTTCCCCGGTTAGAAAAGAGATCCAGGTTTGAATCCCGGTGGCGCAACAACAATATTTTTTTATAAAATTTATATGTATATCTTTCTAATTAATATATTTAATTCATATTTATAGAATTTATGTTTTCGCAAAGAATGTGTGTAGAATTCCCCTCGTCCCGCAACTAATGTTCCAAACCCCTCCTCCTATATGTTCACTTTATTTCATGTCTATTTATTTACTGGTCTGTGGTAAGCATGGACTATAATTTATAAATAAATCGATGTCTAGTACACACTACACACTGCAGCAATATTCAACGATGCACTTTTTGTCTCTCTCTTTCACATTTTAGAGAATTGCCGTGTAAAAAGGAGACAAAAAGTGTACATCAGGCATCGAACGATTCATCGATAATTTTCTCTCACTCGCGCATTAAATAGTAAAATAAAATTAAGTGGTCTAATATTGTAGATTTTTTTTTGGGGGGTTGGCCCGCTTTGACTTTCAAGATATCTGACAACCATAATCATACGCTTCACCTCCATGAAGTGCGCTCCGAAGGGATGAACTTTATTATTACGATGAAGTATTAGTTTGTTTCCGATGATGCCCAGACTGTGTAGTAATTATTGTCTGAGAATGCAACTGCAGGTATAGCGTCGGTACCTTCGGTTAAAAGTGAAACAGCTCGGAGGAGCTGGCCCGCCGCAGCCGAGCGGATAAAGGTTGCGAGCACAATGTATGCCAGACGCACACCTAGACACAAAACAACCACACTGATGAAACCTGAACACTGATGGTACACGCATGCAGGCTGTGCAGGGTGACCATCTTGTTTTTAGGTAGATTTCGAAAGGTCTCGTGACGCAACTTCCGGAAAATTTATATGCTCAGTCTTCAATTGCGACTAGGATACCTTGAAACCAAATATTTATCTTAATATTCGACTCCTACGTATCATAACTGACATTAACGAATAGGTCATATTTATATCGTTAATTGTTTTGGCGGTTACTTTGTGGTGTAATATTTAAATTTAAAAATATTTTTTAATTTATATTTGTACGACACACATAATAATTGAGTATTATTATCCAAGGAAACCATCTACAAAACACGCAATCTAACCTAGAAGAGACGCCAGCTCCACAAATCCGCCAGCTCGCGTAAATCATAAATCAAACATATTTACTCGTATATAATATATATATATATATTCAATGAAGCAGGATGGGAGGGTCTGGAAACTGGAGACGAATAGAAGTCGGTGAAGAGCATTTCTGGAGAAGGCCAAATCCCACCCTGGGATGTAATGCCTTGGAAGAAGAAGAAGAATATATATTTTAAAAGGTGTATTCCGGGAATCAAATTATCTCCTCATAATCTCGTATATTTGATACAAATTTTATATAACTCAATTTTTTGATATATATACTAATCGATAATTTTGATTTTCTTACAGATTATGCCGCGACTATCGAACCAATTTTCTCCTGCCTGATTTTACGGCAAAAACAGTAAGTGATACTATTTGTTTTAAAGTGTGATATCATTGGCCGTCAATTTGATGGGAATGTGCTGAATCCAACATGATAGCTGTACACTAGTGATGGCACTGGTCATGATTATAACGTCATTCCTTCATAAAATTTGCGCATCAATTTGTGAACATTTTGAATAGTGCCATCTGCCGGAAATAATAAATAATGTGATTAAAAATTAATTCATGAATCACGATATTTTCAAATATATATCACCAATAGTGAGTGTGATTTAAGATATCAGTGATTGACTCACTGTTCGTGACTTTGTGCTCATCACTACTGTACAGTATTAGAATATACTGTAACGCTGTATTTTCGTAACCTATTTCTTTTGTGGTGTATATAAAGTATGAAGGCGATAGACTTATGCAAGGATTGCTTAGATTTAAGGATGTAAAATATACGAGTGAGTAGAGAAACTATATGTGGACAATGTTGGAGGAAACTGGAATACAGGATGTCCGCGAAAAACCTGTAATCTATCAAATTTTGGAAGTTGTATATATGTTATCGTGTTGGAATATTTCAATTATTTATTACCAACTACTCTGTCGTCATCTATGGATATGGAAAAAAATATTCTCAGCTTCAGCGACATTTATACTGTTACATGTGAATGAATATCAAATGTTCAAAAAAATTATGGATGGCAACAGCATAGTTGGTAATAGATAGTTGAAATGTTCCAACATGATAACATATATACAACATACAAAAATTTTATAGCTGTGGTAGCATGGGTAAATAGGTGTATTGTGTAAAGTGATCACTTCAGCCCTGTAATGCCCAAAACTTTCATACTTCCCATGTAAAAATAATAGCTTCATCTCTACGAGACGTATAATATTTACATATATCCTGAAATTGTGGTCAAACGACAATTAAACCAAGCGGCCTCGGCTATTGGTTCATACTTACTCGCTTACGAGCTTCTATGCGCATATACTAGGCACTTTATGTACGTATATAATTCTCGTTTATTTGAGAAAAATATTGATTTTTTTCTCTCTTTTTCACTCTACCTTTCCCCCTCTAAAGATGTCATTCTTGACTCGGCAACATGCCTCACTTATCTCGGAAATAAATAAAAAAAATGGTCGAGGTTTGCACACAGCATTCACCTCACTGCCTGGTAACAATACATAATTTAAATACCAAGATCCTGAACTCGGACTGATGTCGGTGAAGAAAATAAAATAATAGAAGCGTGGGCTTCTGCAGCCGTCAGATATTTTTCTTTATTTTATTATTATATCATTCAGACTTCATTTGGGTATGTATGTTATGTTGTCTGAAAAAATATTTAAAAAGGAACAAAGTTGCATTCGTTTTAGGCAAATCGTGGACATGTCACCATTGTGCTCTGTATACTCGATATATACCCATCAATAATGACACGGAAAAAAAACATATTTTCAAATTTACACAGAACCTTTCGAATTAAATTATTTTTGAAAATATAGGATGTAAGTAGGTACCTACGTAGTTAGGCATGCAAAAATCGGTTGATTTATTTGAAAAAATTGATAATTCAGAGATAAATATTTTTCATATTTAGTCACGTGACATAGACGATTATAGACTTATGCTTTATTATAAACGTATGTCCAGATATATTTATTATATCCGGTAAAGTGACAAAGCCAACTATGGAAATATTCTATGTGTATAGTTTTCTGGGCTAATCTGCCGTGTATATCTGACAGAAGATTCTGAACGGCCGTGAAAACCTACAAAGAACATTTTTATAGTAATATTTGATTAGAAACATACTCGTATGTCCAGATGGCAATATTTTTTTCATAACGATAATGCAATTATTTTATTATTAAGGAGGACTTGTTCTTATTGTGAAGTTGTGATTATTAAAACATCACAGATGTTCTGTGTGTCTGTGTGAATATATCAATGTGTCTAAAATTTAATAAAAATTAATTGTTAATTCTGGTGTCTGCTATCGGTTTACTCAAAGGTATTTGAAATTCCGTAAAAACAACGTAGATGATGGCTTTCAAATAATGGAACGATCGATGTATTAATATGAAAAAGTGTGACATATAGGTTCGAAAATTTGTCGTTAAAAATACTGTCGCTATAGCATAGTTGGTAAAGCACCTTCCCCGAAATGGAAAAGAGATCCAGGTTTGAATCCTGGTAGAGCAACAACAATATTTTTCGATAAAATTGATTTTTTACGTATATATTTATAATTAAAATATTTAATTATTTAATTAGAAACATTCGACTCGATCACCGCATTTTTCATGTGCATTCAAGTGACAAAGATCAAAGAATTATTTTATTAGAAATGTGCGGTCAGCTTGCAATATTTTTTCACTTATATAATTATTTTATTAAATTACGCCATAAAAAATGTGACCGACCGCGAGAGACTGTAAGTGAGATTTTCCTAGTATAAATAAAATAATGGCCGATTAGTTTAGATAGTCGTAATGTTTCACTTGGACTGCTGCCGTTAATTCTGTAATGTGATGGCGGGCGCAGGATATACTGGGACCGTGAAATGTGGAAGTCGGGAGAGGCAGATAGGTGAAAGGGTTTATGGGTCCGGGTACGCACGACAAGCCGATAAAATAGAAATACGGCACGCTGAATGGATTTAAGCTGCATCGTTAATTACTTTTTGATTACGGTAAGTTCACGTAATGGGTAGAGTGGAATTTATTCGAATATCTACATATAAAATCGATGAAATTTATTTATTCTTAATACAGTGCATATACAAGTATTTATAATATAAACAAAATCAAATTCATACTTTTAAAAAATGGTGGTCAAAATCATACTTTAATGGTGTCCATAAACTCTATAATCAAAAAACGATTTTGATTTTATATTTTTATTTATTATCTTTGTTTTATTAACCACTTAATTGAGTTTAAATACATCTACCGGTTTCGAAAAATACCATTTTCTTCTTCAGGATGTCATAACTAACTAAAACATATATTATTGTTTCTTTATCAGAATCTATTTAAAAAAAAAAAATTTAGTACCTAACTCAAATCGTTACTTAATACAAATTTACTCGAATAATTTTTAGGAAAATTTTTTAGAATGGGACTCGTAGTTAAATTTAGTTGGTTGTTTATAATTTTTTGATTAGCGTTACACGCTTTATATGTCTCCAACGATTCCAAATTATTTAATTTGTGACCAACACCGTTTATATGCAAAATTGACAATCCCAATTTTTTATTAAAACCATAACCATTTTCTATCAAGTGATAAGGAAATTCTGAAAACCCACTATCGTTCAAACATCTCAAATGCTCCCTTACTCATATATTAAAATTTCTACCCGTTTTACCAATATAAAATGCAGCACAATTCTTGCAACAAAGTTTATAGACACCATTTCAGTATAGATTTAATTTTATTTTAATGAAACAGATCATGTTAATAACCGATATAGGTATTCCTATAAAGCTATATTAAAGTACAATATTAAAAAATAATACAAAAATACTCATTTGTATACCATTCTCTTCGAGTGGCTAGTTCCCATGTATCGCTTTTAAATAGCTTGTTGATGTAGTGGTTAAGACGCTGGCCTATTGATCTAGTGGTCGGGGCAGTGGCGTAATTACGCCTATGCAGCCAATGCAGTGCATTGAGGCCCACGTTAGATAGACAACCATAAAGTTCGCGCCGTACAATCTATTAGCATTAATATTTTTGGAAGTATCGGATACTTTTTCTAGTGTTAATAGAAATCCAGCGCAAGAAATGGAATTATAATATATAATACATCGTTTCTCACGTTATTATGAAAAAAGATGAAAATATTATCGATATATATATATATATATATATATATATATATATATGTATATATAGTAGCGGTACCCCGATAATATAAATACTCACTCAATGAATTCACAAAATCAGTAAAACTGTCAGTGGATGCTTTTATCAACTGAGACAGATTAGAAGTATTCAGAGACATTTTTCTCTTGAGGTAGCTCGTTTACTTATAAATACATTTGTGGTGTCACATGTGGACTATTGTAACATGTCGGGATTCGAACCTGGATCTCTTTGCAAACCGGAGAAGGTGCATTATCCAACTATGTTACAGCGACAGTAGTTTTGACGACAAATTTTCGAACCCATATGTTACACTTTTCGAATTAATACATCTATCGTTCCATTATTTGAAAGCCATCTACTTTGTTTTTACGGAATCCCAAATACCTTTGAGTAAATCCGATAGCGGACGCCAAAATTAACAATTCATTTTTATTAAATTTTGGACACATTGATACAACTTATATATTATATATATAATAATGGAACGATAAATGTATTAATTTGAAAAGTGTAACATGTGGGTTCGATAATTTGGCGTCAAAAGTACTGTCACTGTGGAATAGTTGGATAATGCACCTTCCCTGGTTTGGAAAGAGATCCAGGTTCCAATCCCGGTAGCGCAACAATAATATTTTTCGATAAAATTGGATCTTATATGTATTCTATTTAATTAGTAATTGAAAAATACATTTTCCTTCATTATGTATGTTAAATTCTTTTTATGTTTTTAACTCACAGCGGTTAAAAACAAAGTTAATAAATTATTTAATATTACAAATAAATATGTTGAGAAGAACACATTCTTATTGTGAAGTTGTAATTATTCAGAACAGACGGTCTGTGATATTTTAAATATGAATTAAATATATTAATTAGAAAGATATACATATAAAATCAATTTTATCGAAAAATATTGTTGTTGCGCCACCGGGATTCGATCCTAGATCTCTTTCCTAACCGGAGAAGGTGCATTATCCAACTATGCTAGAGCCACAATATTTTTAGCGACTATTTTCGAACCTATATGTTACCTTTTTGATATTAATACATTTAACCGTTCCATTATTTGAAAGAGCCCTCGACCTTATTTTCGCAGAATCTCAAATACCTTTGAGTAAACTGATAGTATATAAATTGTCGCTGTAGCATAGTTGAATAATGCAGCTTCCCCGGTTAGGAAAGAGATCCAGGTTCAAATCCCAATATTTTTCGATAGAATTGATTTTATATGTATATCTTTCAAATTAATATATTTAATTCATATTTAAAATATGTTGAGTATCGTATATCACATAGTGTACACACATTAATAACATGTCATTTTCAAGATTTATTTTCTGCAAAGATGTACCCGGTCTTGTTTGCCTAGAATTTAGACGCACCGTCTAAGACTATTTTTTGCAGTAGAAAGTCCGCACTCGAGTGGGCCGGCCATGACCGAGTCATATTCCTAAATATAGTATGACAGGTGATTGATTTCACCGAGAGCGGTTTAACATCGCGAGTCTTAATTTAGCAGATTGCCGGTCGAATTGTGGTTTTGGCCATAAACGGCCAAAATAATGGCAGATGGAAAATTATCAGAGACAAATCATACACATTACTTTAATGTCCGAGCTATTATTTGACTTGCTACATTTTAAATTATCGTTTATGGCACACCTGCGGTACGGGGCTCTAGAAGAGAGTGGAATTGTTTGTCCCACGAAAATAAACAACGCGTACCGCTCCGGCCTTGTAATGGTAATGTAATGTTAGGCAAGGCACCGAACTTGCCTGCGTTAATTAAAAAAAGTAATGCACGCGTGGGATGAAGTCTTCGGACATGCTGCTTTTGGATTACAAAAGGTTACAAAATCGTGACTTGTGATGAATCTTTTCACATTAAAACACCGATGAAGGTAAATATAATATATTAGTACAAATTAAATGAATCAACTAGTCAAATATACGGTTCTTACCGAGAATCGAACCTGGACCTGTTCCTATCCGGAGAAACGCGTTAACCATTTTCGCTATATCAACCAATTACGTTTTCGATAATTATTGAACATGTGTTCTGCGGTTCTTTATCTATTATTCCAACCATTTTTTTCGAAAGATTAATCTTTCTATACATCTTTCTAATTAGTTATTTAAATTTGTAACATAAATATTTTAGTATTAATAAAGTTTGTAGTCCAAACGTTAACAATTTGTTGAAAATTCATATATTACTTATCTCACTAATTATACAAAACTTGCAAATATAAGTATCATAGAGTTAGAAAGAAAATGTAACAGAATTTTCTAACTCTAATGTTTGTATTGTTCTATTTTTAATGTTACGGGGAGTCTCCAATAAATTAATCCGCGTTAAGAAAGAAACACATTTTTGCTGTCGTGTTTTTTAAAAATTAATAATTATTTCATCTAATGATTCATAGGTGTTAAAACATCAGCGTAATATTCTCATACAACAGTTTGACACCGCAGTTGTCTAGATAAGTAACTTAGATGGCAGAGCGCTCGCTTAGCGTACAAGAGGTACCGAGACCAACACCCGGCGGTATTTGTGAAGTAAAGATAAAAATAAAATACAAGAATTTAATGTTTTATCAATAAAGTAGTTTTAAAAAGTGAATAATAAAGTTATAAGTGTTAATCAAATTTATCAACAATTTCAAATGCTCAAAGTTTACTCTAACAATAATGTATCGTTAAGAAGTTGTTTTAGCAATAGTCCGAGGTCAGTCTGGAATATTACGATATCCGAGCCGAACACTAGTACGGCCGAGCACCATTTCACCTATCGAGGAGTTCAATTCTTCAATACATTTTATAAACATTTAAATATGGAAAGGAATCATATCATTTTAAATCATTAAATTGCATTAACGACACAGACCAGTAAATATCAATATTAAATCAGTGGTCTACAAATTAATCATTTTTATATTGGTAAAATTTGCAGAAATTTTGATATTAGAATTAATGAGCACTGAGATGCCTAAATAGTAACACCTATTCTGAATCGCCAATCACCTTTTGGAAACAAATCATTCTTTTGACATTAACATGGGTTTCGAAATTATACATACAAATACTAGGGGTTTACAGTTAGATACATTTGTAAATATGAATTAAATATATGAATTAATTAGAAAGATATACATATAAAATCAATTTTATCGAAAAATATTGTTGTTGCGCCACCGGGATTCGAACCTGGATCTCTTTCCTAACCGGGGAAGGTGCTTTATCCAACTAAGCTACAGCGACATTATTTTTAGCGACAATTTTCGACCCTATATGTTACCTTTTTGATATTAATACATTTAATCGTTCCATCATTTGACAGAGCCATCTACCTTATTTTTACAGAATCTCAAATACCTTTGAGTAAACTGATAGCAGACGCCAGAATTATCAATTAATTTTTATTCAATTTTGGACACATTGATACAACTTTATTATTTAGGAGAACACATTCTTATTCAGGTTCGAATCCCGGTGGCGCAACAACAATATTTTTCGATAAAATTGATTTTATATGTATATCTTTATAATTAATATATTTAATTCATATTTAAAATATCACAGACCGTCTGTTCTGAATAATTACAACTTCACAATAAGAATGTGTTCTCCTAAATAAAAAAGATACATTTGTAATTTTAGAAACAAGAAATTGTTAATAGCAAGCTAAATATTTGTTTTTATAGTAGTTTCCACTTCGTTACCCACCTTTTTTGTAATTTTAATTTCAGTATACATTGTTTCCTGAAAAAGATACCATAGGTATCGAAACATGTTGATTTATCAATAAATTGTGGTTTAAACAAAGTTTTTTGACTTATTATTTATTCTAAATGTTTTTTTAAATCCACTGTGTACTTTGTATGCGCATGATAGAAGTCAAAGTAATCCATATTTTGATGATAGAAGTCAAAGTAATCCATGACAAGACACTATCAGGGTAGACATCCCGTTTGATGGGAACCAGCATGCTATAGAACCTCACCATTGCCTTTCACTGGTATCTATGATGTGTGTGCTATAATAGTATCGTGCCATGTAATTCCTTAAAAGGCACCAAGCAAACTTTGAACTCTACCCTTTCGTTCGTACTAAAAGTCAGTGAAAGCTATCTTCCAGAAGAGGATGAATATCATTCTGATAATAAACATGTGAAAAAAGTTGTGTTTTAAAATTGGAAATTAAAGAGAGTAAATTAGATATTAAAAATTATCGAACAAGTACAGAAGTGCATGGACTTTAAGGTTAATGAAATGTAATCACGCGACACGTGATTTTTAAAATAGAAAATAGTCTAATTTATTGTTGCCTGATGTACAATGATAGATAATTATTTAAAATATATTCTATGTATGTTTTTCAAGGCTATCAGAAGACAGAACAAGTAGAAAAGTTTGTGTATTTGGGAAGTATGTTTGATAGAAAAGAAAAGGTTGAGAAAAATATCGAAAGGAGAGTGACTGCAGGAAAATAAAGTGAACAGTACTTTGAATGGAATCATATCTAACGAGAACTTGTCAAACGAGGCAAGACCAGCGGTACACAATGGAGTCCTGGTACCGACATTGATGTATGGCAGTGAGACCTGGAGCTGGCAGAAGAGTAACGAAACTAGACTGAATGCTGAGTTAAAATTAGATTACTTAAACGTATATGTGGCAGATCTATACATGACAGAGTAAAGAATGAAGAAATAAAGAAATAATGTAAAGCTGATGTTAATATAATAAGTAAGATTAAAAAAAGAATCACTTAGGTGGTTTGGTCAATGAGGAGAGAATGGTAAAAAAGATATATGACGCAAGTGTTGATGGCACCAGAAATAGAGGACGTTCGCGGAAGTCTTGGCACGACCAGGTAAACCAAATACTGGAGGATGGTCCTGTTCGAAGCCTCAGCAATCGGCGAGATTGTATGAGAAGATGTATGAATGTGGATGAGGTGAGAATTGTGTCAGGACAGAAGATTGTGGGGCTCTATCCTCTCTGTCTACCCCGCGGCGAAACGGCGTGATGGTAAGTTAATTAGTTAAAATAGTGTTTAAACACCCATATACGATATAGATACATATCGACTGAAGATCTAATGCTATAGTGATGTAAAAAACAATATTTCTAGATAATTATTGATAATAATAGATGATAATAATTATATATATTAAATTCATCTTCTCAATTAGCAACATAATATGGCAACTTTGTGAGGTTTTGTGTGTAATATCTTGCAGTGTGGTTAAACTCTATTGCTTGCGCTGTAATTTTCATTTAAAAAATGATCTTTAAATTAAAACTAGTTTCTCAACATGAAATTGGTATTTGCGGTTTGAATTCTTTCACCAGGATGTTTACAAAGTCGAACTGTACAATGCAAAACAATAAATAGTAAAGTGATAAAACGTGATTTATAGCTTTGACCTAAACAGTATACAACAGGAATAGGACAGAGGCCTGTTTCAAAGATTGCTTGTACATTATATGATATTAGGTTGTATCGAAAATAATGACCGATTTTAACCTTCAAATTCAATTAATCAACAGTAACATTAAACCTTGTTAATCAAAGTAAGAGCCTTCTGATTCTACGTATTTTTGCCAATAAATTACAAGATTTTAAAGAGAACATATTACTAGTTTTTCAGAACGTAGTTCTGTGATAATGTGCTATATTTATATAAATATATAGTTTATCCAAAAATTTAATAAAATGAAATTGAAAAATATCAAAAGTAAAGAGAGACAGCTTTAAAAAAAATAGATTAATATATGTATCAATTTAAAATAGCTGCAACATATAAGTTCGAAAATTTATTGGACTGATATGGTGTAATTGGTCAGCGCGCTTTCTTCAGAAGAAGAGTTCCTGGTTCAAATCCCGGTGACAGCTAAAATATTTTTTCGATAAATTTAATTTTTCTGTTTTTCTTTCTAATTGATATATTTAATTTGTATTCACTTATTCACTAAGAAATAAAATGATGTTTTAAGGCTTTTGTAAGTAATGTATTCGAAACTTGATTTTTTTTTAAGTACCACGATTTTTGTTTTGTGGCGATGGTCTGGTCCCTAATCATATATATTTATAACCTTTTGGGCTAATATATTTAACTCATTTAATGCACTCCGTTAGCTGCATTGGCTTAGTTATCCAGGATCAACAAATAATAGATATCTCATAGAGACGAAGCTATTTTTTATTAATGGAAAAATATGAAAATATGAGCAATTACAGGGCTTACGACCTGTCTTCGGCCGGCTTAAGTGATCACTTTATATAAATATAACGTTCACCATTTCACCCAATCAACTCCCATATCCATAATTTTTTTGTAATTTGTATATATGTTAATTAATATGTGGAATCACTTCAAATACTACTTAAAAAATTATAATCATATTTAAAAAATATTATTAGATTCTCATTGTCACATATATACTATTGTTTCAGGGAAAATGAAATTAAATTTAAACCATAGATGGAGATAGTGTAGTGGTATTCGAAGTGATTTCACATATATACTCAATTTTCAAAAATTTGATAGATATGGAGGTTGATTGGGTGCAATGGTGAACGTTACATTGTGTAAAATAATCACTTAAGCCAGCCTGTAATTACCCATATTTTACCATCTCTATGAGATATCTATTATATGTTTAAATTTAATTAGTTTATCATACTTCGAAGAAGACGATATGAACTTTTTAAGATCGCAGAGAGCCCGCTACCGACTCGGCAACATAACGATAATCCAAAAGAGACATTGGTTTCATTCATGGGACTCTGTATTCACGACTCGGAGAAGTGTGTCAGCCGTGGCCATTGGCACACTAACATGCGCCCTGGGGCGACGGGCGAATACTGCTCACTTTTGCTTGCGCATTTGTGTCGGCTGATCGTAATGTGACCGGTGATCGTGTGAAGCGCGAATTGTTTCATTCATTTTGTACCGCTCATTATACCCCTGAACCGTAGATCCACCGCACCGCGCTTGACAGCTGTGTCGGCTTCCGAGGTACTGTAATATGACAGAAATCAAGTAAGAATACATTTATTATTGTATCATCTGCCAAACGGAATAAGACGATTTTGGAGCAGTCTGAGAGATCCCGGTTACCCAGGGCCAGGTTAACCCTCGTGAGGAGCTTGGAAAAACAAATCATTTTAACGCGATCTATCGAAAAAATTAAACCGTAATATTGCTTTCACAGTACGCCACTTTAATCATTTATTAGTAATTATAACAAATTTTAGATTTGAACGAGTAGTCTTTTTTAATGAAACATGTATTATTTCTATTTAAAAGCTGTTAACTGTTTGTTTTTTATAAAATGTGTTTTCATTAAAATAAATGTAAAATACATAATAATACTTTTCTTTCCACTTAATCACTTAATCACCTATTTACATAATCACTTATAATTTCTAATGAAATCACATTTTTAATGTGAAGTCACAATTACATAGTTCTGCGATAATTTCAGGTTCGAATCCCGGTAGTAACTATTTCATCTAAATGTAAAAGTTTATTTAATATTACAATTTTCCTTTTTACTATAAATTATTTTTATTGAACGCAATTGTTTAGTTTAATTTTGAATCTATATAGTTTCTCCTCCTCTCTTATATCATCTGGCATTTCATTGAAAATCTTCATCGCACTGTATATTATCGATTTCTAAGATTTAGCCTTCTTCCTGAATGACTGTCGCAGTCTACCTCTTCCTCTTGTAAGATGTTAGTGCTCAAGTGATTTGCATAATTTTTTTTTATAAATTCTGCTGTTAAACTCCACAACGTTGAAGTTTTTGTTTAAAGATCATCATATTAAGATCTTTCAGCATTGTTCTGATCCGAGTATATAAATATATATTTTCTTCTTAATTCTATTATCAGAGCTTTATTTTGCAGTGGGTTCTGATAATAGTTGCATTTCATTTATATCAGCCAAATATAAAATGCCGCTGCTGTAGTAGCTGCTTATGAGTGGAGTTTTATGAGATATTTTGAAGATATCTTCTTGATAACTCCGAAACGCCAGCCAGAGAAGTTGAGGACACATGGTAGAGTAGCCCATAAAATATCCAACAGGTGTCATTGAAAGCCAACCCTGTGCGTGCACTCAAACATGTACAATACTTGTATATGTGAGAAGCAAGGATAACATATCGTGCAAGATTGAAATCGATTTATCAATACAGCCTCCCTGCGGCGGAAGGCTGTACATATTTTTCATAATGCCACAACTCCTTAAAAAGCGGCGCACGAGAGCAGCTTCGAAGGCCTCGAGGCTGATGGGGTTGCAGAGTGTTTCACTTTCGATCGATTAAATGTGATATTTAAGGATCTGGTTCATAAATGAGTCTCAGTGACGAAATTTGAATCATATAATTCATGACATTATTATCTCGGTTTAATTACAATAAATAAAATAGTGCAGTACAAGCCGTAATAAATAATAGTTTTTTAATGAATGAATTTGTCATTTGAGCGTTTAAAAAAAATAAAACATTGCTTCTGTGTCTGTGTAAAAGTGTATTATTTTTAAAGTATTTAAACAGCCGCCACATCAAAACAAGATACCGAATCAAGCTGGCTAGTAAATTTAGCGATGATTAATTTTTCAGATGAGTTTGATCGATACCTGACTACGGGAGTTAGATCATCATTATCATCATCACTGACTTTATATCACGTTATAGATCTTGGCCTTCTCCAGAACACATCTCCACCGCTCTCTGCATGTCTGTATTTATTTATATTGTTCTCATTTTAAATCTATATAGTTATTTTTGGAGTTGTCCATCTTTCATAAACTCCATATAGCCTAGCCATCGAAACCTTTTTAATTTTATGAGTTTTGTATCTTTCAGCTCATCACACGAGTCGTAAAGTTGGTTGTTTCGCTACGCTCCTAGTTTCTATCTACCTAATATTAATTACATCCTTTTATACGTTTCAATCCAAAATAGTAAATGGCAAGCTTCGACGTGACTGAAGTGATTTCGTACCATGCTCTACTCGAAGTATTAGATCGTCAAAAATCGTTTAATATAAATGTTTCAAAAACAAATTATTGTACAATTTTTTTAAAAGCCAAGACATTTTTGTTGTAATGTTACATTTTCAGAACATGGTTATGTGGTATTTTAATAGTGATGGTAAACTGTTACGTGACTGTGATTGTGACAATGATTGGTAACTCAGTTCTAACGATGATTGGTAACTGAGATTAAACTGTTCGAGGCTTATTTTCTAGTGTACCATTCATGGATGGAAGAATTATGTTAATCAATTACCAATCATAGTTACAATCGAACATAATCACAGTTATAGTAACGGTTTAAATAACGCCTTAAATAACGATTTAACCATCACTATATTTAATACAAATTAAATTAAACAACTAGAATGATATATAGGAAAAAATTATTTATCGAAAAAATATTGAGTTGCTACCGGGATTCGAACCTGGACCTCTTCTTATTCGGGGAAGTACGTTAACCATTACACTGCAATAACCGATTACACTTTATAACTTATATCTATTTTACAATCGATACATTTATCATTCAATTTTTAAAAACTATCATCTTTATATTGCGTGGAATCTCAAATACATGTGAATCACGAGTATTTTCGTCTTAATTTTATTGTAAATTTTTTTTCTTATCAACTATTTGTTACATAAACTGTGCTTAATTAAGACAGTTTTCATATGTGTCCGTATGTTAGATATTTATGAAATAATATGATTGCAAAGCGCCTAGATAAATAAAATAGTCATATATTACTAGTTCATCTTTTCTCTTTTTTTACGAAAAATGCGGGTTTTTATCATTTACGTCAAAAATAATACATTAGATAAGATTTTTTAAAGTTAATAAATAAGATGAAATCTTGAATATTATTAACTAAATTTTTTGATTGATTGAAAAACCGCGATCGTTAGTATGTCGTGTATTGTGTATTTTTGAATTTATGATTAATAAAGTCCCACATTTTCGTAAAAACTGCGAATAAATAAATTAGTTTTAAAATGCCCGCCTTAATAATTCTAATTTCAAATCCGAGCATCATTTCGATACAAAAGAAGTTCAGTTATAATCCGAAGTCCCACCCATCTGTCGTCAGGATATGATCACATACGTGATGATGTCACACAGCTAGATTTGAACTAGGCAATTGCGACGATTATTTATGTCGTACTTATTTAATTTAAATTTGCAAGTGGGTCCCCCGCGAGCGCGTCACGTTGACTGAAGAAGTATCACAATATTTTGAGCCGAAAAAAAAACTGAAATATTTGCCGCGCTCCTGATACGCACCGTATTCAGTCCACAGACTGACCGCCTGAAACGCTCTGGCGGGTATCTGTTTTACCCACTCGGCTAATGCATGCGCTTATCTAAAATTATTATATCTAAAACACATTATGTTGTACACACATCGCCATTGTTGCACCGCTCGTTTAAAACAATACGCTCGGGGCAGTGGCGCAACCGGCGTCCCCCCCAACCCGCACTCTAATCGCGCAACTTTTAAATGTTTACCGCTTAAATTAATGTTAGGATAGATTCTTTTCAATACATTTTTTTGAAAGAAGAAGATAGAAAATATAATTTAATCAAATAATTCTTAGAAAATAAATTATACATTAATGAATTTTGTATTTGATAACCATAAGTTTAATATACACACCAATCAGTTTCGAAAAAGTAATTTTTCTTCATTTGGGTGATGAGAAATTCAAACCAAATTTCAAATGATTATTACGTTCAGAATAAATTCAAATACCAAAATGCATTTTATAATATAATTATATGAGTTGCGTTAAAATACACCAAAAAAATTAAAACAAATTAAGTTGATAAATCTCTGGCGTCTCCTAGCGATTTACGATAAAATGACGACAGCTTTCAAATAAATAGATGTATCAATTTGAAATAACCGCAACATATAAGTTCGAAATTTTGTCGACTATTTACAAGACTGAATGAAGCAAGTATATCGCACTTCCCCGGATAGGAGGAGATCCTGGTTCGAATCCTGGTGGTAGCTAAAATATTTTGTCGATAAATTGAGTTCATCTGTATGTATATTTTTCTAATTGATGGATAATTGATTTGTATTAAAATGTAATGCATTATATATTTAAAAATGTGTCCTAATAATAAAATTGTATCAATGTGTCCAAAATTCAATAAAAATGAATTGATAATTCTGGCGTCTGCTATTAGATTACTCAAAAGTATTTGAGATTTCGTAAAAATAAGATAGATGGCTCTTTCAAATAATGGAACGATTAAATGTATTAATATCAAAAAGGTAACATATAGGTTCGAAAATTTGTCGCTAAAAATATCTTCGCTGTAGCATAGTTGGATAATGCACCTTCCCCGGTTTGAAAAGAGATCCAGGTTCGAATCCCGGTGGCGCAATATCTTTCGATAAAATTCGATAAAAATCTTTCTAATTAATATATTTAATACATATTGAATAATTTAAGTATTAAGTAGAGACATGATCATAATAATTGACACTTACATCACCATGTGGTATGGTACAAAATATTTCAGAGGTTCGATACCTAATAAGGTATATTGTTTATTTTGAATATCGCCAACAAAATATCTTATTCTCTTTAAAATTGCATAGAAAAAAAAAACATGTTTAAATTTGCCGCACAAAAATATTATACTCCATGCTGCCAATGTAGTGCATCGGCGCCCACGTTAAATAGAGGCCTAAAAGGTCCGCGACCTACTTGTACATTTGGCACCGATACCATTTTGCGAGCATCAATACTTGTCTGTTGAGTAATGATTTTTTTAAATCAACCACAGTCAGAAATGGAATTAAAACATTTAATAAATCATTTCTAAAATGTAGACTGAACCGGACCAACCACTGTCGTAAAGCGAAAATCGCCATAAAGCGAAACAAGAATTTTAACGATTGCAGTTTTTCGTATACTTATAAATGCCAAAAAATACATATTTTTATTGTAGGGACCAAATATATATATTTTTTTATTATTATTTGTGAAGTTGTAATTTTTAAATTCAAATTAAATGCATCAATTATATACGTAGATTAACTCAATTTATCGAAAACATATCATCTAAAATATTTTTTCGATATCTTGAGTTCTTCTTCTTCTTTTAAATAGGCAATCCAGCCTTCAAGAGAGATAAGTGCCATTAATCAAGTTAAAACTTTATTTTATAGAAAAAAGTACAATCATATTATAGAATAGGAAATATTATATTACAAGTCAATACCATTGTCGGTCAAAAAAATTGCTATTATATAGATTAAATGTGGCGAGTTATGGGAAAGAAGATGACACAAGTTAACTGGGAGTTGAAAATTACCATTGACGAGATTACTGTAAAAAAGATATCTCCTCGGCACCACACTCACACATTAGGGAATCTATTAAGTTCAATCTGAATAGATATGAGGCTACCTGGCAATGCCCAATTATCATTCTAGAGATATTTGATATTGTTCTTTTGGAGACTTTCCTTTTGGAGAACCAGGGGGTGCGGGGAATAGATTTTTGAATTATTTGAACCGTTTGATTAATCCTTATAATTATTTGGATTCATCCATTGTGCAGTCCAGATAGAATTCGTACGTTTTTATCATATTTAGTCTGCATACATCGGTATAAGGAATTGATGAGGAAAGACACCGGAAAGAGTGGCCTCCTTGGCCAGTTTATCAGCACATTCATTTCTATGAATTCCCTCATGTGCAGGAATCCAAACGAATGACACCTGTTTATTGTTGCTGTCCAATCAAAATCTGATGGAACAGATTATCTCATTGTCTAGCCAAACTTTCATGTTAGCAGAGAGGTTTTCAAGAGCTGCTTGCGAGTCGGAGAATATAACAGCCTTATCGACGTTCCGGAGTATGCAGATGCCTAAAGCCTCCTTAATTGCCCAACATTCTGCTGAGAAAACCGATGAATCCGGTAAACTGAGTTAATCTGTATATCTTTCTTTCTTATTGATGCATTTACTTTGTATTAATTTTATTGTCACTATTTAATTGGTTGAGAGGTGATCCACCACTTGCCGAGAATCGTTCTCATGCGTTCGAATACTCCCATATTTGGTCCATTTCATTCGCCACCAGTTTGGCATTTTTAAAATTTTAAAAAACAACCCTGTCCCGTCTCCATGCTACTTGGGTAACAGGGCGGCGATTAACAGATTCCAAATAAGATAAACCCCTCACTGTTCACCGGCAAGAAATTTATTTATCATCCCTATTAATATTATGGTTCCCCGTTTACATCTGTGGCTTTCATTATGACTGCTTAATTTAATATATTAATAGTTTAATAAGAATCTCGGACATTTCCGGAAATTTATTGGGGTGTGAGTCTCCCTCCCGCTTTGGGTTGCTGGGATGGACGATGCCGGGAAGAGCATTGGCTAGAGATCTAACAGAGAATTCTACTGGCTCTTCCTTGCACCTCTTACCACCTGGAGAGGGTGAATTTCTGCCGGGCTGTGACCGAGTTCTGTGACTGCAACACATAAATGTGAGGTCTACCCTCCCCTTTTGGGGGTGTATGATTTCTATAGCTTTTCTTTGGTTGCCTTCTGAATTGAATGTGATAACGAGTCTCACGTCAAATTGTACAGGTATGGCTCTGGTGCGATGATACCGGAGCCAACCTATGATAGTATTATGATGATAATATATAATAATACGTAATTATGATGAATCGAAACCAGAGTAAATAACTCTTAAAACGATTCGGAAAAGGGTGTTAATAAATAAATATGGCTGTTTAGCGCTTGCTTAAACGGCCAGGTCTGTGAGACGCGATCGTGGCTCAAAATAAGGCGTTTTTAATACCTCTAAGTTAAGATTACTTCAATGTTTTCTCTTTTATAATATGATAAGTGGAAAAATACAAAATTAATCAATAATTAAGAACTTAATTTTCTCATATTTTACATACATAACATACAGGCATTAGAGGCTCTTCTATTTTGCATTTGTCCAATTTTTTTGATTACACCACTGGTTTGAAGTGTAGAGATTGTATAATTTGCATGCCGTTTTTGTTGATGACGCGATATTGTATAATTTGTCATGTCATCTCTCTTTACATGTCCATTCAATTGTTTTCGGTTTACTTTCATTTAAATACATGGATAAAAGAATAGGCAATTGTCTAACGGAGTTAATTTTATAATTTTATTTACTCACAGATGACGCGATGTATTTCATCTCTTGAGATAAGTTCTCAGTGCTCTTGCGAGAGAGGGAGACGATTTAGAAACTGCGAGAACTATCTGTTTACCAGCACCACTTTGTTGGTCCGATAAAACAGGATTTTCAACAATGAACAATTGTTAACATATAGTCAAATTACACATATATTTATAATACTATATGTAATTATGTATATTATTAAGTTGAGCAGGTTTACTGTGCAGGTATTCTAATTTTTTAATACACTGTGCTCTCAAAGTAAAAACTCTGTAGTAACCTACATAGGCGTCCATTATGTACTTTAATTATAAAATAATATATTTTTCCCAAACAGATTTATATAATAAAATATGTTGTTGACATTTGCATTCAGACTTTACGTACCTACGCACTGCAAAATTAGTTAAATAAATATTTAATTATTTATTACCATTGTTTTAAACCACTTTTATGACTTAATTATACACCAACCGGTTTCGAAAAATACCTTTTTTCTTCGTGAGAATGTTAAAAAACTAACTAAAACCATATATAAAATTAACTTAAAACACACTAAATAAACAATTCAATATTAAAATGAATAACCACAACATAAATTTTACCTTAAATATTAAAAAAAATATATATATATTAATTATTACTATATTCAGGTATTAACATAATTTGTAAAATAACAAAAAATTTCAATATAAATGCAATACACACAGAAAAAAATCATATAATCGGACATCTTCCACAATTAAAATAAAAAATAATTACAATGTATACATGTGAAGTAAAGTAATTTATCCGTCACCATTGAGTTGAGATACAAAAAATGTAAACAATTATACAATTTAAATAAATCAACTATAAAGATATACAGAGAAATCTATCTAACGAAAAATTATTTAGTTGTTACCGGGATTCGAACCTGAACCTCTTCCTATCCGGGGAAGCGCGTTTTTTACTTTCGCTATAGCACTCAAATACATTTTCGATAAATTTTGAACTTATATTCTGCAATATTTCAAATTGATACATTACAATTTTAAAAGCAATCAACTTAATATTACGGTTAATCTCAAATGCCTTTGAGTAAAACCCGATGAGAGTCACCAGAATTAAATAAATTTTATTAAATTTGGAGACATTGTTCTGTAATGTAAATGTAACTTCACAACAAAAATGTGTTTTCCTTAATTTATATATTTAACCATACCTATTCAAGTATTTTGTTATTGTTTTCGCCAAGTGCATTATATTGTACATGATTGATATACGTTTGACACTGTTACATGAACATACCATACTGCCAGGTTTGCAATATTATGAAAATACACGACGTTGTGAACGTCGCGCACTGTCACGTGTCACGTATTTTTATATTATTGTTCTTGGAAACATTATAACAATTTTTAATACTAATTAAATAAAATATATACATATAAAATCAATTTTATCAAAAAATATTGTTGTTGCGACAAATTTTCAGGTTCGAATCCTGGTGGCGCAACAATAATATTATTCGATAAAATTGATTTTATATGTATATTTTTCTAATTAATACATTTAATTAGTATTTAAAATATCACAGACCGTCTGTTCTGAATAATTACAACTTCACAATAAGAATGTGTTCTCCTAATCTTCATCTTGTCCTTATCATTCAACTTCATTCGTTCTTCCACGTTCAAATCTTTAAAATGACGATCCCAGTCTTCTCTTTTCGATCTCGACACTCATGGCTTTATGACTCATGTGATTTTCCTCCTATCGTGTCTAACGTCCTTTCCGTGAGACTTTTTTTACATTATGTGTTAAACGTGTAAAATATTAAAATTTTGATTTCACGATTTGTAAACCCACCATAGTTTACAAACGCTCTCTTACAGTGGCTAAAAATTGTGCATTGATATTAAAGACACAACAAAAAAATTTACGGTGAAGGTCTGCATAAATCAAAATACAAAATTAATTGATCAATAAAAAGGCGCAGATATTTACGAAACATGTGTTCTGTATCGACATAACATACAGATTTATCTATGTTACATATACGCTTACGTAGATTTATTAAATAATGATATATAAATGTTTTTTGGAACTTAAAAAATGCATTGGAGAATATATGTACAGATCGTTCTATGAATGAAAATGACTTTTGCTCAAAGATTATTCATTAATTTTATGTTTAACATGGTTTCATTAACCACTTATTGAGTTTAAATTCGTCTAGCGGTTTCGAAAAATACCATTTTCTTCTTCAGGATGTCAATACTAACTAAAACATATGTTGTTGTTTCTTTACCAGAATCTATTTTTAAAAAACAATAATTATTTAAAAAATTAATTTAGTGGTTTTGATAAAAAAATGGGTTTGTCAATTTTGCATGTAAACGGTGTTGGTCATAAATTAAATAATTTAGAATCGTTGAAGTTTAATAAATCATGTAAAACTAATCAAAAAATTAAAAACAACCAACTAAATTTAACTACGAGTCCCATACTAAAATTTTGTAATAAGTAACAATTTGACTTAGGTAATTTATTACTAGGCATTAAATTTATTTATTACTAGGTACTAAATTTATTTTTTTAAATAATTATTGTTTTTTAAAAATAGATTCTCGTAAAGAAACAACAATATATGTTTTTTATTACTATTGACATCCTGAAGAAGAAAATGGTATTTTTCGAAACCGGTAGATGTATTTAAACTCAATAAGTGGTTAATAAAACAAAATTAAAAAATATATATATTTTTTTTTAACAACAATGTTAATTTGGCTAATTTTTAAAGATTATTCACTATTCAAGCTTCCCGAATATATAATCAAATTGGAAATAATATTAAAAGTTTAAGTGATATTGAAGCTTTTAGAAATAATTTTTTTAATTATTTAAAACTAGGCAGACCAGATACTGAGAGGAAACTATTGTATATTATGAAACAACTACATTATGTGGCTTTGGATGACAAATTTAAGAACATCAATGTATTAATTATCGTATTAAAAAGTGAACAGATTTTTTCAGAAACAATATAAGCGACATTTTTCTTTAATTTTACACTAATCTCATATAATTTCATTTTTACTACCTTGTATATACTTCCATTTTGTATTTTATTGTATTTTACCTCGTATTCAATGAGTTATATTAGTTTTATTATTTTTTTAAAATATCATAGACCTACGTTCTGAATAATTACTTCACAATAAGAATGTATTCTCCTAAATAATTAGTTTTATTAGTTTCTGAAATATGATTTGTTTGCCAACTTTCCCTAAAGCAGACTGTTAGGTTATGCATTTTTAAAATCTGTCATCAATTTTCTTTCTGGCATGTTATTAGGAAAATTGTTATTTTTAAGTAAATCGTAATTAATTGTATTGTCGTATATGCTATGCAATTAATAATAAAATAAATAAATAAGGTCATTTTTGTATGACATTGTATAACCCACGCGTACATGAAAAGTGTAATATTGCTGTGGATTGGTGACCCAAGAAGTTTTCAAGGCATTCAACTATTTTTTGTGACATGATTGAAAACTAACACGTAATGTGAAAAAAATCAATTTTTTATAAAAATAGATTGGTGTCTTTCTCTTTAGCGGCCTCATTATTCGAAAATTCACGATCGATATAATTATAGAACACCATACGTACCTCGACATCGCCTTTGTGGTCCAGTTTACTTTTACAGATCTGTCCTATCCGCTCATTAACGTCTTGGTCTTTCCTTTAATCTCGACTTTGTTGGTTTTATGCGTTTTTCATTAATAAACGCTAAAAACACGCCCGGTACCGACATCGGGTGCAAATAACATGCGCCCGCGACCAAGCAAGACCCACTCGTGAGCTTCACTCTGCTCGCCGCCGTTTTCCCGATCACAAGCTCCGAAAACAGTCTCAGAGAGTGTATTGTACGATCAAATTTCACCTGCACTTCTATAAAACTGTGATTAAGAATAAATCTAGTAAGTAGTTTTTCGTTTCATAACCTGCTCTGGTCACATACACAATACATACATCTCCGCAATGAATCACACATTGAACACGTGAGTGTTAGGTGAATATTGGGGCGTCCAGCGCTCACACACAATAGCACATACTTCTGATTCACAATCATCAACACACTCACACAATCATAACCTTAATAACATAATCTTTCCATAATTACAGCACTTTAAATCTCTATATACCTAATGGCACATGTCCACGATAATCTCACAATGAGACTGGTTTTTCGAATGAGACAATTGAGAATGATCAGTGACTCAATCTATTTTGTGTCTCGTCCACTGTCTTTCTTTTGGGACTGTTTTTGATGAATGGATCCCTGAGTGTCTGCCTTGAACTACTGCATCTTAATTTTCCATCTGTATGTAAAACTACGTTCTATGGATTTATGTTATATGATTTTTTATGAATAAAGATAGCACTCAAGGGACGCTGGAGGACCTACATTTTTAAAGTTTTCCAAAAATTGCTAATAACTACATTAAATTTCTTCTTTTTTTTCGTTTTGTAATTGTAAAAATGTAATTGAATTAAAGTTGCGTATTTTTATTAGCTTTGATGAGTGGGTTCTAAACCGGTCTCGAGAGAAAAAAAATGAGACTGATCAGAGTCGGTAAAGGTAGATATATACTAGATGTGTCATTTTAATAATTGTAGTAATGAACTCTGTACTGTTCTTTATGACCTCGGACCCGGAACCTCTGACTTGCTCGCGTTTTCATAAAATTTTGGGATTAAAACTGCTACAACAGTACCTATATATTGAATATTGCATTTTCTACTCTTCTTTCTCAACTTTTTTCAATCTTTTTATATTAAGCATCACAATTTTACATAAGTTTACTTCATATTTGTATGTTATTTACTTATTTTACACACTCTTACTTCATACTTTACTTAGTTTTTTATTTTTTTATAAATGGAACATTGCATTTACTTTAAGTTTTACATTATATTTATATGCTATTAATTGCATCCTGTTTTACTCTATAAATAATATTTTTTTTACTTTTTATATACATTGAACATCGTATTTATATGCTATCTAAATGCATTTGTGTTTTACTCTTTATACATATATTTTATATGCTATATCTATCAGCAACATTTTATATACTTACGGATACAAAATTTCAATAGCCTCCTTACACAGATAAAATAAATAAAATATATAAAGGAGTTTAGAAAGAGATTAAGTGAACACTTCAGAAGAACACGATTAGGCAATAAGTAGTTATAGACTACAAATGTTATAACTCTCATATGAAGTTGTTATAGTGTAACTCCCTGTCCAAGCTCAAGAGCTAATCTCTTTTTTGGAGAGGTAAGCGAAGAAAAAACATGTAATTTTAATGATGTAAAATACTTAATTCATGTTATAAAAATATTGTAAGAATGTCAAATAAATAAGATAATTTTAAATATGAATTAAATATATTAATTATAAAAATATACATATAAAATCAATTCTATCGAAAAATATTGTTGTTGCGCCACCAGGATTCGAACCTGGATCTCTTTCCTAACCGGGGAAGGTGCATTATCCAACTATGCTACAGCGACAATATTTTTAGCGACAATTTTCGAACCTATATGTTACCTTTTTGATATTAATACATTCCAGATCCAAGTTCGAATCCCGGTGGCGCAACAATAATATTTTTCGATAGAATTGATTTTATATGTATATCTTTCTAATTAATATATTTAATTCATATTTAAAATATCACAGACCTATGTTCTGAATAATTACAACTTCACAATAAGAATGTGTTCTCCTAAATAATAAAGTTGTATCAATGTGTCCAAAATTTAATAAAAATGAATTGATAATTCTAGCGTCTGCTATCAGTTTACTCAAAGGTATTTGAGATTCTGTAAAAATAAGGTAGATGGCTCTGTCAAATAATGGAACGATTAAATGTATTAATATCAAAAAGGTAACATATAGGTTCGAAAATTGTCGCTAAAAATATTGTCGCTGTAGCATAGTTGGATAATGCACCTTCCCCGGTTAGGAAAGAGATCCAGGTTCGAATCCCGGTGGCGCAAAAACAATATTTTTCGATAGAATTGATTTTATATGTATATCTTTCTAATTAATATATTTAATTCATATTTAAAATATCACAGACCTATGTTCTGAATAATTACAACTTCACAATAAGAATGTGTTCTCCTAAAAAATAAGATAATATATTCTGCTTCATAGAACAATGCATTTTCTTACTTTAAGTTTTACAATGTATTTATATGCTATCTAATTGCATATTTATTTCCTCTTTATATATATTTATTTGTACATTGAACACTACACTTTGTTTACTACTATATCGGAAAGGCACTGTCTGCTATAATACAGTAAAATACTAGTGTAGCAGGTAGGGTACCGAAATATATGTCTTACTTTGCTGCAATGTTATCTGATTATAACGATATAATAATATATTTTTATTTATTATCTTTGTTTTATTAATCACTAAAATGAGTTTAAATACATCTACCGGTTTCGAAAAATACCATTTTCTTCTTCAGGATGTCATAACTAACTAAAACATATATTATTTATTTGACAGAATCTATTTTTTAAAAAAAATAAAAAAAATTTAGTACCTAACTCAAATAATTAAAACAAATTTACTCGAATAATTTTTAGGAAAAAATTTTAGAATGGGACTCGTAGTTAAATTTAGTTGGTTGTTTATAATTTTTTTTTTAGTTTTACACATCCTGAAGAAGAAAATGGTATTTTTCGAAACCGGTAGATGTATTTAAATTCATTTTAGTGGTTAATAAAACAAAGATAATAAATAAAAATATGAATCTTAACCACAAAGATAATATTGCTGATTTTAAAAGGATATAATAACACACTGTACTGTACTATGAAACAAAAAAGTAGAAATATTATTATTATTATCCCACTGGGGAATGATAGGAAGATTGACAGCTAAATGTTCTTTTTACGCACTGTAGTTGAATCTTCGAGAGAAATCTTATCCGTGTGCATGGTCCATAATACGTACAAATTCATTGGTAGTATTATAGTAGGCATTGGTAGAAAAGTGTTGGCTTCAAGCTCTATGGAACGACGGCATTAGGAGACTGATAAACAGATGGATTGAAAGGATTTAAGACTAAGATAATTGGATATCCTTGAGAGAGGCCTGATTTCCTTCTCAATCTTCCAAAACGTTCTGGAGTTTTCGCATCTAACATGTTTTGCTCATTTATAATTTATTTATAATTTATTTACATTTTAAAAACCACATAACGTTTCAAGCGTAATAGAGTCTCATAAAAAATGCATAATCTGTAACCCAAATGCATTTTGGACCGACCGACTCGGTAACGCTGGCCTCGTTTCATTTCTTCGTATGACGGTAAAATTTAAAAATGTGTGATTTGATAAACCGTAATGTGCAATACTTGAAACCATTATATGATACCCAACAGAGTATCAGAATTATGTGAGATTTTAATGATTATTTTTTTGCTACAATAACAATGACATATTAAAACTATTTTGTATCTTCTCTCAGCCAATCAAGTTGATTGTTAATAATAACGTTAATTAACTATTACACTTCCGGCGCTTTGAGAGTGCGACCGCTTTCATATGAAAAACTCATCATGTCAATGCAAACACGTATTTACGTGGTAAACATGGATGCGGATAGTACAATATTTTTATCGCTAGAAAGTGGCATTTGTCAGGTTTGTCGTTTACCGCGCGTCTAGCTGCGAGCAGTAAATAATTGTTGGAAAATATCCGCAATATTATACTGTTGTTTTAAAAAATGCAAACAATATTGTAAGCCTCTTTTGAAAATAATAGTGTTGATGAGGTTGTGATTCTGAGGACGTCAACCTTTACGTCCGTTTAATGTTTCTATATGAATATATGGAAACTATCTGAAACATATTCACTGTTTCCGAGGTAAGTTTGTAGAACTCCATAATGTTTTATTTTATGTGAAAATAAAACATTTATTTTTTTATTCTACTCATTTAGTTTACTTGAGACGCGTTTCGCCTTATAAGGACATTATCAATCTAATAATTTAACTCAACAACTTGTATTTATAACTATAATGGAGGACAGCTATACAATTTTATATGCATAAGATGAAAAATGTTGCACATATTCCTTGAACATTTTCGATTAGTAATTTAGTCAGTTACATCTGTATATATCAAAATTTGATGATAATTTATTGACGTATTTTAAAAATAATATTACGTTCCGGATTCGAGTCACAGTGGTAGCCGTACTATTTCGATACATAATTTTTTTCTGCGTACCTTTCAAAGTGGGTTATCTAATTTGTTTAAATTAGTATTGTTTGTGTATCGGCTGCATTAAATAATGATTCAATCTTGCTCCATCTAATTTTATGAATGGGCAGGACCCATGGTATTTTCTTACTCCGCCATTAAGAAATTGTTCAAATACGAAGGTTGGCGCCGACAGATCTTATTGCGTACCTCAGCGGGTCAGCGAGATGTGACGCAATCGTAATATTATGAAATATTATATTTCAAAAATTATAATTAATTTGATGATCCTTTCAAAAGTCAAATTGTTTTTCAATTACGACATTGATAATTAATGACTATCAAACATCTCAGTTCTTAAAAAAAATATTAATTATTCATCGGCACCGATAATTGTTTCGATGGTAAATAAAGGTGGTCTCAGATTACACAACTTATAGAAGGGTTTCCGGAAGTGGGTTCCGCAAAAAAATTCAGCGTCCCGCGAAATTAGGTGTCTTTTGATGTACGTCTCAGACAAGTGTCATACCATCGCTGAATATAATTTTTTAAATAAAACATATAAATTCCCTGGTGGAGAACAGAACCCTCGTCTTCCATATGATAAGCGAGCGTATTAATCACAAGACCGTTGAAAGATATGAATAATGAACGATAAGACATATTATTAAGGAGAAGAACACATTCTTATTGTCAAGTTATTAATGTTATTAAAAAACAGACGGTCTGTGATGTTTTAAATATTAATTTAATGTATTAATTATAAATGTATACATATAATTAATACATTAAATTAGTATTTAAGATAAGAAATATCTTAACCTTTTACCTTAATGAAGTGTACGATTTTTCGATATATATTCAATATCACTTTTATATTTTAATATTGAATATATTCTTCTTCTTCTTCTTTTAAAAAGGCAACCCACCCTTCAAGAGTGATTTGTGCCATTTATCAAGTTAAAACTCAATTTTATAGAAAAAAGTACTATAATATTATAGAATAGGAAATATTACATTACAAGTCAATACTATTGTTGTTCAAAAAAATTGCTATTATAATAATTAAACGTAGCGAGTTATGGGAAAGAAGATGACACAAGTTAACCGGGAATTGAAAATTACAACGGACGAGATTACTGTAAAAAAAAAACCTGTATTCCGCAATGGGCAGGCAAAAAAGATATGGTCAAGGGTTTCCTCCTCGGCACCACACTCACACTATTGAATATACATGTGTTAAAATATATTGAAATATAAATCAATACATTCAATTTAAACATAAAAAATTAGAAATGTATACTTATACGACAAGTTGACTCCACAGCCTAAGGGGGAAATTACAACATGATGGAATGCTCGCTAAGCATGTGAGAAGTAACAAGCGAGATCGATACTCAGTGCCTCCAAAATATTTTTAATTTTTAAAGATTTTGTAAGCATTGGTTTCAAACCCGGTACCGGTAAAGGTAAAAATATAACACAGGTATAAACAGAAGAATACAAAAATGTGAAGAAATTCAGAATAAACATATTCTAATTAATATTATAGTTTAGTTTATATTTAACTGGTTTCGGAAAAAATACCTTTTTCTTCATCAGAATGAAAAAACTAACTAAAAAAATAACGTGTCAAAATGTTATGTTTTCAAATTCAATTAAAAAAAATAATAATAACAAAATAATTTAAAAAATAAATCGAGTACCTAACTTAAATTGTTATGATGATGGAATATGTTCAAATTTATTAATGATCCAAAATTTTTTTGTTAAATTTAATTGGTTATTTTATAGTATTTTAGATAGTTTTACTTATTTCTAACGATTCAAAATTATTCAATTTAAGACCGACATTGTTTAGATGTAAAAAAGACAATCCATAATTTTTATCAAACGTATGATAATTTTTTGATAAATTAATGGAAATTCAGAAAAATCATTATTATTTAAACATCTTTGAATCTTTTATGATAAAATTTCGTCCTGTTGCCAATACAGAAAACAGTACAATCTTTACAACTAAGTTTATTAACACCGGAATTATTAAATTTATTATCTTTGTCTTTGGAATTTATGAGTAGCAACTAAATATTTTTTCGATACATAGATTTATTTTCTGTATATCTTTCTAGTTGATTCATTTAATTGGTATTAAAATAGCACAGAACTATGTTCCGTAAATGCAACTTCACAACAATAAGGTGTTCTGCATAAAAAAAGTTTTGTTTGTTTGAATGTTTTATTAAAAGTACATATTTATTTACAAATATATGCGGTGAATCTGAATCGGTCCAGGCAAAGAATCGTAGGATAACAATGTTCATAAGATAAACTCAAACTCAAAACATATTATGTACAATTATCATTCGGGTACGTAGTCACCGTAATCCTGGGCTGATCGATGTTGAAGTTCTCAGCCAACTGTGTAACTTTCGTCCTCTTCCACAGCCGACAGAAGGGCCTGGTCATCAAAAGTTAAAGATCGACCCTTTCCTGACTTGTCGTCTTAGCTGGTATCACCAGCTTTGAAGTGTTCAAACCACTCTCGGCATGCCCTTTCGCTAATCGTTCCTTCGCCGAAAAGATCGTTGAGATCGCGAAATGACTCAGCAGCTTCCCACCCTTTCTCCAAGTGGTACAGCATTATGTGGCGTATATGTGGATGCTTTTCTAATTCACTAACCCTATTAAACAATTATATTATGACAAATATTAATTAAACGTCAAATTCAGAGAACAAAACGTCGCGAAAAAAATGGCGGATGTGTCAACCAAATTATTCGGTATTTATGATAGGACCAGATCGCCGGTCGCCGTGCGTGTATGGATGCTCCATAAAATCTATTATACATATCTGTCTCCCCCCTCTCTTTTCCCTTACCACAGAGCACAATTATTTCTGTGTGTGCTCTATGACTCGTGTACTGTCAAGAAGAGTTAACGACTTGAAGTTATTTTAAAGTTACTGGTGCTTGTGTTTCGGTTTTCTCGCAGTGCGCGCCGAAACTGCTATTGTGTATCACAGTGCTTCGTGCTATATATTTCGAAGAAGTATCCTGGTGTTCAGGAGGGTTGTGAATACAGCAAGAAAATCCAGGTAAGTTGTGTTCTTCCCGGTTGGTCTTCGAGCCCTTATTGTTCTGTCCCAATACCAAATTCCTACCACCTTTCCCACATCCCATTTCCACACCCCCTTGTTTAAATACTAATAGTAATATTAATCTGACGTTAGTAGGAAGTATACAGAAAGACTGGAGAGTAAAATATGTGTGTATGTGTGCGTGTCTGTGTGCACACGTATTTATCCACACTTTGAAGAATTCGCGAGCTTCGATTCCCGGAACCATCGATCGGATCGCCTGGACTTGACCGCTAAAACGGCTGGCTTAACATTTCCTGCAGAGCATTCATCACCGACTTGCCGCACTCTTGACGCAACATGGACGCTCCCGCACCGAGCACCCTTCCGCTAGCTTATTTATGGTCGTATTCAGCGCTAATACCTCCGAGAGTCGGGCCAGGCCCGGACCTGGGGAGCTGATCACTCTCTTTGGGCCATAGTGTTTGGGTGAGATGTGGTGTTGGAGGAGAATGCTGTGAATTCCTTGGAGACCTTACTGGGCAAGTTTGGAGACTCCATACTTTAGTTACCAACGAAATTTGTTGTAGGTTTCGCTGATAATGTTTCCACGATAAGTATCACTTTAAGCCGCTTTTAATTTTCATCAACTTAACCAAAATTCTAGAGAAAAAGAAATTCTCTTCAAGGTTTAAAATCTCCATTATAAGGTTACAATGATCGGAGCTGTGATCTTTTTTCGTATACAATGTACAATGTATTACCTTGACTGCCCCTCAGACTTACAGCCCTACAATCTGTATCATCCTTATAAAGAGTCCATATTTCCGAACTGTAAATCAAAACTGGTCAAAATTATTGAGATGCCTAAATAACAACAACTTTTCAGAATTTTCTAATCAACTTTTGGAAACAAACCATTCTTTTGATATTAATATATTTGAAATTATACATTCAAATACTAGAGGTTTGAAATTTTAGAAATGAGAAAAAGTATTAATAACAAGCTAAATATTATAAATAACCAAATTCTCTTTGCAAATTGTTACATTTTAAATTTGTTTTCATATAAATTCTTACTTATTTACCACTCTGTAGTTTAGTTTATATCTATGCTTGTATTTTTTAATTTCAGTATACATTCAGGCCTATTCTCAAAATTGCAATATTGAAATGAAGGTGTTTGTTACACCAACCCTCAAAAATATCGTACGTTTATCTCCCTCACTCTCTCTCCCTCTCTCTCATTCAAATATAACACGGACGGTAATTTACATACTGTCTATTTTTGAGGGTTGGTGTAACAATCACCTTCATTTCAATATTGCAATTTTGAGAATAGGCCTGATTGTTTCCTGAAAAAGATTCCATAGGTATCGAAACGTGTTGAATAATCAATAAATAGTGGTTTAAACAAAGTATTTTGTCTAATTATTGATATAAAGTGAGGCCACAAAGTAGTTTTGAAAATATTGAAGAAGAAATTAATTTTATTCTTCTTCTTTATGGTCTCATGGGACCCGATATTTGCACTCCTTACGAGTGCCATTCACATCTTGACATCGCAGTTATGGTCCAGTCTGCTGGGCTATCACTTGCTTCCTCTTTATTATCATCTTACCTACGTTTCAGTATTGAACCTACTGGCTTGAGTAAAAGAGCTTTATGTATGTTACGGAATATTCTCGCTAAACGTCTTGTCCACTGCATCCTCTATGCTTTCACCTTTCTCCTTACCCAAATACCTTATCCAGATCTTTAAGTTCCTCCCTCTCCAATTAGGTTATCACGTATTGGGCTGTAAACCTTAAGCAAGATTGTCTTGTAACTTGGTTTTCCGCATCAAAAACATCATGAAAGAGTCACGTACGCGATTAAAACGTGATTAAATGCAATTTGTGACATTTAATGACATCCCCTGTGTACCGATTTGCCCCTGTCGAGTTCACCTCGTGGCGCTGTCATCTGTGTTGACTACTTACTTCCTAGTAGGGTTGGAGAAAGGCGCACGGACAGTAAATAAAGCGACCGCCTTCCGAGAACCGGCGCAGGTGCAACAGAAAGTGCAGTGGTGTGCAGACAGCGGAAATAAATGCGGAAATGTATCTGCAGCGTATAAGAAAATTTTGTACGTTTTATTTATCACTTTTCATTCGTCAGTGATGCATTTCTTAATTATAATTCCTAACTGTTAGGGGACATCAAAGTATTTAACTGTAACATAAACCATTTTTCATATTTAAAAATAAATAATACAGATCATCAACAGGTGACAATGGTTTTTACAGCTGTATCCACAGAATGAGACTTGTGATGAACTCAAAATCACAGTACGTGAATCAATCACTCATATCTTTAATTCACAATAACTAACTGTGACAACGTGTCTGAAAATATCGTGATTCTTCACTGAAAATATTGTCAACCAACATGCTTGTACAAATATTTATTTAAGATTAAGATGTCTCACAGAGATGAAGCTATTATTTTTTGTATGAGAAGAATGGAAGTCTTGAGCATTACAGGGCTTACGACATATCATCGGCTGGCTTAAGTGATCACTTTACACTATGTTACGTTCACCTATTTACCCACGCTACCACATCTATCAATTTTTTTGAAGTTGTACATATGATTTAAGGATGGAACATTTCAATAAATTCAATTTCAGAACAGTGAAATGCCATCTATTAATATTTTTAGTGGAAATATCCTTTATGTGTATATAATTATTTTATTAAAGAACTTAATTTGTTTGTGATTTGTTGTACTTTTATTTGATTTTTATTAGCTTGTTTATGCTCTATTAAATTTGCTTTTTACGTAAAATAATGGTTTAATATGATGATGGAAATGTGCAATTGAATACTATTCAGATTATATTTTTTGGTTTTGTGATATTGTCGTAGAACGGTGATTACAGTCACAGTTTTCAATCGCAGATATCATCACCATACCAATTACAGTCACACCAGTAAGTCAATAGTAAGTTTTCTCTTCACTAAATGAGACATGTGAGGTATATCTCAGTACCATGTACATGTGTGTTGAGATTTTGATCTTGGGATAAACTCAAAGAGATTAACTCGAGATTGGTAATGAGAAACAAAAACTTTAACCCGTGTATACGACGATCGATTTGATCACGATACTCGGCACTATAGTACTGTTGATACGTTCAAGAATTTATTCTGTGAACTTAGACAAACAGAAGACGCTGAAATAATGTCGTCTTATATATTTTTTTAAAATAAAAATAAGCTCCTTAAACAATAATTCGAGTGCTACTTAAATATAGTAAATATTTACGTGCTTCTACTATACAAAAATATTATACAAGGTGTCCCAAAAGTCTTTTTCATAATAAAAATTCTGTAATAAAATAATAGTTGGGTTTAATAAAAAAATGTTAATTTTGTATTTATGTACAGTACCCGGTAATTTATATTTTAAAAATAATGTTTTCTAAATGTGATCCGTTATTTCGCTGGCACACTTCTAAACGCGAGTCAAAATTTCTGACTCTGCACGTATTTTCCGTGATCGATACAATCATCATCATCATTTTGTAGGAACAATTTCACAAACAATTGGTAAGGACACGCCCCATAGCGTCTGAATTCTCAAGGAAGCCGCCAGCGATCGGCATACCCCCCCCCCACCGCCCCTCTCCCCCTCGGTACGTTGATGTATCGAATGAACCAAAATGAAAAATACTTTTGGGACACACTATATCATATGGTCTTAGCGATAAGTATATCAATAATATTTAATAAATACTAATACAATGTATTAATTAGAAAGATATACATATAAAATTATATTTATGGAAAAATATTGTTGTTGCTTTACCGGGATTCGAACCTGGATCTCTTTTCAAACTGGGGAAGGTACATTATCCAACTATTGACGACAAATATTCGAACCTATATGTTACACTTTTCGAATTAATACAGCTATCGTTCCATTATTTGAAAGCCATCTACTTTGTTTATAACATATAGGTTCAATATAAAATTTGTCGTCAAAAGTACTGTCGCTGTAGCATAGTTGAATAATGCACCTTCCCCGGATTGGAAAAAGATTCAGGTTCGAATCCCGGTATCGTAACGACAATATTTTTCGATAAAATTAATTTTATAAGTATTTCTTTCTAATTATATTAGATGTAATTAGTATTTAAAATATCACAGACCAATGTCTACATAATTACAACCTCGCAATAAGAATGTGTTCTCCTTAATAATAAATTAATACTTCAAACAAATAATGAATTTTGCGTAAATACTCACAATATTGTCTGTGGCGTGTTTAACGCGTGTTATCTTACTTTTAAAAATATTAAATAAATTTAAATTCTACAAAATATTGTTTTATATTTTGCCCATCTTTTAGAAAAATAATATAATATTCTAGTATATTAATTGATTGATTATACCGCATTTGGAAAATATCTTGAAAAATCGTGTGACTTTCTCCACGTGCGTGCCATGAGTCAGATTTCTAATAAATGAAGTGACATTTTCATAAGAATATATTTTAGACTTCGTTCGCATAAACTGGTGTGTGACCTCGGCCCGCATCACTTGCGCACCCGGCAGGAAATTTAATCATGATTTTAAATGGCAGAAAATTAATTTTAGTACTTGATTTTTTAAACATCTTTTTAGTACGGTCTCATTTAGTATAGTAGGTAAAGTTTTCATTTGTCATTTACAGTTTGTACGTGTAGTTTGCTGGGTTCTTCTGTCGCGGGTCTCCGACCTTTCGGATCCCATTAATGCGAACTAATAAGAACAAATCAACTTCTTCTTTCACATTTAAGAAAGGCGTTCTTGTCGGCGCGATGATCTCCACGCGGCTTTGTCTTAGACCACTATTCTAGACTGTAGATACTTAGATAGCTTTGTCTTAGACCATTATCAGTCTGGATAATTTTTTATCTTTTGCAATCCCTCAATTACACTGCAACAAATTTGAAAATATGATTTTTTCCGGTCATTATTATGTAACATTCCAGGAATTATATTAAATTAAAGTATCAATATTGTGTGTATCTATTTCTACTGTCAGTAATTAAAAAAAATTAAAACTGCTGTATCGCAAGTAGGTAGTTATTTAATTTTTTTCATATATTATGTACATATAATATTATGTGTATATTTTATCATTATGATTATTAAAACTTATAGTAGATAACAAAATGAAGTGTTTGTATTATATAAAGATGATTGTAGTAGATTATTTACGATAAACAAAATCTTACCGGTTGACAAAAAAGTAACATATGCTGTAATATTCCAAGAGTTGATAAATAATGTAAATATAAATACCGATCTTCAACATAGCTATTCAACCAAATCGTCGGATCGAACCATGAGAGTACCGATCGCAAACAATGTGTACGGTGAGAGAATGAGAGAATGTACTGTTCCCAGAATAATGTACAAAATCAATAAAAACCATGATGAGACACCAGTGACCACCTTACAATACAAAGTAAAAGTACATATTCTTATCTAATTTTTTATTTACTTGTTATATTATATTATATTCAGGTTTCAACCCATAAAATACTGTGGACTAGGTATGTTAAACCGCGTAAAAATTGTACATATTTTCAAAAGATTGATTTTTTTCTTTACTTAAGTAATTCGTCTAATATCTCCTTATCTAATTTTTTCTCCTTGTTAAAAAATGTAAAATTCAAAAATAAAATAAAACTGAATATATATGTAATAAAGAAGAAATAATAAAAAATATATCTAAACTTTGTATTACATACACGTCGAGTTGTACTTTTGTCAATGATGATAACCTACATTAAAGTGTCTTATGTCCTGATGATGAAAGCGACCACACCTCTCGAATTTATATCAGTGACAAAAAGTATAACTCAATGTGTGTGCAGTACCTACAAAGTTACGTTCATTGAAACAAATTAAAACAATGTTGTATTTTATGAAATAGTCCAGAGCAGCGGTCGTCCATGAGAAAATTTTGCTGGAAATTATTTGCATCTTTTAATCCGCAGCAAGCCAACCTAGTTAGTTGCATCGAACATGTTTACTGTTACTGCACGAGCCATGTGTTCTTTGATCGCCTTTTTCTAAACATATTTAACATTAATTTAGTGGTCCGTGAGGTCCTAAAGTCAGGCGACCACTGGTACAGAGCATGTCTATAACGCCCGTACTAAGACGGGATTCAATCTCTAGCAAATAAATATTTTTTCGATTTTTCTGGAATCTTCCTGATCTCGTTGTACCGGGACTATCACTGGTGCACTCCGTGATAACGTTATGTACTTTGAAATTTGCGTCAGTTCAAGGTGTTGGTACCGTCTACATCGAAGCTGTGGTCTCGTTAGAAAAGCAGCAATCACTAACTCATTAAGGAGATTATCGTGCCATCTAATATCTGACGCTGCGTGAGAACTTCATGTTAATTTAAAATCTTCCATTGTCATTGTTTTTCCCTCTTGTTTGGTATTAACTTCAAGGTGTTTACGTACTAACGTTACAAGCGCAGGGCATATTAACTCTAATGTGTTTACTAGGGATTGAAATAAAACCGGTAAAAACAGTTAACGTATTACGCAATTAATTACGTTTAAATTAAATACATAGCCTATTTCAAAAAATATTTATTCTTTACAAATACAAAAAAAAATCATTGACAAATGTACTTCAATTAAAAAAAAAAAAATAGAAATGCATACGTATCTAATTAATAATTTGTCTCACATTAATAGAAATACGTGTCACATCACTATTCTTACTATTTTAAAACGAAAATAGTATTAACTTGGTGGATTCTTGAATCCCGATAATCTATTTATTGCATCAAGGATTAATATATACAGAAAAAATTATCAATAAAATTGAATTAAATGTTTTTAATACAAATTAAATGTATTAATTAAAAATATGAAAATCAATTTTATCTAAAAATATTGTTGCTAAAATTGATTTTATATACATTTAATTTGTATTAAAAACATCACAAACCTATGTTCTGAATTATTATAACTTCACAATAAGAATGTGTTCTCCTTAATAATATATAAGTTGCGTCAATGTGTCCAAAATTTAATAAAAATAAATTGTTAATTCTGACGTCTCCTTTCGGATTACTCAAAGTTATTTGAGGTTCCGTAAAAATAAAGAAGATGGCTTTCAAATAATAGAACGATAGAGTATATTTTTCTAATTAATACATTTAATTTGTATTAAAAACCTCACAGATCTATGTTTTGAATAATTACAACTTCACATTAAGAATGTGTTCTTTTTAATAATGAATTAAATCTCATTAATACTATATATAATATTTCAATGTCCTTCTGTGTATGTATGACGCATGGAAGAATTTAAAGGAAAACTGACACATTGCAGTAAGAGGGGTGAAATATTAATTTATTTTGAAACCTTTTTGGTACATTTGCAAATAGAAAACAATGGATACTATTTCTATTGACAAAAAGGAAATTGACATTTTAGCATGAGATCCTTCCCATTTTTTTAACAACGTACTTCATATGTTTACGTGTTGTTAGAGTTATTTAGAGTTCATGATTTGAACACGTTGCTGATTTGGAGTTCATCCTCATAGAACTAAATACTGTAGGTGCTGCATAAAATACTGTTATTTAATATAGTTGGTAACTCTCTACTGAAAATAAAGTAGCACTGGACAAGGTGCAACGAATAAATCTGAAGCTTATAAATGAATTGTCATATCTCAGTTAGAAGAACAGTCTACCAGATATAAAACTGACCCGGTATCTATCTCAAATTATTTTAGAAAATTGACATGTTTTGCGTTTTTTTTATATCCTGGAATTAAAAGAGGTATCGAAATGATTGGTGTTGCATTCTGTATGAATATTTCTGATAATAATTCATACGAGATATGTTTTATGTAAACATATATAATAAAATATAATGTTTGCGTTATTTGTTCGAGGGGGCTCAGAGGGGCTCGCGCGAACCCTTTTTTAAATTTGATATAGGCCGACAAACCCCTTACCGTAAAATAATTAATATCAATGTACTTATCTACCTTAGACTGCAAAAGTGAAGAGTCTCAAGATCAACGCAGAAATATGTACTATTCTTTTCGCTTCAATTCCTTGTTTCAAAACAGAACACTGGATTGAAACTGAAGTTCTCCTTATTAAATGTTATATTAGGAACTGTCCTCAAAACTGTGCAAAATTACGGTAAAGAGAAAAATGTGCACGTGAGAGGTATGAAGGATAATCGTTCACAAAAATATTGCGTTGAACATCTAACAACATCTGGAAACAATACATATCAGACATCAGCGTTTTAAGCATTGTTAGACTATAGACAAAAAAACGGCTAGGTCTCTTTTATTATGCACTCGAAATAAATGTATTTTACGAGAAATTTCAAAAGGTAACAAAGTCTTTTTTCATAATACACTTAAATCATCCACAGAAGTTGTAGTATTAGGTACTGATTTGATCTGAGAATATTGTTTTTTTCTTAATTAAACAAGGGACTCGCGCGAGCCCCTCCAAGTCCCCTCCAGCCCACCCAAGCCTTTATCGTCTCTCAGAGATCAAAGTCTCATTGAGAGGTCATCTTTATCACGAGCCATTATAATATGGCTAAAATGATTTATTTTTATTTCATTTGTGAACTTATTAACCAAGTTTATTTTAGGAGTCATCTGCAGATCCATATCTCAAATGCTTCAAGTCGCTATTGAATTGTTTCAGTGAGTGTCCGTGATTTCATTCTATAACCATAAAATAAAAATCGCGTTACTCTTACGTTAGATTTAATTTCCATACAAGGGTTCCAGTTTTCATTCAATCTGCTTTCCAGGTACACAGGATCGAACCGTGAGAGTACCGATCGTGAACAGTGTGTACGGTGAGAGGACGAGAGAATGTATTGTGCCAAGAATAATTAATAAAATAAATATTTTAATACCAATACCTATTAAATATTTTTTAAAATTAAGAGACCGCAGTGACCACCTTAAAATACAAAGTGAAAGAACATATTCAAATATAATTTTTTATTTACTTGTTATATTAAATATTATAGTGATGGTAAAGCGTTACGTGACTGTGATTGTGTCACTGATTGGTAACTGAGATTTAACTGTTGGAGGTTTACTTTTTAGTGTACCAGTCGTTGCTTGAAGAATTAGGTTAATCAATTATCAATCACCGTCACAATAACGGTTTAAATAACAGTTTAAATAACGATTTCACCATCACTATTATATTATATTCAGGTATCCACCCATAAGATACTCTGGACTAAGGTCTGTTGTACTCTGTAAAAATTGTATATCTTTTCGGAAGATTGTTTTTTTTATTTATATATATTTTATTCTTTATATCTTTTAAGTAATTCATCTAACATCTCCTTATCTAATCTTTCCCCTTGTTATATTTTATTTATAAAAAAAAAAAGTTTAACTATGTGAAAGGCAATCCTTGTTGTAAAACTGCCATGCAGTTTGGTAAAAAATAAAATTAAAATGAATATGTACGTACATGTAATAAAGAAGAAATAAAAAAAACAATTTCTTTACTTTTTTCAGACTTATTCTGTCTGCGTACTGCCCGCCATCAGCGCCATTAGCCATTTCGTTTTGTTAGCTAATGATCACGTTCCAACTTTGTATTATTTGCTAATGATCACGTTCCAACTTTATCTTATTTGCGTTTAGTTGAAGATCCCATACTCAGCATGTGTTAACCACTCCTGTCAGTAGTAATTAAATATTATATTCTTTTCATTATAGTTTTTCGCTATTTTATTTCACAATTCAGCTAATTAAATTGCCACTATAGCGCTAAGTTAAAGGATTCACACATCACTTGACACATTATAATACACGTAGATAGATCAGTTAATCTTGACACAAATTAAAAGTATTAATTAGAAAGATATAAAATCAATTTTATCGAAAAATATTGTTGCTACCGAGATTCGAACCTGGATCTCTTCCAATCCGAGGAACGTTCATTAGCCAATTGTACTATACCAAGACAGTGCATTGACGACAAATTTTCTAATCTATATGTTACACAATTCAAATTAATACATTTATTGTTCCATTATTTGATCCTTTCTGAATCTCAAATACCTTTGAGTAATCCCATAGGAGATGCCAGAATTAATAATTCATTTTTATAACATTTTGTACATATTGATACAACTTATATATTATTAAGGAGAACACATTCTTATTGTGAAGTTGTAATTATTCAGAACACAGGTCCAGGTAAGAATCGAATCGAAAAAATTGATTTTATATGTATATCTTTCTAATTAATACATTTAATTTGTATTAAAAATATCACAGTCCTATGTTTTGAATAATTACAACTTCACAATATGAATGTGTTCTCCTTAATAACAAATATAATAATTTATTTTACAAACATTTTGAATACAAAGTATTTTCCAGTAAGATTTTTATTACGTTATAAAATAACGTATAATAAATATTAAGTGTAGACTGGTTCTCGGTTATAACCTCTATGAAAATTAATTGTAAAGTGTATTATTAAGTTTATTATATGAGTGTGTTGAAAGGTCGGGGATTCGAACCCGATAGCGGTATACAGGGGCGTGCACTTTAAACGAAACAAATCTAAATTACATACTTACTACGTATTAAATTTACGTGCAAACGTTATCTAGTGAAAAAGTTTAGAAATAATAAATTAAGCTGTGCATGTGTTTTGCAGAATTTTTTTGCAAAATCTATCCGAAACGTATGCAAATTAAATGTGATAATTTCTCTCTCGCGCCGCGCAGTGTTCTGAAGGCACGTCTTCGCTAGAAATGATGTGTTCTAAAATGTGTTTAATTACACAACGCAAATATGTAATTGAAACAGATTGGTATGTATTGATTTTATTTTATATTATTTTTTTAAACCTTAACTTAATAACTTGAAGAATTTCCCTATAATAATAGTAATAATATTTAAATATATTTATTATGTAACATATAACAAAGTTTTTCTATGCAAAGCGTGTCCAGATTAATTGAGTACGATTTATAATGGTGGTACAACACATAGTACTTTTACACCATCGTTATTAGCAACACAACCTAAATCCATGCCTAGTGCATGCTACTGTTGGTACTATTTCCGTAGTACGGGCTATGTGGTATGATAAATAATCGAGTAAATACAATTAATACGCTAATGTTTATGTGTAAACATTGTGTGCGTGCGTGTGTGTATGTATGTGTATGTGTACAGTTCATTGAGAAGGAAAGAATGAAATTTTATTAGATTTATTTCTGACATTTCAAATTTTAGTTTGTTAGAAAACGATTGTTTAGAATTGTGCTTTGGGTAGGTATGTACAAGGTACGCGCTATTTTTTAAATATTTTTTTTACGTACACACCGTGTAGCTATTGAATTCAGAAACATAGTTCTATATTTACCTACCCGAAGCATACTTCGTCGTCGTACAACCAAAATATTAATAACTGCAAAAAAACGAGAAATGTGTTTTTTTGTATTAAAATTAGTTTCAAATGAGCAAACGCCTGTCTGCTAAAAGTGACTAACTGATATTATCTTACTAATGTTAGGTATTTTGTATTTCATTTTTGTGTATAGCTATTTTAAAATATAAAATTTTAATAAATATATACAAATTTTACTAGATAAAAAGCGTTTTCGTGACGACAAATGTGATCAATTATATATAACAGATATAACATTTATAATAATTCTAAAAAGGTATAAAGAACAACAAAATATTTAAATCACCTTTCTGCGTAATTTGTCATTTATTTATTTATTCTTACTATAGTGCATACATAAGTACATAATATATGCTCTAATATAAATAATATTAAAATTTTCTACACTATAACTTATTTTGCACATATATGTTTAGTTTAAGTAGTATTTAATAAGTATATATGTATGCACTATTAATATTAATAATAAGTACTTATATATGCACTATAATAAGCTCTAATATAAATACGATCAAAATGTTCATTTTTACTACAACTTATCTCCCACATATTTGTTAGTTTCATATTGAATCTACGTAGTTTCTTTTCCTTTCTTATATCTTCTGGCATTTCATTAAAATTCTTCATCGCACTGTACATCATCGATATCTGAGATTAAGCCTTCTTCCTGAATGGCAGTCTCAGTCTATCTTTTCCTCTTGTATGTTTATGTGTTAGTTATTAGTGACGACACATCGTTATGTGACTGTGATTGTAATGATGATTGATAACTGAAATTTAACTGTTGAAGGTTTACTTTCTAATGTACCAGTCATTGGTTGAAGAATGACGAACAATCAGTTAACTATCATCGTAAAAATCGAACACGATAACGGTTTAAATAACGGTTTAAATAACGGCTTAAATAACGGTTTAAATCACGGTTCAAATAACGGTTTAAATAACGGTTTATATAACTGTTTGAATATCGATTTAAGCATCACAATTAGTTATACTTACAGTTTTGGTTTTCAATCAGTTTTGGTTTGAACAGTAGTAGAGTATTGAATAAAATATGGTTACGAGTACGACATATTTTTTTCGACACGAATTTTTACAAGATTACTCAAGTACAATTTTTAATTTTGGGAGTGGAACTTACATATCAAAAAAATAAATTTAAATATTAACTTACGTTTCATTTTAAATTTTAAAATTTTCATGTGGAAATAAATTTATAATATACCTATAATTATTTTTATTGCTTCTGTTTATGGGCTCTGGTTGTCTTCTTAGATAACTCTCATTAGGCACGGGCGTTAATTAATTAACATATCTCGCATTGTGGGGGCCCAATTGTTATAATTTGTCCGATGGAATGAGGCATCGGTGCGACAGCTTCCCATGTGGCAACAATTCACAATACATAATAATAATTATAATTAAATTCCAACATTTATACATTCCAAAGTCGTAAGTTTAGATTTTACAGATAGCAAAATATCGGTAACTTAATTCTTCGTCGATGGTTTTAAAACATTAATAAAATTTTATGTTTATTTAAATCATTTAAAACATATTTATTAAGGAGAACACATTTTTTTTGTGAAGTTGTAATTATTCGGAACATAGGTGTGTGATATTTTAAATACTGATTAAATGTATCAATTAGAAAGATATACATATAAAATCGCGCTATCGACTATTATTAAATTATTTTATTATTAAAGAGGACATATTCTTATTGTGAAGTTGTAATTATTAAAACATCAATGAGTCCAAAATTTAATAAAAATGAATTGTTAATCTGGTATGGTGCCGAGGAGGGAACCCTTTACCATGTCTTTTTGCCGGTCCATTGCGGATCACAGGTTTTTTAATGATATTTTTCAGCTCCCGGTTAACTTGTGTCATCTTATTTCCCTTAACTCGCCACGTTTAATCTATATAATAGCAAGTTTTTTTGAACGACAATGGTATTCGCTTGTAGTATAGTATTTCCTGTTCTATAATATTATTGTACTTTTTTCTATAAAACAAAGTTTTTAACTTGATTAATGGCACAATTCACTCTTGAAGGGTGAATTGCCTATTTAAAAGAAGAATTGTTAATCTGCTATCGGTTTACTCAAGGGTATTTGAGATTCCGTAAAAACAAAGTAGATGGCTTTCAAATAATGGAACGATAGATGTATTAATTTGAAAAGTGTAACATATGGGTTCAAAAATTTCTCGTCAAAAGTACTGTCGCTGTAGCATAGTTGGATAATGAAAGAGATCCAGGTTCAAATGAATTAATACATTTAATTAGTATTTTAAAATATTTGGTTACCGTCGTAATACGAACCTGGCAATTTAGCTTAATTTTTAGTCATTTTTAAAAGATGTTTTGACCATATTTTTAATACAGTGAAACTATAATGCTTTATATAATATAAAATAAAATAATTATATATAGATCACAGCCAACAAAAATGCCATGGCGACTGTTTTAGACTTATACTTATTATGATGTATCTTGAACGAAGTAATGCTTAGTGCCCCTCCTTCTTCCCTTCCTTCTCCCGCCGCTAGCGAGCGGTCAGTCGATCAGCGGCATTGAATAGGAATAGTTACGCGATGTTATCAACCTTGAAGGACTCCGTGAGTCAATGTGTCGACCTTTGACGAAACAGTGATATAATTCTACACACAGTCGACTGCATCCGAAGGTGATTAAGATACCCAGGAGAGGCGGAGTTCGGTGAGACCTTTTTTCCTGTTTCTGTGTTTCTGGCACCTCAGGTGCGGTTGCACCAGTGACCATTTTTTCTCTAGTCATTTGTTGGAGGCTTCTTATTACTTCAGTGTGTGTGTTTGGGATATATATTTATGTGTGTATAAATATATTAATTATTGAACGAAAATAATGCACTGTGCCTTCCTCCCCTTTCTCTTCCCTTCCCGGCCTCGCCGCCGACCTAGTCGATGGGCGACCTTGAACCGATACGGTTAAACGTGTACGGTACTGTTTTACAATATTATACAATCTCGAGACATCGCGTCTATACTGTGTCGAACGTGGTGTGACGAAATAGTGAGTAAAATATACAGTCCACATCTTTGGAGATGTAAGCAGATTTTGGATTGTGGTGAGTGTCAATTTCCTTCTTGTCCTGGGATTCCTCCGGCGTCTATACTTTGTACGTATTTTTGATACTCATCCTAAGCCCATTTTATATAGTAATACTACCTATTGACGTCTTTGAATATATATGAAAAATTTCATCATGCCCTGTCCGATCATGCCCTCACTCTCAGTTTACGCACTCATGACTGAGCATCGCGGTCCTCTATTCTGCTTCCACTCTTTTCCCGATCTTGGACCTTGTTCAGTGCAGTGTGTAGTAAAGCTCCAGTTGTTTCTCGGACTTCTCGCCCTCCGTCCTTGTCCGTCCCCCGTGATGACCGATGTCTCCATCTCTTCTAGCAACATGTTCAAAGTACGACAGCAGTCTTTTCCTGCACGTTGTCGAGAGTGTCTTTCTTTATTGCCGAGTTCTTGAAGAATGCAGAAATTCGTTCGTTTTCGCAGCTCATGATATTATTTACGTACGCAGCATGCAACCCCAACACCACATCTTGAAGTAGTCGAGCATATTTTTTTCTTTCTTTCTCAGGGTCCAGGATTCTGTTTCGCTCCATACCGTGACCAAGAGACTGCGAGCTCCAAACGCTTCATTAAAAATCTTTATAAATCATATGCGACATAACGGTTTTTATGGAAACGATAACTCCGTTAGTTCTTATTGCTTATCGATCAAATTTTTCTGAAAAATTTACTACATAAATATTTTAACTATGTTCGATATTCAGTCTGATTTGCCATCTTGTTTCAAAATAGTGACTTTTATATATACTTTTAAAATCAGCAATGTTATCTTTGTGGTTAAGATTCATATTTTGAACAATAGTGGGTTTTCAGAATTTGCTAATCATTTGATAGAAAATGGTCATGATTTTGATAAAAAATTGGGATTGTCAATTTTGCATATAAACGGTGTTGGTCACAAATTAAATAATTTGGAATCGTTGGAGATAAATAAAGCGTGTAAAACTAATCAAAAAATTATAAACAACCAACTAAATTTAACTACGAGTCCCATTCTAAATTTTTTTCCTAAAAATTATTCGAATAAATTTGTATTAAGTAATGATTTGAGTTAGGTACTAAAAAAAAAAAAAAATTTTTTTAAAAATAGATTCTGTCAAAGAAACAATATATGTTTTAGTTAGTTATGACATCCTGAAGAAGAAAATGGTATTTTTCGAAACCGGTAGATGTATTTAAACTCATTTTAGTGGTTAATAAAACAAAGATAATAAATAAAAATACTATTATACTTGTATATATAAATAAATCGTAACTCCGTTAATATTAATCCTAACGAAGAATGTGAGAAACGCACCTTTGCACACGCACGAAATTTACCTTTCGTTCTTGCGGCCAGTGCCGGAAGGGAACATTTATTTTGAATGGTATCTTTGAATTATCGTTCACAAAACTACTTTCTTTAACAGTTCTAATTCGTTTTAATGAAACACCGCCGCAACGCCGGGTAAATCCGCCGTATTTCTTAATTCTACCCACACGAAATACAGACTGAAGATAAAATCGGTTATGCATTTTAGAGAGTTGTGACATTAATAAAAATACAAACCCACACGTGATTAATCAAGTTGTGGCAGCGTTGACAGCATTTTATAATAGCTTTATTTTCAATCAATATTCGTAACAAATGTTACCCGCACGACGCGCGGGAGGGGCGAGGATGCCTTGCGCAATTTGGACAACTGCATTTCCATTTGGACTTTCTTTTTATGACCGAAAATAATGATTGTGATAACAGTCATTATGTCGATCGTTTTGGACCATTTAAGCGAACGTACACGGACATAACTGCAAATTAACACACGCCTACTTAAATGGACACGCGAATGTAACGAGCGGTGATATTTTAAAAGTGAACGCAGTATTTATGTGAGAACCAACGTTCGATCTATTATTTTCATTTGCTACGCGGAATAACATATCTCAGAGCGGCAATGTTTCAACCGTTTTTTTTTTTGAATGATTTGAATTTCGAAGTTTCGAAAACATTTTGAAACAGTGTGGATGCCGCATGGCGACGCATGTACAAGTTGTTGTGAATACATTGCGCGCTCCGTACGAAAATGAAAAGAAAGATGGCCGCTTGAATGATTTTTGAAGACTCCATGGCCGCAGCACCGTTCCGATGGATAATAGCAATGCAATTTTGGTTTCTACGGAGATGAAGTGAAATGGTTATGATGAAGTATAAATTATGCACACGATCAATGCAAAAATTGTGACAATACGGTTTTAAATAAATAAATAGTAGAGACTGAAATATCAGAGAAAAACGTTAAGAAAGTTTTGTTGATTGTTTTTGACCTATACATATTTTTTAAATACGAACATGTTTTAGAGTGAATTATAATTTTTAATAAATATTTATATTATAAACTACCCCTGCAACAACACTGTATATCGTTTTTGAACAGATCTGATTTATGAATGCATATGCGTTGTATATCTTCTAGGCCGCGGACCGGTACCGGGCCGTGGACCAAATGGTACTGGGCCGCGCCGCCTGCTTAAAAATCAAAATAATTTTTTGAAAAAATCGTCAATTATATAGCTTAAAATAATTATTCCGTTAAAAACCCCTGATGATAAAAATGTAGATGGTAACTTAGCGTATACACGTAATGTGACCCCCCCCCCAATGTGACCGCCTTCCAATGTGACTCCCCTCCCCAATGTAACCCCCCCTACCCTCAGTGGGCCGCGGTTAAATTATCAAACGCTGACCGGTCCGCGGCGACAAAAAGGTTGGGGACCACTGTTCTAGGGCATCGAATGTTGTATTAATCAACCATATAAAATAAATAATAATACTATTACCTTTGCACAATTTCTAATTGATCTTATGTCATTCAAGATGGCTGACACTTCGTCTATCTATCAACATTTGTAAAAATTGATATAAAGTGGTGTTGCAGATGAGGTCTCATATTTTATAGAATTGTTGAAATTAATTCAATAATTTATCTTTTTAATGACCTCACCAAATCCTCGTTTTAAGCATACACAAATATTTATGTGAAAATGGGGTTTAACCCACTCCACCTGCTTTAGAGAGAATTCACAGAGAAACAATGACTGCAAGCCTCGAAGCCAATAGCCAGGATGAGACGATATGGTCATTTAATCAGGCGGCAAGATGCTCGTGTCGTCAAAACTACATTAAGAGTGGCAAAACGAGGAAGATCTCGAGCAACCTGGTAGTCAAAAGGAGGAGAAATTTAAGGAGGTCCGAGTAGAGCCGACCCGAAGTAAATCGGAAAAGTCTTCACGTCCATCTTGTTAATAATTAGAGAGTTATTAAAAATATCTTAGGTAACGCCAAGAGAGAGATGTCGGTGGTTCAGCCACCGCAGAGTGTAAACAAGATATAGGAAGCAATTATAATTGTACTGTGCATTGCGCAATGGGCTTAATTGAACAACGGCCGCAGAAGTTGGCGACGACAGGTGTCCAAACAAAACGGACAACTTTCTACCACCGTGGGCGGCGAACAATGGCAAATGTAATATAATACTCGATGCATCGGTTAGCGGGAGGTATGAAAAGAAATATCTATTCAGCAGTCGCGTGGTCGATTCGGGAGCATTGTAACATCGAATCATTTCATTGGATAGTTAATTTTCATTCATCATTAATTACGTACGTCGCGGATTTATTTCATTCTTTCAACGCCTCTTGTTACAACGATAGGCGGCGGTGATCCGTCAATATTTTAACAAGGCGTTAAAATTTATGGTTAATTTTTAGGCGGGTGACCAGTAAATCATTTTAATACGATACATACAGTTGCACGAGAGTAATTTATTATGAAATGACAAGAAAAAGTTTTATTTTTACTAATTAACTAACTAACTTATCATGGGGGGTAGGCAGAGAGGATAAAACGCTACACTTTTCTATCCTGACACAAAATTCTCGCCTAATTCACATTCATACACCTTACACATCTAACATGATTATCTTCCAGTATCTGGTTAACCAAGTCTAGTCATTTCAAATTTTCCGCGGACGTCCTCCATTAACACATACGTCATATATATTTTTCTTTTAATAGGAATGTGGCATACGAAGCCAGTTTAGCGGCCGAAAAAAGGGTTCTGGTTCCAACACTAATGTAAGAAAGTGAAGCCTGGAATTGGCAGGAAATGATAAAAAATATAGTCAGAATGCACTGGAAATGCTGTCATTCAGGAGCATGTGTGGTAGATAGAGTGAAGAATGAATGATTTAGGAGCAAATATAGATCTGTTTGTAGCTTAGTTACTAGAATTAAGAAAAATTTGGCTGTGGTGGTTTGGTCACGTGGTAAAGAAAGCATATTAGACGAGTGATAACTTAACAAGATACAGAGGGCGTCAGCGAAAAACTTGTCGAAATCAGTAAGTTAAATTTCTAATTCGTCAAGTCATTATTTTATGTCACTATTGACATATAGCGACATGAATCAGATAAGATTCAACAACTATTTAGAATTTCCTAATCACCTTTTGGAAACAAACCATTCTTTTAATATTAACAAGGGTTTAGAAATTATACATACAAATACTAGGGGTTTACAGTTAGATAAATTTTAAATTTTACAAATTAGAAAAAGTGTTAATAGTAAACTAAATATTATTAATAACCAAATCTTCTTTGCAAATGCAAATAGTTACCCTTTAAATTCATTTTCATATTAGTTCTTACTTATTCACCATTTTATAGATTTATTTTTAACTATGCTTGTATTTTTAATTTCAGTATACATTGTTTCCTGAAGAACATACCATAGGTATAGTAACATGTAGAATAATGAATAAATAGTAGTTTAAATAAAGTATTTTGTCTAATTATTTATATATAAAATAAGGCCACAAAGTAATTTTGCAAATATTTAAGAATATAAGATTCAATCTTTAATGCACGTCCACAAGTTCCGGTCGTGGGTCGTCCTCACAGCTGACTCCAGCTCCAGCGTCTCTTCAGCTATCCACCGCTGTGGCACACTTCCAGGTCTTCTTCGGTCCAAAGTTGTGGCCAGGATAATCTCCTTTTCTAGGTTGTCACTTTGATACATAATGCGGCCAAAGATTTGGAAGAAATTTTTGTTCTTTGCTGTGGTTGGATTTGTTGTATCGAGCTGTCCATGGGATGCGTAACATTTATCTCCGGCGATACAATTCGAAGGCATCTATTTTACGCTTATCGCCTTTGTGGAATATCCATATCTCCGCTTTATAGATGAAGATTGGAAAGATAGGTGTGTGAACCAACATAATTGTAATACAAATTAAATTAATCAACTACAGAAAAGTTAGCAATATTTGAATATGTCCAAGAACACACAATTACTTAATTTTCACCTACAAAGGCACTGTTATTAAACAAATAATAGATATATCATAAAGACGAAGCTATTTTTTATTAATAGAAAAATATGTAAGTATGGCTAATTACAGGGCTTACGATCCGTCCTCGGCTGGCTTAAGTGATCACTTTACATAATGTAACATTCACCATTCCACCCTATCAACTTCCATATCTATTCAGTTTTTGAATATTGCATATATGTTAATATGTGGAATACCACTACATACACGAATGTACATACTCGCTACACTAAAATACTTTTACCGACATAAACAATATCATCAGCAAATAACGCACGCATTAACAAGGACACAGGCTAACTGCACAAAGATTTCATTTGTTTCTAGCACCAAAAATATACAACAGTCAAAATTCAGACGTGAAAAATTACAACCATAGTCTTACATATTTTTCAAGAAAAGTGCAGTTTCTGGCTCCGCGAAATGGGGAGAAATTACGCTCAAGAAATTTTAAAAGTCCAAACTTGAGATTAAAAATACTACAACAGTACCAATATTCACACTCTTACTTCATATTTGTATATTATTTACTCTTACTTTACTTACTCTTTTTTATTTTTGATATATTGAACATTGCATTTATATGTTATCTAATTGCATCTCTTTATATATATATTTTTATGTACATTGAACATTACTAATATACCGTAAAGCACTGTCTGCTATATATAATACAGTAAAATATTAGTGTAGTAGGCAGGGTACCAAAATATATGTCTTACTTTGCTCAAATGTTATTCAATTATAACAATACAACTACACTATCGCCATCTATGAACTAAATTTGATGTCTTTTTCCCTGAAACAGCATATATGTCACAATGAAAAGTTAGTTGCTATCGGTATTCGAACCTGGACCTCTTCCTACAGAGAAGCGCGCTCACAATTTTCATTATAGCATTCGAATACATTTTTGAAAAATTTTAAACTTATATCCTATAATATTTCCAATTAATGTAACTTCACAACAAAAATGTGTTTGCTAAAATGTGCAAGTTGGTTCATAGCAAAATTAGTTAGTTGTAATACATCTTTGAATTCCTTGCCGACTGTCGCCAGTGTTCGTGATCAGCGAACCCAAATAAATTACTTCTTGAACAACCTCATATCCAGCTATTTGGGAAGTTTGTTGTGATGTATTAGCAGGAAATTAGTATTTTGCAAAATAAACGTATCGATTAGAAAGATATACAGGAAAATTCAATTTATCGAAAATGTATTTTTATTTCCACTGGGATTCGAACTTGGATTCTTTCCTAATCGGGTAATTCGTTAATTGATTACACTACACCAACAGACGACAAATTTTCTAACTTATATACTGCAGTTCTTTCAAATTAATACATCTATTATTTCATATTTAAAAGCCTTTTATTGCGAAAATCTCAAATACCTTTGAGTAATATATGTTGGTGTGGTGAAATCGGTTAACGTATTTTCTCGGATAGGAAAGGATCCAGGTTCGAATCCCGGTAGCAACAAAAATATTTTTTCTATAAATTGAATTTTCTTGTATACCTTTCTAATTGATACATTTAACTTGTATTAAAATTTCACAGAACTATGTTCTGAAAAAACTGCAACATCACAATAATATTGTGTTCCCCTTGATAGTATTTTGCGTTATTTATTCAATCAGTCGTACTGCTTACGATGAAGGCACTGTCACGTTCAGCTGCAGATCAAGATTCAGCTCTTCCATGTCCATCTCCATCAGCCAGCCAGCCGAGGAGTCGTTCAACTCGGGCGAGCACGCGACTATTGTGCGGCGCCGACGGGTAGCTCCCGTGTGGGAACCGCTCACTGGGTCACCATACCGCGGGCAGCCCGCTGACGGTGACGGCGATGGTGATGGTGATGGGACCTCGGAGAAGAAATCGTTGTCACGAAGGCATCAGCTCTTGAGAATTTTCCGTCCGTGTATTTTTTCATTGGAAAGCGTTCGGGACAGACAGTTTCATTTGATTTTCACCCGTCTTATGATCTCGTAATTAATACACGTGCAGGGGCGGATTGATGATCCACGACAAATTAGGGGCCCAGTGTCTTGAGACAAGGGGCCCACAAAACGATAATAACGCAATACAACATGTACTACGATCAACAACTTAAAATACAACCTCTTTAAAGCTACCCGTAATATTTTATGTAAACAGCATCTCAAATCAATATACGTTGATTTGGGATGCTGTTTACATTGGAATTGGATTGGAAGAAATCCAGGTTCGAATACCGGTAGCAAAAACAATATTTTTCGATAAAATTGATTTTATATGTATATCTTCCTAATTACATTTAATTCAGTTTGAGTTTTCTGTGGCTGGTTGCACCCTACATAACTATGTTCAATTGTATTTAACAATTAACGCTTTGTATATTGTATATTTTGCATTATAACTTTTATATCCCACTTCCTCCTTCCACCCACGCCTGGTAGGATAACTAATTTATTTTACGAATTAGTGTACGAACGTCCTGACGAAGACACAGTAGTATAAATATCGCTCGACGTCAGAGTATTCGGTTTAATTAATACAAAGTTTATACAACTTTTCACCGATTTATCAAAAATAATAGACATATACAAAAATTTCAATAATCCAAATTTTCAAAATTAAAAATTAATTAAACTTTAGAAGCGAATTCCGGTCTACAAGATTTAGAGACCAAATTGATATTACAAAACTAAAATATATCGTAACCCAAAATCACTATGTTTATCAAGGCATCAAATTTTTTAACAACACAATTAGAACAATTACAGACTACTATCAATTTTTATCTGAAGTAAAAAAAATATATACACAGACTAACTGAAACATAAATTATCTCGTACATAATCCTTCTCTATACACGAGTCCTACTCTCATAGAGAAGAAATAAATGTTAAATGAAAAATATATATATCCTACTGATAATTCTAAAATGTTTTATATTTTCTAATATAAAAATAAATAAATTATATGTTTGTATTCATTCACATTCATTTATATTTTCTAGAAGGGTTGAGGACTCAAAAATTCAAGGTTCCCCTTTCTTAATTAAGTAATATTTCTATATGTAACAGTACTACTCTACAGGTGTGCATTTTCAATTCTGAGTTTACGACTGCTTTGGGCCATTGTCAGGTGCGAATATTCACAACTGTAAAGTATTCTAGAATCCGTAGCAAGAAATACAAAGATTAATGCGATGCTTATCATCTTGGCTTCATTCACATTCTCGTAATACCTATTCTTAAAGTTCATTAATTCCATTATCAAGGCAAAACTGCCGTAAAGGGTAAGCGTGCGAAGCCTCATCGTCCCTAAGGTATTTAAGCCATTCCCTTACGGTGCCAAAATAAAAACGCGCGTTCCGATGCTGTAAACTCAGTGTACATGTAGACTTTTACGATTTTCATGTCGGATAAATATGAATATTTTACATTTATAAATAAATTAATCATTAAAATAATGATATATATATATATAAGTGAATATTTATATCAATTATTGTGTTAAAGTGTTGATCATCCCGAACGACAGCCTAAGACACGTCTAATTCGGCCAGCGCACGCTCTGCCACTAAGGGCACTAAGCGACGATCGGCATCCGGCACTGCGCCGTCCTCGCCACTTTGCACGCACACATACACGTATTGACAAATTCACGTCGGGTTCTTCGAGAAAACATTTTTTCGATACACGATACACGGTGGGCACTAGCGTGATTATAACGAAAGCATTAGTTAATTTATGTTTCTTTCCCACAAATTTTAGTAATGCACAGGTTATGCAGTGCACGTCCCAGGTTATCACATCGTCAGAGTTATGCTGGCAGTAGTGTAACCATCAGAAAAGTATCTGGTCCTCATGATTTTTAGATTATTTCTAAAAGTATGTGTAGGGAATTCATTTTCGAGAATTGATATCAGTTACAATGTTCACAGTAGGTTTTTTTTATTTCTTTTTTATTCCAACTTTATTTCATACATATTACTTTTTATATTTTTTGTCAAAACACATAGCAGTTTTACGGTAAGAATTACCCTTCAATTAAAGTAATTAACATAGTAAATTAAAGTTTAAGTACGTACAAAAAAAAAATTAAGTAACATTGTAAAAGTTAACTAAAATTTTAACGGCAACAATTTTTTTTAAATGTAATACAATAGAGAAATGAAATAATTAGATGAGAATGTGTTTGACTTTATATTTGAGTGTGTTCACTGATGTCTCTTTATTTTCCATAATGTTTAATTTACATTACTGAAATTATTAAAATCCTTGACAGATCACATTTTCTCGTTCTCTCGCCGTACACATTGTTCTCGATCGGCACTCTCACGGTTCGTTCCGAGGATCTGCTAGATTAGTTATATATAGTACATATAATGCTGAAACTTTGGACAATATTTTTTTTGATTAATTTCGCTGTACCAAAATTAGATCAACATTAAATGATGTCAATCTTGCATAATAATGGGTAATAAATTACTTACGTTATTTTTTATTCTAATATTCTTTACTCGGTTACGTAAATAAGAATATGTGAAATAAATTTATTCAAGGTGTCCCAAAAGTCTTTTTTCATAATAAAAATTCTGTAATAAAATAATAGATGGGCTTAATAATTTTTTTTTTTTTTTAATTATGTTTTCTAAATGTTGCTGGCATTCTTCTAAACGGGAGGTAAAATTTCTGTGAAATTATTGTCCGGAGAGGGAGAATTGTTACTGTATACCTTTGATTTAAGGTAGCCCCATAGGAAAAAGTCCATCGAGTCACCTCGTCGGGATATCAATTTTCCAGAGAAAATTTCACCAACAACTGGTAAGGACACGCTCCATAGCGACTAAATTCCCAAGGACGCGGTTAGCGGTCGGCATACCCCCAATCCCTCTACCGCTCGTCGCGTTGGTGCAGCGAATGAACCAAAATTAAAAAGACTTAATATGTAATTTTTAGATTTTTTAACATATGTAAAATTAATGAGCATTTTCTGATCTTAGGATCATTAAAATCGATCCTCGAAATCCTGGGATTGCAATTTCGACAAGGGATTGAATTTACCAATCATATGGCATCTCGCACTAGTGGTCGTTGTCTTTCTATTGCACACCCCTATGGGTCGACCGCGCGCGGCCACACGCCATTGTCAATTCGCCACCAGACCGACCCAAATGACTGCCACTAGCCAACTCTGAGTGCCCGTTTCGCGATGTATTTGAAAACATAACGTCACGTGTAACTTATACGAGTTTGTTTGAGTGCCTACGAGTACATTTTGATAAATAAACAAGACATGATCTCAGCATTTTCTATCTTGAGGGTTACGGCTGCCTCGGACACGCACATAATTTTAATTATCTTTTAATATTACCGTTGACGCTTCGATGATTTACGCAATAACAAGAAGTACTGATTATAAAGCGTGTCACGTTTAATTTACGCAGTTTAATTACAAGATGAACACACAATTAATAAAATAAAAACAATGGATATTTACATTAGTTTTAAATACAAAGGTTATATAAAAAAATATCAATATTTTCGACCGCGTCACGCATATTTCTATCAACTTTCCGTGTCCGTGATTTCTAACAAAGCAATTTAATATTCAAAAACATGTTTTAAAAAACGGATTTAACAAAGCAATGTAATATTCAAAAACATGTTTTAAAAAACGGATTTAACAAAGCAATTTAATATTTAAAATCATGTTTTAAAAAACGGATTTCAGACAATGCAAGGGTGACCGACGAGGGGGGGTTCTATATTTTGCGCATGGTCCTAAAGATAAATTATGCTAAACTTGGTTTAGATCGGTCAAAGGGTGTAGTGATATATTGAGAACATATATTATATTTGATGTGTCACTGTAGCTTAATCGGTTAACTATAATATAATGTTTCGGGTTTGAGTCTCGGTGATTATACGGTGTTATACCTAAATTTCTTCTTTATGTTATATATATTTTAATTTTAATATCAATGCATTTTAAATCCCACATATTAAATGTAGTAATTAGTAGACTTTATTTAGGAGAACACATTCTTATTGTGAAGTTGTAATTATTCAGAACAGACGGTCTGTGATATTTTAAATATGAATTAAATATATTAATTATAAAGATATACGTATAAAATCAATTTATCGAAAAATATTGTTGTTGCGCCACCGGGATTCGAACCTGGATCTCTTTCCTAACCGGGGAAGGTGCTTTATCCAACTAAGCTACAGCGACAATATTTTTAGCGACAATTTTCGACCCTATATGTTACCTTTTTGATATTAATACATTTAATCGTTCCATCATTTGACAGAGCCATCTACCTTATTTTTACAGAATCTCAAATACCTTTGAGTAAACTGATAGCAGACGCCAGAATTATCAATTCATTTTTATTAAATTTTGGACACATTGATACAACTTTATTATTTAGGAGAACACATTCTTATTGTGAAGTTGTAATTATTCAGAACATAGGTCTGTGATATTTTAAATATGAATTAAATATATTAATTATAAAGATATACGTATAAAATCAATTTTATCGAAAAATATTGTTGTTGCGCCACCGGGATTCGAACCTGGATCTCTTTCCTAACCGGGGAAGGTGCTTTATCCAACTAAGCTACAGCGACAATATTTTTAGCGACAATTTTCGACCCTATATGTTACCTTTTTGATATTAATACATTTAATCGTTCCATCATTTGACAGAGCCATCTACCTTATTTTTACAGAATCTCAAATACCTTTGAGTAAACTGATAGCAGACGCCAGAATTATCAATTCATTTTTATTAAATTTTATTAAATTCCCTGGTTAGGAAAGAGATCCAGGTTCGAATCCCGGTGGCGCAACAACAATATTTTTCGATAAAATTTGTTTTATGTGTATATCTTTATAATTAATATATTTAATTCATATTTAAATTAGTAGACTGTATATATATATATATATATATACCTCTTTAAGTAGATTTTAATAGAGGAATCTGTTTTTTGTTCACAATGGAGTCCTGGTATCGACACTGATGTATGGAAGTGAGGCCTGGAGCTGGTGGAAGAGGATCGAAAGTAGTCTGAATGCAGTGGAAATGAGATCACTTAAGCGTATATGTGGCAAATCCATTTTTGACAGAGTAAAGAATGAAGAAATATGGAATGAATGTAAAGCTGATCTTAGTGATTTTAGGTGGTTTGGTCATATGGAACAGGTGAATGTGGAGATAATGGTAAGAGAGATATATGACCCAAATTTTGATGGCACTAGAAATAGAGGACGTCGACGGAACTTGGCACGAAGATGGTCCCGTTATGAGCTGCAATAACCGGAGAACTTGTATGAAAAGATATATAACGCAAGTGTTGATGAATGTGGATGAGGCGAGAATTGTGTGTCAGGACAGAAGAGTGTGGCGCTCCATCCTCTCTGCTTACCCCCGCGGAGAAACGACGTGATGGTAAGTAAGTATGTAAATAGAATCACGTAGTTTGGTCGCGCGGAATGTGAAGAGGTTGGTAAGAAAAATATATGATATATGCGACCATTATTATGAAAGTGGTCTAAGGCATGTTTGCGTTTGAATTGATTAGAAAATATTTTTATATTACACAATACAATGTTTCAAATGGCGCTTAAAAATTTTCACAATTGTTACAATTTGTATAATATTATATAAATTTGAAACAATGTGACGCCAAATAATTGATGAACTAATTTTTTTCAATTTCTTGACTTAGACCACTTGCATAATAATGGGCACATATAATATATGAAAACGGTGTGATGATAAGTGATTGAAATATGATAATTAAATTACTTAATTAAATTGATTAGTTATGATTATTCGGTGTGAGCAGGTAAATCTTTGAATTGAATTGAATTGAATTGACACAGGTCAAATGAATGACGTATTTCACTTTAAATGCCATTTTTACGAGTACGCTCCTCCCCCTTCTCACGCTAGATGACAAATAAATGTAATTGCTGCTAATATCTTCAGAATTATTTACAGCGACGTTAACAACATAAAATATACACTGCAAAACAGTTAACATGTGTACCTTACACTGAAAATGTCATGTTAACGGAGGATCCATGTTTTAGTGAATGTTAAGTGGTAAGGTATGTTAATTTAGTGTTAAGCATTAAACGTCTAAGTGCTAATGCATTTTTACAATCGGTGACACCTGTTAACTGTTGTTCTTGTAAAAGTAAATGTTGGTATCTAGCAAAAAACGTACTTTGAGATAGCTGTTTGAGATCAAGATGGCGAAAAAATAATGCGCCATCAGCTGGATTTGGCAGCGTTTACATCGTCAGCATTCATTTAAATTGTTCACCGCTTGGCTTGGCAAGCGAGTCCGACTATTTTGTTGTAGATCGCTTTTTAATTTTATATATTCAACCTAACCAACCAGATGCGCATGACAGAAATCCTAGCCGTATTCTTAGAGTGGACATACTCTATATGATATTGTTTATTCAATTTTAAGTGTTAATAATCTGCATTAGGGAACTAAGATTAAAAATAGTCGCATTAAAATTTTTAAAGATTTTTTTAGAGTAGCTGCCTAATGACAGAGCATTTAAATTAAGGCATAATCTAAAATTGTTAACGTTCTTCTTATACACGATCTGTTACAACAATAAAATATATTACAACAAAAAATACAAGAGGTGTAGCAAATCTGAATCTAACGATCCCCAAAATCACCAACAAGTATAGATCGAGGACAATAGAATTTGTTTTTACTGCAATAAAAAATAAATCGTCTGGGTCTTTACAAAAGAGCACGCTTTCTCCTAATTTAGAAAAAAAAAAATAATAAATTGGTATAGAAAATAACCTGTCTTACCTGTAAGAATGATATGTATTATATAAACGGTGACTGATTAATAGTTATGTTTTTGAGTTTATTAAATATAAATATACCTGCAGACAAACATCTATCCAGACGTTTTGTGGGTCTAGTGTGAATTAAAAAAAATAATAATAATAAATAGTCTCGGCTAAAATATTACTTATCAATTTCCACATTTTGTAAACATTGATACATAATTTGTAGCTTATGTAAAATTGTGTCTAGATTTTAATGAATGGTCCCGTCCCCATGGAAAATTCAGATTATTGCTATGTTGCAAAAAAATATTCGTTTTATATAAAGAATACTAGGATCAAAACAATAGAAATTATACTAAAATGATTGTTCTACGTTTTGGAATATGAAAATTAATAAAAACAATTTTACATAACTCAACATAATGTTGATGTCTTTATGTTACCAAAAAAATACAAAAAGAATCTTCGGACCACAGATAAAACGTTAGATAGAGGAAAATTACACAAATATGAGGTTATATTAAACGCAACTTGGATACATTTATTAAATTTAAAATGTTCATAGGTTTTTACGGCCGTTCAGAATCTTATACGAGTATGTGCCGTGTAAATCTAACCTTTCTGTCAGACGTTTCGGATCCCATTACAGAGTCTAACATCAGCCCTGTGATGGGGTCCGAAGCGTTGGTCAGATTAACATGGCGGATTAGCCCAGAAAACTGTACACAAAAGATTTATTAAATTATTCTTCAAATTTAGAAAAATCACGCAACTTCTCTTATAATTTTTCCAGAATTTTGCTCCAACTACGCCTCGGTAGTAACGCCACTGAATCAGAGTGAATGTTTTTTGTTGAATGTAAAAAAAACATATTTTTTACGCACTTAGGCGTCTCTGTTTAGCGATTTGCTCATTTGTTTTAAAGAAACCAAATGACCTCGACCTGCTTAGTCTGACTCTTTGTTGTTCATTGGCTCGACGCCAATTGAAGTCATAGCATCAAGAACGAGGATAGACAGATGCGACTGACAGAGTGGTGCGAACAGCTTACATCCAAGAGGTGTAAGAATCGATTCCCACAATGTAAAGATATAGTAAAAACTTTTAAATGCCATGAATGACTCAAATCCTCAAACTTTACTTGTAAACGATCTAACTCTTTCACCTTCGCCCTTCTTTCGACCTTGCGGAGACGTGATGCCTACAAGTATCCCATTTGTCAAACTGGCAGTTGAAATTGCTGGGCTGTTGAGTGTCATTCCGCGCGCGTGCGAATGGTACAAATTGGATTCAAAAGCAAATTTGTTGAAGTGATTGTTTAATCAGTTTCCAAAGCCATTGTTGCGTAAATGAAAGAATTGTTATTAACGTTAGAAAAAACGTTAAATTTTATAGAGTTGGTATAATTAAAAACACTGTTACGGATGTTTAATATCCTAGTTGACACCAAAGATAAATATTTTTATCCAAACAATACAAAATAATATCATCTGATCTTGAAATAAAATTCAAAGAATGATTGAAGAGACTGAAACAAAATCTGTATTTTTAAGATTAAGCAAAATCAACTAAACATTCAGAGTTCCACTCCATGATACATCGTTTAGTCAATATTCCTATGTCAACATCCAATTTCAATATTGAATTGAATACAATTAAAAAATAGCAGTTAATAACGGGTATAATACAGGTTAAATACACTATTTAAAAAAATAATATATTAGTCCCATTTTATATAAATCATAGATAAAACATAATGATAATAATGATTATTAGCGTAGGATTTTATTCATAAATAAATTTTCTAATCAAATATCTAAACACCTACATTTTATACAAATAATAATATAGGAAATTTACTCATAAATTCTAAAGATAAAGATGATAAATTTAAATTCTGGTGTCTATAAACTTAGTTGCAAGGATTGTGCTGCATTTTATATTGGTAAAACAGGTTGAAATTTTAATATAAGAGTAAAGGAGCATTTTAAATGTTTGAATAATAGTGAATATTCAGAATTTTCTAATCATTTGTTAGAAAAATGGTCATGGTTTTGTTAAAAAATTGTGATTGTCTATTCGAAATCTATGCAAAATTAAATGGTTATCTTACAAAGTTTTATGATATGTTAAAATCTGATTTTGTTATCTTATTTCCTTATGTGTGCAGTCATCTCTCTTGCAATAGAATAAATCACTTTCTTAGACGCGAGATGTTATATTATTGTCGGTTATGATACATAAGTTTTGGTTATGTTTGCGGCGTAATATTTGTCAAAAGATGCGCGGGAATAATTTATCATATTCAAAATTTTTAATGTTCTAAGTTGAGTGAGAAAACCATTTCTCCGATTCCGTCTTCACTTAAATGTACATAACACGGATTAAATAGAATGTTTGTGTTTATTTTTGTCTATTCACGATTCTACATGACACGGTGGCTGCTGCGCGATCAGGGTTCTCATAGAAATTATTTTTCAACGCAGAAAATATGATATTACGACAGATAGATTGCTTATCTGCCAGTATGACAATAAATATGACAGTAATATTAAGACATACATATTTTATTTCGACTTATTTCGCAGAAATTCTAGCTATATACATATAAATACAGGGTGGCCCAAAAAAAGTGAGAACATTTCGTAAAATGTAATTACATCAAATTTAGTTTAACGATAGCTTAAATAGTTAACTAATTTACTTAATTACATATTTACCTATATTGCGTTTTATTTCGACAATTTCCGGTCGACATCTTTGATTATTAATGTTCCCATTGTTGATATTTGGTTTTTTCAAATTGTTGTCCAGAATGACAAAAATTATTGCAGAAAACCGTATTCTGATCAAAAATTTGCGAATCGAAAAACGTCGGGGTGCTAGGAAAATAATCAAAGAGTTTCAAATCAAAGCCTGGAGACATTATAGCATAACTGGATATTGTTAATTTCATCGAGCCAAGCATGTGGCCACCGAACAGCCCAGATATAAAACCAGTAGATTATGCAATATGGGGTGTTTTGATGATTTCTGATTAGCTAAATATTGTCCAAAAAAAAAAAATTACATTAAGAATAATAATTAATTATATTATGTTTTCAAATAACTCATGTGTTACGAGATGTTCACACTTTTTTTGGGCCACCCTGTATATATAGCTTATTTCAAAGTACTGTCTGCACGCCGCTGGGTATGAAATAAATATGTCAGAGTCACGTAAAACGTATTTTTCAATCGACGTCGATCTAATGGAAATATGTGAACGTCTTAGTAAGTTTGTCACATCTTTTTTAGGTCTGTTAATGTAATTTTATGTCATTGAATAATTTAAATTCGCTACGAATGATTCGCGGTTGCCCTATTTTTATTCTTGCTGGATTAATGTGCTAGTTGTAAGATATTTTGTATTGTGTTGATGGTCTCATGTGTAATTCAATGTCCTTGTATTTCATCTCACCATTACACTAGTGAGTCAATCACTGATATCTTTAAGTCACACTCGCTATCAGTGATTGAATATCTGGGAATATCGTGATTCGCGATTCATTTTATTACTTTATTTATATTTGATTGTGAACCGTGATTCGGCGCATGTGCATATGAAACTAAAATATTCATGAAAGAATGTGTTCTCCTAATAATAAAGTCAATGTGTCCAAAATTTAATAAATATGAATTGATAATTCTGGCGTCTGCTATCAGATTACTTAAAGGTATTTGAGATTCTGTAAAAATAAGGTAGATGGCTCTTTCGAATAATGGAACGATTAAATGTATTAATATCAAAAAGGTAACATACAGGTTCGACAATTTGTCGCTAAAAATATTGTCGCTGTAGCATAATGATATGTAGGATAATGCACCTTCCCCGGTTAGGAAAGAGATCCAGGTTCGAATCTCGGTGGCGCAACAACAATATTTTTCGATAAAATTGATTTTATATGTATATCTTTCTAATTAATATATTTAATGACGTTATTATTCGTAATAGACGTCATCTAATATATTCTACTACCTGAAATGATGAGAATTTGATCATAAAAATAAACTCACTTTTTTACGGTATTCATTCTATTTGTGATGATATTAATTATATATGCTAGAATTTTTTTTTACGCTAATGAAGTTTGAATAATATAAGTAAATATGCTCAAAATTATGTTTTTTTTCTTTGTTCATTTATTTCGTGTATGTATGGTATTAGTATTATTATTATTAGATCACAGTCACCATTTTCAATCACTGATATTATCGACGATCAATCACAATCATTTTTCTTATCACTACATTACATACAAGTGTTAGTGATTCAAGCTCTGTTAAGTAATTGATATTAAAACTGGAATGTTGTCCAGTCGACTGTTTCAGTTGTTGAAGTAATGCTAATTTGCGCAAATTAAATAACACTCTCTCAAAACTGGTACAGCTGAGTTGTTATCAATCTAGGCCCTTAATCTGTTTCGCCAAAATTTAACAGCTAGACTCCCCGTGGTCCGTGGGAGCATGTTGAAAAAATTCCATTCATGTGTCAGAACTCGGATATCTCCATTCAAAACATGAGATTTTACTTGAGATTATTTACTTAACACGGGGAACATTTAATACTCGTAATAACAATGAGATGTTTATTTTAATTAAATCATTTATCTTTTTTCATTTGACTGATATCGCTTTCTCTTCTAGATACTTCGCGCCGGTTATTAGAATCGTGATCATCATATAACGAATTGTATAAAAACATGGAACACCGATATCTTCTCATATAAATCTGTATAATAAAGCTGAGTATTAATTAATTTATTAGCATATTGTAAACATAATAAATCGTCCCCTCCAAATAGATCATTTTAAATTGTTCTAGTATTTCGCATATATTTGATACATTATTAAATGGCAGTAATTTTTGTGCACTATATTATTATTAATATAATAAAATACACGAAAAAAATACTGCCGCCTAAAATACGCACATATATATTTTTAATGTAATCAAATTAGTTTAAATTTCAATTTCTGAACATATAGTCCTTTGACATTTAAAATGAATAATTTAGAAACATATATATATACATGTATAGAAAAATTAATTACCGTTTTGTCGTGTTAACCATTTAATTTAGACTTTATACATGCAGGGGCATGCAGTGCATACAAGCAGCGAAAAAGCGGTGCATTACTAAAAATTCTGGGAAACAAATATAAATGAAATAATCTATAATGTGGACCGTGACAGTATATTTACGGATTTATTACATGTAGCGATATTCAGGCCTATTCTCAAAATTGCAATATTGAAATGAAGGTGATTGTTACACCAACCCTCAAAAATAGTGTTATATTTGAATGAGAGAGAGGGAGAGAGAGTGAGGGAGTGAGGGAGATAAACGTACCATAATCTGTCAAAACTATCTGTCTATTTTTGAGGGTTGGTGTAACAATCACCTTCATTTCAATATTGCAATTTTGAGAATAGGCCTGATTATCTATTATGTACACTATTATTTATTATCTTAAAAATATATTTTATTAGATCATGTTTTTATTTCGTAGCCTTGGAGTTCATGCACAATCCACACTCAAATTGTACATCCGTCCAACACAATGATAGGATTTGTGTACTGTATGTGTACTATAAAAATGGTTTACCATCGGGTCCAGCTAACAGGACTCGATAAAATCGAGGTCCAACTGTTTTTTGAGTGCATTATTTTGTCGATTCTTCGATTGAATTTTAAGTTTGTGTATTACCATGTATTTCGGGTCACCGTACCGTAGTCGACTTTAAATTTGTAAACGCGCCTAGTCGCTTTATTTACATACAACCGAGTGCACTTACTACATTATTGAACATTCCCCAAAAGTCACGTAATACGTATTACTTGAATTGGGACATATTACCTACACCGGTCATCTCGTCACGTTTTCTTAGGCAAAAAAGATTAATTAATTAAAAAATTAATTATCTCCATCTTCTTGTGTATTCTTAGCATGGAGGTAAGGTTGTTAAAATAATACACATAATTTTCGTGTTCAATTCACACAAAATAGCGTATCAACTTTTCCTTTAAAATGCCACGAGCGAGTAAAACACGCTAAACTTTGACATACGGCATGTGACAAGCGTAATTACGCGCACATTTAAAGACACGATTGATCTGTGGAAAATAGATCTCAGCGTAATATTTTTTTATAAATAATAAGACAAAATACTTTGTTTAAACCACGATTTATTCATTATTCTACATGTTTCGATATGAATGAGTACTTATAATTACTAATAAGTAAGAACTAATATGAAAAAAAAATTAATAGGTGACTATTTGCAAAGTGGATTGGGTTATTTATAATATTTAGCTTGTTTCCAAAATTTAAAATTTATCTAACTGTATTTGTATGTATAATTTCTAAACCCTTGTTAATATTAAAATAATGATTTGTTTCCAAAATAGTGATACATGTAGAATAATCAATAAATAGTGGTTTAAACAAAGTATTTTGTCTAATTATTTATATAAAATGAGGTCACAAAGTAATTTTGCTAATATTGAAGAAGTCATATATTTTTATATATTTCTTTATTCTTTATACAGTGCATACATAAGTAAATTTATATGTGCTCTAATATAAACAAGACCAAAATGTTCATTTTTACTACAACTCTTCTTGCACAAGTTTGCTTAGTTTTATTTTGAATCTGTGTAGTTTCTCCTCTTTTCTTATATCTTCTAGCATTTCATTAAATATCTTCATCGCACTGTACATCATCGTTTTATGAGATTTAACCTTCTTCCTGAATGGTAATCTAAATCCATATTTTTCTCTTCAATACTCTTAAAGCTCTCCATGGACTAATGTATAAAATGCTTGACAATGAAACGTTAATTTCAAAAACATAACATAATTAAAAACATTAATTTCACAAAAAAGCGTTATATATAGAATATATTTTTATAGTACACCCCAGCCTATTTCGTAAACTAATCAATGTACATTGTTTTGATTTCTTCAGTCGTATGAATTTAATTGAAGTTCAGACGTTGTTATTTTATTTTGTGGAAATATTTATTTCTCGTGGGCATCTACAATGAAACAAAATACCCCTAACAACTTACTTATATACTATACCTCCATTCGCGAACCTCTTTTCTAACGCGCTCTTTTAATTTAGTATCGATGAGACCCCGGAAAAACACCCCTTACACGCCTTTATATAATTACACATTTTCTATACAAATATCTAATAATTCTCATTGAAAAAAAATGTATACGTTATTCCATCAATTGTTTTAAAATGATTTTACATTTGTCTTTAAAGTCATACAAATGTAATTAGCGATATGTTATTAATCTTTATATTAAAAATAATGTTTGGAACAAGTAGATGAGTTTATGTATTTGGGAAGAATGTTTGATAGAAACGGAAAGGTTGAGAAAGATATCAAAAGGAGGGTGACTGCAGGGAATAAAGTGAAAGGCGCTCTGAATGGAATTGTATCTAAGGGGACCTTGTCAACCGAGGCAAGACTAGCGGTACACAATGGAGTCCTGGTACCGAAACCGATGTATGGAAGTGAGGCTTGAAGCTGTCAGAACAGGAACGGAAGTAGACTGAATGCGGTGGAAATGCGATCACTTTGGCGTGTATGTGGCAGATTTATGTATGACAGAGTAAAGAATTAAAAAATAAGGAAAGAATGTATAGTGAGTAAGATACTGGATGATGGTCCAGTTAGAAGTCACAGTAATCGACGAGCTTGATCAAGAAAATTTATGGACGTTGTCAAGTTAGAAGGGTGTGGCGCTCTATCCTATCTGGCTACTCTCGTGGGGAAACGGCGTGATGATAAGCAAGTAATGTATAGTAAAGAAAATAATATATTATTAGGAGACCACATTCTTATTGTGAAGTTGTAATTATTCAGAACATAGATCTGTGATATTTTAAACACTAATTAAATCTATTAATTAAAAGATATACATATAAAATCATAATATATAAGTTGCATCAATGTGTCCAAAAATTTAATAAAAATTCATTATTAATTCTGGCGTCTACTATCGGTTTACTCAAAGGTATTTGAGATTCCGTAAAAATAAAGTAGATGGCTTTCAAATAATGGAACGATAAATGTATTAGTTTCAAAAAGTGTAACATATATGTTCGAAAATTTGTCGTCAAAAATAATGTCGCTCTTGCATAGTTGGATAATACACCTTCCCCGGTTTGGAAAGAGATCCAGGTTCGAATCCCGGTGGCGCAACAACAATATTGATTTTATATGTATGTCTTTCTAATTAATTTATTTAATTAGTATTTAATATAATATGTGCTTATCAATGATATTTTGGCAATCAAAACCAAAACGTGAACGAAATCATTATCTAACGTTAAAACCACAGTTTCCGACTGTCAGCGGCATCTTGACAAACCGGAATGTAACAGAAAAAATATGTAAATTGATCGAGGATTAACGTAATCTTGTCACTATACAATCTCTAACGGGTATCGTGACGCTGTCCGTGATCGGAAACCATCAACAGCAACCGGGCACCAGCCCATCACGTCTCGCGTTACCGTAACTCTGATATCATTCTTGATTACTTCTCACCAGATGTCGAGGTGAAGAGGTGCATATTAAGATGCGGCAGAATCAGGTCCAGTTTCAGAGAAACAGGGCGTGGCGACCGACATGCATACACTATTAATAGATCTTTGATCAAATCGGCCTCTGGTCGAACTGAAATTGTCAGTGCGTTGAATATACATAAAACAATTATATGTGCTGAATGCCGAATACTAGTTTTCATAGGAAAATAAGCGCTCCGATCTGCGGACTGAAAGTTACTATCATACAAAAGCAAAATAATCTTAAAATTGTTCAAAGAATGAAAACTAATTTTGATAAAGATTATTCACTTTTCACGCAACCAGAATATATAATCTGATTGGAAATAATATCAAAACTTTAAGTGACAAAGGGTTTAAAAAGAATATTGTAAATTGGGTAGAGATTAGTGATGAGAAAAAATGCTACTTTTAACTCACTGGCGTGATTGTGATTTATATTCGATAATATCAGTGATTGAAAACTGTGACTGTGATCGCAGTTTCATTACTAATACTCACGCGCCGCACGATATCATAATACACGAAATAAATTAATAATAAAAAAAAAACATGATTATGAGCATACATAATTAATATATAACTAATTTAATATCATCATAAAGAAAATGAATACCGTAAAAAAAGTTTTGAGTTTACTTTTCGGATCAAATTCTTATAATTTCAGGTCAAATGCGTGAAATATTTTAGTAGAATCTACTAGATGACGTCTATCACGAATAATATTCTTTCATGAATATTTTAGTTTCATATGCACATGCGCCGAATCACAGTTCACAACCAAATATAAATAAAGTAATAAAATGAATCGCGAATCACGATATTTCCAGGTATTCAATCACTGATAGTGAGTGTGACTTAAATAATAATAATAATAATGTGTTTATTCCAGCATGATCAGGGGGTTTTTTTAACCGATTCGCCATAAAGATAATACATATTATGTTTTACATTAAAATTACGAAATAAATATAATGCTATGAAAAAAAAAACCAAGGAAAATATTAATAAATAAAAAGTAAAAAATTCACACATATATACACACAAGATATAAATATTACATATATAACTACTTCAGTCACGGCCATTGTTGTATATGTAGCTATTCTGTAGTTGATTCTATGCAGTTTTACCAAATAATTACAAGAATAAGAATAATTAGAAGACAGGTCCTCATCAGTTGATCAGTGCTAGCTGTTTGTCTCGTGTTTTCTTCTACCAACATTTCTACCCCTTGTCTGTCCAGCTGTTTTTCTGACTTAAACAAAATCAAACAATTTAATATAATTTTAAAACGAAGGGTCAACGAACGGCCATAAATGTTACGAACCGTCTAATGCAGTGTCACATTTTCACATTGTTAGATGACACTGATGTAACTGATTTGCATACTGGAGCAGTGTCGCGCATGCTTCATCGCGTACGATCAGAACTAGAGATATTGCAGTGGGGGATTATCAATCGTGCTAAGTACTGTTACGTTGTGTCTGGTGCGTAGCGTTACTGAATCAATAATGAATTTGATTGTGTGATCGCATACCAACAATGCATTCTTTAATTGGTCATAATCAACATACGTTTAACTTTATAGACTGCTTGGGTTTGATTATCCGATTGATCGATTCGTAATAACGGGCGATTCAAATTCAACCAGTATTTGAATTATTTTTCCGTAATAAACACTCTATTTCTATTCCGTTAGTTTTCACATAACCCCAAAGAAAATAGTTCAGAGGTACAAAATCGCACGATTCGGGTTGTCAATTGATGGCTACGAAACGATAAATTACGCATCCAAAAAATTTACCGGGTTGCATGACACGTAGCCCCATCCTGCTAAAGATAGACACAGTCCACACGCAAATTTTGTTTCGTATTTTGTAATGAATTGTCACAATTTTAATGCGCTGCTTAATTATGTATCGACTCATTTTCGAAAAGGAAATAGTTTTTATTTGACAGTTGTTATATATGTCATTTCGAACCATGAAAGATAAAAAAGTAGAATTATATTTATAATAACTTTTTTAAATATCGACCCCTCAGAATAACAAGGTTCCATCTGACACTGACACTGTTTTAAGATAATGAGTCCAACACTGTTGATTGAATTTCAACATATATTCATGTATATTCTGTTTTGAGTATGCAAATATGATCAGTTGTAAGGTCTTAACTTATTTTAAGTTTTATCAATGACCACTGCGAGATGAGGTAAATTAAAAATAAAATAAAAACATAGTATATGAAAAATAATGATCCATGAATTGAAATAAATAACTATTTAATTTAACATCCGTTAAATAGAGTTGGTGTGTATGGAAGAAATAAAGAATAATGCATTTGGAACCCTTTTCACGCAATAACACAAATTAGCCCAAAATGTTAGTTGAAACCGTGTTATTCTAAGGGGTCGAATTGTCATACGTGTCGTTTCTACTCTTGAATGATAAAAAAGTAGAATCGTTTTCATAATAATTTGTTTAAATATGATGAGTTTGGATCACTCTATAGTTTACTGATGTTTTCTCTATTGTTCTTCTCATTAAACTTTCAAGATCGTCATAATTATCTTTTGTCCTTTTCTTCTTCCTAGCATCTTCCTCAGTTACACGAGTACACGACTATATAGTTTCCAGATTGCGTTTGTAAATATTGGCTTGATAAGTGTTTTGTATCCTAGGATTTTGATATTACATAATATATTTTATATATTATTGAAACACTGATAGATTATAAATATAAAATTAAAGGATTACTTAAAATGTATTAAATGTAGATAATATAAATTTATAAATAAATTAAATTCTATATAAAATATGCAGTAAAAAGAATCAAATATCTCTAGAATGAGAATTGAGCATTGCCAGGTAGCCTCACATTTATTCAGATTGAACTTAATAGATTCCCCAATGTGTGAGTGTGGTGCCGAGGAGGAAACCCTTGACCGTATCTTTTTTGCCTGTCCATTGCGGATCACAGGTTATTTTTTTATATAATAGCAAACTTTTTGAACGACAGTGGTATTGACTTGTAATATAATATTTCGTATTCTATAATATTATTATACTTTTTTCTATAAAATAAAGTTTTAACTTGATTAATGGCACAAATCACTCTTGAAGGGTGGATTGCCTATTTAAAAAAAGAATATGTAGTAAGTGTAGAGGAAATAGGTTTCCCTGAGAATAGATATGTACATATAACTATTTACTCAACTGTAATTTTATTTTCAGATTTCAACACTCTGTGTGGTGATCCCAGGCCTACGGATGAACGCGGACGTCCCGAGTACCACAGCTTGCTAAAAACAATCGGCAAAGGTTTGTTCGTGTTTACAATATGTTAGTGTTTTATATTACTGAAGATCAACCTAACCAACGAAGATCAAGGAACAAGTCTACTTTAAGTCTACTTTAATTTTTAAAGAGAACACATTTTTGTTGCTAGCGGGATTCGAACCTGGATCTCTTCCAACCGATTATGCTACAGCACACAGTACATTGACGACAAATTTTCGAACCAATATGTTACACTTTTCAAATTGATACATCTATCGTTCTATTATTTGAAAGCTATCTACTTTATTTTACGGAATCTCAAATACCTATGATCTGAATAATTACTTCATAATAAGAATGTGTTATCCTTAACAATATATAAGTTGTATCAATGTGTCCAAAATTTAATAAAAATTAATTATTAATTTTGGTGTCTCATATATTTGAGATTCCGTAAAAATAAAGTAGATGGATTTCAAATAATTGAACGATGGATGTATTGATTTGAAAAGTGTAACATGTAGGTTCGAAAATTTATCGTCAATGCACTGTGTTGGTGTAACACAATCGGTTAATGCACGTTCTTTGGATTGGAAGAGGTCCAGGTTCGAATTCCGATAGCAGCTAACTGTATATCTTTCTACTGAATTATCCAATAAATATGTTAGAATTTCAAATAAAAATACAAGCCATGCTTATTCATATTTTGATAGCTGTCGTTGTCATTTTTATTTAGTATTGTCTGCCATTTTAACGTTTCACATTGGAACATCGTTTACAAGTTATTCAAAAATAATATTAAAAACTGAGACGTTCGATTTATTGAAAACAACATTCAATGATTCAATCATTTCCAGATCCAGTGAATTGGCCGCCTAGATCATGTGACATCTCTCTGTTAGAATATTTTCTGTGGAGATATGTAAAGCCACTTATTTATTGGTGATAAACCAACAATAATTGACCAATTAACCCTTCCCAAACCATGCAGTTACACAAGTCTACCATTATAATTAAACCTATAATATTTATGTAAATAACTGAAACATAAAATTCATATTTTAGATAGTCCTAAAGAAAATATTAGCGCTTAGGAATGATTAGTGAAAAACCAATTATGAAAAGGGAATCGTACAAAAACAATTATTTTTTTCATTCAATCCATTATAAAATTAATACGTTGGTAAAAATACAATTTGTGATATAAAAGACAGAGATCACACACTATTTTCACAGTTAAAAGAACAATAAACATACAAATACAATTGTCTCTTTCTCACTAATTAAATGAAGATAGATAAGAAGGAATAATACATTGGATACGACTTAATGAATACTCTAAATTATGTTATTAATCATTTTTTCAAAATTATATGCTCAATATTTAGAGTAAATTCGTGCCATTAAAGCCATTTAAGCTAAAAAATCATTTTTTATAACAATTATATACGGTAACACGAGTTGACAGCATGGCTGCTTTCGGGTATTTTATATCATGGTATGGTAAAGGTTAAAAAAACAAAAAACACCAGTAATAGCACCAGATTTATGTGAAAGTGTGTCTGAAAATTGTATCCAAAGAATGCATTGTATTAAACGTAGTTCGTGTTGCACATTTGAATGAAAATATTCTCCCTTGGCATCAAATGATCTTTCAAATAAAAAGTAATCATTGATATCATACTTATTTAAAAAAAAATCAATTTCAAAGTTCTATCACGCTTGGTTGATAACCCTCAGTTGATTAATTTAATTTGTATTAAAAATACCACAGAACTTTGTTCTTAAAATGCATCTTCACGACAAAAATGTGTTCTATTTAAAAATATATAAATAAATAATGTTTATCCAATTATTATTTACTCAGGGTATTTGAGATTTAACCCAATATAAAGATGAGTACTTAAAAAAAAATGTATCAATTGTAACAATACACAGATATAAATTTTAAATTTGTCGTAATCCCGAGAGCAACTAAATATTTTTTCGATAAATAGATTTTCTGTATATATCTGTAATTATATATTTATAATTGTATAATTTTTTACTAGTAAAACTGCATTCGAATATACATTTTTGATTGTAGAGGGGTTTGGAAGTAAACGACTCCCATGTCACAATATTTTAATTTTGGATCGACATCATACAGTTGAAAGGGTCGCCAAGATGGTTTGTTTGGAGAGGATGGTAAAGAAAATTTATGAGGCAAATATTGAAGAGTTAATCATTGTAAATTTAGACATAACTCTGATGAACTCTTTTAATCCTTCAAGTTTTGGATATAAGACAACTATTATTAATCGTAAAACTATTTTTTTTTAAATTAATTTTACTTCCACGATCCGATCCAAAGAAAACTAGGAGCAAAACCTTAGGATACTTTTCAGTGCCAAAAATGAATACCAATTTCGGTCAACGAGCTTTCTTGTTTTGTGCACCGCGGATATTTAACAAATTGCCACTAGACCTTAAAGGGTGTAAAGTGATTAACGGTTTTTAACCAAAAATAGCAATTAATTAATTAATTATCTTGTCATTTGTGCTAAACTAACTACCTACACATTTTTGTCTGCAACCACATTACAGACAAAAATATTTTTAGAACTACAACTTCTGATTGTACTTTTTTATATAACTTTTTATAACTTACTTTACATTTTTATTTTAATATTAGAAAACATAATACAATGTAGAATTATCCCTTATTTTATAGCGATTGCAACTTAAAGATTACAACTTTTAAAAATTGTACATGCAATTGCTTTAGAACAGACCACGTCTAGTAAAGTAATTACTTTTATTTTCATATGTACTATTTATACTACAAAAATAATAAATAAAAAAGTATGTAAATTATTTAGTTATTATATTTTTAAATAAATTAACGTTTTAAAACTGTGTATCGAAATTTTAGTATATAAAATAGATGCGTTCTTGATTTACTTCTTCTATTTTAAAAAATCCATTTGAAACAATACACGGGGGTGACATCTTGTGGAACTTCTTCGTTCGTCTTCATTGTTGGATTTTAACGGTCCATTGGGTCGGTGTGTTAATATTATTAATTACCATGGTAACGCGATAGTCATGACACTGCGGCCCCGGCCGCGGAGACCAATTTGTTACATTAGCACACAATTACTGGTGTTTTCTTTACGGTATAACCAGACACGGTGCACAAGCCGCTCAGTGAGAAAAATCTTTTAACGGATAAATTATAAGCCACTCATCGTCAACATTACCGTCATCGCGTGCCTACGATCAATGGTACAACAAAAAAAAAAAAATTCTTGCTGAACCGTTTTTTTTTAATGAACTGGCGATGATTTTGCAAATCATCAATAAAATAAACAATTGACCTTATTAGGTATCGAACCCCTAAAATATTTCGAAACGAAGTCCCAAACACATATTATTACAGTTCAGGGTCAAGACGGTCGTATTTACTCGGATATTCTTGGAGACGATTCGAATTTTTAAATATTGCTCATCAAACATTGAACTATTTTAGTCTTAAATCTCCTGACAAGCTAACTTTCACTTTCTCTAGACATCCTACTTCATTACATTTTCTCCCGCATAATCTTGTGGAGCAACCTGTATCTATTTTGTCCATTTTTTCTTCTCCTTCTTCCTTGCCATTGTAGTTCTCTCCGTCGGTCCTTATTCCGTGCCAGGTCTTTTACTTCTCTGTAGTAACCGATTAATGTTTAACAATATTTGAATATGTCCAAGAACACATCTATGTTGTTTCAGAGAAATAAATATCTAATTTTCATACCACGAATGACTACAGTGAAGTTGTAGTTTCTACATGGTAACATACTCGTACATACAACTTTAAAAAAAATGATAAATACGGAGGTTGATTGGGTGGAATGGTGAACGTTACATTGTATAAAGTGATCACTTGAGCCAGCTGAAGACAGGTCGTATGGTCTGTAATACCCATACTTACATACTTCCCATATAATTTAATATAAATAGCTTCGTCTCTATGAGATATCTATAATTTGTTGATTAATGTTTATTAGCCTTTTAAACTATTATAATTGTGGACAGTAACGTATTTTTTTATTCTACTTCTATGTCCTAAGACAATATTATGATTTACAAACCTTTGAAATGATATACCATGGATTAACTGAATCAATATTACAATACAGAATACTAATTTGGGGAGGAACTTGCCCCATACATCTCAAACCTATAATTACAACACAAAAGATAATAATAAAAATAATTTTAAAAAAAGCTAGAGATTCCCCAACCAAACAAGTTCTTAAAGATTTGCTAAAGAAAAAAAAAACTGTTTTATTTCATTTTGTTAAAGAGGATAACATAAAAATCAGACTCGGAGTAAAACCAATGAACATGTTTATTTTTAAAATGTCCAATTTAGGAATAGAACAGAGATATGCATCATATATTGCTCCTAGACTGCATAATCAACTGCCAAAATAAATTAAATTAGCAGAAAACATTAATGTGTACAAAAAAGAGGTTCTAAAATGTCTTTAAGTCTTCAAAATTATTAAACAATTATGTTATTAAGGAGAACACATTCTTGTGAAGTTGTAATTATTCAGAACATAAGTCTGTGATATTTAAAAAAAATACTAATTAAATGTATTAATTTGAAAAATGTAACATATGTGTTCGAAAATTTATCGACAAAGGTACTGTCTGCTGTAGCGCAGTTGGATAATGCATCTTCCCCGGATTGGAAAGAGATCTAGGATCCAATTCCGGTAGCAATAACAATTTTTCGATAAAATTGATTATACGAGTATATGAATATCTTTCTAATTAATACATTTAATTAGTATTTAAAAAAAAATATTATCTATTTCGATATCTTTCTTATTATTTCTCGTTGTATTATTATAAATTTTGATATTTTTTATATAAATGTCGATAATTCAAGATCTTTCTTATTCGGGTCTCTATTGTTATTATGTTGTGTAATGTATATATAGATACATTAACTCATACATTATATTTGTATTAATAAAAATAAATATGTACTTATGAAGTTGTAAAGTAGGAAAATTAAATAAATAAATATAATCAAATTATCAGCAACTGTTCACAGACAATTTTTTCACATCACAAATTTGTTTAAAACAGTAAGAATATTGATATGGCGAATATAACCCATGTAGAAATGTTTAATGTTGTATTTGAACCGATTGTCTTCCACTGCTGATATATTATTGCCCTTTGTATTTTTACCTTTTGATGTCACGGTTCGGGGGACTTGGTGTATCGGCTTACAGAGGAAATAGGGACTATGTTACTCCCCATGCATCAGCTGGATGTAACTCTATATCCTCAACAAGGCGCGAGTAACCTCTCACTTGCCAGCAAACACCCTTCGTCTCAAATCGATAAGCTCGATAAAAAATTCAACTCGGCGACTTTTTGGAAATGAAACTTAATATGAATATAGTGCAATACTGAAAGATCTGAATATGATGACCTTTAAGCAGAAAATATATTTGAATATATTGGTATTTATTTATAAAATCCTCAATAAGAAAATATCGACGGAATTTATACGAAGCATTATCATGAGCACGAGCATCGTACAAGAGCAAGAGACAGACTGAGACTGCCATTCACGAAGAAGGCCAAATCTCAGAAAAAGATGATGTACAGTGCGATGAAATTTTTAATGAAATACCAGAAAACATAAGAAAGGAGAAGAAACTGAATAGACCAAATATGTAAAAGATAAGTTTTAGTAAAAAAAAGATTTTATTTGATTAACCAATTAATTAATTAAATATATCTACCGAATTCGAAAAACATAATTTTCTTCTTCAGGATAAATAAAGCGTGTAAAACTAATCAAAATATTTTTAACAACCAAATAATTTTGTATCAAATACTAATTTAATGTATTAATTATAAATATATGCATATAAAATCAATTTTCTCGAAAAATATTATTTTTGCGTTACCGGGATTCGAACCTGGTTCTCTATTTCCAATCCGGGGAAGTACACTACCATTTGTGTTATAGCGCCAGTATTTTTCATGACAAATATTCGAACCAATATGTTACACTTTTTCAAATTAATACATCTGTCGTTCCATCATTTGAAAGCCATCTACATTGTTTTTACGGAATCTCAAATACCTTTGAGTAAACCGACTGCAGACGCCAGAATTATCAATTCATTTTTTATTAAATTTTGGACACATTGATACAACTTATATTATTAAGGAGAACACATTCTTATTGTGAAGTTGTAATTATTCAGAACAGACGCTCTGTGATATTTTAAATACTAATTAAATGTATTAATTATAAATATATGCATATAAAATAAATTTTGTCGAAAAATATTGTTGTCGCTACCGGGATTCGTTCGATTTATAATTAATATATTTAATTCATATTTAAAATATCACAGACCTATGATCTGAATAATTACAACTTCACAATAAGAATGTGTTCTCCTTAATAATTTTGTATCAAGTAACAATTTATGTTTTATTTATTTTTTGTATAATTATTGTTTATTAAAAAATAGATTCTGTTAAAGAAACAATATAAAATATGTTTTTGATTAATATTAACCACGATTGCCGAAATGCATCTCCAAAGAATCTGATATGGGCGTAGTTTGTATCTCAGAGGAATTGTCTCGAGTCGAAAATCTTATAAGAATCTCTTCCGCGGACATGGGCCATTACGGATGTGTCTGCTCTCACTTCACGCAATCAACTCCTTGATTTCACTTTCCTCGGATCGTTCGCATAAAAGTAAAATAAAAAAAAAAACGATTTAATTAAGTGAGCAGCTCGTAACGTGGAAACTACTTTAATAATGATATATTCCTCGCCGTCGTTATGATCAGTATAACTTAAATAATGAATTAAAAAGTTACCGACACACTTAATTATGCATACGAAATGTAATAACCCAATATTCAGTACTTTTTTTAATATATAACACACTAATTAGTTATTCAAAATGTTCATTTTTAGAAATCACTAACCGTGAATTGAGAATATAACTTTAGTTAGGCAAATCTAATCGCTTTCTTTCAACCCACCTGCCTGGCGAAAGTTTCGTTGAGTAATTTTAACGTCAAGTAAAATGATTTTTTTTTAACACAGAAAATGTTACAAAAAAAAGTCGGAAATATTTTATTTAAACGCTTTTATTTTATATACTTACAACAGTTTTTATTTTCACATATACCAGTACCGGGATCGATATTAGATCATATCAAAACGATTTTTGAAATCATGCTTGCGGTCTAGTGGTTACAATACTCGCCTAGTGGTCGGGGGTTCATCCAACATAGCACAAGCGTTTAGCTTAATTTGAAAATAGTAAGAATATTAATGTGATTCCGTGCACGCATCTCCATTTTTTAATTTAAAAAAAAAAGATTACTTGGGTTAGGTACATATCTCAGACACGTGTAACGTACCACCCGTGCATATAAAATGTTTTTCTGTTTTAAAAATAATTCAAATACACTGTTAAATAAATAAATAACGCCGCTGAGAAATCAATAAGTTGTGTAATTAGCGGATTTAAAAAAAAATAATTCACTATTAATACTGGCTTCTTACAAAGTCCACTGTTAATTACATTTATTTATTTTTATTTTTTATTATATTATTATTATTGCGATATAGTGCTCGATTGATGGTAGAGATAGCGGGATCGTTGATAGGTTTCTCCAAAATATTTTTCAAAATCAAATAGGTAAAAGTAACAGTATGCTCATTCTATCGCAGTTTTTGTGACAAATTTTACCGACTAAATAAATATTATATATTCTATGTTAAAACATATGTTTAAAATAATATTGTAGGAGTTCATCTTTTTATAAATAATAAGACAAAATATTTTGTTTAAACTACTATTTATTGATTATTCTACATGTTTCGATACCTATGGTATCTTCTTCAGGAAACAATGTATACTGTAATTAAAAATACAAACATAGATGAAACAAAACTATAAAATGGTGAATAAGTAAGAACTAATATGAAAACAAATATAAAAGGTGACTATTTGCAAAGACGATTTGGTTATTTATAATATTTAGCTTACTATTAACACTTTTTCTTATTTCTAAAATTTCAAATTTATCTAACTGTTTATACATTGTTTCCTGAAGAAAATACCATAGGTATCGAAACGTGTAGAAAAATCAATAAATAGTGGTTTAAACAAAGTATTTTGTCTAATCGTTTATATCAAATGAGGCCACAAAGTAATTTTGCAAACATTGAAGAAGTTCATATTTTTGTTTAAAAAAATAGGTCTAGCTTTAAGTATCTGTAAAATGTGTTCCATTGTTGTGTAAAATGATATTTCTCGTGCATTAGAAACTGCACCGTGCATCTGAATGCACTATGACATGTCTGAGACGGTAACAAATGCACTTCTCCGAGTCTTTTGTTTGCCTGACTGCAACAGAGTATGCAATATGCGTATCGTACTAGCTCTGCTGACACACTTCTGCTGTGAAGAGGCCTGTCTATTTGATGTATGACAGACAGATGCAAATGCTATTGTTTCTTTCATTTCACATGCATCTTCAAAGCTTCATTTCATCTTGTTCTGAGCCATTGCTAAAATGATTACCGTCCTGCTTTATTTCTGTGTCGCGTTGGCGACTACGTGGGTCCGTGTATTTATGGGTTTTATGTTCTGGGGTCAGGAACGCGTTGAAAACGGTGGGGGCTCTAGGGTCAATCACCAGTGAGGCTATAAAGGCTCTTTTCATCAGCCAATTTCATTATCATCATGGATGAAGACTCCCTAAGTGACTCACTTTTATCTGTTACTGTACCACGTATTTCCGCAGAGGATTTCATCCTGTCGTTCCCTTGATTCCTCTTGGAACTGCGTTTGTCCAACGGTGTGCCCATAGTAATTTTATTTGTATATATGTACTACAAAATATTAAAATATAACATACACAATATAAAATATTCCACATTGAAGTTAAAATAGTAATAAAAAGTACGAGAAATGCTTGTGTTTATTATGCATACATAATTAACGCCTGTCTGTTCATCTGTCGTGTCACTGTGTCGCACGACAAAATAAAACAAACAAGTTCTGCTGCCAATTATGTAACGTAAAAGTGTGTGGTTGTCGTGTCAAAAAGGAAATTATTAATTTTCTAAACATATATTTTTAATTTTTAAATTAATCTGATATAAAATGTAATATTTTTGATCAAAATACAATTTAAAAAATGTATGCTACACTTCTCTTGAAAGCATACGTTATGTTATAAAAAATATTAATTTCTTAAACGTCTCCCCGGATAGGAAAAGGTCCAGGTTCGAATCCTGGTAGTAAACAAATATTTTTTTATTTTTTGTCTAATTGATTAATATAATTTATATTATTAATTTCTCGTCATTATTGACAGGTTATATTTAGTACGTATTATAACATCAATACCTATCTATATATATAAAAAAAACTTTGCACATATATGCCATAAATAATGACGTCATAAATCTTCAAATAAACCTAGCCGATAATCATAAATTTTGTATTACATAAATGTGTGTTTAGATTTCTATTATTTTTAAACAATTTCATATATATTGCCAAGAAATGACAAAAAAGGGTGTGAGTGAATTTCTGGTTTATCTTCCATTTTTCTAGGATCTATTACGGTTTTAGCATTTCTATGCCGAAGACATGAACCATCTGCCATGGTTATTAATTGGAGTTGGCGTTAATCATAAAACTATGACCAGATACTATAATACAATGTCATGTATATGGACGTCTCACTCTGTATCTCGTTAGTTTTTATTCAAGTTTGACGACAGCGATACTTTTGTCGACATATTTACATCAGCTGATATTTGATCGACGATTGAAATGTTCGATATTTGCATTACGGTGTCTTAGTCTAGTTCCCACAGACCGGTGGTCGGTGCGCCAGCAATAATATCACGTGTCAGCGACACCCGGTACCGGGTGCAACCTGCAACTCCGCACTGCACTCGCGGTGCGCGCTCTGACGAAAGGGATATCAATCCGCTTCCATAATTAGATTACTCGATGCATATGCAAATATGTCGATTGCTTCAATAAGCAAAGCCGGCGTGTGAATTATGATGCATGTACCGATTGTGAAGAAGTTTTCAATTAACGTCTGCCTGGGCACGACTATATCATCATCATCAGATATTTTCTAACCCTTCTGGATAAAAGCCTCTGACTCTGTTTTTCTCTGGCCATTGTTATTGTTAATGATTTGAGTCATGGGGTTTTGAGGATCGACTCTATGGAGAGAATGTTTTTTTTATTTTTATATTTCAACTTTATTACATATATATACATTAAAATTTTTATTTTTTGCCAAACTGCATATCAGTTTTGAAGGACATTTATATTGCCTTTTACATAGTTATTATTGAGGTTTTAAAAACAACATTGTTTTATAAATTAAATATAACAAGGGGAAAAAAATAATATTTTAAATATTGTTAGAATTAAACAATTATTATTAACGATCAAGTGACCAAGATTGTTGTTTTGAATTGGCGCGCATGCGCAACATAAATGCTTCTATGTTCACTTCGGAATGATTTGGTTTATTAGCGATTATCAAGCGTGTGTTATTATTATTTATCTGTTATATTTTAACTTACCAAATAATTATCTGTCAAATATGAATTAAATATATTAATTAGAAAGATATACATATAAAAACAATTTATCGAAAAATATTGTTGTTGCGCCACCGGGATTCAAACCTTTATATTTAATATATTTAATTCATATTTAAAATATCACAGACCTATGTTCTGAATAATTACAACTTCACAATAAGAATGTGTTCTCCTAATATAAAAATATATAAATATATATGATAATGAAGTAATCACCACCAAATCGGTATAATTCTATTTCGAGTAGTGGGACACGCTTATAAATCATGTTATAGTACAAATAAAAGAAATTAAATGAATTACTTATAAAGATATAAAGAAAAAAATCAATCTTTCGAAAAATATACAATTTTCACAGGGTGCATCAGACCTAGTCCACAATATTTTATGGGTATTTAGTTTCTATATAAACATTAAAAATACACCTGCGTTTAGGGATTGTTAAAATGAAGGGTTCACGAACAAAGATATTTAAATTGACTACAATAACACATGTCCATAAAAAAATAAATCGATCGTCGAGAAAGACGTGCAAAAACATGTGTGTGAGACGTATTGCGCATGCCGTATCGCCGCGCTAGTAGGCGCTACTGTCGGATTTTTTGATATTTCGTGTCTTTTTTTGAAATTGTTACTGAGGGTTGTTCTCTTTCTGAAAACGGGATATTTCGGCGTCTCGAAGCTGTGGTTGGGGACGACGGGATTGGCTACCTAAAAACGAGATGCTCCTGTTTAAAACAAGATGTACGGTCACGTTATGGAGGCCCCAATATTTTATCCTAATTAAAAATAAATGTAATCTGCTGATCTTAGTATAGTGAATAAGATTAAAAAAAGAACGCTTACGTGGTTTGATCAAATGGAACGGATGAATGAGGAGAGCCTCGGCTAACCGTCGTCAGGTGGCACTGTCAGTCCGCCTCACTACTAAGAAGTAAGGACTTTTTCGTTATTTTTTATGGACTGATTTTTGTGAGACAGATACTATTGTATTAATTAATATACGAGAAAATACCTAATCATGTCTGAGAACAGAAAACAAACATTATTTTATTTTTTAAAAGTATCGAAGTGTTACTTCCTTAAAGGGGACACTACGCATATAAGTACTGGAATCACGTACTGTGATATTATAAGTTTGAAAATGTTTCAGATTCGATTAAAAACACAGACCGGTAAATGCATAGACATGAAATAAAATGAATACATAAGAAAGGCGATTAGAACATAAGTTGTGGGACGAGAAACATTCTACACACATTCTTTGTGGAAACATAAATCCGATAGTTTGACACATTAATGCAACGAAAAATAAATCTTTGTGTGTTTTTTACATTAATGCATATTAGATATAATGTCAGCGTTAAAAAATTTTATATTTTCGTAGAAAACAATAATTTTGTATGAAATCACAACATTTATTATACGTCAACCGGTTTCGCTTATCTCAAGCTTCATCAGGACGCATTTAAAACTAATCATATATACAAAAAGAATGCACTTATATATACATAAAGAGAGAGGTAAAATATAAAATTACAGGTGAAAGAAAGATGCAGAATACATATACAGTTAGATAGAACATCAATGGAGACAGAACATATGATTATATGCGAAAGAGAGTGAAATAATACATATACAGATAGACGGAACATTAAGGGAGGGGTAAATACAGTGTTGATTGATATTAATATGATTTTAAAGAAAACATACCTAATATGGGGCTAACGGATAAATTAATTTGATTATTAAGAATTGGCGTACTACTATTTATTGCCTTTTATTTCGAGGGCTTATAAAAGTTTTTTAGTTTAAATTTTCGTTCACATATTTCAAAAAAGTCGCGGAGCTATTTGATTGCGTTTGTGGTACCAAAATGAAGATATTGTGACGAGGAATTTGTGTTAGTTGTTTTTTTGTTACATGTGGACTTTCGGCCCATTGTGCACGCGTAAATTTCCCGGTTATAACACCTCCGCTACGGTTCAGGTTTCTAATCTTAGTTTTATACGTCATTATCTTCGTTTTTCTGGGCACCACGCTATGAAATGATTTAGATCATAATCCTTCGCTTATCCCGTTCTAACACTTTTCTTTAATTACCTACACACGTTGCGAGCGGAGAGTAATTGGCCACACGCCGGGGGCCGCGGCTCCCGGCCGCACCTCCGGCTGGCGAGAGTGACTCTCGCAAAAACTAAATACGATTTAATTGCAATTATTCGCATTTATTACACATGTTGTGCAACGAACGGAAGATCTCCGCAGTCGACGAACCCAGGGCCCGCGCGTTACGCAACCCGCACGTTTAACGTCATGCAACACGTACGAAAATATCACCTTTCTTCGGCGGCGCGTGGCTGCGCCGACTTTCTACCAGGTCCGACGTTGAAAGGCGTCCCTGCCTTTGTACAAAGCCACCGACGTGTCGACCGTGTGCTGCAAACAAAACATTATCACTTTGGACGTGCTCGCGAACGCGTTACGTAAAATATTTTCTACCTTTGTTATCAAGATTGCCCGTTGATGACAGGCTTAGACAATCGATCAATCATATACAATTAGTTTTCGTTTTTTTTATTGTGCCATTTAAAATCGCAAATCGACCACATATACAGGCTGTAACAGATCAAAATATTTTAAAGGCGGATACCCGAGCGTATTAATTAACTGATTGACTGAATTGTATACCACGGTCCTGCGCGGAGTACCAGGTTTTCGGCGCTGTTCCATGTAAATTCATCATATACTCATTTTTATAGGAATGCACCCACACAAAGACTACACAGGCTTGGGAATGATGGTGGTCTTAGAGATATATTCCGATATTTATTGTTTCAATATAAGAGTGATGTTTTTGATGCTGTTCTGAGTCAAAGATGCAACTGATTTTGATACTCGGCCATTCTGTGTCAAACCTAAATTTTTATTGTTTTTTCTGTCTTGAACCTTAATTTTTATAGTTTGTTTTGATTACTTTTAAATTTTTTTTTAAAGCTATAAATGTAGGTATATTTTATCAATTTCTTAATAATATATATATATATATATATTCTAAGCTACTTGTGTAGCTGCTCATGTTTTTTTTATATCAAACCAACTTTGTAAAAGCCCATAAGGACGTTAATAAATATACATATATTAAGAGTCGAAAATGTTTAAGAAATATGTGCAAATTCTGCACTGTTACGGAAAATAGTATTGTTTGATATTTTTACAAAATCGTGTTATGCGTGAAATCAACGTACTTCAAAATAAATATTTGCGAAATTGTTCCATTATTAATCAACATCTTTGCTTCAGATCAGAATATATAATTTGGAATCAATAAAATATTTAAATTTATCGAAATAATTGCATAATTATGCTTTTTTTTAAATGCTTGTATCTCTGACATAGTTGAGATTAAGCACATATCCCTTGAACATTTTTGACTCGTAATTTAGTCAGATATCCACCCATAAAATATTGTGAACTAGGTCTGTTACACCCTGTATACAAGAAGTCTCATAGACAGTAGTTTAAACGGGGCTTACGGTTCACTAGTAACGCATATTTGTTTAACTGTTTATAAATTATTTAAACTTTTGTGATTTTCAGCAAAAAAAAATTATCATTTTTTTAAATTTTCCATTAAAAAATCTGGCAGCTTGTAGATACATTATCAGAGCATACGTATGCAAAGTTTCATCTTGACAGGTTGTAAATTATTCGAAATTCTGTAGGGCTACTTTTGGACTACTTTCTCTGGGACATCCTTTGCTCGTACATATAAAGCAGAATGTCTGCTCTCTATACAATCCGCATAGTTACTCTTTAGGACCCTGAGCAAAACATAGTCAACATCTCCCCTCCTCCAAAATAAATTTGTATCCAGGCTGCCTACTCACACGATATTAATGAGTATTAATAATAATATTAATGGATAATTTGTATAGCGCCATTTTCGTAAAAACTTTCACCTCAAAGGCGCTTTATACATTAACTGTTTATAGTTCTACAACTATATTTGTTTTTAAAACTAAAAATTGTTATTTTTACTTATAGAAATAACTTTTTGAAAAGGTGCGTTTTTAGTTTCTTCTTAAATAAAGTCTCTGATGCACTGTTTCTTATGACGGAGTTCCACGCTTTTTTTTTCACCGCAAATGCTCGTTCACTAAATTTAGACTTCTGTCAACGGTTGATCGGTTCTACAACCCTTCCTGCGGCTGAAGTAGAGGCTGATCTGAGAGTTTTACGACTACCATTCAAATTGTCTGTTTCAAAGTTCTTGAAAATACAGAGACGCCATTTTGTGTGTTGTCTTGTACATAAAGCAGCACAATTTAAATTCGGCTCTTTCAGGGATTTGGAGTCAATGTAGAATGTAAAAGGGATGTTATATGAGAGAATTTGGAAACTCTATGTATTATTCGAGCAGCCGCATTTAGAATGGATTATAATCTATCCAGTTAAAACACTGGCAGGCCAGCATAGATGCTGTTACAATAGTCCACACGTGACACCACAATGAGTAGACGGGTTGCATCAAGAGGAAGATGTCTCCGAATACTTTTAATCTATCTCGGTTGATGTCAGCGTGCACTGACAGTTTTACTGATTTGTGTATTCATTGAAAGATCTGAATTAATGTGCACGCCCAACAATTAGTATTATATTGAAAGCCAACCAAATTTTGTTATGTTGATTCTAAGATCCCGCGCAAAATCAATCCACCATACTCTTCCAGATATCTCTCATTCCTCGTTGCATTGGATCCCTCCCTTTAAATCTCTATTTTAAATTATACCAACATCTGAATTCCGGGAAACGACAATGTATTTTATGTGTGTTATTTTCCCCTGTTAGTTCCTCAATGCTTTCATGGGAATCAGGCTGTGCGTGTCAGAATAGTTTTGTCTCTCAGATGATGTGTTCATCTCTGAGCATCGTGATCTGGTCCGCTTCTACAGCGCGATCAGTTGCTTCTACTCTTCGCGATCTTGGGTTGTCTGGTCATTTTTAGGAGTTTCGTCTGTCTGTCTTGTTAATGGTCGATCCTTTGCTTTTTGTCCTTTTACATTTCCAGTAATCGCATATTTATTCAGTCTCCATAATTCTAGTATTATTTTCTTGCAAGTTGTGAGGAGATGTTCACAAACGGGGTACGAAGTTCCTGAAGAATGGTGAAATTCGTTCGTATTGCGGTTCTCCAACCTACGTACATTCCTTCCAGTAATATTCCTAAGTATGTAAAAATTCTTTTCTGGGTTTTTATTTTTCATTTATATCAGAAGTTATAAAATAGATTTGCCTTTTATAAAAATTATTACTTAGATTTAATTTTTACGCTAATGTGAAACTAGTAAACTGAAAATTATTTGCCGTAGTTAAGAAAATACAAGCATTATAAAAAAAACCGCGACCATAAATTTATTTTCCACGTGCCACAAAATTGCCTTAATATAGAAAATTCTTGCATATTCGAAATATATTTTGAAGCCAAGATTACGGAGACAAATTTGCGTTAAACCAAATTAATAAAATGTTAAAAATTATTAGAGTTATAAACCATTAAATTTGCAGTACATATGATTAATTTTCGACGTTTTTAAAACACTTTGTGTTAGTGAATACAAATTATTTAAAATAATATATATTTACTTACATGCTTTGAGGCTTCAGCTACTATTTAAAATCAAATTTTATATCAAGAACACAATAATGTATTACTAAATAATATTTATATCGATCCTATTAATGTGTGTTTTAAATCTCCGTATCTAGTGGTATAACTTCTGATATAAATTAATAATAAAAACTCACATTTTAGTAAAAAACGCGAACATATTAATTATTTTTTAAAGCACGCCCTTAAGTACCTAAATCCTAAAGAATGGAGACATTCATTCGTCTCACAGTATAAAATGCCAAATCGAAGCTGTCGAACATGTTCTTATTTTGTCTTCTCAGGGTTGATGTTTCTACTACAAGCTACTGGGAGTAATCTGTGTAGAATCTTCTGAGATTCGGATCCCATTACAGAGTCCATCATAAGTGCTGAAGTCGCTGATACATTATTTGATACACCTCTGCAACGTCGGCAAAATAGATCGACATAAAACTCTTCTAGAAAACTCCAGAAGTGTCCGATCTGCCGTGAAAACCAGATAACATTTTTAATGGGAGCAAGATTGTTTTTGTTGCTCAGTTCCACGAACCTTACATAACGTAGTTAAATAGTACCTTTACCGACAACCTTTCAAGCCTACGAGTAATGAGGCTGTATAATATCAATAATTATTGCAATTTGGTCTCGAGTATTTCACGAGCAGCCCGCCAAAGGAAATCATCGCGCTTTGATTGATCGGCCAGACGGGTTATTTCCTCAATTAGGCTTTATTGAAATACCATTTGTTGCAGATATATCTCTTCGAACGATTAGTTACCCAGATTACAACAAGCGCATGTACAACCGTTTGTCAATTAAATGGTAATCATGCAACCACACGAATTATCCGCAATTGCCTAATTCTGTTGCAGTTTTTATAATAAATACGATTTGTTTGCCAATAAGACATGATTTCAAAGATTGCAGTCACATCTCCAGTTGCATACAACTGCTATTAATGACACGCGTGCACGTATGAAACAATTCTCGATGGACAATCTCAAGAGCTGGTTATTGGGTGTTGGCAGAAAGGAAACTGAGCGAAGATTCATGGAAATGATCACACGAACATAACGTCATTTCTTTATATACATTTTTCCTTTTGCGTAGTGTTTCAATCGTGGGCATTTTTGAGTTAGATAAAAATAAAATAAAAAATCATTTCATATTTGTATGACAGACAACGGACGAACCTGTCTTCATTAGTCTAGTTAAAGAGACATTGAACATCACTTACATTATGAAGATTGTTTACCTTTTTTATATACTTTAAGTAGTGTTTATTATTTATAATGTATAATATGTAAGAATGTAAATGTAATTAAATTAATTAAAATTAATTAATTAACGTCTTTAGACAATTACAGATTGTACTGTACGAATGTCAAATCCGGGTAAAAAACAAGAAACAAATTTTACTACTCTATGGCTTCACGACATCTCTACTAGGAGACTGCAATACAGAGCACCTACAGATCAATGTTCCCTATAATTTTGAATCAGGATGTGCGTATAATTTTTTTTAAGCAAAAATTTACATTGTTAATATTCATTTTAATATTGAATTATTTATTAAATATGAATTAAATATATTATAAAATATTGTTGTTGCGCCATTGGGATTCGAACCTGGATCTCTTTCCCAACCGGGGAAGGTGCATTATCCAACTATGCCACAGCGACAATATTTTTAGCGACAATTTTCGAACCTATATGTTACCTTTTTGATATTAATACATTTAATCGTTCCATTGTTTGAAAGAGCCATCTACTTTATTTTTACAGAATCTCAAATACCTTTGAGTAATCTGATAGCAGACGCCAGAATTATCAATTCATTTTTAATAAATTTTGATCTTATTAAATTGATTTTATATGTATATCTTTCTAATTAATATATTTAATTCATATTTAAAATATTACAGACCGTCTGTTCTGAATAATTACAACTTCACAATAAGAATGTGCTCTTCGAAGAATTATTTATTAACTTATTAATCAACTTTAAACGAGTTGATTAAAAATTGAATTTGACATCAGAACAATTTGATATATGGTTTTAGTTTGTTTTTCTTTTTGAAATCCTAATGAAAGAAAAGGTATTTTGTAAATTTAGTTAAAACACTGTTTTATTCCACTATTTATTATTGTATTAAATGTTAGAACGTTTTCGGGAACATCTTCCCATTATCAATAATATAATTCAACTAAAGTTAAAAACACTTTCAGACAGTAATATATGGTGTGTTTGGAGTTAATATTGATAATGGGAAGATGTTCCCGAAAACGGTCTATCGTTTAACACAATAAAAAATATAGTGGAATAAAACAGCGTATTAATTAACTCAATTAAAAAAAATAATCATGGAATTCAACAAAGTTTCACCAAAACCTTTGAACAGTTAAAGAAAAGGTATTTTACGAAAATGGTTGGTTTATAATTATCTGATAAAAATGGTTTAAGTTAATAAATAATTCAATATTAAAAATGTATATATATATTAAATACTAATTTAATGTATGTATTTATAAATTAAATTAGTATTTAAAACATCACAGACCTATATTCTGAATAATTACAACTTCACAATAAGAATGTGTTCTCCTTAATATGTATTTGAAAAGAAAATACAGAGTACCAAATAGAAAGTGGTGAATATATAAAACAAGACAGAAAAGGCAAACGGAAATAGGAGGAGACGATTATACGTAACAATTAAATCTTATTGTTGTTTTCCTTATCCGCTTTTTTGAGGCGACTGCAGGATGTGACGTCACGGATTGAAGTTAAATTGAATGAAATACGATCCGGGAAAAAAGTGCGAGATATCACGCTACGCGTTGGTGAAAACACGACAGCTTATTTATCGAGCGTTTCTTGCCGAGTACATCCGGGGGCCAGTCGATTAATATATCAGACGATGCATGTTTTTCGCGCAATTTCATCACAAACGTTTGACAGGTGTGGTGATTTACTATACACCGTGGACTCTTATGGTAGAAAAACTAATGCAAAGGTGTAACTAAAATATTAAACATTACATTACTGCCAATATTGATTTGTTAATTATAGTTTTTCGTCAACACTTTCTTCGTGCCAGGGTTGACACGGAATTAAATTTATAAAACCATGCGTGATATCGATGATTTTTTATTTATTTGAAAGATCATTTGATGCCATTTACAATGGAATATAATTGCCACTGTAGCCACACATCACTTGACGCATTATAATACGCGTAGATAAATCAGTTAATCTTGACACGAATATAATACAAATTAAATGAATTAATTAGAAAGATATACGTATAAAATCAATTTTATCGAAAAATATTAATGTTGCTACAGGGATTCGAACATGGATCTCTTTCTATCTTTGGAAATTGCATTAATTGATTATGCTACACCAACACAGCGTGTTACACTTTTCAAATTGATACATCTATCGTTCCATTATTTGAAAGCCATCTTTTATATTTTTACGGTATCTCAAATACCTTTGAGCAATTCGATAGCAACCAATATTTTTTGATCGGCGAGCTTGTATGAGAAGATGTAAGAATGTGGGAAACGGCGTGATGGTAAGTGAGTTAGTAAAAATGTAAGTATTGCATTTGAATGCACATTTTATGCAACTCTAAATCATTAATAGTAATCTTGATCAAACCGCGATTGAAATACCGCTCCTCGCCAATTCCTATGATGAGTTTTTTCCTCTGATTGTGCTATGGCAGCGCTCTCAGAGAGCCGATTCTCCCCAGCTCTCACGTTCACGACTTTTCCCATACTCCTTTCTCCCGGCGCGTTTGTTTTGTTTTTGTTACTTTTTCATTTTTTAATAGCTACCTTCTTTCGCTCATCTGGTCTTGCGGTGCTTTCCAATACTTTTACAGCGCTAATTTGGATTTTTTCGACCAATCTGCAAGGTTGGACTGTTCGCCAATCGTGCGGCCCAAAAATAAAGCGAATTGTTCGAGCGTCTGTAATAGGTGCACTGATTACGTAGATTGCCTTTTTTTAAGTGAAAGGTTTAGAAAAAACGCTATTTATTTTACAATACATTACTGACGAAAGGATTACAGACGGTTTAGTTGTTAAGACTCGTCTAGTGATCCATAATTTTTCAGTGGTTTTAATGGCCTGATATAATAGCACACTTTATTCATAATAAATGTGTTTTTAGGCGTTAATGGCGATCTTCGCTTCGCGGTAATGGTTTCAATTAATTAATTCTGTACATTGATAAAAGCTATTCTACCAGAACCTCAAGACGATCCATGGAGAATGTGTTGTGCTAAGAATTTTTAATAAAATCAGTAATTAATTATTAAACAAGATAAAAAATATAGACATCAGTGAACACACTCAAATATAAAGTTAAACACATTCTTATCTAATAATTACATTTCTCTATTGTATAACATTTATAAAAAAATAATTGCTTCTGGTAAAATTTTAGTTTACTTTTACTGTGTCATTACTTAATTACTTAAATTTGTATGTTTTTTTGTGCGTACTTTGATTTTTATTTACTCTGTTAATTAAAATAAGAATTGTTGTATTGTATTGTTCGAAATAAAGTTGGAATAAAAATAAAAATTAATTCTCCTAATACAGACATAACAGAAATGATTTTATAAATTTTATAACATACTCTCATTTCTTTCTGTGGCGGATTTTTAATATTATTTATCCAAATTAGCGCCGGTATGTATAAATAATGCATACTGCAACCGTTGAATTTTTTGGTCCCCTATCTAAATGTGGGCCCTAATACACCGCGTTAGTTGCATCGGCGTAGCTACGTCGCTGAGTTTGTTTTTGATTACGAGCTAATTTGATTAAGATCTTAATGTGTCAATCTAGACATGAAGGAACGAAGAATATCAAGCTACTGAAATAGTATTATATAAATAGTCGCGTACCATCCATCATCCACCAATCACGTCGGTCCCTCATGACTGAGGAGCTCGCGATCTCCGTGAACTCTTGCCCTCTTGACTATGCTCCTTCGCTTTTCTCGGCATTCTGCAGATCTTAAGGGCGTCACTAGAGAAGTGCCTGTTGCCTTTTCCACTGGGATCTTCCTTCGACGTAGCCTACCGTAATAAGCTTCTCCAAGTTTTCTTCCCTTTTCGCAAGATGCTCAAAAACTTGAAAGATTCGTCTCAGGCAAATGGTTGAGTCTGTCCTTGATGTTTAGTTTCTGCAGAGTGGAGACATTGGTCCATGGTATGCCCTGCATGTGTAGTGATACCAACGACATCTGCATTCAATACCTACCCGGCGGCAAAGTGCTGCCACCGCAGTATGGCCCGACGACATATCTTCCGTTCCGCTGTCCTGCCACGGCGCTCAAGGCCAGCGAAGCCGACACCAAACTCCGCCGACTTGCTCCTCAAACTCTTCGCAATTCTCGCTTTTAAATTTGTAAACTTGTGTCATATATTATTGAATTTCGTGTATTTAATAAACTGAAAATTGTCACCTCGACCTCTCATAATTACAAGGTTCCTGACTGACACTGTTTTGAGATAATGAGCTCAAAAGTGTTTATTTAATTTCAACATATAGTCATGTATATATTGTTTTGAGTATGCAAATATGATCAGTTTTAAGGTCTTTTCAGTATTATTAATAACCACTGATGCGGGAAATTAGAAATAAAATAAAAACAGTAAATTATCAATAATGATCCATAGATTGAAATAAATAACTGATGCAGTTGGAACTATCAGCTCTTGCTATTTCCTTTAATTTCCGTAAATAGAGTTGGTGTGTATGGAAGAAATAAAGAATGCATTTGGAACCCTTTTCACGTAATAACTCAAATTAGCCCAAAATGTTTGTTGGAACCATGTTATTCTAAGAGGTCCACCTGACAAAGAGTTGAACTGTGGACTCACCACTGTTAGTACTGTACGGATTTATCAGGAGACAAATCTGACAACCCGAGAAGAAAGAAGATTACATCTGGCGCTACCGGTTTGAGGTTTGTCAGGAGACGAAACGCGCTACCACCGGTCAGGCTATGGTCATCACAATTTGTAGCGATCAGCCGACTTCTCCAATTAAGACTGACCTCAACAATTTCATGTATGTGGAAGACTTCCGCTTTGGTCCCGAGACTCTTCGCGAGCTCTCCCACCACCGGAGCCGCCGCGTCTGCCGCGCCAAGTATGCATACCTGGAAGAAGGCGCGCGGGGCGTCCGCGAAACCTGTTGCGGCTATGGCGGTAGAAAGTGCGCCCCGGGCGCTCGCCGGCCGCCGCCGCCGGCTGGAGGGTCTGCTGTCCATTCCGGTCAGCGAATCGTCTGCTTCCACAGTCATTTCAATTAGTGATCATCAATTCCCATTATTTTTTCTTCAAAGTACAATTTTTTGACATTCTTAATCTATAATATATGGATATATATATTTGCACTACAGCCAGGGCCGTCTCTTAGGGCAATTAATTAATTAATTAGGTAATTAGTAGCAAATTTTTAAAATGCCATGTTTTTACTAAATATAGTAACTTTTTACCATCGCCCGTGGTAAAAAAACATTTTCCGGTTGTTAGTACGTTAGATTTACTATTGTCAAAGCATAGATAAAAAAATCTCGACTCACAGTGCGTCAAGACAAATAATCATGAAATACACTGTGGCTTTATATTCGCCACAGATAATTTGAGATTATATGCTATTGTATATTAAACGACGAGATCATCATCGGACGAACTCTCAACACTAAAATAGCTGGATATTGAATGATTAATTGTCGTATACTGCAACTTTCAATCAATGTGACAGATGACTTTTGAAACAGCTGTGAAGAGTCCGCCATATTTAACTATCGATTCTCGTTTTTACTATCGGATATCAGAGAGTAAAATTAGCTAACCATTGCATTTTTTACCAACGATCAAACAACCCGTTATCGCAAAAAAGTTACTTTTTTTACCAAAGTAAAAAAATACAACTTAGTAAGGCGAAACCTTAGAAATGAAAAAATGAAAAACTTTTTTATTTTACATATATTTTGTATTAAATTAACACTTAACTTAAAACACTAATATGGTTGCAATGCAAGTAATGATCGAAGTAAGCTATCGTTATGCTATCGAGAAGTTCTAAATCTAAAAATTTTAAACTTATAAGAATTCAATATGTTGTGTCAATTACTGCATTTGTAGAAATATTTATGTATTCTTAATATAGTGCATACATAAGTTTATAATATATGCTCTAATATAAATAATATCAAAATTTTCTTATTAACTATAACTTACTTTGCACATATATGCTTGGTTTAATTTAAAATTTATACAGTTTTCACCGATTTGTGAGATTTAGCCTTCTTCGTGAATGGTAGGTATATAAGGGCGATATTTTCCAACTTGCCTAAGGGTAGTACAATATAATGATGATTATAATATGTTGACTCTCCTGTATTTTATGAAAAATTTTTCCGTGTGTTTTCGACTACTGCAGGGGTTACAGGATCCATCGTCAATGCTCCGATAGCAGCGTTCATCGTGGATGTTGGGGTAATTAGTGTTTTATTTTTTATGCTGACCAGTTATAAAATGACCGTTCGTTCGTCAAGGTGTATAAAACTGACCTAGATAACCTATTTTATCAGTGTTTTGCTAATCGTAATGTAGATTTATAATCAGTTGAGAAGAATTCACATGTTAATATTTATAGAACGTGGCACGCCGGTATCAACCGTTTTGCAAGCGAAGCTGCACCGGGAGCGCAGGCAATAATACGAAGGTGTGCCCATTGGATGCAGGGAGCGACGTGCGAAGAGGAAAATGAAAGATAAGTGGAGTCAGAAAACGAGTTGTCTTTATAGACAGGTTGGTTGGTTCATCTCGCAAAAAAATGTGGGCTTGTAGAGCAAAAGTTTCCTTATATGGCAAATGTATGAGAATTTCTACCATCGGTACTCGCGAACAGGGCTGGGGCAAATTATTATTGGTACAATAAAAGAAAAATAATGTAATATTTGAATATGTCCAACTACACACAATTACTGGATTTTACCTATAAACAAATAATAGATATCTTTAATAGAAACTATTTTTATATTATTACGAAAGATTTGGAAGTATGGGTAATTACAAGGCTTTCGATCTCGTATTACTTGTGGGATAACCTAATACAGGGTGAATATTATGTTGATTTTGTTTGGCTGTCATTTTGGTTTGGCAGACATATGTCAGTTTGGATTTAGTAGTCGTAGAGAATAGTTAATTATAATTTATTGTAGAGAATCTAACGCCTTAACAAAGCCATAAAAATATTTTATCTAAATAACAATGGCAATGCGGTAACCATTAATGTTTGTCGCTATCGTCACATGTTGAAAAATTTCTTGGTAGCCGAATTAGGTCGATTGGGCCTGCAACACATGTGGTTTTAACAAGACGGTGCTACCTCACACACAGCCCGTACTACGCTTGAAATTTTGCGAGAAATTTGCGTCAAAAAGTTGTGATATCGACTTGCTTCCTCGATCACTTGATTTGAAGGCTTCTGACTATTTTTTGTGCCAGTGATTGTGTGATTGACATTCGATAATATCAGTGATTGAACACGGTGACTGTGATCACAGTTTCATTGCTAATACGCGTGCGCCGCACGATATCACAATACACAAAATAAAATAATAAAAAAAACATATTTTTTAGCGTATTTATATAAAACTTTGTTTGCATAAAACTTCATTTGCGTAAAAAACATATTCTAGTATATATAATTAATATATATCTAATTTAATATCATCGCAAAGTTAATCCTTAAAAAATGTGCGTTTACTTTTCTGGTCAAATTCTCAGCACGTCGGGTCAAATGTGTAAAACGTGTTGGCAAAATCTACTAGATGGCGCTAATCGCGAATTATAACGTCATTTCTTGACGAATATTTTCGTTTCATATGCACATACAAATATAAATAAATAAATGAATCACGAATCACGATATTCCTAAATCTTCAATCGCCGATAGTGAGTGTGACTGATTGACTCGCGGTTCGTGATTTTGAGTTCATCACTAAAAACGATACGACATGTCAGATGTGTGTCCCTGGCGAGACGAAGGCCCGCTGACACGCGACAGCCCTGCGATACTGCATTAGGCCAGTGCAAACAATCAGATTTATCGCCGGCTGCTGCAAGGCGCGGCGGAAGGTCGACGACCCCGATCTGTGCGCCGCCGGAAGGAAAACTTATACTATTGCAAAAATAAAAAATCGAACATTTTAATATATTACTGCCAGAGTACAATAGCAACATTAAAATAATTCTCCTCGTATGTATATCGGTTATACTTATAATAACGTGTTTCTTAAATATGCATATTATTATCGTAAACAAATAATAACTTAATCGTATGACACTTTGTCATTTGACTGGATATTAGAAAATATTGCTATCTGGACGTGATTCAAACGAATTAACTAAGTTTTGCGTATCCTATATATAGAGATAGGCACCGACTTCTTGTGTGTTTAATAATAATTTAATTGACATTATAAATTTAAAAATATGTTTCTGAATATTAAGGAAAATACTATTTTAAATATGAATTAAATATATTAATTAGAAAGATACACATATAAAATCTAATTTTATCGAAAAATATTGTTGTTGCTCTACCGGGATTCGAACCTGGATCTCTTTCCTAACCGGGGAAGGTGCTTTATCTAACTATGCTACAGCGACAATATTTTTAGCGACAAATTTTAGAACCTTTTTGATATTAATACATTTAATCGTTCCATTATTTGAAAGAGCCATCTACCTTATTTTACAGAATCTCAAATACCTTTGAGTAATCTGATAGCAGACGCCAGAATTATCAATTATTTTTTTTAAATACTATTGGTCGAATTTCTTACAAAATCATGTTAAGCATTAAGTCTACGTACTTATTATTAATCTATATTTTTGCTTCAGGTACTAAATTATGAAACAAAAAATAGTCTGGCTGCTTGAAATTCAATAACCTTTTTTTTGTATTCAATATGTAATTTAGAATCAATAAAATATTTCAATTTATCGAAATTAATCGCATAATTACGATTTTTCTTTTTAATGCTTATATCTCTGACATGGTTGAAATTAGGCACATATTTCTTGAATATTTTTAACTCTAATTTAGTCAGGTGTTCGTCAATAAAATATTTTGGACTAGGTCTGTTACATCCTATATACCTATTGGCAGTTAGCTTCTTATAACCCTAGAAGTTTTTTAAGCGAAAAAATGCTTCTATTTCCAGCTAGAAGATGGATCTTCAATTCCTCAGCGGTCCTATTTATCGTGTTCATGTTAGAGCCTAGCTATGTAAAATTATCAACCCCAGTCCCAATGCTTTCCCAATTAAATTAAACATCGTGTGACTTGTTTTTATGAAATTATTAACATGCTATTTAATTTTAGAAATGGACTGACTAGTAATCGTTTTGAAAGATATCTCCCTCTCTCTTTGCATCAGATTCTTTTGTTGTATGCGTCTAAAGCCTTAATTAACGTTTCTCAACATATGTCACACGCGATCATTTTATATTTTCGCTCAATGAAGGTACTTCTTCTTAATTCGATCGGATCTACTTCCAATTCCTTTTCTACACAATATTATGTTTCACAAAGTACACAGTCGTGGTTTGCATGATTATAACTATCCCCAGTAATCGTTTAACATTTACGACTATTTCAATGAATACAAAAAAATTAAAAACGAAAAAAAATATTTTTAACGATTATATATTTCTATAATTTCAGACACAAAAAAATTGCAAATACTTGCATGCGCCTACTCTATCGATTTTTTTATATTTCAAATTGTTTTTAATAAAAACTTTATTTGGAAAATTTGTTTGATAAGAACGGAACAAAGTGAATGGTGCGTTAAATGCAGTAATAATGTCACAACAACACTAACGCATTGAAGTATGAAAGTAGAATGAATGCAGTGGAAATGAGGTTGCTCGAGTGTGTATGCGATTAACTAATTTATGGTAAATAAATAATTACCGAAAATTTCGGGATCAATGGATAGTTCACATTCTTAGTCACAACTCATATCGTTTAAATGTAATTGAGGGAAGAAGATAGAGAGAAATGCGAAGACAAAAATATATAATAAGTAAGGCGAATGTAGACAACTTCTGGATGGCGTTAAGGACAGAATCTTCGTAGGCAATCCACACATCAAGAGTGAACTTTATTTTATACAAAAAAGTACAGTCATATTATACAATAGGAAATATTATATAACAAGTCGTTCAAAAAATTTGCTATTATATAGATTAAATGTGTGAGTTAAGGGAAAGAAGATGACACAAGTTAACCGGGAGTTGAAAATTAACATTAACGAGATTACTGTAAAAAACCTGTGTTCCGCAATGGACAGGCAAAATAGATGTGGTCAAGGGTTTCCTCCTCGGCACCACACTCACACATTGGGGAATCTATTAAGTTCAATCTGAATAAATGTGAGGCTACCTGGCGATGTCCAATTCTCATTCTAGAGATATTTGATATTGTTTTTTTGGAGAACCAGGGGGTGCGGGGAATAGATATTCGAATTATTTTAAGCAGAATACCCTTATCCATCCATTGTGCAGTCCAGATAAAATTCGTACGTTTTTTACCATTGTAAGTCTGTCATACATCAGGATATGGAATTGATGAGGGAAGACCCCTTGACCAGTTTTACCAGAATTACGACGGGAGTGTTAATGACACAAGAAACAGAGGTAATTTTCAAAAGATCTGATATGATCGGATAAATCAGATATTGTAAGATGGTCGCGTTAGAAGCCTCAACAATCGACGAGGTATACGCGTGGATGAGGTGAGAATCGGGCGCCTGCTCAGCTCAAGAAACAACACACCATTCGCATCATTTTGACAAAATAAACGTAAAAACTTCTGTACGAGAATCTTGACCTTGGACCGTAATAATTAGTACCTACATCACCATGGGATTATTTCACAAAAATATTTTAGTGTTCGGTACCTAATAAAGTCCAGTGTTTATTTTATTTGTAAACTGCAAAGTGTTCAATTAATTTTTAGTAATATTTTAAAGAAAAAAAATACACAGGGGGTTGTGTGCTAAAACAATTAGGGCGAACCCACCGCTTACCCAGGACCGATGCAATAAGCTCAAGACTCCTATATCGGTCCTACTCATTCGCTGCCTTGTTGCCATTTTTTAATGCTACTAGGCAGCTGTTCGATAGCGCCCCGCATTTTGAAAGGGTAATACCGCACAGCCGCAAAAACAAGATTTGCCCTCATTGTCCCCTCTCTGAATCCGGTTGATTCACTTTATTAGTAAATAAATAAATAATATTTACAATACATAACATAAAGATTATATAAAATAATACAATTAACACGGCAGGGGGAGCACAGGGGAAGTGAAGAGGCACTCCCTTCCGGGAAACGAGACGGCACAATAAAAAAAAAAAAGAGGCTCACTCTCCACGCACTACTGCCGGCAAATTTAACCCACAAGAACAAACAGTACATCGCAGATCATATTTGGGAAGAAGTCACTGTCATTGTTTTGCGCAGGTCCTGAAGAGTCATGTGTGAGTAATTTGTTCCAGATAGAGAGTGAATGAGATACCCGAGAGGATAGGGCGAGGTGACTTTATTTACTTCAAAATCGCAAAATTTTGAACGAAAAGCATTCAATATAATTCACGTATAAGAAACTCACCCAGATTTAACCCACAAGAACAGTACAGACACAGGACAGAAAAGTGTGACCGTACAATATGTTTTATTATTATAATTAATAATTATTATAACACGGTTAATGTATGCACCGAGTAACGCGTGAACATATTACGACAGCTCTTAGAATGCAGATATCGACTTTCATTAGCCGGATTACGGACTGAGCATGCGTGAAAGCGTCTGTCGACATTCTTCAATTGTTGCAAAACGCTGAAATAATATTACTTGCACGATAGTGTGAAAAAGATGGTTCACACAATAAGCATACTTGATATTTCTATCAAACGAGTTGGGACATTTTAGTGATGGTTTCAAAATATCCTCCTTTCTACAAGTGTTTTATTTTCGCTGGGTTCCGTGGTCCTGCATGTGATCCCACTTCCGTAGCTGCCTTGACAGAGTCATTCTCCATTCTTCTGCTGCCGAGTATTACCAGTTTCTTCCATCGTCGCGTCAGTATTAGTGCCAAAAAGGGATACCAAATTTGGTCAACGATCTTTCTTGTTTTGTGCACCGCGTATATTTAATAAATTACCACTAGACCTTAAAGGGTGTAAAGTGATTAACGATTGTTTTTTGTGCTAACCTAACTACCTACACATTTTATCTCCAACTATATTATGGACAAACATATTTTTATAACTTCTGATTGTATCTTAACAATATACAAATTATAAAAACTATACAAGTAATTGCTTTATAACAGACCATGTAAAGTAATTATTTCAAAGTATTATTTTATGTAAATAATTAGACAAAATACTTTGTTTAAACCACTATTTATTAATTATTCTACAGTTTCGATACCTATGGTATCTTCTTCGGGAAACAATGTATACAGAAATTAAAAATACAAGCATAGATAAAAACAAAACTATAAAGTGGTGAATAAGTAAGAACTAATATGAAAACAAATTTAAAAGGTGACTATTTGCAAAGAGGATTTGGTTATTTATAATATTTAGCTTGATATTCGCACTTTTTCTTATTTCTAAAATTTCTAATTATTATACTAAAAAAATAATGGGTAATTTGTAGTCATAAAGAATTTCTGATTTTTCCCAATTTATATTCGTAATGTATCGTAACTAACAAGTAGGTCAATTTCAGTTATTCTAGTATTTCGGGTATATCGCATAATACACATTTCATGACAGATTTTTTTATTTATAAATTATGTTCTAATGAATAAAAAAATAATAACTGTCACATACAAATGTATAAAATACAGGCGTAACACTAGAACAACTTCAAATTTTCCTCGGTCACACTCCAGGACACGGAAGAAAATATTATCACCTCCCTCCAGACATCTCACCCTCTTCTTGACAATTTTAACATAAAAGTTTTAATTTTAATTTTATCAATTGGATTGTAACGGTTTTGCTTTTGAACCCCTCGTGTAATCTATTTTAAATTTGCATCCCAATCCCGAACAACGCCGGGCACGGCCCGCTAATATTTAATAAAATAAACGCATGCGAAATAGTGAAACTAGTCTATTGTTGACATTTTCGCTAATTGGGCAGGTATATCATAAATATTTTGCGACATTCCGAATGGCGGGCTGTCTCCGCGACGGCTCGTGTTGGCAGGGTGCGAGCGAGACGGAACCGCGGCGTGAGAACGCCAATGGGTCATTGTCAAGGGCCTAAAAAACCTGCCTCAAGAAAGAAAGTGACCAATGCCGAGTCGTGAAATTGGACGAAATGGAAAAAGCACCAAAAAGAGTTTAAAAAAGTTTAACTTTCGTTTTGCACCGCGAATTGGACCATTGCACCGCACCTACTGTGTCCGTTGTATTGCGACCTGAACCTCAAAGTGGGCATATCTTTATTTTCGATTTAATAAATAATAATATATTCATTTCTAACACGCAAATTAGAGACAAAATTAATGGGGTGTGTTTTGCAAAGATGTTTGATTTTTTTTCATCATATACACCCTAGGACAAGCGCGAAGGACTTGCATAGGACGATTCCTGTAAAAAAAACTGTAATAATTACTTACCAACAGCAGTACAGTGTTACAATTTTCAAATTTTCATTTCTTTTTCATTTCATTTCATTTTCTAAACAAATGGTCACATATCTACCTAATTGTACACTTCAAGGGAAAGTGATGCGTCATTTCAATGTTATATATATATAATACATCAGTTTCCTTTTAAATTTCTTTACGCGGGACATTGGGATAGTATATATATTTAATACAAATTAAATTAATCAATTAGAAAATAAATATGAATTAAATATATTAATAAGAAAGATATACATATAAAATCAATTTAATCGAAAAATATTATTGTTGCGCCACCGGGATACGAACCTGGATCTCTTTCCTAACCGGGGAAGGTGCTTTATCCAACTAAGCTACAGCGACAATATTTTTAGCGACAATTTTCGACCCTATATGTTACCTTTTTGATATTAATACATTTAATCGTTCCATCATTTGACAGAGCCATCTACCTTATTTTATTCACAGACCGTCTGTTCTGAATAATTACAACTTCACAATAAGAATGTGTTCTCCTAAATTAGAAAATATTTGGTTGCTATCGATAGCAACAAAATATTTTTTAGATATATATAGTTTTTCTGTGCATCAATTAATGTAGTTTGTATTAAAAATACCACTATGTTCTGAAATTTCAACTTCATAATAAAAATGTATTTTTATCACTGGTAATGATAGCCGGCCACAAATTTAAATATTTTACTTATATTAGGTTAGGTTGGGTTTGTAATTTAAAGCGTTTTTTTCTGAAATATGATCATTCATTTATGTAAACCGGTTATGTTTATGTTTAAAGATTTTACATAGAACTGTATATTATAAAAGTGAAACTTATTGATTATTATACTTGATTTATAATATTTAAGTCAAATTTCACAGTGAGTCTCGATCATCTCTGGCAATGCAAATAATATATATATTTTTATTTTATTTCAGATGACTATTGCGGGAAAGAACACCGTCTCCAAAGGATCAGCCAAGCTCCTAGTGAGGGTCAACAGGTCCCACAACGGTCCGAAACCAGAATGGAGATCGTTCTACAAGGGCGACGCCAGACCGACGCACGTTCTTGTGGAGTTCAATGCAAGGGATGAACTTGAACTCAAGTTCACAGTCGACAAAGAAGAAATCCCTAAAAACAACAAAGAAAACATGAACACGGCCATCACGCACGAAGGGCGAGTGGTAAAAATAGAATCCTTCAAAATAAACGAAATCATAGACTGCTTCGCAAACGAGTCTGGCGACTTCAACAACACATTGATCGTTGAAGTTCTAAAGAAAAGTCAAAGGGAAGAAATAGTTTTACAGTTTGAAAGTGAACAAGAATTCAGAAGGACTCTTTTCACGTACAAGTATTTCAAGATGAGAAACCGACTCACTAACTCCTCGTCCAGCGAACACAGCGACGGCAGCTCTAGTCCAAGTCTTTCGACCAAGAGTAAATCTAGTATCAGCTCCAATGAAATTGGATCAAAATCACCAAATTACAACTCAAAAATCTTTGATTACTCCACAAATAGCAACGGTACTGCGAGTCATTACATTAAAAAGTTTGAAACAACTATCAATGACTCGGGAAACAATCAATTCAACTATTCAACAAAGAGTTTAGACTACATGGCTATCAATGGTCAGAGAATTAAACAAAATAGAAGTCAGGACCATAGTTCTGAACTGACGAGAGACTACGGAGATGTGACCATCATAAACAGCAAGAATTCAAAGCTTGACTATGGTTTGCAAACCGACAATAGCAAAGGTTTCAGCAACATGTCTGACGGTAAGTCAGCTGACATAGGGGAGATAGACGGGCTGATCTACACGGATGTTGAGTACGAAAGTATGGAGTATCCAAATATCAAGTACTTAAATAATAAACTTGTAAATTCAGCAGTTTCGGAGGTTCCGCAGAAGCCTCAAAGACGTAAGCAGCTCTTGAGGAGGATAAAAGGGAAGGCACCCCAGCCACCAGGGGGTGGCGAACAGGCGTGGGGTCTGGACCAAGGAAGGGGTCAAGAGTCGGTGAAGGGACAGGTTATCAAGGTCAATGCAGAGAGAGGAGAGCGAGTTCCAACCAAAGAAACTGATGGATTTCCACCAAGGACAACCACACAAGTGCCTAGAGCACATATGGGTAAGCAATATCTAAATTTTTCAAATTTTTTTGATTTTCAATAAGGCTTTGATTTGCTATATACGATAACGTTAATTAAATCATACGGTTATATAACCACTTATAATATTGATATAATACATACCCAGATCTGTCGGTAACGCTTGAAACATTATCCGAACTGAAAACAAATACTATTACAAAATCTCAAAAATCTAAAAATAACCGGTAATAATTTAGAGAATTCTGATATCTAATAAAAATCGCATTTTTTTCACATTTATAAACAAAACGAGGCACGTGCTGAAATAATGCAATGTTCTAAGGAAACAATAAAGGGCTTTCTGGGGGTATTACAGGATTAATTAGGGAATTGGTTATGGTGGTGGGTACGAAAGTTGGGGAGATTCTTAAAGTTAAAATGATCTACCCTTATATCGCCTGGAATATCAAATATTTAAGACGAATAATATTGATTAATAAAAATACAACAATTTATCATTGATCCTTACATTACATACATAAATTAACATCTCAGCGATATACGTTAAAAAATTTAATGCTAACGATCTTCCACACTACACTGGTCACATGTGAAAGTGCGCGTGTAATTAGCGGTGTTGTGGATATTTAGCTGACCCGCTAGTGAACGGTTGACTACGTCACGTGAGCACACATCTTCAGAGTGTGATTGGACGTCTTACAAAACACCTGGTGAAATGGCGTGTGCTTTGTAACGCTCATCCGTAAATACACGATCAAGTCACCGTGCTCAAACAGCTGATGAAACCTGGAAAAATATCGTAAAAAGAAATGTTTTGCAATATTTGATGTGCGGTGGTTTTACGAAAGTACATTTGGTTAATAAAATGATTTAACTCATTTGACCACCATTTAATATACATAAATAAATAATTATTTTACTTAATAATTACATAAATTGGTTGGTGGTTTCTCTCGCCTATCTCTGTGGTCAAAGACACACGGCAGAATAACCCGTAAAACGATTCTATACAACTTTGAAAATCTGAAAACATTTTTAGTTTATGGTAATATACGAGAATTTAGTCAAATTATCTATTTTATAATTATAATTATTCAGAACATAGGTCTGTGATATTTTAAATACTAATTAAATGTATTAATTGTTAATTCTGGCGTCTGCTATCGGTTTACTCAAAGGTATTTGAGATTCTGTAAAAATAAAGTAGATGGCTTTCAAATGATGGAACAAGGTACATGTATTCATTTGAAAAAGTATAACATATAAGTTCGAGAATTTATCGTCAAAAGTACTGTCTGCTGTAGGATAGTTGGTTAATACACCTTCCCCGGATTGGAAAGAGATTCAGGTTTGAATCCCGGTAGCAACAATATTTTTCGATAAAATTGATTTTATATGTGTATATCTTTCTAATTAATACTTTTATTTAGTATTTTTAAAATATCACACACCTATGTTCTGAATAATTACAACTTCACAATAAGAATGTGTTCTCCTAAATAATATCATTTGTTTGTTCGCATAAAGTTCACTAAGTATTCACCTAGAGCAGTGATGCGAACCTTTTTGAGAAGTGGGTCAAATTTTGTTCATTATTTTTTTTAGTACTAGCTCGTGGGTGACTAAGTCAGTGGCGTCACTTGGAAAGGGGGAGGGGAGGGTGGTTTAAAACTACTGTCTTTTCTCTCTTTTATGATATAAAAAATAAGTTTATAAAAATCAACGCGTGGGTCATTTAAAAAGCCTGCGCGGGTCATAGGTTCCGCATCACTGACCTAGAGTATACAATTGTTGATGACAAACATTTTTATAAAAATAAATTAAATTTAAATTTCATTTAAAAGTGTTAATTGACATCGAGACGTTGATCGTATGATGTAGGTGCAAGAAACTGTGACATGAAGCGTAATTTGTATACGGAAATGAACATCGAAAGAAAGTAGCTACGTTGAAAGGTTTCGTCATCAGCTGATTGAGAAATAACACAATTATCATCATAACTCTCGAAGAAATCCGTACATTTGGAAATCACTGTGTGTACTTGGCATGCACCGCCCCAAAGGTTGCGAACGTGACAGGGAATAATAAGAAAACGGCATAAGATAACTATTCACATTTAGTCAAAACTAGAAATTGACGAATGCACCACACCAGTTGCGATAGACCTAGTTCACAAAATTTGGGTTGAAAATGTTCGAGTAGTATTTGTGAAATCTAACTCTTGAAAAAGTGAGAAGGGATGTCATTAATATATTTTTAAGATTTTTGCACTACTTGCCTACCTAACCAAATATCTTACAGATATAGAATGGAGAGGATAGCATTCCGCACTCTTCTATTCTTCAAAACTAATCTTGGTTATATATATTTATATATCACTGAAGCTGAATTGAAGCATCTAATGGGGCCGTTCCCCAATATGTGATCTACCTGATTGATCATGACCAGGTGCCCACGAAACCATCCTCCGTTCAGTCCTGTAATCCGTCACATTTCTGAAAAATTGACCTGGTAAATATATCGGTTAATTAGTCAGCCTGATCCGCCATCTTGTATCAGAATGGCGGGTATTCAAAAATAATAATAAACCAGCCGGAAAGCATTCGGATATCGCCGATTGCTTGCTGCTAGTGCATTCTGTATTGTCCTCTATGAAATTAATTGTATAAACGGTGTTCTTACGTATCAAATTATTCCATATAAAAAACTATGGTCATGTTTACATAAATGACTATTAAACACACGTAAACATTACAATCTGTCTGTGTCGTATTTTTCTTTGCATCTTTATTCTATGGTCGCATTTGACAGTGCGACGGTGACAGTGCATAAGTATAAAAATTGGTACGTTTTTTCTTACTCGTAAATGTTCACTTCATTTTAAATTGAATATATACATATATAGTTGAATATGAATGTACTATTATTGAATATATAAAAAAGAAAACATTTATGTAATTTTTACCTAGAGATATTAAAAACACGTTTGACATGTTTATCATTTTGGCAAAATGTCGCATTTTTTTTACTGGCAAAGACACTGCAGTTTTCAATACAGTCCAGTAAGTCAAAGATAAAAGATGGGTAAACGCAATGTTATTGTAGATTTGTAATTGCGTTAATATTTGACCTTGAGAAAAAAAGTGTTGCTATAATAACTTATTTTTCATCTGTATTTTTCAGGTGCAAGCGGTTACGAGTCAGATAGAGAAGAGTGGAGAAGCAGATCCACATTCTCCAGCAGCGCTTTTCACAGCCTAGCGCGACCAGCTCGCCAGGCTCTGGCCGTCTACTACCGCTTATCGTCGACGCCATCCCCCGTCCAAAATCCTCAGCCGGCTTCCAGAAAAACTACGCAGAGGACACCGAGGAACATTCAGGAATATCCTAAAAACTTCGTAACCCCCAATCAAGAGTACATCATCGTCTCGCAGATACCGAATCAAGAAAACAAACGGACCAACATACCGCAAACTTTTCAGCAAGACTTTAAGATGCCCTTCCAGAAGCAAGAACTCAAATACGGAAAGATGCTGTTCAATCAAGACTACAAGAGAAACACTCTAGGCGGCTCCATGAACTACTTGAACATATCCAACAGACTGTACGGACTGACAGACAAACTTAAAGAGCTGGGACAGCAGAATCACAACAGACAGAACTGGCAAGTAAAGCCGGAAAAGGAGAAGAAGGAAAAGGGACAATTGAAACCGGTGATAAAGAAGAGTCCTCCTCAGGAAGGGTCGAAGAGACCCGTCGTGAGGACTTGCAGTGCAGAACCTCCGAAAAAAGTCACCTTCAGCGCTTTTGCTACTGTACAAGTTGTGTAATTTTTGAGTCATGTTTGTTATTTTTCATTTAGTGGCTATATGTGGAGTCTTAAATATTTTAACTTTTATCGACTTAAAAATCGTTTGATTAAAGGTATAAAAACAATACAACCAGGTGCATTATCGAATATTTACGAGTGTGACAAACTTAGTCCGTAATATTTTATGAGTGGATGTTTTCAAAATTTGGGTTTCAAAAGCTCATAACGCCATTTTCGACTGACTCTAGCCATGTGTGTCCTGTTCGAAATCTGCAATATCATATTCTCGGGAGGTCTAGTTGTCAAATTTCCGTCAGGGTTCCCTCGAAGGCGTTTTGTAGAGTTCTAAAATCTTCGCGTCTCATATCGTACCCATCTCAGTGTCATCGATCCCAACACGTTTGGAGATCTCTTAGATCTCTGAGTTGGTACGAATACACTATAGATAATTGAGTACGACTCGTCCAAGTATCCTTCAGGATTCGTATCCAAAATAACATTGTACACCTTATAGAGTACGTGAGCGAGTGAACCAAACTCCGGAACACATCTTGTGGCGTTGCGGGATAATGAGGGATGCTCGTGATCGCATGATTGGAGGCTTAACTGGGTTCACTGGTCAGCCACCTGATCAGTAATCTCAAGCTGTACAGGGATTTCATCAAAAGATGGGGTATATTAGGCAGATGATGACAAAATCGTGTCAACAAGAACGCGGACACTTCACTTTTCATAAGTCAAATTCTTAAAACAATAAAAATCGTGCGTAACTCCGTTGGCCTGTACCGTGTATGGCGTGACTCATACATCATTGTGTTTCATCCAAGTCCCTTCATGGGAGAGTGTACTTGATAGTTAGCCCTTTAATGGCTGTCTTGTACCCACTGGTCTCTTTACTTCCGTACATAACACTTGATTATCTGTTTATTTGTAATGTTGTTATATACCTGTATCTTAAAAAATAAATAAATTTACCACTTAAAGGGCGCAGAAAGGTTTAAATTAAAATCTCTGTTCGTTTTTGCAACCTCATACATTAGCTTTTGTTTTTTTTTTATCTTCTTTCTTTTGTGTTTATTAATTATAGATTACGCGTTTCTGTAGCACTGTGTGTGGAACCGATAAAAGAAGTTGAAACTTCTACAACGATTCCGGGAAATGGTGGGTCCCGCCCTTCAAGCGCCCCTTTATATTGTACACTTGGAATTTGGTCATGAAAGAGTGTTCAAATAAAGATCCACCTATTTTAATATTTACTGATCAGGATCAACTGACTTTATCATCAGACAAATTAGACTTGCTGGTACCTCCCCTCCAGTGACAATATTCACCACCAGCTAGCGCGTCTGCTAGCTTATGGGTCCCTTTTAGAACGATTCCCCCTTCTACCTTAAGTGGATATTTCTGCCAAATACTGTATACTCTATTTCATATTTATATAAAAATCATATTAAAGCCAATCTGACTAACTATTTAAACAATAGTTAAAATATTAACAGGATGTCACATTAGCAGACGTGTGCAGCTCGTACATTAAAATAAGCTGTGGAAAACTAGAATTTCTAGAAATAAATCAATATTAAATATTAATTTAATTTACGTAATTTTGGTCATGCCATTAATATGTGCTATTTTTAAGCGGCTTAGCAGATACAGTGGGGAAAAATAATACATGTTTTAAAAGTCTGTGAAAAAAAAAAAAAAAAACTCGTACCACGGGTTAATTTGATAAAACAATGGTACCTCGAACGGCACGCATTAGTGGCACAACCTATTAATATTCGAATATATTTATATCATACATAATATAATCTATTAAATAAACATTTAATTTAGAATTATTTCTCAAAAATGTAATCTGTTCTATAGGTAATTTTAATGTATTCTCTGCACGTCCCTGTAGTATAGGGTGTACTTGAATAATATAGTGGAGCCAAAATGATTTAGTCAATGATTAAACACGTATTATTTGATATATTTTAATTAGTTTTAATTCTTTGCTATTTTCCCATTTCATTGTATAATGTGTTGTAAATTTTTTCATTTCAAAATGCCGGCGAAACGCCCATTTTTGTTTTTAAAAAATGTGGTTGACTTCCTGGCTTTTTACTGTACATTTTCGCTTCGTTTGTTTTTAATAAACATTTGTTTTAATTGTGTTACTGTATGAATGTAATTTTTCATCACACCTTATTCGTGTGCGATAAAAAAAAAGTATCTTGTTATTTTTGATTAGCATTAATTACAGCGAAAAATACAGCACCATTTCAGAATTTAAATTAATATCTTAAATCAAAAGATTAAAATTATCTGCCTTTTTTAAAATTGGAACATTTGGCTTATTGTACATAAAACACAGAAACTAACATGTGTATATAGTTTCGATAAAAGGTGACTACTGATTTGACACGATTGTTTTGTTATATGTGCATCACTTCTGTAGAATTCAATTCAATACTTTTTGAATTTTTTAAATCTCTCCAATAGAACTCGAGTTGTTTCAAAAAGAGATAAAGTCGGCTAGTCACTCCACACTGAAGCAAAACCAGACGGTAGTGGGAGGCGACATGTAGTTACTTCACTGCTTTTAAACTATATTATTTATTATTTGATGTTCTATCACCAATCGTCATTATTAGTTCAGCTTTCTTTTTTGAATTTATAGACAGATTATCAAAATCTTGGTGTTCATGGATAAGGTATTTACTACTTTATTTATGGGGTAGTGCTAATCTGCAGTTATGAAATGCGTTATTCACTTTATCTGTCGAGTAACGTAGTAATCAGAACTTAATCAGAGAGAGTAACTGAAGAAATATAGTATTAAATTTATTTATTCTAATGATTATCAGGCAATGCCGTTTTTGGTGCACTTCTAACCTTTGCCATATCGCTTCCAATGCTCCGATAATTTCGGCTACCCATGAATATTTTGGTGTCTTTTAGGTTTGCGCACTAACTCATTTCTAGAGTTCTCCGGCATAATTCAACATGTCGACCCCTCAGAATAACAAGGTTCCAACTGACGCTATTTTGAGATAATGTGCTCAAAAATGTTGTCATGTGTATTCTGTTTTGAGTATGCAAATAAAATCAGTTTTAAGGTCTTAACTTATTTTCAGTATTATCAATGACCACTTTGAGATGAAAGAAATTAAAAATAAAATAAAAACATAATAAATAAACAATAATGATAAATAAATTGAAATAAATAACTGATGCAGTTGGAACTTTCGGCTCTTGCTATTTACTTTAATATCCATTAAATAGAGTTGGTGTGTATGGAATAAATAAAGAATAATTCATTTGGAACCCTTTTCACGCAATAACTCAAATTAGCCCACAACGTTAGTTGGAACCATGTTATTCTAAGGTGTCGATATGTCGCCTGAAACTTCCACCCAACTACCATATGAAAATATTGGAAAAATAAAATAATTCTTAAGTTTTGTTCTACTCATTAATTCATCCCCTATTTAGGATGATGAGAAAACCAAATATTTTTTTGACGTAATATAAATGCTTACATTAGACAGTTCTTTTAGGCAGAGTTCGAGTTCTTTTGGAAAATGGAAAAAAAATATTAAATCATTCGCAAATCTTAACCGGGAAAGAATCAAAGAAATAGCTCCATTCATTTTGATCATTCGCATATTTTTCTTAATTTTAATATTTAGAGTATTATATAGTTAACCTAGATTTTTTTGTGTGTCGTGTTTCGCTTTATCATGTTGTATTTATGTGAAATAAATTATGCATATAATTTATATTATATTGATTTGTGTTTTAGCCATTTTGTGTATATTTAATTGTTATTGTGTTGTTTTGAAAATAAACTCTTATTTGTTTCTTAACGGCGTGGGTTTTATTCAATTGATTTACCAAAATGTACATGCACACGTGCAACTCCGTCAGCAGAACAATGCTGGAATGTTCCGATTTCTGGATAATCAATCAAAACTACCCCTGCAACAACACTGTATATCAGTTTCGGGCAGATCTGGGTTATAATAATAATATTGGATAATTTGTATAGCGCCATTTTCGTATAAACTTTCACCTTAAGGGCGCTTTACACACCAACTGTGCATAGTCCCACAATTATCTTTGTTTTTAAAATTAACAATTGTTATTTTGGAAATGGTAATGATTTTTTGAAAAGGTGCGTTTTTAGTTTCTTCTTAAATAAAGTCTCTGATGCACTGTTTCTTATAACGGAGGTCAAAGAGAGGCCTGCCACTGCAAATGGTCGTTCACTAAATTTAGATTTTTGGCAACGATCGAATGACATATTACACAAACGTGTTAAATATATAAAAATACTATTAAACACAATTTCTATGTGAGCTTTCCTGCAACGACGCTACGTCTATCTAGCATCATTTGTAAAAATCGATATACAGTGTTGTTGCAGGAGGGAATCTCAGTACGTGGTAATAGAAATAAAGGATGTACCTGAGAGCGGACCCACCGCTTACCCAGGACCGATGCAATAAGTTCAAGGCTCAAGTTTCGGTTCTACTCATTAGCCGCCTGATTGGCATTTTTTAATGCTATTAGGCAACTGGTCGATAGCGCCCCGCATATTGACAGGGCGACACCGCACAGCTGCCAAAACAAGATTTGCCCTCATTGTCTCCGGTTGACTGACTTTATTAGTAAATAAATAAATAATATTTACAATAGATAACATAAAGATAATATAAAATAATACAATTAACAAAACCGGGGAGCAGAGGGGAAATGAAGAGGCACTTCCTTCCGGGAAACGAGACGACACAAAAGAAAAACATATAAGAGGCTCACCCTCCACGCACCACTGCCGGCAGATTTAACCCACAAAAACATTACATCGCAGATTATATTTGGGTAGAAGTCACTGTCATTGTTTTGCGCAGGTCCTAAAGAGTTATGTGTGAGTAATTTGGTCCAGATAGAGAGAGAATAAGATACCTAAGAGATAGAGTGAGATGACTATTTTCTTCAAAGTCCCAGAGTGCAACATTGCAAAATTTAGAACGGAAAGCATTAAATGTAATTCACATTTATAACCTGGGAAGGGGGTAAGATGATAAGAGGGAGGGTATCTACCTAAAAAATTTACATCGGTTAAAAAATAATTATATATAGGTAGGTATAATATGAATGAATGTATAGCCAGAGAGTAATACGTCTAAAATTGCACCATAGGAACCTATGAAACAATTTAACTGTGTTCCGTTTTCATAACAAAGCTATTCAACTATTTAAATTCACCCAGAAAAAACAATAAAATAACTATTTTATTTGCATATAAAAATGTCCCGACCCACGATGTTGGGTTTAAACAAAAAAAATATACAATACCCTTTTTAATGCTTCATAAATCTATAACTTGCTAGTACAAGTTCGCTAAAAGGTTTCCTTAATCGCAGTAATAAAACATCTTTGTATTATTAACTGTTTTAACCTTTTACGATAACACATAAGATATCAAACCGGCAGTCTTTACAAACAGCCACAAACAAGCTGGTTATCTCAGTATGCATACGACGGATGTTGGCTCTCATCAATTTGTTTACTGTTTGTGTTCTCTCAGGTTCTTCAACTATGATGCTCTCGTTCTAACAGTTATCTTCTTAATTCTATTTTCCAGTAATCTTTCCCTGTAAGATGTAAGATCTGATAATTTTCTTGATGTCTCATTGCGCATCCAAGACATATGATTTTAGAATTTTACAAGGACTGACAGTAGAATTTTTTTATTCCAATACCATACATATTTTAAATACTAATTAAATGTATTAATTAGAAAGATATACATATAAACTCAATTTTATCGAAAAATATTATTAAAAACAATGTAGATGGCTTTCAAATAATGGAACGACACATGTATTAATTTGAAAAAGTGTATTATATAGGTTCGAAAATTTGTCATGAAAAATACTGGCGCTATAACACAATTGGTAGTGTACTTCCCGAGATCGGAAATAGACAAAATTGATTTTATATGTATTTATAATTAATACATTAAAATTAGTATTTAAAACATTACAGACCGTCTGTTCTGAATAATTACAACTTCAGAATAAGAATGTGTTCTCCTTAATAATATAAGCTGCATTAATGTGTCCAAAATTTAATAAAAATGAATTGATAATTTTGGCGTTTGCAGTCGGTTTACACAAAGGTATTTGTGATTCTTTAAAAAACAATGTAGATGGCTTTCAAATAATGGAACGACAGATGTATTAATTTGAAAACGTGTAACATAAATTTGTCATAAAAAATACTGGCGCTATAACACAATTAGAAGTGTACTTCCTCGGATTGGAAAAAGAGATCCAGGCTCGAATCCCGGTAGCGCAAAAACAATATTTTTCGACAAAACTGATTTTATATGTAAATATTTATAATTAATACATTAAAATTAGTATTTAAAAATATTATTGTTGCGCTATCGGGATTTGAACCTGCATCTTTTTCCAAGCCGGGGAAGGTCCATTATCCAACTATGCTACTACGACCATAAATTTAAGAATCTATATGTTACACTGATTCCGTAAAAACAACATATGGTTTTCAAATAATGGAACGATAGATTAATTAATTTGAAAAGATGTAACATATAGTTGGATGATGCATCTTCCCCGGTTAATCGATATGGAAGATTGCAGCCTGGATACTACACTTGGAAACATATTGTTTACTGACGAAGCACATTTTCATATCGATGGCTATGTTAATAAACAGAACATGAGATACTGGTGCCCCGACAACTCAAGGGAACGCCATAAAAAACGTTTGCATTGTCAAAAAACGACAGTGTGGTGTGCGATTTCTGCCCGAGTGATAATTGGCCCTTATTTTTTTAACCAGTGAGAGACAGACACTCCTAACGTGTATTACCGTGTGTACCAAAATGATCGATAAAAACAACAGAACACAATTTCAGCAAGACAGGGCCACTCCACACACAGCTAGAGTTTCAATGGAGAAGCTAAGGGGAATTTTTCTCAATAAATTAACCAGCTAGTACGGAGACATATCCTGGGCAGCTCGGTCACTGGACCTTATACAGTGTGACTTTTTTTTGTAGGGGATACCCAAGTCGAGAGTTTACTTACAGCAACGATCCTCGAACAATTCAGGCCATACAAGATCCACCGTGAAGTTGCTGCCATTGAACCAACGCTTTGCTCTCGCGTGGTCGCAAATTTAAGAGTGTCTTGAGAGAAATGGACGGCATTTAGACGATATTGTTTATAAAACGTAAAATCCGCATCGTTAAACTCCATTTTGTATAAATAAAATATGAGAATAACATTGTAGTTTTTATTTTTTGTTTAATATTAAACTTGTAAATTTTCCGCTGGATATATTTTAATTCATCCCTACTGTCCATATTCTCATTAACTACCCCTTTCCCATTATGCCCCACTATCCGAACAGATTGTCACCATGTCGTACTTGCAATAAATAAATTCCAGCTGATGCTAAGAGGCACTGCATCTCTCTTAGTGAACAATTTAAAAATCATGTCTTCATAGTAACAAAAATATATAACACTTGTATCTATCTATCTATCTATTATAATTCTATTTATTTTCATAATCTCGAGTAACAAATTTACGACCTGTCATTACATTTAGGTTTACGACAGCAGTGTTGTATTACGCGACACGTATGTAGAACGAACAAACACGTAATACAGCGATTGATCGACAAGCAAACATTTTTAATCCGCTGTACTTAATTCGGAAGACAACAGACATCTGTGCAAATGTTATCGAGTCAATATCGTATCGCTGAACATTCTTGACTTTAATAGTCTTGAATGGAATTAAAATAGGCCGTCGCACCTTTCGAAACACTCATTAAAGAGATACTTAAAAATGTCATTAAATATGTTAATACGCCACATGAAAACGTGTCAATTAATGACATTACCGTTACGGATAAATTAGTCTGGAACATTCGAGCTAAGAAATGTTTACACGGTATTAAAACACGGAAGAATCGGGCCATGTGACGGTGTTTTATGTCGTCACTGTGCAGCTGTGTTCTCATGCAGGCCCACTTTAATACGTCATCACCAAGTAGGGATCGTCGGTGAGATCAAGGAACCAGGATGCCGAAATGTGTTATTTTTACGTCAACCTGTTTCGATACCAACGTATCTTCATCAGTACTGGCGTACAACTGAACTGTTCCATAAAATTGAAACGACATCCATTACCGGGATTCTAACTGGTTTTCGACACCTTGACTTTCACTTTGATGATGATGACGGATGTCGTTAATTTAATCGTTTTTAATTGATTTAAATATTGAAAAATAATTATTTTATGTTGTTTCACATTAAACAATGGAATTAAAATATAAGTCAAACTATAGACATTAGAAATTTTCTAAAAAATAACTAATTTAGAGGAAAAAATGCTCAACTATGATTACAGCTGAATTAAAAATTGAAATTTTTTTTTTTTTTGAAACATTTTTTAAAAACATTTTATTGGGTATGTTCAAATCTTGCAGCTATTGGGGAGCTATTTTACAATTATTTTTTAAACTGACAACATTTTTGTTTACGACTGTGTAAAAATCACGAAATTTATATATTATTGCATAATAACGAAGTTTTCGTTAAGATTTTATTTCCCTATATTAATTGCAAAAATAGTTACAACCGCTTTTTTAAAAGGTGGTTCAACTCCTCCCGACTCTTCCTATGTCTTTTTCTTCGAGGATGATGTCTGCCATGGTCATCGATTGTGAGTCCGAGTGTGGCTGAGGAGTCCTATTCTCGAACCGAACATACTTCTGCATATTGCGCTCGTGGATCCGTTAAACAGGGGGATTCTGACGGACCGATCTTCTTTCTATTTTTTTTCAATAATTGCATCAGACTCCCATATATGCAGCGGCGTGCACTGCTATGTGCATAACTTTAATTTCGGCGAAATAAATCTAAATTAAATATTTATGTATGTAGTAGGTCCATGTGAAATTAATTCAAAATTATCATATTAATGTGTTAACTAGAACCATCTTAATGTCAAAATACGACAAATAAAGCTGCGCATGTGATTTTGGCAAAATGTGCCCCAAATGTACACAAACTAAATACAACTCTCGCACCGTTCGATAACCTGAATACACGTCTTCGCTTGAACAGACGTGTTGTAAAACGCTGGAATTGTGTATATGAAGTTAACTTACATATATGCGTTCCGATACACTTTAATCGTATAATATAAAATATTTTAACACAGATAAACTTTCAATTGAAAGAATATTTTTGTTTTATTTGAGTACAACTTTTAGTGACAATTCTCATCGATTTTACAGCAACATTAGCACCATCACCAAAGTCCACGTCTAGCGCACGCCACTGCATATATGTACATACTATATATAATGCAGGTACACACATACAATTTTTAACAGAGTGTGATTTCGACGTCTGAACTGCGTGATTTATTCGACGAACCAGACATCGTGACTACACGAAAAATGGATGATAACGCTGCGCCGGACATGTTCAAATAATGTCTCCTCCAAGATACCCACACGACCACGGCAGAGACTTCGAAGACGACGAGAGAAGGATGTAAGACAGCTTGGCGTCAGTTGCGAAAACTTGCGTAATGATGATGATGATTTCCTGGTCTCTTGGTTAAGATCAAAAAAATTGCATTGAAATGTTGCGTTATGAGACCCTCGGAAATCTATCTAAAAAGAGTCATAAAATTGACCTGAATCATATAATCTTTAATGAAAACACATCATTGTTGTGAAGTTACAATTTCAGTACATAGTTCTGTAGTATTTTTAACACAAAATTAAATTAATTAATAAGAAACAATCTATCTAACGAAAATATATTTTTAAATGAATTATCAAATTTGGTCCATAGATAGCGATAGTGTAGTGGTGCTCGAAGCGAGTCCACATACTAACATATATACAATTTTCCAAAATTTTATAAATGTGGAGATTGAGGGGTGAGAATTGGTGAACGTTATATATATAAAGTGATCACATAAGTCAGGCGTAAGCCCTGTAATTACCCCATACTTCCATATATTTTCCATTAAATATAATAAAAAATGGCTTTGTATCTATGATATATCTGATATTTCCAGTAAAAATCCAGTAATTGTGTGTTCTTGGATATATTCAAATATTGCTAAAAAATATTTGGTTGCCACCGGGATTGATTTAATTCTAATTGAATATGTGTTAAAAATATCACATAACTACGTTATGAAATTTAATAAAATGGATTGATTCAATTCTAGGGTCAAGGGTATTTGGGATTCATCACAACATAAAGTTAATTGCTTTTAAAAATGGAATAATAGATGTATCAATTAGAAAGACTACATAATATAAGTTAAAACTTGTCGAAAATCATGTCCTGTTGATACAGTGAAATTGGTAACGCGTTTCCCCGGACAGGAAAATGTTAGGTTGACATTGTTTTTCTGTACATCTTGGTAATTAATCTATTTAATTTATGTTCGATCATATGATTTTTTACTTTTTATAATGTTATCTAGACCAGCGTTTGTCTATGTACTGGTTCGCGAGAAAATTTCGCTGGTCCGCAGAGAAATATGGACATTATTTGCATTTTTTAATCCATGGTGATTGTGGATAATAGATTCGTTTGCAGCGAACAAGATAGTAATTAAAGTATGAATCTAAAAGAAAGACACTCTCAAAGCTAAATTTCATTTATTCTTATTGTTGCGTACAAGCATAGATGCCGGAAGATCAGATCAGAAGCAGACATCTTCAAAATATGGACTGTATTTTTTTCACCATTTCGTCAAAGCTAGACGACGACAAGTTCCGACACTGCATAGACGCGAAGTCTAAAATTAGTATAATATTGTAATTGTTTAGGTAAACATATACCGCACTGGCTCAAGGTCGCCAATCAACCGATCGGCGGCGTGCCGGGTGGGGAAGGGAATGCGAAGGGGGAAGGCACAGTGGCCTTTTCATCTGTCACAGCAATCAAAACACTGTGCCGATTTCAGCTTGAAATAAATGCAGTTCTTCATAATGCAGTAACATGATTGGAGCCAAATAGTCATACAGGAAACGTATAATGCTAAAAAATTCATATAATTGAACCATATTTTAATTATTTTGCTTTTTGGTTACAATTAATATATTCACTATTGAAAAATCATATTAGTGGTTCGCGGAATTTAAAATGATGAATTTAGTGGTCTGTGTGGTCCTAAAGTTAGGCGACCGCTGATCTAGACTGCAGTGTCCTTGAAAAAATGTTGACATCCATGAACACCTCACCATAAAGCTGTTATATTCTCCGACTCTCAAGCAGCTCTTGAATCTCTCTCTACTAATATGAAAGTTTGGCTAGACAATGAGATAATCTGTTCATCAGAAGATGCCTATTTGATTTGTACAGCAACAATAAACGGGTGTCATTCGTTTGGATCCCTGCACATAAGGGAATTTAGGGAAATGAATGTGCTGATAAACTGACCAAGAAGGCTACTCTTTCCGGAGTTCTTCCCCATCAATTCCATATCCCGATGTATGACAGACTTAATATTGTAAAAAAAACATACGAATTCTATCTGGTCTGCACAATGGATGGATCCAAACAATCACAAAAGTAATCGTCTTAAAATAATCCAAAGATATATTCCCCACACCTCTTGGTTCTCCAACAGGAAAGTCTCTAAAAGAACAGTAGCAAATATCTCTAGAATGAGAATTGGGCATTGCCAGGTGGCCTCACATTTGTTCAGAATGAACATAATAGACTCCCCAATGTGTGAGTGTGGTGCCGAGGAGGAAACCCTTGACCATGTCTTTTTTGCCTGTCCATTGCGGATCACAGGTTTTTTTTACAATAATCTTGTCAATGGTAATTTTCAACTCCCGGTTAACTTGTGTCATCTTCTTTCCCTCAACTCGCCACATTTAAGCTATATAATAGCAAATTTCTTGAATGTCAATAGTATTAACTTATAACGCAATATTCCCTATTCTCTAATATTGTTGTACTGCTTTCTATGAAATAATGTTTAAACTTGTTTAATGGCACAAGTCACTCTTGAAGGGTGGATCGCCTGTTTGAAAGAAGAAGAAGAAGAACACTTCACCTATCTGAACAAAGCTAATTAAAATAAATATTAGATATGTGCTAACGCATCAATCCTCCGGTTACACAAGCGTAGCGAACACAGCTTTATTTGAGCTTCAGTTGGATGGCACTAAAAATCGTTGATTAATTTTATTTCTCATTAAAAAAAACATTTCGTAATATTTTTCCACCGCGTAGGATGTACATTTAAGTTGATTTACACACGTGACTGTGAGGTTTCTAACATGGAGGCCCTAAGTGGATTGTCGTGTCTTTAATATTTTAACTTGGACGGCAACTTCCTGGGAACGACAATAATGCTGGAATCAAAATTACATCCATTCAGCGAACCCGTAACTATACCTATAAAAGGTTACGCGCATGGAAAAAGTCTCCGCTAGAAAATGTTGTAGCATTTTTATATTTTCCCACCCTTTATGTTTTTTAGTTTCGCTAGGACTTGCGTGCGAACGTTCTACCATATCGCTATTCACACATGGTGCCGAATTACACAAATTTTCATTGTATTAGAATTAATATTTTTGTTATAGTGTCAAATTGTCATGTAAGAATATAATGCTGATTTTTGTGTTGGAATATAATACGAAGAAGATATAGTGTGCGACGTGTGTCGAAAGTAATAGGAGCAGATGACGTAAATTCAATATTAATTAATGGTTCTGTCAAAAGGTTCAACGATTAAAGAGCGTGCATGTGACGACAAGAGTGGTGTGTCAGAATAGAAAAGTGTGGCGTTTTACCCTCTGTCTATCCCTGAAACGGTGTGATTGTAAGTTCGTTAGTTTAGAATAAAATGCATTGATTTTATTTTAATACTGTGGAGGTCTACCGCCTCTACTGTCATCATCACCGCCGATGATCCTGAACGCACCTCGCATATCCCGGTGCGTAAATCAGGGCTCCTAACAATCATAACCACAGCCAGTACCGACGCCAGGCAATAATAACGTGCGACCAGCAGTGCCGTATCGCGAGCTTCACTCTTCTCGCTGCTCCTTCCCGATCACAGTTCCAAGTACTGCCTTAGTGACTACGTGTTGAGTATGTACTGTACAGCTAAATCATTTTTTTAAATCTGTAATCTGTTCTCAACAATAAACAAAATGTTAAATTAAAGTAGTTTTCGTTTCTTAATTTGCTCTGGCCACACACACATTTTTTTATTTTTTTTATTAATATTAAAAATATAATACAATTTCAACAATCAGTGGATAACATTTGTTTCTTCTCTATGAGAGTTAGACTCGTGTATAGAGAAGGAGTATATTCGAGTTAATTTATGTTTCAGTTAGTCTGTGTACATATTTTTTTAACTTCAGTTACAAATTTATGATTACATACACAATACATCCCGAAATCATCAAACGAACACGTGAGTGATGGGTGATAATTAGGTCACCCACCACCCACACATAAGCAGATTCATCTTTCATTCAATCTGCTAGATCACGACATTTATATTGACAATATTCACCCGATACACATTTACTTCCTAACTGGCCATACATTATACACTTATCCCCATTAATCTCCATATTTAAAAAATAATATATGGAGAATGTGGAGGTATAGAACGCCAACTATAACTTTGAATTTGGTATCATTTATAACTTTTTATGTTTTTCAGAATATGTTGTTATAGGCCTCCATTGAGTGAATTCAGTTATATTAGACTTTTTTTATGTGCGGAATCATTATTGAGTATAAAAATTGAAATTTGATGTGAAATAATTCAACCCTCTGGGAGATTGTTGATTAAGATAAAGATATTTTTTATAATTTTCACTGTAAACTATGAGCATTTCGCAGATTATGATTTCATAACTTATAAACAGAATAATTAAAAATTGTGCTCTTTCTAATTTATTATAAATGCAAGAGGTTTGGGACAATAAAAATGATATTAAAAAATATATATATTCTCTAAAACGAGTAATTCTGCCTGAATTATTAATAACAGCACATTGAAATCAAAAAAAAAGTTATTAAGGAAAACACATTCTTATTATGAAGATGTAATTATTCAGAACACAGGTCTGCGATATTTTAAATACTAATTAAATATATTAATTAGAAAGATATACGTATAAAATCAATTTTATCGAAAAATATTGTTGTTGCGCTACCGGGATTCGAACCTGGATCTCTTTCCGATCCGGGGTAGGCGGATTATCCAACTATGTTACAGCGACAGTACGATAAATTTTCGAACCCATATATTACACTTTTCAAATGAACACATCTTTCGTTCCATTATTTAAAAGCCATCTACTTGTTTTTACGGAATTTCAAATACCTTCGAGTAAACCGATAGCAGACGCCAGAATTAACAGTTCATTTTTAATTAATTTTGGACACTTTCCCTGGATTAGAAAAAGATCCAGGTTCAAATCCCGGTAGCGCCAACAACAATATTTTTCGATAAAATTGATTTTATGTGTATATCTTTCTAATTGATACATTTAATTAGTATTCAAAAAATTTGTATTTGGTAGTACTCAAAGAATGAAAGACATAATAAATAAAAATAATATTTGATCATTTCAGTGAGTTGGATTAATTCAGTTTTAATTTTATACAGGTGTGTACCATTCTTTCTAATGCTGTACCATACCTCACCATTATTGAAATATGCAGCAAGTCCGTATTAATAAATTGTGGAATTAAGATGGAACAACTTCTGTTCCGGAAGTGTGTTGGCCGATGATAGAGATGCCTGGTGCCGTGTTGTAAAATACATTAGGCAGAGGTCCTCAATAAGTAATACTGATCCACTGATGGATATGGACGTGCTTTAAGGTTTAAATTTCATCCAAATTAGCGCTGTTCTGGTCTCACACATTCGCTCAAACGTGAACCGACTGCGTTAGCGTCAAGCTATTGAAACAACTATATCCCGCATCATATTTAGCCAAACATAACGAGACTTTGAATAATAGCCTTACATGAATACGTCGGTCACACTCCAAGCGATGTATTTTATCGAAAGTTGCAATAATTGACGTAATTATTTGTTATTTTCCCGAGTAACGCATTTTTAAACTGACCCGTGAAAGTCAGCCGACTGGGACACGGTATCGCTTAATTCCATGTTATTTCACATCATATTGATTTCATCGTAAGATGCGAAATAAGGTATATTTAACGTACGATTTTAGAAAGTCTTGTTAAAATTTCACTTGAGCGATAAAACAATTTGAAAAATGTTTTCAGCGTGACGCAAGTGTTGATGACACCAGAAAGATAGGACGTCCGCGGAAGACTTGTCATGATCAGGTAAACCAGATGGTTCTGTTAGAAGCCTCAATAATCATTGAGCTTATATGAATGTGGATGAGGTGAGAATTGTGAGTCAGGACAAAATAATGTGGCGATCTATCATCTCTGCTTACCCCCGCGGAGAAACGACGTGATGGTAAGTGCGTTAGTTAGTTTTCATCATCACATTACATTCTAGGCAGAGTGGTCAGGGTGAACATAAACGGTTGAGACTTGTCTCTCGTAAAGAACACTACATAATTAATTAATTAACCAAAACCATGCAGTAACATAGGTCTACAGTCCCAATTAAAACTGTAATATTTCGGTTAATATACGCAACATAAAATTCATATTTTAGTTAATTCTAAGAAAAATGTGTATGCTTAGAACTGACTAGTGAAAAACTAGTTGTGTAAAGCGAATCCTACAAAAAGAATTATTTTTAATTCAGTCAGATGTAAAATTAATATGCTGGTAAAAATACCGTTTGTGGTAAGACAAATAAATAAATATGGTTTATTAATTTCACAATAAAAATGATAACAAACACACGATTATAATTATGATCTCTCTTTCTCACTAATTTAATGAATAGTGATAAGAAATAAAGTAGTATTGTATAGGACCCGATAAATGCTTCGAATTATATTGATACCATTTTCGTAATTAATACTCATTATTTAGAGTAGGTTTATAGGATTAATAATTTTAATTATAAATCCATTTGAACTAATAAAAACTTTCTTCACAATTAAAATGTTAAAAATTTCTTACAGTAACACGAGTTGACAGCATGGCTGCGTATGAGTATTTTATATCGCGGTATGGGATAGGTTAAATAATGTTTATATTAAATGCTAATTAAAATTATTAATTAGAAAGATATACATATAAAATCAATTTTATCGAAAAATATTGTTATCGCGCTACGGGGATTTGAACCTGGATCTCTTTCCAATCCGGGGAAGGTGCATTATCCAATTATGCTACAACGACAGTATTTTTGTCGACAAATTTTCGAACCTATATGTCACACTTTTCAAATAAATACATCTATCGTTCCATTATTTGAAAGCCATCTATCAATGTCACAGACCTATGTTCTTAATAATTACAACTTTACAATAAAAATGTGTTCTCGTTAATAATGATAATTTTATATTTTTCACATTCAGCTGAGTTCCAGTTCCAGTACAACGATATTGTGCTTAGGCAAGCTATAATGTATTTTTACAATTGCGATAATTGACATAAAATATTGAATTTTTGTAAGCTGCTGTTAAAATTTTAGATAAAAAGCCTCTGTTTAGAGATTGATATATAAAAATATTTAAATTTTTATTTTTAATATTTTCAAAATAAAGTAAATTTCCACAATTTAAGTTATATACTAGATTTATTTTTAAATATTTATTATTTTAAATAATTTCCCTTTAAATAGATTTAGTTTAAATACTTTAAAATGTGATAATTGTATTTTTTGTCGTTAATTTGTCATCCCGAAGAATTAAGGTTGTCTCCGAAACCGGTTGATGAATTATTAATATATAAGTGGTTAAAATACAAATAATCATAAAGGTAATCGGCTTAAAACAATTCAAAGATCTATTCCCCGCACCCCCTGGTTCTACAAAAGAAAAGTCTCCAAAAGAACAATATCAAATATCTCTAGAATGAGAATTGGGCATTGCCAGGCAGCCTCACATTTATTCAGATTGAACTAAATAGATTCCCCAATGTGTGAGTTTGGTGCTGAGGAGAAAACCCTTGACCATATCTATTTTGCCTGTCAATTGCGGATCACAGGTTTTTTTTACAACACCAATGGTATTGACTTGTAATATGATATCTCCTATTCTATAAGGCATCAATTTTTTTTTAAATATTTCTATCATAATTAGAAAAATTCCAGAATACTATAAATTTGTATCTGAAGTAAAAAAAATGTACACAGACTACCTGAAACATAAAATCTCATACTACTTCTCTATACACGAGTATACTCACGAGTCTCACTCTCATAGAGAAGAAGTAAATGTTAAAAGAAAAAAAAAATATATATCCTACTGATTATTCTAAAAACGTATTATATTTTCTAATATTAAAAAAAGAAGGCATATGCAGCTTAAACATTTTCTAAAAAAAAAAATTATTTAACTTTTTTTCACAAATCACTCTTGATGGATTGTCTATTTAAAAGAAGAAGAAGAAGTGGTTAAAAAAACAAAATAAAATAATCATGCCAGTGCCTATGATCTAAAAATCGGGCTAAGGGCCGGTTGTGTGTGATCAGCAGTAACTTTTTACTTTTAAAGTTATTATTTAACTCTGCGGATAGTGAATCGATAGTTAAATATGGCGGACTTTTCACAGCTGTTCCAAAAGTCATCTGACACATTGATACTTTGAAAGTTGCAGTATACAACAGAATTCAAAATCCCGCTATTTCAGTGATGAGAGTTCGTCCAATGATGATCTCGCTGTTTAATGTACATTACACATAATACGAAAAGTTGTCACCAACAAAGTGACACCTGGGCGAAAAAATCTATAGATAATGCATAAAATAAAGCATATTTCATAATTATTTGTCATACTTATAGACATCTCCATTTATGCTTTGACAATAGTAAACTTGACGTCCGAACAACGTGCAAACGATTTTAACCAGGTTAGTAAAAAGTTACTAATGATCACACGAATCCTTAAGTGCCATTTATTATCTCTGGAAGTAGTTAGCAGATCTGCCTGTAGATGACAGATGTGTTAAGTTCAGACTCAACATAAATGAAAAAACAAAATATCTCAAAATACCTGAAAACGCACATCGCTCGGTTTTCTGTTCACCTCCTCAATTGCAAAAGCAGACTTAATTATTAAATTATTTTGCTGTTATGCACTACCGCCATCTAGCGAGTAAAATATACAGCTATATTAACCGATGAATCTTGTCACCGCTAGAATTCAAATATATTATTAGAAATCGACGTTCTGCAATGCGTGCTTGGAGAAAATAAATCTAGATGGCGTTACACATGATCATAAAAATTTAGGTTGAGATGGATACAAAAATAAATAAGTTTTTAAAAATATTTTGTTGCCGTTCAGTTTGCCGCAATTCTAGGCCCTAATTAAAGAAAATATTTGTACATTATTGAGGGCATTGCTATTGACACAAGCTAAAAAATGAAGTCAGGTGTATTGACTTTACATCAAAACACCAGATGAAAGTTCGACACGCCAAAAAATTTGTTGTTACAAAAAATGCAGAATGAAAACAGAAGATTTAAATAATACAAGCATTATAAACTAACAAGAAATATTTTTTATTGTATTAAATTTATGTATTTATTATTATTATTATTATTAATCAAACATAATACTTGTATGTCAATATTATCCGAGTCACATGACAGCATCAAATAAATAAAATCTTATGTCAAATTCTATCACATGATTTTGACAGAAGAATTTATCATAAATTATTAAATTATTTTGTTGTAATTTTTTTGATTTCATGTGGAATTAATGATTGCGGACAGCATGGTAAAAAAATGTATTACGCTAGTGTTGATGGCACCAGAAAGAGCGTTAATTGCGTGATCAGGTAAATCAGATATTAGAAGATGGTCCTGTTAAAAGTCTCGACGAGCATACATGACTAAATGTATGGAGGTGTATTAGGAGAGTGTGAAGACGACAAGAGCGAAAAATTAAAATTTGACGCTATTTTTGCTTCGTTATGATTGAAGTATTGCAACAGATTTCACATAAATACAAGTTGTTGAATTTAAAATGGTTAGATTGATAATGCCCTCATAAGGCGAAACGCGTCTCTCAGAAATTAAACTAGTAGAACTAAAAAACAAGTATTTTAATTTTAATATATATGATTATGGAGTTAAAGGAGACAAACTTACCCCCGAAACAATATATTTTTTCATATTTAATAATTGAACTTATGGTGAACTAGTATGGTTCCATATTATTTTGAGAAAACTAATTGTCTGTGTCAATTTGTTTAATTAAACTGAACTGTGATAGACTACTTCAGAATAATACATTTTCAAGATCAGTTTGAGTCTGGGCGTTGTGGCCAGCGGTGCTGGTCCAACAGTATATTATAAAATTATAAAGTAAATTTTAAATCACTTAATTATTTTAATACTTATCACTGAACATCGCCGAAGGGATAATATACACAAATTAAAACGGTTATTTTTTATTCGATCAATTTCGGAAACACCGGCCGTGGCCGTAGCTGCTCAATAAAAACGCAGTCGGCTTTCCACACGTGCTATGTGCAATGGTATCCGTTTCAGCGCATTCTGTGATGGTGACTCCGTGTGTAATTTAATTAATAAGAATGTCTCAAAGCGGATATATCGCAATCAACTATGTCCGTGACGTATATTAGCTATGATGATTATCAGGCCCGTCCCTAGGTAATGTTCCGCCTTTAGGCGATAAAATGGCGTCCCTACTGTATCGCACAGTATCACTCGCCGAGGAGGCGCCAATTAATTGATACGACAAGACACGTGTCAGAAAATTGAAGATGTAATCATCGGCGTGGCGCCAAAAAACCCGTGGGATAGATTTCACGAAAACAATGACGTCTTAGTAAAAGATCACAGCGGCGGCCTGTCGCCGTGTAGATACTTGCAAATATGACTATATGTGTTGTTATGAATCTGAATAAAAATATAGTATTCAGCAGGCGGAAGCGATTCTCGATTGTGTCATGTCGCCGCAGTATACCGATATTGAACATCTTTTGTGTTTCATTTCTTTTGATCTCATCATCATCATCGCCGATTGAGAGAAGCTGAGATCGGCGAACTATCCTTGTTTGGTCTAACTATTGGTCGATCCATAATAATTTTGTGCTTGTGCTTTTATGAAACATGGGGCATGAGAATAAAATAATAACGACACCTTCGAGATGTGGTGCTGTACATTCATGGTGAGACGAACGGATGTTTTCATTATTAAAGAACTCCGCACTGAAAAATAAAGGCTGTCCAGGGGTGAGCTGGAGGGGGGTCGGAAGAGTTCGCGCAAGCCCTTTATTAAATTAAGAAAAAACAATATTATCAGATCAAATCAGTACCTGACTGTAATGTCTGTAGATGGTTTAATGAAGATGTATTATGAAACATATGATTTTGTTGCCTTTTGAAATTTCTCGAAAAATACATTTATTTCAGGTGCATCATAAAAGAGACCTAGTGTTGTCTATAGTTTAAAAATGATTAAAAACCCCGATGTTAGATACCTATATATTGCTTTCAGATATTCTCAGATGTTCAACGCAATACTTTTGTGAACGATTATCATTCATACTTCACACGTGTATATTTGTTTCCCTTTACCGTAATTGTGCACAGTTTTGAGGACAGTTTCTAATATTTATTACTCTGTATCATCATTTACTAATGTTTTTTCATTTGCTCGGTGTATTTTACGGTATATTGGGTATTGTTACATAATATAAGTATATTAAGTAACATTCGATGGCTTTAACCTTTTAAATGCCATGGGCGCATTAATACGACAAACTTTGCATGTCACGCCGAACTATAAGCGTGTTAACACGCACTTTTGATCCTTGCAAACTTGCAGGGGTTAAAGTTATAATTTTAAATCGTTTTGCTATATGTGGACGACGTGTGGTGTCTTTCATTTCAGAGTAGGCAGTTAAAAAGTTAATAACTATTGCATATAATTATATAAGAGTGATCAAAAAATCCGCCCCTTTCCCGGAACACCGCGAATAGCTTTGAGATTAAGCGAGCCCGTTGTTAACGTATTGGCAGCTCACCGCTGAGGCTGTACACAATATGCAAGAAAATCATACTTGCGACTTTAGGCACGTTGTTTGAAGAACATGAGATATTATGATCTCTGGGAATTTGCAAGTATGAAAAACGAGGGATCTCTAACAAGATCCGCGATATGATCGAAACTTCGCTGTCGTGAATATCAGAAGCGACCGGTGCTCGCTGTAGAAGCGGACTTATAGAATCATTACTCAAATATGAGCACACCCACTGAGAGCGGTAAGATAATACTTGTGATCCAGTGGTCGGGAGTTCGAGCCTCGTTCCAGGAGGCCGTCAAGTTAGTCCTATGATCATAGCACAAGTGTTTAGCTGAATTTAAAAATACTAAGATTATTGATATAACATGTATTCTGTATACGCGTCTTTATTTAAATATATATATGTCTGGATACATAAGATATTTATTTTAATTTCCCGGTCAGTACAGTTATATGCACATAATGTGCGAAATGTTTACTGTCTCCTTAACTGTAATTCGGTTTACCGAAGTCTGTGCTTAAGGTGACAAGTTCATCCGTTATATCTAACAAAACGAATATGAACCATTTGATCTTAATCTTAACAATAAATAAATAAAAATTTAAATAACATAATTGAATAAACAAAATAATAAAAAATATTTTTTAAAGAACAGAAATATTCTCGCTTGTCCATAATTGAAACACAATACAAATTAAAAGTTGGGGAGTTAGAAAGAAATCGAAAGGATTAAAAAAAATATATTATTACTCGCTTATTAATTTCCGTGCGAAAATTGCCTCCGGCTTCTCCGCATCGAGACCCTGGCAGTATGTGGAGTTGCCCCTGTTCTATTCAAGCCATATAATTGCCGCCTGCCAAATTGAAAATTTCACTCGCCAGAGTCACAAATGGATCAGCTGATCCATGTTGTACGGTTGAAAGGTTTTAAACTTGGCTAAGAGCTGATCGAAGTGTTGTATTCATGATTATTCTTTGTGTTCGAGGATAATGCATTTTTATTATGATGGATTAAAGACGTTGGTTAAACGAAAGTTCATAACCTTATGTACAATGTAGCATATAGTATGTTATATAATATCATGGTAACAGCATAACCTAAGTCTATACCTACTGCACGCGATTACAGTTATGTTGTTACCACAATCATATATAATATATGTACTACTATATATGTTGTACATAGGATTATGAACTTTCGTTTAACCAACGTCTTTAGACAAAATGAATCCGTCGTTTATACGACCCTACCATGTATTTACTTGTAATTTTGGAGCACTATTAATAATATTTTTAAAGTTTAAGTTTTAATGTAAAATAATACTTTCTTACCCATATAAAAATCTATATAAAAATGTATGGACGTTTTTAAGAACCCTTTTTATGACTGAACATGATTCTTCTATTGTTTGAAAATCCTTCTTCGAACGCAAAAAACAGCCATGAAATCAACACTTTAAAAACAGCAAGATAGTAAAATTCGCGAATTAGTAAAAGAGGAAATAGACACTTCAATGATTTGCACGTAGTTGTAAGCCTTTCTAATGTTATTCTGTTAAAAAATAGCATAGGTAACGACTCCTTATAAATTCATTTCATTCAGTAGGCAGAACAGAGTAATATGAATAGATCATGGCGGCGAATGCATAAGAGCGCCATGGGTACAGCGGTGAGATGTCATGGTAGTTTTTAGAACTAAGCAATTAAAGTCTCTACTGGCACACAGATGGCGCTAATTGTAAAACAATGTTTCCGTTTATGTTAATCTATATATTTCATTTATATTTGTATCCCAAAATTTTTAGTAATGAACTGCGCGCCCCTATCTGCACGCCACTGCAAAATGGTATATCATTGCGTCTATAAATATAAATAAAAATACTCAAAACAACATCGCGTTGCACTCCCCGGGTATATTGACTGACCGATATAAAATATTGTTATAAATGTCAGTCACATAAATCAACAAATGTTTGTTTCACGGGTCTATCACACCCGTCGAAGTTTACTACCGGTGCAGTTATGCGGTGCACGTGACGCGGGACGGTCCGCTAAGAAGTGAGCAGGCCTCGCGCGGCGCGGCTGCGATCCTGGCTGGGTCGCTGACCCGGGCTGGCTGCGGAAAGAACTTCCCACCGATTGTTCGGATGATTTCTTCACATCTCTCTGAAAACCATCACGGCGACCTCCTTACCCACCTATCTAGAGAAACAGGTGTCCGACGCACGCGGCGACCAAACGTGCCGATAATGTGGAACGTATAACGTGAGACCCCGATGCGAAATGGAAGGGCCCCTTGTATACATGTTGTATGTTAGATATAAGGATATTTTAATAAAAATTAAATTAATCAAACTAGGAAGATATAACTTCTTCAAAATTTGCAAAATTATTTTGTGGCAACATATTATATAAATAATAAGAAAAAAACTTGTTTAAACCACTATTTATTAATATATCAATATGTTTTAATGTTTAGTATACAAAAATGTATACTAAACATTAAAATACAAGCACAGACAAAAACAAAGTAAGACCATTGGCAGGGGTGGGCTGGAGGGGGCTCGGAGGGACTCACGCGAGCCCTTTGTTAATTAAATTAAGAAGTCAATACTGAACTGCTATTTCTGTAGATGGTTTATTTTTCATTTTTAACGAAACAATAATAACTAATAATGTGATGTCCTTGGGATTGTATGGTTATGTGTGTGAGTGGCACACAGCCGGCGTGCGGAGCGCGGCAGGATGCGGTCTCTTTCTCTGCGTGTTCATCGGTTTAATCATTTGACCTTTACTAGTGGTATATCTTGTATTAAATTGTATCGTATTGTAATAAATGTATAATTGTAACAAAGTCTATTTCTTGGACCTTCACATTACGAGGTGTACGCTGAAGACGTACTTAGAAAACAAGTACGTATTAGATAATAAAATAATACATAAAAATAACACCAGTGAAATTTCTTCGGAATTAAATAAATAGTGCATAATAAACTAAAAAATAGTATATATTAAAAAAAAACTGATAAAAAAAGTGTTTTTAAACTGAACATACAAAGTGGAAAGGGTAAGGAGGGGAGGGAAATGGGATGCAATACATACAATTTATGTTAATAGTTATTGAAAAGTTGGCGTAGTTTAATTTTAAAGGAAAGCAATTTATAATTAAAAATTTAATATATAATATGTAAATGTTTAAATAAGTGATGAAAAAAAATGCTACTCTTGACTCACTGGTGTGATTGTGATTGATATTCGATAATATCAGTGATTGACAACTGTGACTGATCGCAGTTTCATTACTGATACGCGTGCGCCGCATGATATCACAATACACGAAATAATTTTTTTTAAATATAATTTTGAGCGTGTTAACTAATATTATTCAAGCTTCATTTACGTGAAAAACATATTCTAGTAAAATTCTTATTTAATATCGTCACAAAGAGAATGAAAATCCTTAAAAAATTAGAGTTTATTTTTCGTGTCAAATGCGTAAAACGTTTTAGCAGAATCTACTAAATGGCGTTTATCACGAATTATAACGTCATTCCTTCATGAATATTTTAGTTTCATTTGCACATGCGCCGAATCATAAATCAATAAATAAAATTTAAAAAATGAAACACGATATTCCCAGATATTCAATCACTGATAGTGAGTGTGACTCAAAAATATCAGTGATTGACTCACGGTTCGTGATTTTGAGTGTATTATAAAACACAAGATTTTATTGCCTTTTGAAATTTCTCGTAAAATACATTTATTTCGGGTGCATAATAAAAGAGAGCAGTTTTTTTTTGTCTATAGTCTTCTTCTTTTAAATACGCAATCCACTCTTCAAGAGTAATTTGTGCCATTAATCAAGTTAAAACATTATTTTATAGAAAAAAGTACAACAATATTATAGAATAGGGAATATTATATTACAAGTTGTCGTTCAAGAAATTAAATGTGGCGAGTTAAGGGAAAGAAGATGACACGAGTTAACCGGGAGTTGAAAATTACCATTAACGAGATTACTGTAAAAAAAAAACCTGTGATCCGCAATGGATAACATGTGGTCAAAGGTTTCCTCCTCGGCACCACACTCACACATTGGGGAATTTATTAAATTCAACCTGAATAATGTGAGGCTACCTGGCAATGCCCAATTCCCATTCTAGAGATGTTTGATATTGTTCTTTTGGAGACTTTCCTTTTGTAGAACCAGGGGGTGCGGGGAATAGATCTTTGAATTATTTTAAGCCGATTACCCTTATGATTATTTGGATCCATCCATTGTGCAGTCCAGATAGAATTCGTACGTTTTTTTTTACCAAATTAAGTCTGTCATACATCGGGATATGGAATTGCTGAGGGAAAACTTCGTAAAGAGTTATTAATAGTCGACATTATTTTTTTATCAATTTTTATTATAACATTTGTTCAGTTATTTTATGGACAGCGAATGAAAAAAATTCAATCACATCTTTAACATTCTTGTAGTGCCATGATCAAAAAATCGACCTACAGCAATGCTCAAAAATGCCACGATTGATATATATTGTTTCCAGATGTTTTTAATTGTTTAACGCACCAATTTTGTGAACGATTATCTTTCATACTACACACGTGCGCATTTTTTCCCTTTACTTGTAATTGTGCACAGATTTGAGAAGAACAGTTCCGAACATTTATTACTTTGTACCATTACTTTGTACTATTAAAGAGAACTTCAGTTTCAATCCAGTAGTATGCGTTCTTTCGTTTGCTCGGAATATTTCTTTAATAATTATTGCATACTAGCTAAAGTACCCGGCATTTCCCGGGCTTTACGAAGAGTAAAAGAGCTTCATTTAGAAGATAGGGGTAGTTTTTTCTCAAAATCAGATGTAGACAGTAATTTTTCTCTTATTTTGAACGTCAAGTGTGGAAAATTTCATCAAGAAGTAACAAAATTCTGTTTTAAGGGGTGGGAAAAGGGGATGGGGGTGATTTTTCGAAATCTCATGTAGACTTCCTCTTGTTTTAAAGGTCAAGTGTAGAAAATTTCATCAAGTTTAGAATAAAATTGTAGATTTGTATAAAAAACAAACACACCCACCCTCAGACACTTTTTTAATATACTATATATAATATATTTTTTTAAATAATCAGTAAGATTTTAACATTTATTTCTTCTTCATGAGAGTAAGACTCGCGTATAGAGGAGTATATACGAGAGTGTATCATTTATGCGCCTGTTAGTCTGTGTACATATTTTTTGACTTCAGATACAAATTTACAGTAGTCTGTAATTTTTCCAATCGTGATGGAGAGATTATTAAAAAATTTGATGCCTTGATAAATATAGTGATTTTGGGTTGCGGTATATTTTATTTTCGGAATATCAATTTGGTCTCTAAATCGCGTAGATCGGAATACGTTTCTAATATTTAATTTATTTTGTATATTTCTAGTTGAATACTTGGATAGTCTTTTTTCTTTTTTTAGAATTTCATAATTTTTTGAGTGATTTTTAATTGTGACTCTTACATATTTAATTATATAAGAGTGATACAAAATTCGCCCCTTCCCCGGAACACCGCGAATACCTGTGAGAGCCTCTTGTTAACGTATTGGCGCAGCCCGCTGTAAGTACGTCGATGTAGGATTTGCTCTTCATCATGATGCACAGTCACCACACTCAGCCATTAACTTCGTCTCTCTCGCGTATGGAGATGACCATTCACGGCGACTACTTTCATCGTGCACACCATTGTGTGAGTCGCCGCCCGCAGATCTGGGAGCCCGAAGAGAAATTTTTCGGCTGTTTCGAACGATCGTATGTGCGCCGGAGACATGGAGATATGGAGATATGGAGATATGGAGACATGGAGACATGGAGACATGGAGACATGGAGATATGGAGACATGGAGACATGGAGACATGGAGACATGGAGACATGGAGATATGGAGACATGGAGACATGGAGATATGATAACCTCCCGCCTCGGTGTTATTTATCACGCAGTTAATATCTTTAACATCTGTCACGAACATAATTAACGAGCTTATTACATTACCGGTTAACAATAAATCTACGGCAACAAGTGAGACGGCCCTGCCGCTATTTGCGCAATCAAACTGGTAAATCGTGATTGAAACAATCCTACATGGAATTTGATATATCGTATCACTAACAATGTAGCATAAGTAACGTGCCAGCGCACGATGTTGTACATTGATATAAAAACGATAATATCGATGCGTTCCATCGTATCGAGTCATTTATAAAATAAATACATTTAACCAAGACTCGAACCACTTTATTTATAAAATAATTTTCAGTTTTACGGAATTACTGGCCATGGCCGCGGAACCGATTTATTTATGCTAGTTACATTTTGTCATCATCACTGCTAAAATGCGTAAATGGCTATGAAGAGGTGGACTGAACAAACATTAAATGACAACTGAATTCAGTTGTCTACTTCGTACGTCAATATTGTGATTCGTTGTATGTCACGCAGTGCTCTACAAATGTGATATTAAAAAATTTAAACACACGCGCCATAATTGTTGGTATCAGGGGCGGATTGGCACAATGGGTGAAATCACGGCGGGCCGACGGCTTCGATTTTTGTTTATATTAAAAATATATATACGTTTATAAAAAAATAATATTTTCAACTAGTCGGAAATTTATTGCATTCAGTCTTCTTTATTTCTCTTAAATACTTATACGTGCAGAGAACATTCACTTTGGAGGGTTAGGAAAAAATCGATTATTACCACTGCGAGTACTTGAGCTATGGTATTAATAGTTGGGGGGGTGCATCAGGTGTACGTATATGTCATTACTCAAAAGGCTATACTCTGAGTAATACACTTTTCGTATCCTTCAGAGCCACTTTTTAGGGAATATCAGGTTTTGGATATAAGACAATTATATGTGCTATGAAGCTTTCATATGAAAATAAGCGCTCCGTCTGTGAGGACTGAAAGATATTATCCCACAAGAGCAAATGATTTTAAAATAGTTCCAAGAATGAAAACTACCTCTGGTCAAAGAATGTTCACCTTTCAAGCTGCCACAATATACAATCAAATTGGAAATAAAATTAGAACTTTAACTTGTATTAAGGCTTTTAAAAGGGATGTTTCAAATTAGGAAGAGTAGATACTGAGATAATTCTCTAACTACATCTTGCATATTTCCCTTTACCTTATATTTTCTTAATTTTTTTACATATTGTATTGCACATTGGTATTTTTTCTCTCTTTTTTATATTTTTACGTTTGCCTTGTATGTTACGTATTCAATGAGTTATTTGGTTTTGTGAAATATAATTTGTTTTAAATATATTAATTTGAAAGATATACATATAAAATTTAACCACAAAGTTAATATTGCTAATTTTAAAAGTATCATATAAAACCGTTGTTGCGCCACCGGAATTCGAACCTGGATCTCTTTACAAACCGGGGAAGGTGCATTATCCAACTATAGAACAGCGACGATATTTTTAGCGACAAATTTTCGAACCTATATTGTTACCCTTTTGATATTAATACATTTAATCGTTCCATTATTTCAAACTTCAACCGTCAAACTTCACAATAAGAATGTGTTCTCCTAATATAATTTGTTTACCAATTTGTCCTAAAACAGGCTTGCGATGCATTTTAAAATGTGTGAAAATATATGTAACAAACTTTTTGTAGCTGTACAAATGTTATATATGACTAAATAAATAAAAAATTTAAAAATATATATTAGTGACAACAGAAATAGCCATATTGATTAGGATCGATTTCATTGCGGTACAAAGTGCGTTATAAAACGATAAAAATATTTTTTGAGTTTTTCAACCGATATAAGTTTTTTTTAAAAATATATCTTAATACGTGTATGTGTATGTATATATAACATACCTATATGAATATATAGAAATATGTATAAGTATATACTTTTTATTTTTAATAGTTTTAGTAGTTTATTATGTTCATTTTTATAGACTATTTAATATTGTTTTTGAGTCATTTAATATGTACATCAACCAGTTTCGGAAAACATCATTTCCTTCTTCAGGATGTCTGATTAATGTTGATCATTTAAATGACTCATTAAATGATTTTAATAAAGAAAGTTAAATAATCTATTTAAAAAAATATATATGTATATTAATAAATTCATCTGAAAAATTATATTTTTATGTCTTCAAACTTCCCCTTCCATCCCCCATCCACTCCGTTTTCTACGCATGTGTGCACACGTCTTGTGCGCAATTGTCTATGTGTGCACATGTCTTGTGCACAGTTGTCCATGTTTGCACCTATATTGTGTGCAGTTGTCACACTGTGTTGTTGTGTATGTGTGCAGTTATCTATGTTTTCACTTATATCGTGTGCAGTTACTGTCCGAACAAAATTTTGACGGGACCTCTTTGTACAAAATATGTATTTATACAGTACACAACACCCATTGCTATCCTAACTGCCCGGATCAGTTTCAAAGACAGCTCAATGCCTGAACACTGAATATCTGCAACAATTGCGGACGTACCGCAAATTTCTAAACGAGAAAAAATTTAATTTAATTAAATTTAAAAATAAAATAAAAATACGCGTACACGTACACGTGAATAATGAAACGTCACGTGACGGAGGAAAAAAAACGACTTTCAAATATTTTCGTTACAAAAGAACAAGAATCACTCTTGCTTTCCAAGCGGGAGTGCAACCGCCCGCCTGCACTGGTGCAAGTGCACAATTCGATGCACACCGGCTGACTTATCAAAGTGCATCGATGACACGGCGATATGGCCAATAATGTATATAGCTGTTATGATTATTATGCAGTCGAAATCGATTAACACGAGAAATCATTTCATACATTTATTTTCTTTTAACAAGAAACAAAAACATTCACGGGGAGCATTTCAATTTTTCCGCATTTTTTACGAAAATATACATTTTTACTATTCTTTTATATCAAAATTCATACGCTACATCTTCGTCTTCTTCTTTTAAATAGGCAATCCACCCTTCAAAAGTGATTTGTACCATTAATCAAGTTAAAACTTTATTTTATACAAAAAAGGACAATCATATCATAGAATTGGAAATATTACATTACAAGTCAATACTATTGTTCAAAAAAATCGCTTAGATTAGATTAAATGTGGCGAGTTAACGGAAAGAAGATGACACAAGTTAACCGGGAGTTGAAAATTAGTAAAAGTAAAAAAAACCTGTGAACCGTAATGAAAAGGCAAAAAAGATATGGTCATGGGTTACCTCCTCGGCACCACACTCACACATTAGGGAATCTATTAAGTTCAAACTGAATAAATGTGAGGCTACCTGGCAATGTCCAATTTTCATTCTAGGGATATTTGATATTGTTATTTTGGAAACTTTCTTTTTGGAGAACCAGGGGGTGCGAAGAACAGATATTTGAATTATTTTAAGCCGATTACCCTTATGATTATTTGGATCCATCCATTGTGCAATCCAGATAGAATTCGTGCATTTTTTCACCATATTAAGTTTGTCATACATAAGGAAATCTCTGGAAAGAATGGCGTCCTTGGCCAGTTTATCAGCACATTCATATACGCTACATCAGATTTCTCTAAAAACATTACATAGATAGGACCTTAACACCAGTGGCGTGCACTAGGCATGGACTTAGGTTATACTGCTGATAACGATGATGTAAAAGTGACGGATATTATCATCAGAGATTGTATTCATCATTCTCTTTCATAAATATATTTTTGTGTAAACACTCGTATACCTGTGCGACTTTATGATCCTACAGACCTATGTTCTGAATAATTACAACTACACAATAAGAATGTGTTCTACTAATAATAAATAACTTATTAGCAAAAAAAATTGACTTTAATATAATAATTTTCTATTGAAAATAGGTACATTAAAACTTTAAATAAAGCCGTGTATGATAAAGCGTCACGCGCTCTAGTCGCCACCGTCTAGGAAAACGGAAATGGCGCAGACATGTGGGTACCTCCGAAAACTATTATTATGTAAATACTTAACATCACCACTTGCAGCAATGTCGTGCGTAGACAGTTCATGAAAGCCCACATTAAAAAAAAATAAGAAAAAAACTCACAGTCAAAATAACTCATATAAAATAATTATTAGTGTAGACATTTTTTACTTTTTGGCGCTCATGGTCATGGAAAAAATTCTAATTTTTCTTCGCTAGCAATCGAACCTGGAATACTCGTCCGGACCGGGGGACCAGCGTTCCGTGTCAACACTCAAACCGTTCATTATTACGATATGCTTGAGTTCAACCCCCAAACCGTTTATTATTACGATACGCTTGAGTTCAACCCCCAATAATTATAATTAAATTATCAATTAAAAAGCACCGCAACAATGAATGCATCCAACAGCGGGGTTTTCGTCGTCATTTTTAACTTCTTAAGTTTCTTAAACTCTTTGTATCAATATGTCTAAAATTTAATAAAAAATGAATTGTTAATCTGCAATCGGTTTACTCAAAAATGTATTAATTTGAAACATATAGGTTCGAAAATTACTGTACTGTCTGTCTGTAGCATAGTTGGATAATGCACCTTCCCCCGATTGGAAAGAAATCCAGGTTCGAATCCCGACAGCAACAACAATGTATTTTTCGATAAAATTGATTACATTACATTACATACATTTAATTAGTATTATATAATTGTATTTTCATTTCTGATATACAAAAAAAATGGTGCCAATGAAGGTTTATTTTATCTCATATAGAGAAATCGGTTGTATCAGCGTAGTATATAATGCAAATATTTCCTTAGAGCAATCTAACAGGCGTTTCCTATTGCATCCTACACAAAAAAAAAATGTAAATGTGTATATTGTCACATACCACGTTAATTAATATTATTTGTTCATAAAATCATTGATTTTTCATACTATCGCAATTGAATAACCTACACTTTCGTAAAATAGAATTGTGGTGTGCAGTATTAACGTGGGAGATATCAAGTCTGAACATTTTCTTAGTAATAAAATAAACAAATAAGCTGTATTATAATTAACTTTAAAAAACTCTAAATAATTTTTAATCAAAAAATTATTTACTTCACACTACATTTTAATTAAAAAAATAAAACGTTTTCGACGCTTACTGCGTCATCTTCAGTAATAAACTAAATCTTAAAACTAGAAGAGAGGCTATCGACTACATGGGTGGGGGAGGTATGAGAGCGGTGTTGGAGAGAGGGGGGTTTCGGTAAAAAGTGAAAGTGGTTGTGGGCGAGACTAATATGAACAGGAGAGGAGATGTAATAGGGAGTCTACTTTGTTTTTCACGAAATCTCAAATAATGGAACGATAGATCTATTAATTTGAAAAGTGTAACATGTAGGTTCGAAAAATTTGTCGTCAAAAATACTGTCGCTGTAGCATAGTTGCACATAATGCACCTTCTCCGGATTGGAAAGAGATACAGGTTCGAATCCCAGTAGCGGGACAAAAATATTTTTCGATAAAATTGATTATATATATCTTTATAATTAATACATTTAATTAGTATTAGAAAAAAAATAATTTACATAATGAACTTATTAAATAAAAAATAAAACAAATGAACGCGTGAAACCATTCATTCATTCATGACGTGTGGAAAATATTAATTATTTGTATCGTTTTCATTTCTCGACTTCGATATCGATTTAAGATGTAAATATACGAAATATACTCGTATTTCCAAATCTACATCATAAATCGACATAATTAACTTCGCAAATCAAATACGTTTTAATTCATATCGATCGCAAATGCACTCACTCACCCCACTCGCGCGGCACCAATGTGCAAGAGTGACGTCACAGCGCTGTGACCAATCGGATGACGTTATTATTTTTATTGAAACTTTCATTCCGATTCAAGAATCCGTTACCTCCGCGACTGAATGGGTCGACCCGGCCGAGGAAAACAGTTTCAAATAAGAACACACCGCGTCAAAAAGTTGAAACATTTGTTCATAAAAAAAAATTACGCTGTAAATAGGCTGTTGCACCTTTTCAAGATGTGCACATGTATTACTAGATAAATTTATTTATAGAATCGAACGAATTAATTTTTAAGATATTATGCAGTAAAATTTCTAACACATTGACCTACAATAATTCTAAATATTCACATTTTTTGCTCGGTAGACGAAATGTTGGGTGACGTCATAGAAATGTTAATAATGCACACGGTTGTATATACACATATACACAAATAAATTACATAACGAACCAAACTAAATATGTCTGTACAGAAAAAATGTGTTTTTTTTATTTTTCGTATATTGCCGTTAGACTGCTCTCCCAGTTGGGCTATGTCAGTCTTGATAATCTCGTTAGATTTGTTATATATGTCAGAGAACGTATCTATTAGAAAAAATGACGTGATATAGAGTTAGACTTGGTAACATTACATGTCTTATGTATAATGCAAATAAAATTTCAGCCAGTTTAATGTTGATTTGAAACAAGCCAATTCCGGAAATCAGCATCAGAAGAGCAAGATACCGTGCAAAATACTTGTAGGTAATGAATATTTGGAACAAGTGGATGAGTTTGTGTATTTGGGAAGTATGTTTGATAGAAACGGAAAGGCTGAGAATGATATAGAAAGGAGGGTGACTGCAGGGAATAAAATGAACGGCGCTTTGAATGGAATTATAGCTAACGGGAATTTGTCAACCGAGGCAAGACTAACAGTGCACAATGGAATCCTGGTACCAACACTGATGAATGGAAGTGAGGCCTGGAGCTGGCAGAAAAAAAACGAAAGTAGACTGAATGCAGTGGAAATGAGATCACTTAGGCGTATATCTGGCAAATCTATTTATGACAGAGTAAAGAATGAAGAAATAAGGAAAGAATGTAAAGCTGATATTAGTATAGTGAGTAAGATTAAGAAAGGATCACTTAGGTGGTTTGGTCATATGGAACGGATGAATGAAGAGAGAATGGTAAGAAAGATATATGACGCAAGTGTCGATGGCACCAGAAATAGAGGACGCCCTCGGAAGACTTGGCACGACCAGGTAAACCAATTAATGAAGGATGGTTATGTTAGAAGCCTCAACAACCGGCGAGCTTGTATAAGAAGATGTATGAATGTGAATGAGGCGAGAATTGTGTCAGGACAGAAGAGTGTGGCGCTCTATCCTCTCTGCTTACCCCCGAGGGGAAACGGCGTGATGGTAAGTAAGTAAGTAAGCATGAATACAAAGTTATTTTAGTTCAAGGAATTTCCTTCTATGGATTCCGTACAAAAGTACATCAATTTTATAAAATATTTTTCTACAATTCCACATTTATCAAGAGGATGGCTGATCTATTACAAAATGGTGCTATATTGAGTTTGTCATACCAACCTCACGAAACACATATTAATTTCACAATGCGGTTTTTTTTAGATTTTAATTTGTATGGTATGAGCTTTATTAATTCAGAATATGTCGAGTTCCGAACAAAAAGTGGCCAGCTATTAAAATCCTCGTAGAGCAAAGGATACAACTTTGATGAAGATATGTTACTTCCGGAAACAATTGAATTCACTAGTTGTTGCGAATGCGAGGTTGATTATTTAGCAAAACACATTTTAAACAGAAAATATGTCATCAATGGTAATTTGGGTGCCCATCTGGGATCGGAAGCTTTATGGGATGATGAGAATCTGAAATACAAGTTAGAGAAAATCTGCCAGCTATTGATTCTCACTTATACCATAGTGAAGTTAGCTGTTAACTCAGGAATACAAAGTGAGTCAGCTGATTCCAATATGACTGAATGAATAAGTATGAAAGTGTATGTGTTCACCTACAAAATAATAATAAATTTAATTCATTACCAATACGGAACACGTAATATTTCATGTTTCATATATAATGCAAATTAAATTTCAGCTAGTCTAATGTTGATTTGGAAAATTGTATGTTTTTCTAAGAAAATCCTTTGAAGAACAAGGCCATGTGTCCAGTGGCCATCTACGACCAACTAAAAATTCTGGGAAACAAATATAAATTTAAAAATTGGATTAACATAAGCGAAAACATTATATTGCAACCATTAGTGCACCAGTAGAGACTTCAATTGGTTAGTTCTAAAAACTCACTCACGTACTCACGGCGCTTTTTTTTAATCACCGCATCGTGCTATTTACATTACTCAGTTCTGTCTTTAAGCTAGTGAATTACTCAAGTCATATAAATGGCTATTTACTGAATTGAAAATTCCTTTTGGTTGATCCGTTTTGTATGGAGTCGTTACCTATGCTGTTTTTTTAACAGAATAACATTAGAAAGGGTTACAACTGCATGGAAATCATTAAAGTGTCTACTTCCTCTTTTACTAATTTTCAAATTTTACTATCTTACTGTTTTTAACCTGTTGATTTCATGATCGTTCTCTAAATTTGGCGAATGGATTAGTTTTTGATTTAAGAAAAACAAAAAGCAATTGGCAAAACTATTTCCAACGTTAACCTTTAATAAAAATAATTATTTATTTTAGTTATTACGTGAAGGATTTTCAAACAATAAATTAATCATGTTCATTCATAGAAAGTGTTCTTAAAAACGTACATACATTTTTAATATAGATAAGAAAGTATTATTTCACAATAAAACTTTAACTTTAAAAACACTATTAATAGTACTCTAAAATTATAAATAAATAGATGGTAGGATCGTATAAAAGAGGGATTTATTTTGTCCTAAGACGTTGGTTAAACGAAAGTACATATATTGTATTACATATATTATATACGATTGTATAATACGCCACTGTCTACGACCTACTTTCAAAGTACTGTATATACACGAGTTCAATCTGATTTTTTTTCTCATCAATACATCCCTCATGATTTTCATGAACTCTCGCCGTCTAAACTATGCTCCTCCACTTTTCTCGGCATTCTGCAGACATTAAAGGTGTCACCAGAGAAGTGCCTATTGCATTTTCTCTTCGGTCGGTCCAACGGGTGGAGGATCTTCCTCTTCCTCACAGTCCTTAGACGTGGCCCACCACAACAAGGTTCTTCTCTTTTCGCAAGATATTAAAAAAATTGAATTGGCAAATGATTGAGAGGACAGAGACATTTGTGCGTCTCGCCGTCCATGGTATGCGCAACATGTGTCTCCAGCACCACATCTCAAAGGCATCAATTCGTCTTCTCTGCCTTGCTTTCAGGGTCCATGATTCTATACTACATATAAATATATAATGCACCAGAGACTGTACAAGCATGACCTTCGATATCTTAGAAATACCGCGGTTTTTCTATATTTTGTCAAATCTTCTGTACATAGAACTTTTCGCATTTCTGTCGTCAGTGATTATCGACGCGAAATAATTGAAATCCTTGAAAATTTCAAGGTCTAGAAGGGCGTCTGTTATGTCGAAAAATGATTATTAGCTATGTTTTTTCCTTACTTTACTGTAAGGCCCATTTTTCCTACTTCTGCAATGCGACGGAATAGTGTAGCCATTTATTCTTCTGATGTACCGATCAAGATGATATCTTAGCAATACACAGGGTATTAAATACGGAGATAAATTGAAAATAATGATTTTAATATTTTAATAAATGATGTAGATATAATACTGCAGTCAAGATTAAATTGTTAGGATTAATGGAGAACACATTTGTATTGTGAAGTTGTAATTATTCAGAACATAGGCCTATGATATTTTAAATACTAATTAAATGTATTAATTAGAAAGATATACATATAAAAATCAATATTATCGAAAAATATTGTTGTTGATACCGAGATTCGAAAATTTGTCGTCAATGCACTCTGTCGGTATAGCATAATCGGTTAATGCACGTTCCCCGGATTAGAAGAGATCCACGTTCGAATTCCGGTAGCAACAACAATATTTTTATTAGGAGAACACATTCTTATTGTGAAGTTGTAATTATTCAGAACAGACGGTCTGTGAAATTGTTTTATTTATGAATTGATAATTCTGGCGTCTGCTATCAGTTTACTCAAAGGTATTTGAGATTCTGTAAAAATAAGGTAGATGGCTCTTTCAAATAATGGAACGATTAAATGTATTGATATCAAAAAGGTAACATGTAGGTTCGAAAATTGTCGCTGAAAATATTGTCGCTGTAGCATAGTTGGATAATGCACCTTCCCCGGATTAGAAAAGATCCAGGTTCGAATTCCGGTAGCAACAACAATATTTTTCGATAAAATTGATTTTATACGTATATCTTTCTAATTAATACATGTAATTAGTATTTAAAATTGTTATTTAACCGTGTGTTCCATTACAACTGTGATTATTTGTAATATTTCGAGTAATGACTGGTACACTAGATAGCTCCAACAGTTAACTCATAATTACCATTCATCGTTAAATCTTAATTACCATTCATCGTTACAATCACAGTCATATAACGGTTCGCATGTGAGAATCTGTAAACGATAAGTAATCTGAATGTCAATTACAACAGATAAATTAATGTCATTTTACAATAATATCTCAGAAGAGATCCGAAACACGTTACCGTTTACGAAGTCAAATAAAAATCCGTCTGCTATCCAGGAACTCCGAGATCTTATCAGATAAATACTTATAGTATATGCGACTTAGACATGGGTACTGACTATGGCACGGTATTTTACACAATTGTACTCTAGTGTAAAAAGTTTGTTTAGTATTTTTTTTTTACGAAATCAGATTGTTCGATCGTTGGTAAAAAATATTTACTCTTCGAAAGTGTATTCAAATTAAATTAAATCAATTTGACTTCCCGATATCCGATGGTGAAACCGTCAATATTTAGATAAAAATGACAGGCTGCTGTTTCAAAAGTCATCTGTTACTTTAAAAATCATTCAATATCCCGCTATTTTAGTGACGAGAGGTCATCCGATGATGATATCGCTGTTTAATTTATATTATCAAATATTTTTCGCCAGCAAAGTGACAGATTTTGAACGCGGTGGTGAATAAAACCAAAGATAAACCGTAAAGTTGTATGTATGTATTTCCAATGGTGAATATTTAATATAGATCAAATTTTACGTAATTCTCAGATTTATGATGATTATTCACCTTGTCACATTATCATTGATCATTAAGGTGGTTTGGTCATATGGAACGGATGAATGAATAGAGAATGGTAAGAAAGATATATGACGCAAATTTTGATGGCACCAGGAATAGAGGACGTCTGCGGAAGACTTAGTACGATCAAGTAAACCAGATTCTGGAGGATGGTCCTGTTAGAAGCACCAATAATCGGCGAGCTTATATGAGAAGATGTATGAATGTAGTGACGCTAGAATTGTATATCGGGATAGAAGAGTGTGGCGCTCTATCCTCTCTGCCTACTGCGTGATGGTAAGTAGTTGGTTAGTTACTGTACGATTTTTGTGCCGGTGTATTTCAAAATTATTTATAGAGTTTTATTTTTTAAATACATATTAAATGAATAAACTAGAACAGTTTTAGTTGATTAATTTAATTTGTTCTGAAAATGCAACATCACAACAAAAATGTGTTCTCCTTAATTAATTTAAATTTCATCAATATAAAGATATATGTTGACATCACAGATGTCCTCGTTAATAAAAATGTTCACAACTTATGAGAGCTTAAGATAATGTAGTGAATTAATATGTATATAATTACGAAAAAAAATCGTTCTTGCGAAAGGAGTAATGTTAGTTCACCGTATTTTGTTAATAATTTTAATAATATTTATGTTTTATAGTGTGTTTTCAAAGGGTTCGATATGTTTCTCATAAAAGTAGAGAAAAATATCGAAAGGTAATTAATGAATTGTGTTTTGAATTCACTCATTGTTAATGTTATCTGAGGCAAGGCTAGCGTTACACAATAAAGTTCTGGTACAATTACTAAAAATGTGAAGTCTGGAAATTTTACCCTGAATGCCGGCGTCGCTCAGCTGTTTAGCTTAGTCGACAGGACTAATTAAACTATGTGGAACATGTAAGAAGAGGATAGTAAGGTGTTAGGCCAGCAGGCAACAAGAAAGGGCGGTCCAGTTCTAACCATTTCTATTGCATCATATTTTACTTCTCAATACATTAACTAATGGTTCCTACCATGCATAAGTTAAGAATACAAATGCAACTATACACGGACACCCACGAGCCTGTGTCCACGGAAGCAGAAGACACGACGAGATAATCTCACATATTTAGTTAAGATACATCTCAAAACATATGTAGAAATAAACAAAAATAAATGTTACCTAAAATCACCGCATATCCCTCCAACCATCTATTCTAAAAAGTTAGACATATTCATTAAACATTAACATTTATATAGAACGTTGAATTACACATATTTATTCCGTTTTAACTGCTGCTGAAGCGTTTTAAAATCATCCAATTGATGAACGATAATATTTGACATACGACGGGCGCGAAAACTGCTAATCTCTGAGACATGGTGTGTACACGGGGACTATGAAAACTGAAAGTTGTCCCATAAGAATCTTATGGGAATTGATTTAGTATCTCATAGCATGTCTCCAGTCAAAAAACTCTTAAAAATCGTGGACAAGGGTCTATATTAGAACAAGTTGAGTGGCAATATCAATCATTAAAATTGGATATCTTAAATAAATTTAAAAAATTAGACAATTGACATATTCATATAAAATTAAATCATGCAAGAATGGTACGCGAGGATAGAATGATGTGGCGTTATATCGTCGTGCCTATATGCCTAACCAATAAACATTTGGAAAAAATTCACACATTAAAAATTGGATTTCACTGCAAGAAAAAAATACATTGATAAAATCGTGAATTGTTTTGACAGATAGGTGATTGTAATATGAATTAATATTATAATGTAATTTTATACGTGATGTCGTAAAGGTATAGCACAAATTTCTATTATGTTTTAGGAAATTGCATTTGATTGAATTGATCGACATATTACTCGATATTGTGAAATTGCTTATTCGTGAGAGTCAATATTACACGTTTTTTAATAATAAATTTATTTTACCTTAACTTCGAGACTTCAGGAACAGTATGACGTTCCAGACATCTCGCGGAAGATGAAATCTAGGAGGCTGCAGTGGGTGGGACACGCAGCACTAGTATACGAGTCTTGTAACACGCACGAGGCCCTTTCACACGAGCCAACGGGACCGAGATTGGAAAAAAAAAACGTCTAGAAAGAGCACAAACCTCAAGGGCATTGTCAAGAGATCTTTCGAGAGTTCCAGGAAGTCGTAAAAGAATCAGAATAATTTGTTTTACCTTACATACATTTGGGACACGCATATTAAAAGTGAACCTATGTACAATACATGTACTAATTGTATAATATAAAACACACGTGCAAAAATTTGACAGATCTGCGATTCGGTCAGTAGGGTAGGAATGTTTTTTTTAATGAGACGCTTGCAGATATTATGACAGTCCGCCCGCCCGCTAGGCTGTCGCCGTAAGGGCGAGAATGGTCTGTACAATGGTGGCGAGTAAATAAATATGCCGTGATCCTTTTGTTTACAATTCGTACAATCGTTTTGTTATCACAATTCCATATGTTTTCTAGAATACAAACGATAGGGCGCGGCGGGGCGGTGCGGCGGGGCGCGGGGACGCGGAAGGCCGTATGGCGAGCCAACGAAAGCGCATTCCTATGTTGGAGACCGGTTTATCGGGGCTGTGACCGCAGCAATATTGCGAGGGTTCATGTTTGAAAAAAAAAAAAAATTCATGTCTCAGACGCGTGTATCATACTGCCCCTGCATGAAGTATACTCTAATACAAAATGTTAAATAAACGGCAAAGAATCGAACAGCCAGATGTGAAAATAAACATTTACAAATATCTTAAGCTCTTTACTAATAATATTTAAGAGATCAGCATGCGAAATAAAATTTAATCATATTAACATTATAGTTTTATAACTAGAATGAATAAGTAACTAGTGCAGTAAATTGTGACAGAAAAATTTACACTTATACGACAATTTTACACCACAGTCTCATGGGGAAATGCTATGATGGTAGAGTGCTCGCTAACCATGCATACTTTGGAAGCGGTGTTGGTACCGGTAAAAGTGAAAATAAAATTGACAGTATATAAAATTTTTATGATAAATTTTTTTATTAGGATACCTGCCGAATAAATGTATAATATAATAGACATAAATTGACGCGGTTGAAACGCGGACAACAACCTAAGCTACCACAAAAAATAAGTTTATTTTTAGTTATTCAACCCGGTGGGTGAGAGACAATTATGATATATCCCTACCTCTGGGTCCCTCCATCACGTCAACTAATAAAGCTTTATCGGGCTGTCTATTTCTCTAGAAATAAGTCATAAATTATCGTAAGATAATTAAATATTAGAGAATGCGTCTGAGCACAAGAAAGATACAGAATTTTGAAATGTGGTGCTACACGAGGTATTGCAAATCTTCTGGGTGGTCAAAGTGCGATATGAAGACATGTTATTACGGTGTTTCCCAGCTTTGGCGGATAGAACGCCAGAAAGCACTGTCACTGGTTAAGCTCAGCGCCGGATGCTTTGTGGGACGGGTGAGGAAAGATATAAAAGTTTGCCAACTTCACCGGTGATACTTAAATGTAAGGTTACTCTCGTGGGGATGGTCGTCCTTCAGACGACACGCGCCTGGATTAAAATTCCAACACGCCTCCAATTGATTTCGAAGGCACGCCATCTTGTCAAGTCCCCATCCGTCCATAAAGCGGGTGAATTGGGGCCAAAAATCTCACGATTCACCGCGTCCAAGAATGCCTTGGATGTCCAATGTAATGGATGCCGCCGGTGCTCTTGGAAGTGTCCGGTTCTCCACTCCAATATATAAAGATATGCTTATCGTTATTATGAAGAGAAAACTTGAGGGTGTGTTATGAGAGGCGAGAAATTCGAAATAATACAAATCCTTCTACAAGGGAAGATTCAAGGGAAAAATTCACGTGCAGAAAGAAAGGTTTCTGGTTGAAGAACTTGCCTGAATGGTTCCATTGCAGTTCACACTCATTTTTTAGAGCTGCTGCCTCTAAAGTTCTAACAGCTGTGATTCTCAAGCACCGTTTTCTAACAAAACAATTAAGAATACCTAGTTTAGTTTAGTACATGACACTCATCTAGTTATTTAAGAATTAAATAGTTATGAATACAAATATACAGAAAGATCTATCTATCAATTAAAAAAATATTTAGTTGCTACCGGGGTACGAACTTGGATCTTTTCCTATCCGGGGAATCGCGTTCACCATTTCACTATAACAATCGAATACATTTTCTACAAAATTTTAACTTATATTCTGTAATCTTTCCAAATAACTTTAAGTAAAATCCACTAGGAGATGCTAGAATTAATGTGATATCTTTTAAAAAATAATTATTTATCAAATAATAAACGGTCTCTCTAGAAATTCACTTAATATTGAATATAAAATAACAAAAATACAAGGGCAAATATATTAGTATAATTTTTCTAGAAAATCGCAATTATAACAATTTAATATGTAAGTTTCTCGAAATGGCTGACATATCAACCCGCTAATTATGCACCCGATTCCCACCCAAAACGCATACTATGTAAGCTGCAGCAGTACGAGATAACAAACACCCAAATACATATCCTATACCGAATGCAATACGGGTCAATTTGGCAGGTAGCCAGAGCGGAATTCCAAACTCGCCCGTCCAGCGCGTCGCGAGCGAATTTGATCCGTAACAACGTCGGATATACGTGTCGTTTCGGTTCAAAGCGAGGCATTGGAATGTCAAACACGTATCGTGGTCAAAGGCCTCCGGGGCGACGGTAAGCGGAAATCTGTATTATCGACACAAGTTTTCATTCAAAAACCGTTGAAAAGTTCATGACAGCAGAGGCTGTTTTCGCTTGGCGGACCGGTTAGTTTTACCTGCCGGTCCGCACTGGAATAGTTTGTCCATTGAGTGGCAAGCAAATTGAGCGTATCTCGTAACAATTTCGGTTTTTTTATAAATGCAGCGGTAATAATGAATGAACATTTTCGTTTCTGACTAGTTTTACTACGTGTAATGGTGGTAAAAGTGTAGCTAGACTTAACGTGTCTATACATTGATCTTAATTGCTTTAGGTATTTACTGCAGCAGTGCGGCCCTCAGCAAGAAGGAAAAGTTCGAACGAGTTTGTAAAGCATGTTGCTTTGTCACTTTTTGCGAAGATGTCATGATTTAGCAGTCGCTCGACCCTTTGTTACACCTGTTCGGATCATTACCTGCCGGGGAGCAAGGTGTTTCGGCGGTCGGTACGCAGTCTGCCGCTTTACCGACCGCGGGCGCCGTGGAGGGGCGGGCGCCATCTTGGCCAGCGCACGACACACATAGTGGGCTATCCGCGGTCGTCGCGCGCGCAGCGAGCGAGTGTCCAGTGAAGTGTTAAACAGTGCGGCGTGAAGTACCGAGCATCTCGGCCAGCGCGCAAGATGGAAGCGACGCCCATCTGTCGGTGCCGCGTGCTGTGGCTGGGCAGCGCCGTGCCCCAGCAGACCAAGGACGGCCTGCAGGGCATCCAGGAGCCGTTGCGAGAGCTGTACCCCTCCAAGGCGCCGCGCCAGGCGTGCCACGCGAGAGGCATCGACTCCTGGCTGTCCGTCTGGTCTAACGGGATCCTGCTGGAAAACGTAGACGAGAACCACAAGAAAGTCACCAGATTTTTTCCAATCGAGTCCCTACACTATTGTGCCGCCGTGAGACACGTAGGAGCTGGCGGCAACGGCGTGCCGAGATTCCTCCCCCTGGATTCTCCCTTCGCGAGAGCACCCTCTCCCGCCCACCCTCCCCTGTTCGCCGCCATCCTGCGTCGCACCACGGGAATCAAAGTTCTAGAGTGTCACGCGTTCATCTGCAAGAAAGAGATGGCGGCCAACGCTCTCGTGAGATGCTGCTTCCACGCGTACGCGGACAGCTCCTACGCGAGGCAAGCGGGAGGCGCCAACGGGAGCGTCAAAGACTCCGGCAAGGCTGCCACGGAAGAGGAGGAAGAAGAAGACATCTATGATGGAGACGAGAACCACAAAGTGTGGGCCGGCTCCACGGAAAGATTGGACGAAGGCCCGTACGATTTATACGGCACGGGGAGCAGAGGAAAAACTCCTCGCCCGAGACAAGTGACCAGACCCGCCCCAGTTCCGCCGCCACCCCCTCCGCCCGCAATCCAAACCAACACTAACAAGAAACAGAATAAAAAGCAGCAACAGCAGCACCAGCAGCAGCAGCAGCACCGGAGGAGCAACGGCATGAACGGCATGCGGATGGAGGACACGCGCACCCTGGGCCCGCCCCCGAGGGGCGCCTGGCCCATGGGCCCCGGCGTGGCGTACGCGGCCACGCTGCCCCCGCCGCGGCTGCGGCCCCAGTACGCCACCGTGGAGCCCCGGCCCCTGAGGGCGGCCCGCTCCCTGGCGGCCCTGGACGGTCCCCACCTGGGCGGCTCCGCGGGCAGGAGGGGCCACCTGAACGAGAGAGCCTTCAGCTACAGCATCAGGCAGGAGCATCGCGCTCGCTCGCACGCCAGTTTGGCCAGTCTTAAATTTGCAGCACCTCCAGATGTGAGTCACACATAATATTATCTATATTTACTATTTCTTCTTCAAATTTACACAGAAGAGTTGGCACCTTCTTGATCGAATCAAATCAATATTGAACACTCGGGAACTGAGCACCTACCTGGTAGTACCTACATTATGTTCATCTAAGAAAAATGTAACATCCAGAAAGCAATATTTTTCCATATCCAATCAAGTGACAGAATTCCAGTCGATTATATAATTATTATTCTAGAAATATGCGTGCACATGACATACGACAGACGGTGAGAATTATTTGTATTTTGATAAGGATTGCGCATACACCGAGTGACAGCTTTATACCCTGGGACGAGACATTACGAAGGGAGGGTATTTAAGGAAATATATTGGCTTGATGACGAACCGTCGAATAACAACTACGTACCTAGAGATTATTTTTCATCATAGAATCACGTGGGTATGTTATTCGCTTTAAACCAGTATACGTGAAATAATATCAATAATTTATTAAAACACTTTTTTCCACTATTTATTATTTAATGATTATTACCGGTTTCAGCCTGTCACGGCCATCTTCAGACTGGCATATTTTTTTCTCAAGCCAGGATATTTATACAATTCAATACAGGGGTGTTTTTCAGTGAGTGTATAATTTGAAAGTTGGCGCTAGTTTGATTCTAATGAATGTTAAAAAGTGTTTTAATAAAACATTGAAATGGAATTCCACCATAAATTAACAGCATCAAAATTAGAAATAATAATAATATTAGTTATATAGTACAGTTACACCGAGTATGAAAAATAAAAATCCCGAAAATAGCAATATTTCATTTTATACCAAAATTATATATCTCAATCTAATTTTTTTCGAAGATGTATCAACGCGCGGCAAAGGACGGAACCCGTTTCACCCTAGGGCTGAATATTTTCCGAGATTTTTTTTTTGAATACCGTTAAACAAAGATAACGAACTGTTGAAGGTGGTCTCTTATGTCATCCAGGATTCCTCGTCTAGACATTTGCGTTCTAAATTATGGGCAATTCCAATAGGTAGGTAGGTACACGTAAGAATGTATGTATCCTTGAAAACTGGTTGACCTCAGAGCGAATGTGATAAGGAGATTGGAGTCGAAATTTTTGTTTTGTACCAACGTAGAAAAACACGTCGGTTTTAAAATGTTTCGATACATTTTTCTATAATACATATATGTACATACATTGACACGTGGTTTTGTATAAATGAATATATAACGGTTTATGTCTGTGTACATTACTAGATTAGCTGCGAGGGGAAGTGTGGGTAATGCATATTAGGAGAGTGTTAAGTATAATGGGTGTACTGCAATACTGTTACATGATGAATGTTTGTTAGAAGTAGAAGAATTTTAAACGATGGTGTTACTACAGAGAATAAAATAAAAGTGCTTTGGATTTAATAATTTCGGATGGAAACTTGTCAGTCATCATTAAAAATAAGACTAGCGATACAAAATCATTTTCATTCCAACAAAGAGCTTCATCAATATCCATCTCGTAATTATGATCCGAGAGCAAAAAATAATAGGCTCACCGTTAAGCCTGAAATTAAAACAAGCTTTGGTTAATCCTTCCATATGTTTCTGGTCCCCAAAGCTTATAACATTTTGCCGAACAGTATGAAATAATTGTCGATGGAGGAGCTGGTTATTGGGTGTTGGCAGAAAGGATACTGACCAAAGATTCATGGAAATGATTCATTTTCTGTTTTGCATAGTGTTTCAATCATGAGATAGCGAGAGGATTTTACTTATTTATTATGTTATTAGAATTCTTTTTTAACCCTGTTTAATTCATTCCTAATATTTTTGATTTAGATAAAAAAAAAGTATTAATAACGGGGATTCGAACCTGGATCTCTTTCCTAACCGGGGAAGGTGCATTATCCAACTATGCTACGGCGACAATTTTCGAACCTATGTGTTACCTTTTTGATATTAATACATTTAATCGTTCCATTATTCCGGTGGCGCAACAAAAATATTTTTCGATAAAATTGATTTTAAATGTATATCTTTCTAATTAATATATTTAATTCATATTTAAAATATCACAGACCGTCTGTTCTGAATAATTACAACTTCACAATAAGAATGTGTTTTCCTTAATAATAAAAATACTTATATCGCGGATGTATGCATTCAACATTCAAAGTGTGCAGAATGGCAACGCTGCATTAAAGTCAGCAAATTATCCTACGAAACAAAATAAACATTTTTTGATACTGCTAATGTCAATATAACAAAGTCTGCGATTGTAACTTTTTTAACGCGAATTGATTTTCTCATGACTGTTATTACGTTACTGTGTGCATCAGCATTTTTTTTTAATTGTATGTAATGCAACGTAAGCACAAGCGAATCAATTTAATTGTGGGAACAAGAGTCGGCACTGAATTATACGGATTCATTAATATCTGCAATAAATTTAATTCATTTAGGAGAACACATTCTTATTGTGAAGTTGTAATTATTAAAAACAGACGGTCTGTGATATTTTAAATATGAATTAAATATATTAATTAGAAAGATATACATATAAAATCAATTTTATCGAAAAATATTGTTGTTGCGCCACCGGGATTCGAACCTGGATCTCTTTCCTAACCGGGGAAGGTGCTTTATCCAACTAAGCTACAGCGACATTATTTTTAATTTATGTTAATTCTGGCGTCTGCCAACAGTTTACTCAAAGGTATTTGAGATTCTGTAAAAATAAGGTAGATGGCTCTTTCAAAATAATGGAACGATTAAATGTATTAATATCAAAAAGGTAACATATAGATAGGTTCGAAAATTGTCGCTAAAAATAATGTCGCTGTAGCTTAGTTGGATAAAGCACCTTCCCCGGTTAAGAAAGAGATCCAGGTTCGAATCCCGGTGGCGCAACAACAATATTTTTCGATAAAATTGATTTTATATGTATATCTTTCTAATTAATATATTTAAATTTAATTCAAGTAATTCGCGTCAGGCAAAGAGAACTATTCAAAACTCGGCTGTACTCGATGAAATGTATGACTCAAAGTTCTTTCGATGATTTCATTTGCATAGTTTTTTTTATTATTTTCTGGTGTGTTCGGCGAGCCTGGTCCGCCGCGAAATGTCACGACAATCGATTGTATTATATTTCTTACTTCCTTATTAAAGTCTAAAGTGTATTAATGTATACTGCACAATACCTTGCACTTTTGTCTGGTTATGAACAAGCACTTGGACGATACTCAAAACGTATCTTGCAAATTCATTTTGGACGGCGATTAAAGCTTGTATTAAAACATCAACGTATTTACATGCCGTTATTTCATTTATGTAGTCTCGGTGTAGAAAAGTGCATGATTATTTTTCTACGATACTCTGAGTACTCTACATGCGGCTAGACCGCCAAATCTACTGCTACAAGTGCATCAGCGCTGATCGCTTTGACACTTTTACTAACTACCTTATTATAATACACATCATATGTATTTTATATTAATACATTCATTGGAAGGGTAAAAAATTCTGATTAAAAAACCCTCTAGAGTGCATGATTATTTGCAAATGAAGAGATAAATTGCTACTCATTGACTTACCGGTAAGCGTGGTATTGGTATTAGATAATTCATATTAATGATTTAAACTGTGACAATTAAAAAAAAAATTCCAAATAATATTTAATATAGAATTCACAGTTTCCTAACGTATACTTGTATTAGAAAATAAAAATCAAATTAATCAATTGGAGATATATACGCATGAAATCTATTTGTCGAAAAAGTATTGGAACATTACTAAGTTTATTTTATATTCGAGAAAATGTGTTAGCCATTTTTGCTATATCAACCAAGTACGTTTTCGACAAATTCTTGAACGTATATTCTGTAGTTATTTGTGATTCGTACATTTATCGTTCAATTTTTAAAAGTTATCAGCATTATATTGCAATAATTCCGGTAAGCAACCAAATATTTTTTCATTAAGAAGAACACATTCTTATTGTGAAGTTATATTTATTCAGAACATAGGTCTGTGATGTTTTTATTACAAATTAAATGTGTTAATTAGAAAGATACACATATAAAATCAATTTTATCGTAATCAAAGGTATTTGAGATTCCGTAAAAATAAAGAAGAATGGAACGATTGATGTATTAATTTGAAAAGTTCGAAAATTTGTCGTCAATGCACTGTGGTGCTATAGCATAATTGGTTAATGCGCGTTCCCCGGATTGGAAGAGATCCAGGTTTGTATCCCGGTAGCAACAACAATATTTTTCGATAAAAATGATTTTATATGTATATCTTTCTAATTAAAACATCTAATTTGTATTAAATATTTTTTTATAAAATATCACAGACCGTCTGTTCTGAATAATTACAACTTCACAATAAGAATGTGTTCTCCTAAAAAATAAATATTTTTTCGATAAATTGCTTTTATATGTGACTATGTCTAATCAATTTATTTATTTTGTGTTAAAAATATATTATTGTTGACAATTTTTCACATTTAATATTTTATTCTGTTTTGTATTTTTTTTTGTATGTTAATGTTTTGTTAAAGTTGATTTTAATTTATCGGTTAGATTTAGACATTGTAGTAAAAATTCAATTTCATTAGTAATTTTATGTTCATGTTCTTATGTACTGTTCAATGTACATATTCGTTTAATGCTAGAATACCGTTAGCAGGTCAAGGTCACCTGGATGACAAATACTGAGTAGGAAGATATGGTTTAACGGGTTCGTATCGTTGTACCCGATGTGTGATGTACACAAAGATCTTGTAATTGGCAGACTCGCGTACTCTAATGTGTCCGCCAAGTGATATTATGCATTACCACTAGGGATTCTATGTTATTTACTTTTTTCAATTCCCGGGACCCGAGAGTGAAATTTTTCAAATCCCGAATATCGAGACCAAGAATTTAATTTAATTTAAAAATATATATATTTTAATAAATATTCATATGCATTATGTACAGTAGCTATTAGGGATATTATCGGTATTAAAGCGAATAAATTTATTTTTTAGTTTTTGATTTAATATATTAGTAGTTTTTTTACATTTATAAATTGATTACAAAAAAAAACAAATACGACTTACGATCTGTCTTCGTCTGGCTTAAGGGATCACTTTACACAAATTGATGTTCCATATGTCGCATAGAATATAAACACATTTATAATTTGTCTTAATAACAATGCCTTTGGAGGTAAAAATCCAGTAATTGTGTGCTCTTGGACATACTCAAATATTATTACGTTTCTATCTGAATTGAAGTATTCTAATAAGCTTATTCAAATAATTTAATTTCATCTAAATTTTGTTTCATTAAAAGATGACACGATTTTATCTTAAATATTATAAATAACTAAATCATTTTTGCAAAAAGTCATTTTTTTAATTTGTTTTCATAGTAGTTTCTTATTAGTTACCCGCAATATATACTTTTATAGTTTTATTTTTATCTACGCTTGTATTTTTAATTTTAGTACGTATTGCTTGTACATGTTGATTTATCAATAGATAGTCGAACACATGAAAATTATGGTTTATACTATAATTAGAAATAGTCATTATACATCTTAAATATGTTTATCATATGTGGGTATGTCCCGTTCATTGCAAATGATATATAATCAGGCCTATTCTCAAAATTGCAATATTGAAATGAAGGTGATTGTTACACCAACCCTCAAAAATAGACGGATAGTTTTGACAGATTATGGTACGCTTATCTCCCTCACTCCCTCACTCTCTCTCCCTCTCTCTCATTCAAATATAACACTATTTTTTAGGGTTGGTGTAACAATCACCTTCATTTCAATATTGCAGTTTTGAGAATAGGTCTGAATATACATAAAAATGAGATGTTACAGCAGTACATAATTACATACATGAACATAAAATAATTATAAACAAATATTTAACACTAATGTTTAACACATGATTTTCTCACAAATGCACTCACACAGGAAAAATATATCTTCGTAGAATGATGTCGTCACACCCGTCAGGCTGTATTCATTAAATTCTATTAATAAATCTATCATTTTTATTTTATTTTTAAATACATATTGCGGAGTGGTTTGACAACGTTGATTGTGTGTGTTTTTTAGATACATCAATTTTCTTACTATTTTTAAACTACGCTGAACTCTTTGAACGAGGCACGAACCCCTGACCGCTAGATCACGAGGTCAGCGTCTTAATCACTAGACCAACAAAGCTACTCTAAATTTATCGGTCAGCGTGTCTAGAATTTAAATTAGAATTCGTTAAACTAAATCTTGATCTTAAGTGTTTTTAATACATATTAAAATGTATTAATTAAAAAGATACTTATAAAATCAATTTATTGAAAAAGTATTGTTGTTGCTACCGGGATTCGAACCTGGATTTCTTCTTATCTAGGTAAATGAATTAACCGACTATGCTACACCAACACAGTAAGTTGACGACAAATTTTCGAACTTATATGTTGCACTTTCAAATTGATACGTTATTCAGCTTACTGTGTTCGTTCTTTTGATATTAACAAGGGTTTAGAAATTATACATACAAATATTAGGAGTTTACAGTTAGATAAATTTGAAATTTTAGAAATAATTAAAAGTGTTAACAGTAAGCTAAATATTATAAATTACCAAATCCTCTTTGCTAATAGTCACTTTTTAAATTTGTTTTCATATTAGTTCTTACTTATTCACCACTTTATAGTTTTGTTTTTATCTATGCTTGTATTTTTAATTTCAGTATACATTGTTTCCTGAAGACGATACCATAGGTGTTGAAACATGTAGAATAATCAAGTGGTTTAAACAAAGTATTTTGTCCAATTATTTATATAAAATGAGGTCACAAAGTAATTTTGCAAATATTGAAGTAGCAATACATTTTAATTTGTTTTAAAAAATATGTTTTGAAAAATTGCAACATCGCAATAAGAATGTGTTTTCTTTAAAAATTATGTATTTTTCCTTCTCTCATCTTAGTAGGCATGTCGGTCCAATTAGTTTATCATACAAAAAAAAGTTCTACCATGTCAACACAACTGCGGCTGATAAAAATACGTAAAACGTGAAGTAATTTTGCATTCATGTCGGTAATAATCTCGGGTAATTTGGCGGGCTGTAGAATTACATTTATAACACAGCCTCGCCGTACCTCACGTCGCTCGTTTATACAATCACCGCGGATAATGTTGCGATCACGACAAGCGGCAGGCAGTCACCAGTCACTAGTTTGTCACACGCGAGATGTCACGGAGGTTACGCAACGCCGTGTGTTGTACGTCCACGTCTCCTGGTAACGTGAATCGAATCGGCAAACAATTATTGCGCTGAAAGAATTCATCAAAATGTCTACGTGCTAGGGATAGAGGCAGCGCCGTAAATGCCTGTGGGTCCGTTAGATGGAGACTCTGAAGGCCCCACATTATTTGGTATTATAAAAAAATAATATATAGTTAAACCATTGTCTGTAAATCGTCCCATAAGTAGTAACCGTATAAAATGTGAATATATATCTTTTTTACAGTTCACAAATATGTTCTAAAATCCTCCAGTTGAAATTGCTTTGGGGTGCCGTACACAAATCGACCCCTCCTACGTAAAGTGTCGTAAGTAAAAATGACATTTTTAATCATTCTAGTATTTCGTATGTATTTGATACTTATTTACATGGCAGATTTAAATATATATATATATATATTGTATTCTATGATGTAGGATTATATTTAAAAAATTATAGTCATTTAAAAATGTATCAAATACGTTCAAAATACTAGAATGATTAAAAATATCATTTTTTACATACGATACTTTACTTAGGAGGGGGTCAAAATATAGTGCAAAATCAACCACACGCAGTTTTTTGAGAAAAACGGGTTGTTTTATGAACGTTTTTATAATTAAAAATGTTTTTAGGTTTTCACGGACGTTCAGGGTATTCTGTGTATAGTTTTCTGGGATAATCTGCCGTGTATATATGACATTTCTGGCCGACGTTTCGGATCCCATTGCAGGACATCATCAGGGCTGATGTCATAATAACATGACTGACATATATATATAAACACAAGGCAGATTAGCCCAGAAAACTACACACAGAAGATTTTTATATATTTTTTAAAATACGCCTTTCAAAATATGTATTTTGACTGATTTATACTGTTACTCTACTCTAAATCAGTATAATCACCCCATCTGTATCACCAGCGCACCTGGTGCATTCACATTTAAATTCAAATCCAAATGGAGAGCAACAGCTGATAAATTAGTCCAGATTAACTGATCCGATGTTTGGATTTTTCGAAAATAAATCTATGGAATATTTTTGATATTTCCAATGAACGGTGATATTTTTTTGCAACAAGATACCCCTATGTTAATTTCATTAAGAGGCGGCCAATTTATGGGGATGGTGTTACAAACATTGAAAAGGGGTTGGTTACTTGGGCGGTAAAAAACAATCTTGCCAGTGGCGGCAAAAAATCTAGCTAGCATTTATTCTTAACGCAATTTTAAAGATATGTTCGTCTGGTCTCTTCATTACGTGACGAAATAACCTCAGTCTGGTTTCTCCCATCTTCTCTGTGATCGGTGCAATTTTAATTGTTACATTGTCTGCGAATACTAAATCTGCAGTTAAGTTGTTGGGCGTCCACATTGATTCAGATCTTTCAATGGATACACAAATCAGCAAAACTGTCAGTGCATGCTGCGATCAACTGAAACAGATTAAAAGTATTCGGAGACATCTTCCTCTTGAGGCAGCCCGTCTACTTATAAATGCATTTGTGGTATCACGTGTGGACTATTTTAACAGCACCTATGCTGGCCTGTCAATGTTTCAGCTGGATAGATTACAATCCATTCTAAATGCGGCTGCACGAATAATATCTGGAATATCCAAATTCTCTCATATAACATCCCTTTTACATCAGCTATATTGGCTCCGATTCCATGAAAGAGTCGAATTAAAATTGTGCTAGTTGATGTACAAGGCGACACACAATATGGCGTATCTGTATCTTCAAGAACTTTGTATCCCAGACAATTTAAATGGTAGACATCAAACTCTCAGGTCAGCCTTTACTTCAGCCCCAGGAGGTTGAAGAACCGGCCAACCATTGCCAGAAGTCTAAATTTAGTGAACGGGCATTTGCGGCAGCAGGCCCAAAAGCGTGGGACTCTTTGCCCTCCGTCATAAGAAACAGTGCATCAGATACGTTATTTAAGAAGATACTAAAAACGTACCTTTTCAAAAAGTCATAAGTGAAAATAACAATTAGTAATTTTAATAACAGACAATTATAGAACTATAAACAGATGTGTAAAGCGCCCTTAAGGCGAAAGTTTTTACGAAAATGGCGCTATACAAATTATCCATTATAATTGTATTTTTTAAGTATTGTCAAATGATGTTCGCTACATTTTATAGAACGCCTCGTGTAGGCCCAATCATCAATGCTCTTCCACGCTTTTCCGGTAACACCATCCACTTCTCGGAATGAAGAAACGACTCCAGAAGGACCGGTTGAAATGAGGTACCTGCCCGCATGCCGACACCGTGTTGCGTACCCGCACCGGTCACGCACGCGATGGCTGGAAACCCGTCGCCTTGTCCGAGAACGGGAGAATCTAAAACGCATTTGACGTTACGTACAAAATGCGCGCGTTACTTTCATAAGTTCGGTTATGAAAATATTTTTTTTATTTTAACGTGGAATATTTGAGTTGCACAGTGGCAGAGCGGCCCAAGTAAAAAATTTATATTTTAAGTTACGTACACTAATACAGTAAAGAATAAAGAAATAAGGAAATAATGTAAAGCTAATCTTAGTATAGCGAATAAAATTAGGAAAAGATCACTCGCAAATGTGCAAGTAAACCAGATACTGGAAGATGGCCCTGTTTGAAGCCAACTACTGAGCTTGTATGAGACGATGTTTGAATGTGGATGAGGCGAGAATCGTGTGTCAGGACAGAAGAGTGTGACGCTCTATCCACTCTGTCTACTGTAAGTATGTAAGTAAAAAAAGGCCAAAGAAGCAGCCATTAAACATGTTAGGGGTGATCGAATACTTGTATTCGATACATGTAACCGGTTTTTTTTGTATCGCCTCTACGCTAGATATCAGTATCGGAATGTTGCGCGGTTGTAATAAAAAAATTATTTCTACACTTTAATATGCACCAATGATTCGCACCAACTCCGAGCCTTACGAGATCTTCGAATAGTTTTCTACATTTTTATATTTCAAGAAATATTGATGCAAAATACTTTGTATTAATGTATCTATATGTATAAAAAATGGTCTCTGCTGTTAAAAGGTCTCCGTTGTGGTCCAGAATGCCCTAGTTTGAAGTTCCTTGTTGATATTACGACTCCTCAGAATAACAAGGTTACATCCAACTGATAATGTTTTGAGATATGAGCTCAAAAGTGTTGTTTGAATTTCAACATATATTCATAAATATATTGTTTTGAGTATGCAAATATGATCGGTTTAACTTATTTCAATGACCCCTGTGAGATGAGGGAAATTAAAAATAAAATAAATGCATAGTAAATGAAGAATAATAATCCATAAATTGAAATAAATAACTGATGCAGTTGGAACATGCTATTTCCTTTATTTTAGATTGTTAACTTTGTTTTACTAACCGCTTATTGAATCAAATACATCTTACCGGTTTCGAAAAATATCATTTTCTTACATTAACTAATCAAAATCATACATACATCATTTAGTACCTAACTTAAATTGTTACTTGATATAATTTTTAGAATATGACTTGTGGTTAAATTTAGTTGGTTGTTCAGAACATTTTGATTAGTTTAATACGCTTTATTTATTTCAAATGATTAAATTTAAGATCAACATTATTCACATGTAAAATAGACAATCCCAAATTTCTATCAAAAGTGTGATCATTTTCTAACAAATATCTATATAATTCATTAAGTGGTTAATAAAACAAGGATGGGGGGATCTTTTTCTTCTTCTCTATCTTTCGGTTCGTCCACTGAAACGAGCTTCTCCAAAAAATTAAAGAACACGATCCAAATAAGTGGATAAGAGTTTATCATTCATGTACAGGGTGTAGCAGACCTAGTTCACAATATTTTGTGGGTTGATGGATACTGTTCAAGGAGTGTGTACAAATTCTGTACGGTTACGGAAAATTACATTACATGAGTTTTTACAAAATCATGTTATAGTTGGTACTTCAAAATAAATATTTGCGAAATTAACCCATTATTATTGTATATCTTTTTAAATTTATTTATTTGACCTCAATTTTTTTATACAGCAGAAGTGAACATACAATAATATAATACAATTATTAATTTACTGTGTGGTATGCAAGAAGTATCAACCTCTGATATATGTATAAAGCATTGTCCTGGCTACTTCGCTAGACTTCTATTAGTTATTGAATTAAAATAAAAAAGGAAGAGTAAATAAAAAAATAAATAGAGACAGTAAAAAAGTGTAGTGAATGTGTTATAAATCTATTGTGATTAAGCTAGAACGTTGAACAGCGACGCATCTGACTGATCTCTGGGTACCCAATTGAATCATGCATTTTGTACGTGAACGATTTCCAGTCAGTGTTAAGTGTGTTTTACAGTTTCGGAGCTAAAAATATATAGAAACGTTGAAAGAATGTCGTTGTTGCTCTCGGAACGGGTGTGTAGATGTTTATTTGTTGTCTTCTGTTATGATCGTGATTTATTGCTAAGGGCGTGTTAATAAATAATTTAAATAATTGTATAATTACGACTATTTTTAAAGTGCTTTATATCTATATTAGTCACATGTAATTTGAGCATTTTCGACTCATTTTTTAAATATGTTTTTATCATTATAATATTGTGCACTGAGTGTGTTTCACCCGGTATAGTTCCTGGAGGATATAGGCTTTATCTACAATAGGCTGCAGTCATAGAAATAGCTGAGGACTTACTATGCCTAGAGATGCATCGTTAAGATTATGGCCTCCTAATTATGCTAGATTTTTTTCTCCAGTCATTTCCCTCATCACTGAGAATTACGACATTCCGGTTGTGACCTGTTGATCTTGAGGATTTTGCTCCGCCTTTCTTCGGTCGGTCCAACAAGTTGAAGAGCGACCACTTCCTGTCTGATATGTCACATTTAAAATCACCGCCAGCTTATCCAAGATAATCATTCCCTCTGCGGGCGATGTATTTCAAATAAAAATACAATCATTTCAACCGTAGGTACTGTTTACATCTTAACATGTTTAACAGAAGTAGATTAGCATCGGCCGGTGTTTTGAAAGAGATGATTACATTAATCCCAAATCTCTCGAGTCTCTAGGCTAGATAGCTCTAGGCTCCGAAATGTTTCACGAGTGTTAGATATTAGTAATTTGATTACACGTTATTAATAAATCAACCAGTGTAAAGTGTTGACACGACGGCATTCTGCAGGTGTGTTTGCGCAATCAAAAATACCGCTGTTTTTGTTAAGTTTACATTTCATATATACACCTTATTATACTGGAATCCGTTGTATTTAAAAAAAATATTTTTATCGTCACACTTACGTAAAATTGATAAAGCCCATATATTTAAGTTTACATTGAACAGAATTAAGTTATGAAAGTATTAAAAGGCATGTGGTCTCAATAATATTAGATACGTTGGAATAATATGTTATAAAATAGTATGTTTTTGTACTACTAGGAATTTGAGAAAAGTATCTATAGGGAAATATGGTGAATGGTGCTTTGAATGTAGCTATCGCCGATATGAATCACTCATTAGGAGCAAGATACTAACTTATTATCACGTCGTTTCCTCCATAAATAATAGAACGCCATTCTCTTTTGTCTCGTCTACTTTCATACATCTTCTTATGCGTTGTTCGCGGCGCGCAATGTTCTTGTTGCTTTAAAAAAAAAAGTTTAATTAAATACTACTTGATACTTTACACTTGTACGAAACCAGTTTATTTGTCATTAATATCATCTCCCATCACGATCGCAGCCTCTCTTCAGCATTCCTACAAGTCGAACCATTTCTAGATTCGCTCTCCTATAGTGAGAATATGCCGAGGTTACCATCATTAATATATTTTCTTAAAATAAATTATAGGTATCTCATAGAGGCGAAGCTATTTATATTATATTATATGGAAAGTATGGAAGTATAGTTGTTGTAGGGCTTACGATCTATCTTCGGCTGTAGCAGCTTTCAAATTTTTATATTTTTTTCCTCTGTTTGAAAAAAGGCGGTAATTGAACCGCTGATTCGTTTGACATTTCCTGAGTCAAGAATGCAGTCAGTGATACCGTGTAATTTTTTTTTTAAATACCTCAATATCTTTTATGGCTTCCAAAATAATGGGATTAATGTACAAAAAAGTAAACTTTTCAGGGACCCGAAAAAGAGTTCCATTTTTTTTCATTACATAATAAATAATACTTATTCATTTTATTAACTTATATAAATGTATTTTTAAATCATTTACAAAAAGTTGGATATGGGTGGGACGCAGCGCGCGGCGGGCGGCCGAGCCTCAGCGGGCTGTCTCACGGCTACGATCATGGCTCACACCTTGGCCACTTTGTACTAAAATTTCAAGCAATTCTACGTATCGTAAAAATATGCGAATTGAATTTTCTTGTACAAAAAAAAGTCAATAATAAAATGATTTTTTTTTTCATTTTTCTCGATGCGGGGGTCACAGGTTAAGTACTCAATTAAGAGGATTTGACATGAAATATAAACTTATTAAAGAAACACATTCTTATTGTGAAGTTGTAATTATTCAGAACAGACGGTCTGTGATGTTTTAAATACTAATTTAATGCATTAATTATAAATATATACATATAAAATCGGAATTTATTTATTCCGGTAGCGCAAAAACAATATTTTTCGACAAAATTGATTTTATATGTATATATTTATAATTAATGCATTAAATTAGCATTTAAAACATAAACTTGTTTTTGTTTGGTCCATTCCTTAAATTATCATTTGTGGTACAGTATATAAACCAATCGCATGTGTCCTTTTTTCTTATTACCACATTTTATTTCATTTTTTATTATAGAGGGGTTTGAAAGTGAACGACTTATTTAAAAAAAAAAAAAACCCAGCCGAGCGTTTCCTGAAACTTTTCCGAAACATTTCGTGACGCTGTTGCGTTAACTTTGACTGGACTTTTCGCCGACCGTGCGACATTGACAAACAATACGCGATCGCTTTGTGGACTGTGATTTCGTGAGATGCCGTGAATAGTTACAGGAGTAATTATTGAACCGTTCAATACCCAGAAGTGGACAGCCCACGGAACCACAACAATGAGCGCATTATCAGCCCGGACTAGAGACATGTCTAACAATACTTTTCACCGATTTGGGAGTCAGTCGTATCGTATCGTGCGTGGCGTATTGGAACATAACTCTCCGTGTTTAAAGGTACAATATAAAGAGATTCCTCAGAATCACGAGACCTTAACGGATTTTACTCATAACGCAAAAATTCTTTAAGGTTTACAAATAATGCGATATTTAGTTGCGAAGACCTTTCTCTCCTATACCGAAATGAATTTAATTATAAATAATAATTAAACGAGTATTAATTAGAAAGATATACATATAAAATCAATTTTATTAAAAAATATTGTTGTTGCGCCATCGGGATTCCACGAGGGATGTGCATTATCCAACTATGCTACAGCGACATTATTTTTGACGACAAATTTTCGAACCTGTATGTTACACCTGTTTCAAATGAATACATTTATCGTTTCATTATTTGAAAGAGCCATCAAAAATAATGTTGCATAGTTGGATAATGAACCTTCCCCGGTTTGGAAAGAGATCCAGGTTCCAATCCTGGTGGCGCTACAACAATATTTTTAGATGAAATCGATTTAATATGTATATCTTTCTAATTAATACATTTAATTATTATTTAAAATATCACAGATCTATGTTCTGAATAATTACAACTTCACAATAAGAATGTGTTCTCCTAATAATAATTTAATTTTTGCTCTGATCGTCTACTTATTCAACTATTGGTGCAATTATTATTATTTATTTGTTTAATATATATATATATATAAGATATTTTGTAAATTGAATTTAAAACACTGTTTTATTTCATTATATTTTATTGTTAGAACATTTTCGGGAACATCTTCCTATTGTCAATAATATAATTCAACTAAAGTTAAAAACATATTCAGACAGTAATTACGGGTGTGTTTGGAGTTAAAGAAGATTGTAGTGGGGGTGGAGTTAATGTGGATAAGAGGGGGAAAGTAATGGGCGGTATTTGAATATTTATTATTCTTATTATTAAAAATTTCTGAATTCTCTAAGATGTCTTCGCTAAGAAGCTTTCGTCCTTTGGCGCAAGGGAATTTAGAATTACTAGGAATATTATTGATAATGGGAAGATGTTCCCGAAAACGTTCTAACGTTTAATACAATAATAAATAGTGGAATAAAACAGTATTTCAACTCAATTTAATATTTTAATCTGTTCCTAAGATTTGCCCATGCTGAGAAAAACATTTTGCATGTTTTTTTCTGTGTACAGTTTTCTGACTATTCTGGTCCACGACGTGTGACTGTTGGTGTAGTAATACAAGCCAGTACTTAATCACTGATGTTGGACCCTGCAATGTGATTCGAAACGTATATACGGCAGATTAGCGTAGAAAACTGTACACAGAAGATTCTGAACGGCCGTGAAAACCTTATTTATGACATTTTTATTTTACTTGGTTAATTAATTATCAGCAATTTAATATAATAATTCAAAGAAAGGAGGAAAATGATGATTATATATAATTTTAAATTGTGTCAAGAAGTAAGGCTTTTATAATTTAAGATTGGTATTAAGTCAGCATTGACATTTGTAAAGTATTAAGATAATACACGTTCATTTTCAAGGAGTTTAAATAATACAACCTCAAATGTTAGGATATTCAAAACACATAATAATAATTTATATTAACTTTAGTTACATATTTAAAAATGGAAATAGGACATATTTTACTTCAAGTCAATGAATCCTGTATACGTATAATGTTTTTCCATATTTCCTTTCGATAGTTTGTTTTAAGGTAAATAACTGGTATGTGGTTCCTCTGTCTGCTTTTAAAGTCACATTGCTCTTCTTGTATTTTATCCTCAGCTTTTCAAAACTTTTTCACGTACCTTACTGGCTAGTCGATCAATTCATTAATTTGATTAAAATTGCTACAACAGTATATCGAATTACCTAATTGCATCTTGTGTTACTCTTTATATATCTTTTTTTATATGCTATCTAATTGTATCTTGTTCTAATCTTTACATTTTAAATATATATATATATATATATTTAATACATTGGACTTACTTTAAGTTTTACGTTTTAATTATATGTTATTTAATTGCATCTTGCTTTACTCTTTACATATACCATATATTATAACTGATACATTAAACAATGCATTTACGTTTAAGTTTTACTACGTATTTACCTAATCTAATGACATCTTGTTTAACTCTTTATATATATAATTATGTACATTGATCAATGCACTTTGTTTATTACTATACTGGAAAGGCACTGTCTGCTATAATACAGTCAAATACTAGTGTAGCGGGCAGGGTACCTAAATATATGTCTTACTTTGCTGCAATATTATCCGATTATAATATAACACACTGTACTAAGAATCAAATAATATATATATTATTAAATATAATGAGTAATAGCTTCAATAAATTATGCATTATCCCGCGTATGCTATCGGCGCGGGTGCTGCCCTGTGATACCAACTGTACTGATGTCTATACAAAGCCCTGTATATATATATATATATATATATATATACTAAAAAAAGGCTGCTAAATAATGTGCCTGTTGCCTGTGGTTAAGACATTCGCCTAATGATCCGGTAGTCGGGGGGTTCGAGCCCAATTCCAGGAAACTAGCAAGTTAGTCCTATTTTTACAACACAAGTTTAGTGTTTAGCTTAGTTTAAAAATAGAATATTGATGTGATACGTATTCCGTTACGCAACTCTACTTTATTTTTTAAAAATGGAGAGCTCCAGTCGTCTCAGACCACTCTTGCCATTGGACCAAGTTCTCCATTATTCCAAGAGTACATGCGGGAGGTACTGTGCCAGCGGTGGCGAACCTTTTTACATGCGCGTGCCAAAAGTCCCCAAATAATATATATCGATTGTCTGACGTGCCCAGCAGTTTTTTAAAATATATTTAATTAAATAACTACAATTAGCAATTAGTTTTTTTACTTAAAAAACATAACGCGAAGACCGCGTTATGGAATGATAAGATAGAATGGGTTTATTCATCCTTCCAAGCAAAGAGTTTTGCTGCTGTACATATGATGCTAAATACTTTATATCCGGTTCACATGTCGTCACTTTTAGTAAAATACATCCACAACTGGATTCATCGGTCAATCTACTCCCTGTACTATGTACATTTCATAAAATTCATTTCGGAAAATAATGACTCATAAGCAAGTGTGGAAGAGAAAATTGATAATATTACCGACCCTAGTTTTTTTATAGAGCTAAAGATTTCTGGAATGGTGTTCCAAGTTATTATTATTTCTTCTTATGCATTCTTTTAAATTATTTTCGATAATCGATCATATTCAATTATTTCTAATTCATTTCTCAAATCGACAAATTTTTGTTTCTAGGTCGAACATGAATGGAGTTGAAATAATTTCATTTCTATATCTGTCAATTGTTACGTGCCAGCTAAATTGATAAACGTGCCATTTCTGGCACGCGTGCCCTAGGTTCGCCACTCCTGTACTGTGTAATATCATTGATACCTTAAACAAGTCCACGCACAGGCCTCTGTGACGTCATTCTCGTAACGAAGGAGCGCCGAAGATGGAGACATTTCTTTTCTCGCACTCTCTCAGAACTTCTTCATTTATAATTCTCTCGGTACAGTTTATTATTTCTATCCTTCTTCAGTACCACACCTCGAAAGCTTTAAAACCTGTTTCTACTTTTAAAATTAGCAATATTAACTTTGTGGTTAAAATTCATATTTTTATTTATTATCATTGTTTTATTAACCACTTAATTGAGTTTAAATACATCTACCGGTTTCGAAAAATACCATTTCCTTCTTCAGGGTGTCATAACTAACTAAAACATATATTATTGTTTCTTTATCAGAATCTATTTAAAAATATATATATATATAATAAACCTCTTTCTTCCTCTTTTTGGTTAATCGTTCAGGTTTGGCTTCTGTAAAGTGTATTGCTTTAGACGTAGATTTTTAAATATTCATTTTTTATCTTTCTGTTTACACCTGATTTGAAGTTTTTTTTTTGCGTTAAAAGCTTGTTTTGCTATTACTAATCCGATTGTTATATCGGAAGAGCTATATGTGGTAAATAATGAAGGTTTCCTAAAAGACTAGTAAAAACTTCTACATTTTATTGGCTTCACGATTGATTAGATTCCTGGTCGAGGCTCGCTCGGTTGATGTGCGACTATTCTTCAGCCTTACATCTAAGGGTATGAGAATAGGCTGACGGTGTCAGGTGGCTAATGTATGGCTGGTGTGTCGCTGGGAATGTGCCTAGCGTCACTAACACGCCGGAAGCCGTACACAAGACTATCCTGACCAAGACGGGCACCAGAGCCACGCTTGGACGGAGTGGAACGAAGAACACAATGCGCATTTCTAAAACGTGTAACATAATATAACAGTGTGTGTGCTTATTTAGAAATTTAAAATTTTAACTTCTTGTGAATGTCTTCCAGAAAGCTTCTTGAAATGCGTGAAGTTAATTTGAAGAACCCTTGACAACCATCCAAAAATTTCACGAAGATTCTAGAAACTCATTGTACCATCTATTGGGTCACAAAAACACACCACTGATCACACAACAAAGACTGTTTTTTTTTTCGAAATACTATTGTTCCGCTATTTTATTTTTGTTACAAATAGCATATAGCATAGCATTTTTTCTGCGCTAAAACGTCAGTGTCGCCGTTAACCTGTATCTGTAAGGGAATAACTAGTTATTTTACAGGACCTATTAAAAATGCTATCAATCATTGAGAAAAATGAGCTTTTTAAAAATGCTCACCAAGTTGAACGTTGTTCTGAAATAATGCGAAAAAATGACTTATGTCAGATTCTTAAACGAAAAATCATATTCTTTATTTATGTAAGGTTGACATTTGCAAAGTATTTTAATGTTAACCAACAATCATACAAAGGAACAAAATTAGTTTCAAAACCGTAAGGTGTGATTGCAAAATAAGATAAATATTTTAATGATAACACATTTTTATTTTTAAGTTGCAATTTTAAAACATAGTTCAGTGGTATTTTTAATACAAATTAAGTGAATCAACTAGAAAGATGTACAGAAAATATCTATTTATCGAAATAATATTTATTAGGAGAACACATTCCTACTGTGAAGTTGTGTCAATGTGTCCAAAATTTAATAAAAATGAATTGTTAATTCTGGCGTCTACTATCGGGTTTATTCAAAGGTATTTGAGATTCCGTGAAAACAAAGTAGATGGCTTTCAAATAATGAAACAAAAGATGTATTAATTTTAAAAGTGTAACATATAAGTTCGAAAATTTGTCGTCAAAAGTCGATAATGCACCTTCTCCGGTTTGAAAAGAGATCCAGGTTCAAATCCCGGTAGCACAGCAACAATATTTTTTGATAAAATTGATTTTATTAAGGAGAACACATTCTTATTGTGAAGTTCATAGGTCTGTGATGTTCTGAAAGAATGTGTTCTCCTTAATAATATGTTGTATCAATGTGTCCAAAATTTAATAAAAATGAATTGATATTTCTGGTGTCTGCAGTCGGTTTACTCAAAGGTATTTGAGATTTCGTAAAAACAATGTAGATGGTTTTCAAATAATGGAACGACAGATGTATTAATTTGAAAAAAAGGTAACATATAGGTTCGAAAATTTGTCATGAAAAATACTGGCGCTATAACACAATTGGTAGTATACTTCCCCGGATTGGAAATAGATATCCAGGTTCGAATCCCGGTAGCGTAAAAACAATATTTTTCGGCAAAATTGATTTTATATATATGTTTATAATTACAAGATTAAATTAGTATTTAAAAAATTGATTTTATATGTATATCTTTCGAATTAATACATTTAATTAGGATTTGAAATAATATTTGTCGATTACCGGTAAGTATACATTCTGTATATCTTTCGAGTTGATTAATTTAATTTGTATTAATATAAAAGTGCTCTGTAGTATGTCACATTCTTTCAATAATTACTTCAATAAACAATTCTCTCGGTACTGCGCAGTGAAGCACGCACTCATATTTTTAAAAAAAGACATCGAATTTTTAATGTCAAATTTTTCAGCTTAGCATTGTCGCAGAACACCATCCATTTAATTTAGTTGTTATTTACACCTATTAATGAGAGGAATAAAACTAAAGCCGTGATAAAATTAATACCCGTTCATGTGTGTAGTACAATGTTTGGTTTGTTAAAAAAAAAAGTTATTCTCCAAATAATTAGCATTTTAGATGGTTGCTGGATAGAGCCGTCCCGATCAAAAGTTACTAGGGAACATTAATTTGAACGTAGCTGCTTCTGCAATCTTGGCGCAGTGGCGCGGCCCGGTCTTTTGCCTTTGGTCCAATAGCCCCAGGTTCGGTTCCAAACACGTTCTCACACCGGTTTATTGGATCTATTAAAAAATGGCGGTACGTTGACTCGCTGAACCTCCGTGGGTGGATCTACCGTATCACATTTACGACAGTCACTTTGATTTGATATTAAATCAGAACAGAATGTGTGAAGTATTTTTGTGTACCGTAAATATTTTAACAGCGAACAAACGCAATACTTACGCAATTGCTTATTTGCCTCGCTGTTACACACGGAGAGGACAGAACGCCACACTATTTCGATGAAATAAATCTCTGAGATTTTTTCGCCCCAAACGGTTTGAACGAACGTGAATTTTTTGAACAAAATCTCAAAAATCTAAAAACAGATGTTGCCCCAATAACACATTAGTTTATATAATAGATTAATAATAATAATAGATGTCGCATTATTTTCATTTATGTAAATAAAATGAGGCGCGTCCTGTGATAATATAATTATCAAACTAAAATTATTTACTTTCATCTACCAACGTACCGGCAATGTAGTATTGGATAAATAACAGTTGCGAGTAAAAAATGTATAGTTTTGACATTCCGCTGTCAGTTGCTGTATTTCATGCGGTTTTTTATTGAGAAGAAAACTTTTTAAACTCCGCAACCATTTTTATATTATTTGCAATTTGTAACATAATATTTGAGAATTTAAAATTATTATTATAACACGCGTAAACAACCAGTTACTATGTGACTAAGAAAACTTAATCTCAATTAATTTGATTTATTAGCAAATATAGTATAAATTCTCTTTTTAAACACGTATTTTGTTTATTTTTGAAATCCGTTAAATTGTTATATTTTGGGAAGATTGTGCCCAAGTGCTGCGTCACATGACACACACGAGGAGGACGCAAGAATAATAACAAACCAAAGCTGCATACTTCGGACATATTCTCAGCAATGATGATCAATTACAACTTGTTACGAAGAGGAAGATAGAAGGCAACAGAGGCGTAGGTAGAAATATGTTATCTTCTAAAGTGTCCGTAACGTTGGTGATCTTATACATTTTGACCGATGCAGCTTGGTAGATAGAAGACAGTATATAAAGAAGAATAAGTAACTTTTCAAACTTTTTCGGTATTTACGTACAAAATATGCTCTATGGAAGTACACAAACTCAAAACAAATCGAATTTCTTCATAACATTTTATTCTTCTTCGAATACCATCACTTTTGATTTGTTAACCAAAATGTCAATTAAATTTTGTAAATCAACCAAAAGCGAGCCCACTTCCCATGTTTTAAAGTAAACCACGCGCCGCCGGTGGGCCGCCAGTACCGAAAAAAGAAATCTCTTAAAATCAATAGATGTCACCGCCTAACTGTTGGTCCCACATAAAATTTTGAAAGTTATTAGCAATGAAAATCAGTTTCAAACTACCGGAATATTGACCGCAAATCTCTTCATACCTAACAGCACAAATAACAAGTACCGCCGTCGTTCGAGGATACCAGTGAAGTCAAAAAGAAATTGCCTCGGAATCACGACACACCATACAATATTTGTTACAGATGATGGTGAGTTGAGAAGTTATTTCATTTTAAGGTACAATGTAAAAAATACAATGCAAAAAAATGATAAAGACTCGGTATCTATAGACCAGTCTCAGGAAGGGTTGCAGAACAGACCAGTCGTCGCCGAAAGTCTGAATTTAGTAAACGGGAATTTGCGGTGGCAGGGTCAAAAGCGTGGACTCTTTGCTCTCCGTCATAAGAAACAGTGCATCAGAGACTTTATTTAAGAAGAGACTAAAAACGCACCTTTTCAAAAAATCACTTCCATAAGTAAAAATTGCAATGGCGCAATAATAATAATTATTATTAGATATACGATAAATAGATTTGAATAGCTCAAATCGACGATATTTCAAATATCCAAGATCCCGTACTATTTTATTCTGGCTAGGTTCCTACATCATCCATACTCTTTAATGCCGTTAAAACTCAAATCGATACTCAAACATCTGCTGCCAATTTCCATTGATTCCCCAGCAGCAGGTTCATAGCATCCTAGTTATATTAGTAGTTCTTGCAGTATGTACAAAAGTGTGTGTATACGATATATGCAGCATGTTTTTACAATATGCATCTCAGAGACATCAATCTATCTTCCGGAGTCCATGGGTTAGCCTAGTTAGATAGATGTCACAAATAACAAATTTATTTTACGATATTCAGTTGAAATTATGTTTTTAAATCATTCTGTACGCACAATTGTTCACAATTCTTTGAAAGGGTTCCATTGGTTCTCATTTTGAGCAGTTCTCATCCATACAATGCCAGCATTTATCTTAAAGTCCTCTGTTTCTTCTGACCAGCATGGTTCCATTTTAGCTTGGTGATCGCTTTCATCTTGGACAATATCGACAATTTTTATTTTGTTGTCTTATCCAAACATTGAGATACTTAATTTTTATCGTTCCATAGCTATTCTTGTAACGTGCAAGTGCTAGTGCATCCTTCGTATTAGTAGTCAATTTTGACCATAGTAAATATTTACTATAGTAACCTTTTACCATCGCCCGTGATAAAAAAGCGTTTGCGGGTTGTTCGTACATTAAGTTTCCTACTGTCAAAGTCAATCTCGCTTAATAGTGTAGAAAGACGAATAATCATCAAATACCTGTGAATATGACCAAAATTGATATATTTGTCACGTCGCTGGCGAAAAATCTTCGGTAATATAAATTAAACAGCGAAAACAACTCTCATCACCAAAATAGCGGGATATTTAATGATTCATTGTCGCATACGGAAACTTTCAAACTACGAGTATATCAATTCATTTGACTTTTGAAACAGCTGTAAAGAGTCCACAATTTTTAACTACATTTACCATTTTTACCATGCCATGTAAAATTAATTTAATACCAAATACACTTACATTAAACAAATATTTTTCCTATTTTTATTTATTATCTTTGTTTTATTAACCACTAAAATGAGTTTAAATACATCTACCGGTTTCGAAAAATACCATTTTCTTCTTCAGGATGTCATAACCAACTCATAAATAATAGTTAGTTGGTATTTTTCGATAGATGTATTTAAACTCATTTTAGTGGTTAATAAAACAAAGATAATAAATAAAAATATGAATCTTAACCACAAAGATAACATTGCTGATTTTATTTTATTAAGTATAAATATTTTTCCATTAATAAAAAATAGCTTCATCTCTATGAGTATTATTTGTTTAATAACAGTGCCTTTACATGTGAAAATCCAGTAATTGTGTATTCTTGGACATATTCAAATATTGCTAAATATACTTTCGATTAGTAAATACATCTTTTACAATCCATTTTAGCATTTCTTTTTTTACTATAGTAAATCTTTTTAACACAGTAAAAAGTTACCACTGACCACACAACCCACCCTAAGTAAGTATATAGTTAAGCTTTCCAAATGCTAACTATCTCTTTCGCTCAATTTCGCTGGTCTGATTCTCGTTCCTACATTCAGGTACTCTTAACATTATTTAACATTCTCCAGTACTGTATTGTACTGGAGAATGTTAAAGATTGTATTGTTATGTAACTGACCAATATAGATCTCCATTTTACAAGATATTTACTTTACAACCAATGCGTTGTTTCTCAAAAGTGACACTAGCGCCAAAACGATGTCGATCTATTTTTTGTTAAAACTTTATAAGGCCTAACGGTGACAGCTGCACGTGAATCAATTTGAGTGTCGGGAAATAAACAAATAAATAATATATATTAAGTATGATATTAACATATTTATGTATAAACAAAAAACCACAAACAGCATCACGTGCCGAAGTACAAATGGACGTTCAGTTTACTAAGAAAAAACAAAACTAATTGCTTTTTTATAGTTTATCCGATAATTTTATTTAATGAATTTTATACAACCGATTTTGTTTATTTGATTTTTCTTATTAATGGTATAATATATGTGGTATATTTCATAGACTTCCAAATATATATATACAGAATGTAACAGGCCTAGTTCACAATATTTTATGGGTGGATGGAAACCTGAATTAATTACGAGTTGAGAATGTTCAAAGAATATGTGCAAACTCTGCATTGTTATGGAAAATATTATTTTGTTTTCGTAGAAAGCATCAGGACGTATTTAAAACTGATTATATATATACTTACACTTATATATATATATATATACATAAAGAGAGGGCCCCATATTAGGTATGTTTCCTATAAAATCAATTTAATATTCATGTATTTTCACTATACTGGTATATGGTAAATACAATATCTATAATATACTGTATTTTCCCATCCCTTAATGTTTCGTCTATCTGTATATGTATTCTGTCTCTCTCCTTCGCATATAATTTTATGTTTTGTCTCCCTTGATGTTTTATTTAACTACATATGTATTCGGTCTCTCTCTTTCACATGTAATTTTATATATATATATATATATATTATATCTCCCTCTTTATGTGTATATAAGTGCATTCTTTTTGTATTTATGATTAGTTCTAAATACGTCCTGATGAAGCTTGAGATAAGCGAAACCTTGTTGACGTATAATAAACTTCGTGGTTTCATACAAAGTGACAAAACCGTGTTAAGCTTGAAGTCTACGTACTTCGAAATGGATAGTAGCGAAATTGTGCCATTATGAATCTATATCTTTCTATATATATATATAAATGATTTAACAAAAAATAGTCTAGCCGCTCGAAATTTGATGACCTCTAATATTTTGTATTCAATATATAATTTAGAATCAATAAAATATTTCAATTAATCGAATTAATTACGTTTTTTTTTAAATGCTTATATCTTTGACATGGTTGAGATTAAGCACATATCCCTTGATTATTTTCGACTCGTAATTTAGTCTGGTATCCACCCATAAAGTATTGTGGACTAGGTCTGTTGTACCCTGTATATATCAATATTTACAATTTTGTGTCACCTACGTGATTATTTTGGTACCACATACGCAATCAAATAGCTCCGCGACTTTTTTTTTTAAATATACCACTCAATTAGAACGAAAATTTAAAGGCTGACAATATAATACGCATTAATATAAAAAATACGTCTGCATAAATGTGTCATAAACTATCGAATTTATGTTTCCACAAATAATGTGTGTAGAATTCCCCTCGTCCCGCATCTAATGTTACAAAACCCTCTCCTATACGTACACTTTATTTCATGTCTATTTATTTACTAGTCTGTGGTATATTTATATAAATTATTTTTACCTGACGGTATAATAAAAAAATAGTATATTATTTGTCTTTTCTACTTGCTTGGTCCAACGGGTGGGGGATCTTCATCTTCCTCTTCGTGCCTCGACATGGCCTACCACAGCAGGCTTCCCCAAGCTATCTTCCCTTATCGCAAGAAGCCCAAAAATTGACAGATTCGTCTCAGTCAAATGGTTGAGAGGCTGTCCTTGATCTTCTGTTCTTGCTTTAATATATGTATGTGAATGAATTGCCCAATCTCCGGGTCGCGCGTCCCGCGGAATGGAATACGACAATTCCGGTCGTAAATTGGAATCATCGCAGGGTAGGGGAGAGAAGCAGGGAAACGTGGTACAGGATGAAGTCGATGAGGGGATAGGGGTTCTAGTCGAAGGACCAGTAATCTCGGGAACCGGTATTCGGAAGGACTGCTCGCCTTACCTTGTATATAACGCCTCCGCAATCCCTGCAATGAGCCGATCTCCGCTTCCGAATTGAAGACGGCGATGTCACAAATTCACCCACGGCACAAACGAACGAACACTATGTGATCACCAAAGATAAGATCACAAAATACAATACAGTGCTGGTGCACTGGAGCTGACATGTCCACACCGCGAATGCCATCGCGATGTCGAGATCGAAACAATATTGTTCACGTTGACGTCCGCTGGCGTCAAGGTCACATTTCACACTAGAAATATGAGCATGAGGAAATGTATGGATGGTAATTTGGACGCGGATTGTGTCAACATGGGTTGCGGCTGATTCGGAAAGACGCGTCTAAGTGTATTTACGAATTCGGAACAGTATGTTTAATGTATGTAGTTTATTAAATATAAATTCTTTTCTGTTGGCAATTGTCGTCACTTTGTCTGCTGTGGCTAGGAAAAGAACTACAGTAGACTGGCCAAATTATTGCCTCAGAGGTTGTTCAGTCACGATGTTTTCCTTCTTCCAAGGCCCGGCTTCCAGCAACCTTTCTCTGCATTATTAGATGCAAGATCTGACACGTCTCTGGATGTCATATTAAAATTTTCTGATTTTTATTATTTCTCCTTATTCATTCGAATCATAATATCTTCATTCGCATTTATTTTTATCATTCTTCTGTAGATCCACATCTCAAATGATCATATCTGTGCTTTATTAATTGTCATGGCTAAATTGAGGCTCACTGGGAACTGTGTTCTTCAAAATGATTTCGTATTCTTCTTCTACAACCATTTTTCATGTATATTTGCGTAACACTACCGCCGGCTCTTGTTTTGTTGTGTGGCATTTCTCTTCGGGTCGAGGACGACCATTACTCGCTTCCCAAGGCTTTTGCAAGCCTCGTTTACGTCTACCACAGTCCAATTTCAGCCTGGCGATCGTCTGAACAACAGTGTGGGCAACCCTCATTTGACAATACAGCAGCCATCTGCATCTCAATCGTCTCACTTAGACGGAAAGAGGTTAACAGTAACAGTCTCCTTATATATATATATTTAAAAGTAACATAAAATGCAGTGAAATATAAACGTCATAACTTCACTGATAAGAATTATTACAATTCCGTGAAACCATTCGCAACTGATTTGCCTCACTTGGCACAAAGGCCTAACATGTTTTTATGGCCACAATCACGACTGCATTCTTTGTGTTTAGTATAGGTCCGAGTGTGCACGACGCACGACGGTTGCAGAGAGCTGTTTTTGCTGTTATATAATGAACAGATTTTGATTGCGAAATACCAAATTTACATGACAGAAACCGCTTCAACTATCAATGAATGCTTTTTATTAGAATCTATTGTCTAACAATTCAAAACGAGGACACCGTGTCACACACAATGCTGTAATACAATATTCCTGCGAGCGTAGGCGGAGGTATTGACATCATCATCATCTTCAGTCATTATTTAATCCACAGGATTTCTCCTACGTTTCCATAAATAGAATGATATAACGGACCAATTCGGTCCAGGTAGTAAGGTGTGGTGACAATATTTTCTTCAGGATCCTAGAGTGCAACTGAACAAAATTTGGATGGCGTTTAATGCATGAGGAACGAAGTGTTTAGCCGGAATGAGTAATACATCTATATTTTGCGCGGGGTCCTAGAGAGTAACCATGCAAAATTTGGATTATTAAGATTAAAAGATGTAGGATTATTTAGACAATACATACAGTCAAACAGACGGATATTCAATTTTACATACATAGATTAGGAGAATTTTTAATATTTATTAGTTACTATTAATAAAGTTAATATTGGTATGTATATTAAAAAATTAAACATATAATCTTATCATCGTTGCACCCTATTAATTGAAATGTTACTATACGGCATTATATGTAGAATGAAATACGTATTGCCGAGTAAAATATTTTCTTTAAAATTTACGTCGAAATAGAAAAAAAAATTGAAGATGCCTCGCGAATCCGGTTTTAAAAATGATTGGGAAAATTACAAGGACCACAAAGATTATGTATTAATCCGGTTTTTATGGTAATCTTCAATGTCAACTGGATATACTGCTTATCGTGCAAATTAATAATAAATTAATGTTAACAATGGACGGTGGTTTTTTAAAGTCATTTCTTCATTTCATTCGTATTTGTAATATTCGAATGAAATACATTTGAATATAGAATAATTTTAAAAAAAGCCATTGTGTGAATCCAAGCGTGTTTTAGATATACTAGCTGAAAAGTAATTAGTCAGTTAGTAGCGTAATTTATTCGGGTATCCACCCATAAAATATTGTGGACTAGGTCTGTTACACCCTGTATAGAAAGTAGATCCGTGGACTGTATCGATTTAAATTATTGTTTAGTTGACGCAACCCGCACTGGAGTAAGAAAGGAATAAGATTTCAGAGAAGATCTGGCCTTCCTTGATCACAGTCCAGGGTTGGATGGAAAATTACACCTCCCGTCGATTCGTACTATTTTTTTTGAAGAAATGAGATATCGCTGCACTTCGGGATGCTGTCGAAAGCAGTTTTAACGCACGGCGACCGAAAAAAACCGTACGAAAAGAAAACCGTCGCACGTCGGCCGAAATCCCTAGGTACCTGTTAGCCAGAAAGGGACAGGTATAACGAAGGAGTGTGGAAACGACGGAAAGGAGGAACAGGGTAATATCAGACTTGCATCAACAGGTACATTATTTATCTGAAACATTTCAATTGAAAGAGTCAATTATCAAACCGAGATCATTTCTGGTTCAACGCGGGCTCGGCTCGTTGGAACACAATGTACAATTGTGACGTTGCACAATGCACTATGGACTATATTATCTATTTAAGTGCGTTGTTTCGTGTTCAGAGAGAAAATAAATAAATATTTTATAAATGTCTGTAGTAGGTATGCAGGTGGGGCGGATATATTGACCCACCCACATTTCTGACATAGGTACTAGTGTCCGACCGAAGATCGGCTTTTCGCCGAAGCCGAAGCCGATTGTTCGGGTCTCGCCATAATCTTCGGCCGAAGCCGAAGGTTCAACCGTACTTAGAAATTTTAGAACACCGACTAGAACAATGCAAATTCTACACTGCCACTTAGTTTTCTGCTTCACGGTGTTGATAATAATTGTAAATATATCCATTAAATAAATAAATTGCTGTTTTCCAGAAATGATAAACTGAATTTTATTTCATTTGTAATAGTTCGTGCATTATCGGCACTCTTCGGCCAAATCTTCGGCAGATTTTAGCCGAAGCCGAAGGTGGCCGAAGGCGAAGCTTCGGTCGAACTTTAATAGGTACAGCATAAATATTTAAATGCTTTGTATGCAACACTTTCTACAACATATATTGTCAGCACTAATAGCGGCATTAATAATTACTGAAAACTAGTCCGGCATCCCAGGATTGGATTATCTAAATATTACCATGAACCAAACTGAATACTAACCAGAACTGTGTAGCACCAGCTCTAATACAAACTATGCGATGCTCTCCATAACCAAGCGATAATTTGAGGTTATTCAAAATATATTAAATTTTATCATCCAGCGCAATCATTCAAATGATTGGGATAATTTTGGTGAAAGCAAAATTATTATTAATCTTTCGTTTTTTTTTTATTTTGCATTTTAGATTCGCTCACGCCCACATTTAAGTAGTTCTGGTAGATTGATTAATAATTTCAGAGCTGCGGACTGCGTTTCGGTAATTGAAGTCTGCCGGTGAATTGGATTGGATTTTTAAAACGTGCGATGCGTCGCAATCTGAATACATGTAAATTAAACGAATCAATTAGAAAGACATACAGAAAAAATCTATCTATCTATCGAAAAAATTATTTGGTTATTATCGGGATTGTTTAATATAATTTGTATTTTTAACACTACAGAACTATGTTCTAAAATTGCAACAACATTACAAAAACATTTAAAAAAAAAAGTATATTTCTATAAGTTCATTATTATATTATATTTGATTCTCTACGATAATACGTCCATTAATAGGTACATTTTTAAAAACACTACAATCTTTAAATTTGTATAAACTGTATGAGAGAAAACATGTTAACATTTATCTGTATCCTTGACCAACTTATCAGATTTCGTAAAAAATCATATTTCTACCTTACTCTTAACATTTATTTTTTCTTTCGCATTTTTCACTTTTCTGTCAACACTAACTTTGGAAATTTTTATATACTCCAATGAAAAGAAAAATCTAAATCTACTCTATCAACTGGGTGACACTAAACTGCCGATAACTTCTGAGGCAAGTGTAACTGTATCAGTGTGAAAACTGGTCATAAGAAATATGACTAATATGAAAATAAAAATTAAATATATTTTTTTAACGCATGTTTAATTTAAAGCTTAATAATACATGATTATTTCGTGGGCTGTCATATGGGTCTCTCTTAAGATCTGACGTTATTTTTTTTTTGTATCTTTGTCAAGCCAGAGCCAAACTGAATATCAAAATATTTCTCAGAAATACGTAATTTTTGTCTTTAAATTGATTGTTCAAGTCCAAAATATTTTATTTTTGCATTGGTTATTAGATAAACCTGGTGGTCTTGGTATTTCGTAAAAGATTAACAGACGTATTTCACTGCCTTCGATAGCTAGTTCCCAGGTTTCCAAATAACAATAAGCGCACTTACGATATATGAACTGCACTAGCCTTTTATTTTTGTCATTTTTCTGGTACGATGTTGTTGTTCTTTTAGCTGGGTTGTCTTCTTTAAATATCGACCGACCGGCTGGTGATTCATTTGGACCGCTGGACTGGTCGAAGCGCGGGATGTAATTGAATGACGCCTGTCGATTACCGTCTTCTTAGCTTTCCGAAAAAAGAGCGGCAATACTCACACACACACTATGTACACTAATTGTCAATCGAAGTAACAAGGTGCGTAAATGAGTCTATTTTTGTACGCAGAGCCGAAAGACCAAGAGACACAAACCGACCGATAGATGAGAGATCAGTCCCATATGCGTGCATGCGCCACATTAGAAAACAAAAAATCGTATTATATACATACACAATGTTATATAATATATTTGGTGCATTTTGAGGATAAACCATATGTTAATATTTATTTTATAAATGATTATTTTTCGCGCCATTACGTTGCGATTACATGCTTATTGTCTGTTTAGCGTGACACCGCACATTAAACGCCTGTTTAACATTCATCAGATATCTCATTAGCACAGATCTAAGCAATGAGTCACTTTTGATTACAGCAATTTATGAAATAATGTTATCATCACTACCGCGCCGCTGCTGTGGCAACTGTCGGGCGGAACCAACGCATATGTCGCTTCGATGCGCGGAACGAACGCGTATGTCGCATCGATGCGCGGAACCAACGCGTATGTCGCTTCGATGCGCGGCACACCGCTCGAAATGCCTCAATTTATTTAAAATGTAAAAATCAATAGCTATAAATGAAGATTGGGAATTAGTAAAGTCATATGGAACAGGAGATGGCGAACGACTATATTCATCTCGGCTAACGGAGGCTGTGAAGCTGACGTTAATAGAAGAATTGGTTAGTGTTTTGTTTTTAGTGAACAATCATAGTTATAATCGAACGATAATAGACCCATTACTATTATAAAACTACAAGAATGCCTTTGGTTTGTTGTCTATTGTTTTTTTTTTTTTCATACGCCTCTATGGAGTGAAAACGCGCATTTGAAATGTGATACTAGAGGCGAATTTTTAGACAGGCTTGCGCGCTAATGTGTCAATTTTGGGACAACTAAGGATTCGAAGTAAATCTCTAATAGAGATGGTGGAAGGTAACGATCTTCAGCAATGAGGAAACAGATTAGAAAATAAGACAGTATCGACTGCACCTGTACCAAAATGAATTTATCAACAATATTAAAATAAAGTTTGCACACACCTGTCAAAAAATTGCCATTAAGAACTATTATCGTTTCCATGGTTCCGCGATCATAAACGTAAATGACTTCAACACGTTTTTAAGGCGTTAAATGCTACATAATAAATTGTAATCGACTACCAAATGCGAACTGCCAAGCCAAAATCGACCTGGAACATAATTTACTTAAATTTTTTTAAATATATTAATTAAAAAGATATACATATAAAATCAATTCTATCGAAAAATATTGTTGTTGCGCCACCGGAATTCGAACCTGGATCTCTTTCCTAACCGGGGAAGGTGCATTATCCAACTATGCTACAGCGACAATATTTTTAGCGACAATTTTCGAACCTATGTGTTAATACATTTAATCGTTCCATTATCACAGACCGTCTGTTCTGAATAATTACAACTTCACAATAAGAATGTGTTCTCCTAAATAATGTACTTAATATGTCAAATAAATTATGTATTTCGCAGAAATTATAGTAATGCACATCGTTTTTGGTTATACGGAGTGCACGCTCCTGTCGAACACGTGCGGCAAAGTGGCCCAGAAAACCCGAGAACTTGTTTTAAATATTTGTTATTGTGTCGTCATTTTTCGGCATATCGATCAGTGAAACTTGTTACATTCAATATTTCGTTAAAGTCGACCAAATTTTTCGGGATTTTTTATCTCAGAGAGTCTTCACATTTTAGTGTCATTTGAGAAATGTGATAAATAGACTTCTCTTTTTATACTCGCGTGTGAAATGTAATTTTGGTTTGTAATATATAACGGATGGGTCCAAGTCAGCGGGCCGCCGCCGCGAGTGAAACGAGACCCAGAATGACAGGTTCCGCCCAAAGAAAGTCAAAAATCGTTTCTTCGGGCGGAGTCGCCCCGGCGCGGTTTCTTCACGGACCGCCGCCGCGACACCACGCGACGGCGGTTATGAGATTAGACAGCGACTTGACGACAATTACAACTAACAATTATTCACTCTTACTCTGTTGATACGATCTGTTCGTCGTTACAGGCAAAGTAACATACATAACAAAAATGTCGCATGGCGTTGAACGCAACGCGCAACGCGAGGTGCGCATACGAAATATACAACACGATCAACAGCCCTACTGTAGCTATTTGCTATGAACAAAATATCCCTACCAATGCTGGCCACATGAATCAGGTAGATTAGAAGCGAATTCCGGTCTACAATATTTAGTGTCCAAATTGATATACCAAAAATAAAATATACCGCAACCCAGAATCACTATATTTATCAAGACATCAATTTTTTTAACAACCTTCCCGTCACAATTAGAACAATTGCAGACTACTATCAATTTGTATCTCAAGTAAAAAATATATATACACAGACTGACTGAAACATAAATTATCTCGTACATACTGCTTCTCTATACACGAGTCCTACTCTCATACAGAAGAAATAAATGAAATATATATATATACTGATAATTCTAAAATGTATTACATATTCTAATATTAAAATAAAAAAGTATTTTTTATACTTAACCGAGATATTTACCTGGTCAATTTTTTACTCTTACTATTTGTACTACACGTGCTTGTGCTATGAAAAATATAACTAGTTTAGTGGTCTAGCTAGTTTTGAATGTCCAACAATTTCTCTCTCTCTCTCTCTCTCTCTCTCTCTCTCTCGTCGTGTCTGCCGCCCCCCCCCCCTCTTCGTAACTCTGTGATGTAATGAGGCTTCGGTCATTTCTCGTATCTTGTAGAAGATCGTCTACTCCCTCTTAGGTATTCTATATTCCCAGTGATTTCTCATCCATCCAGCTTGATTCTAACAACTCTTCTAGCAACGTACCCAAAGTTCTTCTCATATATTTCTTTAGTACGGAATTCCTAAAGGATGGAGACATTCCATCATTTCACCGCGGCATATATCCAACGTATTGTTCGCATTCTTCTTCTTCTATTAAACAGGCAATCCACCCTCCAAGAGTGATTTATGCCATTTATCAAGTTAAAACTCCATTTTATAGAAAAGAGTAAAATATTATAAAATAGGAAATATAACATTGTAAGTCAATAACCATTGTCGTTCAGAAAGTTTGCTATCATATAGATTAAATGTGGCGAGTTAAGGAAAAGAAGATGACACAAGTTAACCGGGAGTTGAAAATTACCATTGACGAGATTACTGAAAAAAAAACCTGTGATCCGCAATGGACAGGCAAAAAAGATATGGTCAAGGATTTCCTCCTCGGCACCACACACACACACTAGGGAATCTATCAAGTTCAATCTGAACAAATGTGAGGCTACCTGGCAATGCCTAATTCTCATTCTAGAGATATTTGATATTGTTATTTTGGAGACTTTCGTTTTGGAGAACCAGGGGGTGCGGGGAATAGATCTTTGAATTATTTTAAGCCGATTACTCTTATGAATATTTAGATGCATTAATTGTGCAGTCCAGATAGAATTCGTACGTTTTTTAAACATATTTAGTCTGTCATACATCGGGATATGGAATTAATGGGGGAAAACTTGGCTAGTTTATCAGCACATTCAATGTTCGCTTCACTATCATCATAAAATCACAGGGAATGCAACGCAATAGACACACAACTGACGTTTCTGACATCTAACGCCTAAATATTGAACCAACAAATCTTGCATATGCAATGTGAATATTTTCACCCAGTTCAAATACCTGTTAAATATGTCACTAATTTACATGGAAGGTAAAATTTCTCCAATAACCTCAGCGCGCTTGTCTCTAGGACGTATTTTACGTTAATTTTCATTTTTTAATCTCACGTTTTCTCCGTCAGTAATGCCATTTTAAGTGCACCAATTTACAGGCAGCGTTAAAAACGAATAATTTTACTTCAAAATGTTGGCAGCCTGAACCGCTATCAAACTTGACACAGAATTGAATTACCATTGATCGTAATTTTCCATTGCTGAAATAAAGTCTCCGCATTAATGATTTATTTATTAATTAACATAAATTATTTATATCCACTTTTTATTATTTAAAACCAACCGGTTTTGAAACACCGCATGTCCTTTGCCAGAGCAGTGTTAAACTAAACGTATACGATACGTTAAAACTTAAACTTTAAAAACATTATTAATAAATTACAAATAAATACATGGTAGGGTCGTATAAACGACGGATTCATTTTGTCTTAAAACGTTGGTTAAACGAAAGTACATATACTGTATTACATACATTATATATGATTGTATAATGTCATTGGTAACAGCATAATCTGAATCTATACCTACCGCACGCCACTGATTATATGTATATTGTAAATATGAATTTCCACATCTGTATTAGAGCTGTCCATATCATCTAAAGTATGTAGGTTAGGTGCACAATAGTCCGAGCACAAGGTCAACGCAAAGTTTCGCAATAAGTTGTGCACAGTAGTTGATTAGTTCTGTGTTCTCTTACAGCTACTTAAAAAAAATTTAAATCATTATTTAAGTATTTCATTTATTTCCCAAAGTTTTCATTCCTGACAGGTAGAAAATATTGATAGGTAATAAGTAATAATTTCTCGATCTTGGTAACGTCACAAGATATTAAAGACGCTTCTCTTGAAATAAGATAATAAGCAGAACGGATAGAGCGCCACACTATTCTGTCCTGACATACAATTCTCGCCTCATCCACATTCATACATCTTCTTATTCATTATTGAGGATTATAACAGGATCATTCTCGAGTATCTGATTTAATTGGTCGTAGCAAGTCTTCCGCGGACGTTCTCCATTTCTGGTGCCGTCAACTATCTTTACCACCATTCTCTCCTCATTCATCCGTTCCATATGACCAAACCGCGTAAGTAATCCTTTCTTAATCTTACTTACTACACTAAGATCAGCTTTACATTCCTTCTTTATTTCTTCATTCTATTCGCGACCAGCACCACACCTTTAATGTGCCTATTTTACTTGCGCTTTTGTTGTCTCAGACCCAAATAGAAAGATTGGGATGATTAGTGTCCTGACAATCTTTACCTTTGTGGATCTGGTGACGTTTGTCTCGCTAAATTTTCTTCAGTTTGCCATTCCTCCTTTTAATTTCGACTTTTAAATGTCCTCCACTGTTGGAAATTAACTTTTAATGTATTGGTTGATCAAACATTTAGGTACGCCAATCTTAATTTATTATCAAGTTATTACCAAATTATATAATAAAACTAATCTGTAATGTGTAAAGGCCGATTTGTAAATTGACCTCCGATAGTTAAGCCAGAAAGTTAAGCAAATGATGGTTCTTCACGCCAATCTGGAGTGATGCCTATCATGTTCCATATTGACTCGGTGACCTATGATGCTGTGGCGTGTTAAGAATCTCTAGATCACGCTTTTTATCTTAATTAAAAATAATTACCCTGGGAAAATGGCAACCAGCCGTGCAAGCTTCATATTTATACTGTTCTCTGCTGCAATATCTTCATTTTATGGTTAGGTGCTCAAGAATACGATTATCATTACGGCCGCTGCGCGGCCATGGCCAACATTTTCGTAAGACCTATTATTTAATGTTGAAATTAAACTAACTTACCGTCACGTATTTTCCACGTGGGTGTGGACAAAGAGCATGTTCTGTTTCGCGTTATCCGTTATCGTTGTGGAGGTTTCCAACTGGACATCTTCTGGTTTACCCGGTCAAGTGTTCCGCGGACGTCCTCTATTATTTCTGATGCCATCAACACTCGCGTCTTATATCTTTATATCATTATTTCCTTATTCATTCGAATAACATGTCCAAACCACCTAAACTATCGTTTTTTAAATCCTGTTTATAATGCTATCAGGTTTATATTTTTTCCTAATTTGTTCATTCTATATTCTTAAATAGATAGACGGAATGTATATACAGATAGACGAGACATTAAGGGTGGGGAAAATACAGTGTTGATGGATATTAAATTGATTTTAAAGAAAACATACCTAATATGGGGATAATGGATAAATTAATTTGATTATTAAACAAAAAAAATTGAGTGAAGTAGAAAGAAATTTTTACGAAAATATAAGATTAAAAAGTTCTTGTTTAATGCCTTGGTGAAACGGGCGTTGCAAAATTTCGACATTGTAACGGCGCTACAGCAGCCCTTTACAAACTGCAAACATGATGGGCTTTATTGTAATCTTTCTTGTTATGACATCAATTATTCATGTCAACGGTCTTCTTCTTCTTCTTAAGGAACATTCTTTTGTCGCTATAGCTCTCTCCATCGTTCACTTTTTTGCCCCACGTATTTTACTTCTCCGCAGCTTATGCATCGATTCTGTACCGCTTTTTTTTTTCTTCATCGTATCCTCAGTGTGGAGCATCGTGGTGCCCTGAAGTATCTGCAATTTGGTACACATTACGTCTCCATTCCTCCCGGTCTAAAGCTACGTTGATCACAAACTCTGTTAACCCTTTTATTTGATCTATCCTTATTGTAGGAAACTGTTGTTTCGCTCACTTTACCTTAACTGTTCTTGTTGATCACAGTAATGTAGAGACCCGATAAAACATTTTCTTTAAAATGCTAATAAAACTTTTTTTTAAACTATTAAGTTTGATTATTTTCTGAGTGAAACCGGTACACAAATACAACTCGCAAAATGGTTCCGAGATAGGGTGGGTTCTTTCTGTCAATGTTAATTAATGGTAGCCATCTTAAATTAATTAACATACATTCCTTTATCATTGGTATAACATCACCTCGTCAGCCTAACTATTTTTATTAAGGAGAACACATTCTTATTGTAAAGTTGTAATTATTCAGAACATAGCTCTGTGATATTTTAAATACTAATTAAATGTATTAATTATTAATGTATTTGAGATTCCGTAAAAACAATGTGTATGGTTTTCAAACAATGGAACGATAGATGTATTCATTTGAAAAAGTGTAACATGTAGGTTCGAAAATTTGTCGTCAAAAATACTGTCGCTGTAGCATAGCACAAATGAGCTTATCAAAACTCTCATCGTTTCTTATTACTAAACAAAATATGTTATTAATACAACGTAGATGAATCAATTTATTGAAAAAATATTTTGTTGCCACCGGGATTCAAACCAGGAACCCTTCCTATCCGGGGAAGTGCGCCGACCATTACACCATGTCAACATAGTAAATTAATGACAAATTATCGAACTTGTGTGTTTCAAATTGATACATCTGTTATTGCATTTTTTGAAAGCAATTTACTTCATATCTCCGGAGAATCTCAAATAGCTTTGAGTAAAATCTGATAGGACACGCCATAATTAAATTAATTCATTCATTTTATTAAATAACTATGCTCTGAACAACTGCAACTACACAATAATAATGTGTTCTCCTTAATAAATTAAAAAATAAATATTATATTTGAAGCGTGAGCACTCACTGCATTCTAAATTGTTTATTATTTTACAGGTTTTACAGCGTCATGGGGCTCAAAATTCTATAATCGCAGTTAAAACAGAGTGGCTTTCATCCATTAATATCGCAGTATTATGTAGATATATGCTACAGAACTCGTTACATACATTCCTTGACATTGTCACATGTGCATTCGCCTACCTCCACTGCCTACCCACTACCTTAAACAGACAAATGCTGAAGGTACCAAGAGCGATAGTACATTTGTCGCCCACTTATTTCAAGAATGTTTCCTTGACATATCTCGTTAGATCTCTTTCCTGACTCTGGTCTGAATAAATTGAATTAAATTGGAAAAAAAATACTTTCTCTTCAGTCGCTTTATTGGTTTTGACTCTATACAAATAAAGTAGAACCCAACAATTCGTACACAATTCGTTCCAAAAGTCTTTGAGAATTACGAATTGTACGAATGGCGAATCAATGATTCCATTAAGAAATAATATAAGTAGGATTAATCTGTTATTGATATAATCGGCGTTAACTTTGTAGAGTTTCATCATAATGGATGGATATAAATAAAACAATGTTATAACTCTACTTGAGTTTATTAGCACTACTCGAGTTTCGAGAGAAACAGTAACTCTCATCGATAGGTGAAGTATTAAACTAACTACACACAAACATAAGAGACGAGGCTTAGGTGGTAGACATACAAGTAATTAGGTACTGACAGATGGAGGGGGAGGGGGCGAACTTAAATTATTTAACATAAATTCCTTTGTCATTGATATGACGTCACTCCGTTAGCCTTAACTATTTTTATTAAGTAGAACACATTCTTATTGTGAAGGTGTAATTATTCAGAACAAAGGTGTTTGAGATTCCATAAAAACAAAGTAGACGGCTTTCAAATAATGGAACGACAGATGTATTAATTTGAAAAAGTGTAACATATAGGTTCGAAAGTTTGTCGTCAAAAATACATAGTTGATAATGCACCATCTCCGGATTGGAACAGAGATCCAGGTTCGAATTCCGGTAGCGCAACAACAATATTTTTCGATAAAATTGATTTTATATGTATATTTTTATAATGAGTTTATTTAACTATTTTTGTTTAAAACATATAATTACATAAATATTCTCTACGTCCGTTTTTTGATTTAATTATAGCGTCAACAACTCTAGCGTAAAACAGCGAAACTAAACAATGCATACTGTTGTGAAATCGTAGAAAAAACTTTGATTTAAAATAACAGCAATATTCAATAATCCATATCCCGTTCATATCGCATGACTAGACTCCTCGATATCCGACCCGGGACGGGAAATTTCGCGTAAATCAAGGTTGCCAACATCACGCGTCTCCTGCCCGGCTGACCTCGAGATGGATGTGGCAACACCAGCTGCGAATCTAGGGGATTACCTGAGGTCCATTAATGTATCATTTTTAAGATGATAATATAATAGAAATTAGATGAATCGCTTACAAGCATAAATAGAAAAATCTGTAAATCGAACATTATCACAAAAAAAAAAAAAAATTGAAAATGGTACATAAATTTTTTAATTTATTAACATGGATAAGAAATTCAGGGTTTGAGTCCCAGCGGTAATTATATATTTCTTTGATAGATTGTGTTTATCCTTCCAAGTGATTCATCTAATTTCTTTTAGATTAAATAGAATACAATAACTTTGTATGCAACCAAAAAATTTATTATACGTCACCCGGTTTTGTTTATCTCAAGCTTCGTCAGGACATATTTAAAACTAATCATAAATACATAAAGAGGGAGATATAATATAAAATTACACGTGAAAGAGAGAAACAGACAGAGAGAGATTTCACATGTAATTTTACATTCTATCTCCTTTTTTATGTATATATAAGTGCACTCTTTTTGTATTTATGGTTAATTTTAAATATGTCCTGACGAAGCTTGAGATAAGCAAAACCGGTTGGCGTATAATAAATTTCGTATTACGTAAAGATAAATGTTTAACCTTATCGTCACAAAAATTTGGCTTCTTTTTACTATTATCTCTGAATTCAACACTAACAGAGTAACAAATTAGTAATTTTAACAAAAATATAGATATATATATTTTGAATTGGATAAAGTACGAGAAGAAACATTTTTTTCTCTAGGCGCAACATTAATGAAGTTACAATTTTTTTAAATTTTTGTTCAACCGCCATTTTGAAACAAATGACATATAAAAGATCAATTATTCAAAAAAGTTTAATAAATGGATTGAGGCTTCGAGGTCTTTTGATCATGATATACTTAGAAATACAGCCCTTTTTCATTAAGAATCCTCGCTACGCCACTGCCCGACGCAAACACAGAGATTCTGAATTTATCGATAGTTGGCAGCAACACCAATTTGACGTTCGTGCAATTTGACTGCAATTCCGATTGTCGCCACTTCTGAGTGGGTGCGTCATATTCCCCGTTTAGCGTCCGTCGCAAAAAGTGGTCGTAAAAATAATTAACGACGACATAAACAATATATCGGCGTAAAATATTTTTGATAGCATTGATTGTCTCGGTAGGTTTTTACAGCATTCATGGTAGTTTACCATTAGAGTCCGACCGAAGCTTTGGCTTCGGCTTCGGCCACCTTCGGTTTCGGCTGAAATCTGCCGAAGGCTTGGCCGAAGTCGGAGCCTTGTATTTAGCCGCCGAAAAGTGCCGAAAACGCACGAACCATCACGAATGAAATGAAATTCAGTTTATCATTTCTGGAAAACTGCAATTTATTTAATCAATTGATATATTTACAATTATTATCAACATCATAACGCAGAAAACTAAGTAACAGTGTAGAATTTGCATTGTTATGTATACTTTATAAGATTTCTAACTACGAGTGAACCTTCGGCTTCGACTTCGGCCGAAGGTTATGGCAAGAGCCGAACGATCGGCTTCGGCCAAAAACTGACCGTGGTCAGACACTAATTACCATGTGACATAGAATACGACAAAATACTTATTGGAGTCTTGCATATACAATTAAGTAGCGTAGCAATAAAATTACACAACAATGTTTCAATAGATCATTGTAAACAAAAGCAGACTTCTAATACAATTTTTTTTAAATATGAAATACCTTTGATCGATATTACACCAGATAAGTAGGACGTTTTTAGTAATTGGTGTCTACAAATGTGAATATTAAGCACCCATAACTCACGTGAACCAACTATAAAATATTATACTTATTGTGTTGAAATAAATCATGATTGTGATTGGTGTTAGATTGTAACAATGATTGTTACTTGGTTACAATTGTACCAATCACACTGTAACAACCACGCCTTACCTCATCACTGGTTATTTAAACACTTTCCTAACACGCTTTTTTAAGCAAGTAACAAAAAAAAAAGAAGTTAAATATCAAAATGAAAAAGAGGTTAACTGCATATATTACCGTTTCTTACACTGGAATAAAATAAATGAACTTTATAGTTACAAATTTCGCCGACGTACGAATTTATCTAACGAATTACGTCACGTAAGAATTTTAATTTACCAAAAAAAAATTGTATAAAAAACAATTTTTCCTAGAAGGCAAACAAAATAAAACACTGCCCAGGGCTGATCCGACGGTTGGCTCACCTCGTCAGCTCCGGATTGGGTACATATATTTTGCGTAATGGCCAACGAATTATTTCAACCATCAGCTGTTTGAGCATTCAGAGCAGATTTGGGGCATTAGCTGAATTACGATTGCTAGTATTTATTCAACACTTCGGAATATATGCTAACACATGCAGTAATTATTACGTAATTCGTTTTTACGTAAGATAATCTAGAGCGAATGCTAATTCCGTTTTTATTCGGCGCTCACGAGCCAGACGACATTACGCTGATTACGAGTATATTTGAGATTAAATAATAACGAAATTGAGAAAAATTAACCATTTTTCTTAAACATACTGTAGGTGTGTGTGTGTGTGTTGAAATTATTCAAATTACGATTGACTCGAGATTGTGTCGGAAGGTCATGATAGCCCCTAACCTCTTCGCAGTGTAGGGTGTCTGTTGTAATTAGAGCACTTACAATGTTTCAGTCCCGGTACCGAGACTGATGTATGAAAGTGAAGAGGAACGAAAGTAGGCTGAATGCGGTGGAAATGAGATCACTTAGGCGTATGTATGTGTGGCAAATCTATTTATGACAGAGTAAAGAATGAAGAAATAAGGAAATAATGTAAAGCTGATTTAAGAAAGGATGATTTAAGTGGTTTAGTCATATGAAACGGATGAATGAGGAGAGAATGGTAAGAAAGATATATGACGCAAGTGTTGATGGCACCAGAAATAGAGGACGTCCGCGGAACACTTGGCATTATCTGGTAAACCAGATAATGGGGGATGGTTCTGTTAGAAGCCTCAACAATCGGCGAGCTTGTATGAGAAGATGTATGAATGTGGATGAAGCGAGAATTGTGTGTCATGAAAGCGGAGTGTGGCGCTCTATTATCTCTGCCTACCCCTGCGGAGTATCGTGATCGGTACCATATCTTCGAAAACTTTTTGGTATCAAATATATTTTAGAGACAGCGAGTATCGATCCCGTTATCTCTCACATGCTAAGGGATCTATCTACCATCTTACTGTTCTCCCTATATACTGTGGTATCAAATTGTCATGTAGTATGATGATCATGAATTTAAAGTATTGATTTATATTTTAATTTACATTTCAGTACCGACATTGAATTTTATTTGAAAAATAGCTACGTTACAAGTAATTTGTAAACGTCCATTTTCACATCTTATTCGTACCTACCGACAGTGCAGTGGTTAGTATCTCCACCCTTCTCGCGATATTTATTTTTGTTTTATTTATTTCACTGAACTAATGCATGTTTTTTGAACGCCGCCCCAATTCGTTCTGATTCTCGCAAATATAATTCCAGTTTGTGGGATTCTGATAAATACGATTTCAAATCGTGGTATCTATTGAATTTTAATTACTGCTCGTTATTTTTAATTCAATAAAAAAAAACTCTATTTTAATGAAAGTATATACTTTTTCAATCAAAATTAAGTGTGAAATTTCTTATATTTTTAAAACAGGACCCACGTGTGTACTCTATTTAGTAGAAATTCAACTTGCTTTAATGAACGGACCGCACGCCCCTGTTCACAACGCCGTACATCATATTTATATTGTTTTTTCTTCTTGGAACCATTAATCAGGTACAAATAGTTACGTCATTTTTTATTCAAAAGCAATTGATACATTAATCACAATCTATTAATCATTAAGCAAAAGTAAAACGTATTGAATTCAGTCCGATGAATTCTACATTAATATTTTTTATTTTAACATTCTTCTTTTACGTTTAACTCTCAGCAAGAGTAGTCAATTTCGTGATCATGGACAGCGAGGGGTTTCTGTCGTCGCCCACTGCGGCCCCTGGCATTCCTTGCAGGCTGCATCCAAGTCCTCAAACCAGCAGTCTTATTCTGGGTATCGCGCTAACGACACATACCGTTAACGTGAGCAATCCAAGCGCGGTATCCATTGTACACGTTGTTTGAACCGCTCACTTAATGGCCGTTCTTCTTTTAAATAGGCAATCCACCCTTCAAGAGCGATTTGTGCCATTAATCAAGTTAAAACTTTATTTTATAGAAAAAAGTACAATCATATTATAGAATAGGAAATGTTATAATTAAATGTGGCGAGTTAAGGGAAAGAAGATGACACAAGTTAACCTCGAATTGTAAATTACCATTGACGGGATTACTGTAAAAAATCCGCAATGGACAGGCAAAAAAGATATGGTCAAGGATCTCCTCCTCGGCACCACACACACACATTGGGGAATCTATTAAGTTCAATCTGAATAAATGTGAGGCTACCTGGCAATGCCCAATTATCATTCTAGAAATATTTGATGTTATTCTTTTGAAGACTTACCTTTTGGAGAATCGGGGGGTGCGGAGAATAGATCTTTGAATTATTCTAAGCCGATTACCCTTATGATTATTTGGATCCATCCATTGTGCAGTCCAGATAGTATTCGTACGTTTTTTTACTATTGTAAGTCTGTCATACGTCGAGATATGGGATTGATGAGGGAAAACTTCGGAAAGAGTGGTCTCCTTGGCCAGTTTATCAGCACATTCATTTCCATGAATTCCCTCATGTGCAGGAATCCAAACGAATTACACCTGTTTATTGTTGCTGTCCAAATTAAATAAACTTCTTCTGATGGAATAGATTATTATTTCATATTAGCAGAGAGGTATTCAAGAGTTTCTTACGAGTCGGAGAATATAACAGCCTTATCGACGTTCAGGAGTACGCAAATGTCCAAGGCCTTTTTAATTGCCCAACATTCTGCTGAGAAAACCGATGAATCAGAAGGAAGTACTTCATCTACGATGATCTCTCAATGAGACTTTTTTTTCTGAGAGTCTCTAAAGAAGATACATATGTAGATACGCAAAATATATGTTACACATAAATCGCTTCGTGGTGAACTCTATATTATTATTAATGTGCAGTCGAGTGGTAGAATCTCATCTGTAGACACGGGACATAATGTTGTGTGAAATAATAAATCATTGGATTCTATCAATTAATTAATACATTTATTATTTAACCCCGTATCAGAGAGAATACCTTCCATAAATTATCTGTGTTACGTACATCTTTTGGGGATCTATAAAGGTATTCTAATAATAAAAGCTTTTCAGTCGTCTGGCCTCCTCTTATGCTCATAAATAATATTTTTATTATTTAATAATAATAATTGATTTATTTGATTCTTAGTACAGTGTGTTATATTATAATCGGATAAACATTTCAGCAAAGAAAGACATATATTTGGGTACCCTGCCTGCTACACTAGTATTTGACTGTATTATAGCAGAATGTGTTCTTCCGGTATAGTAATATATACAGTGCAATGATCAATGTACAAAATTATATATATAAAAAGAGTTAAACAAGATGTCATTAGATTAGGTAAATACTTTGTAAAACTTAACGTAAATGCATTGTTTAATGTATCAGTTATAATATATGGTATAAATAACAAATAATTAAAACGTACAGCAATTCTTCCTTCTATTAATACAGCAATTATATATAAATTTAATTAATAATTAATGTACTCGGCAGCAATATTGGCACACCTCACTGCCGTGCCATTCTTCATGTCCTTTAACCCTGCATATATTTCTTCTGTACTTATAGTAGAGTCAGTAGAACTGAGAAAGAGTTTGTAAGATGTTTTGAGTAAGTAGAAAAATGAATAAGGAGAGAATGGTAAAGAAAAAGACGTCCTCCATCCCAGGAAGGAGAAGGTCTGCAAAAGACCTGACACAATCAGATTAATCATTTGACAGCACAATCAGATGACGGCCCCATGTTTAGGAATGAGATTTTCGACTTGAAACTTTGCTCCCGCGAGATTCTGCGAAGACAACTTTTAGCTTTGTAGTCCCTGTGTACACACCATGTCTCAGATATGCGCCTTACTTTACGGTACATCAAACATCAAATGTCATTGTGATTAGTCAGTTGAGAGATTTTAAATCACCAAACACCAGATAAAACAGAATATTTTTTTGAAAATGTAACGCATTATATTAACGTTAATTTTTAATAACAGGTTTAATTTTTATATTGGGTATTTGAGACTGTACCTGCAACAACACTATATATAATTTTTGGGCAAATCTGACGTATGAATTGCATATAAGTTGTATATCGTCTCGGGCATCGAATTGTATATTAAATAAATAAAAATACTGTTCCACACAATTTCTAAGTGATCTTACCCGCAATAACACCGTACGACATCCAAGATGGCCGACGCTCCGTCTATCTATTAACATTTATAAAAACGATGTACAGTGTTGTTGCAAGGGTGGTCTCATTTGTAGGGATCTATGGTGATATTTGGTGATATTTGTGTGCGCGCATCGATTCTCTCTTGTCAGAACGACACAGGTTTGAGTTTTTGTCTCTTTCTACAAATCTCCGAGATTATCTCATCGTGTCTACTTACGTGGACACGGACCTTTAGACGGTTCAACAACTGACGTACACGATACATGTGTAAAGTGAACGAGGCAAGAGTGTTGTGTTAGAACAGAATAGTACAGCGTTCTGTCGTGTCCGCCTATCCCGGATATCGAAGAAATATCGTGAATAGTTAGTGAATTAATTTATTATTTTTGAAAACTGTTTTCAGTCCATGGTTAGACCACAGTGGCCATTTTACATACCGCTATTTTCAATTTGTTAACGTAATATTTTTACATTTGATTGCATTAATTTTCTCCATCCCGTTCGGTGAATGTGATATGTTATTAATAATTTATAACTAATTTTATATTTGCTGTGTAATGGGTGCTCAGAGATGCTATCGAAATAAGAGTGTTTAAATTATTTTCAACACAAAAGACGTTCTCAACGCCTGGCCGAAGTTCATATAATATTATACGAACCCATCAATTACAATACACAATTTACGGTACACGCGTACTTTTGTTTCGGCATATTTTATGAATGTAAACAATCTAACCCAATTTCTTTAAAAGAAAATTGGCGTTCTCCAGCATATAAATAATCTAACTCAATTTTTACAAAAGAAAATTAGTGTTTTCCAGCATTCAAGACCAGCGGCGTGACTAAAAAAAATGGGCCCCCCAAATAAAAATCGTATATAAGATATACGAATAGTAGCACTGCGTGGTTGGTCCATTAAATAGTCTCTTGTTGCATATAATATTTACATTAAATAAAATAACAATCACTTTGTACGAAACCACAAAATTTATTATACGTCAACCGGTTTGGCTTATCTCAAACTTCATCAGGGCGTATTTGAAACTAATCATAATTTTTTTATTTTTTTCCAATTCCTTAGAGTCTGCGATACTCTTGAGTACTCTACATGCGGCTAAACCGCCAAATCTACTGCTACAAGTGCATCAGCGCTAATCGCTTTGACACTTTTACTAACTACCTTATTGTAATAAACATCATAAGTGTTTTATATTAATACATGAATTGGAAGGGTAAAAAATTCTGATATAAAAACCCTCTAAACAATTTACTGGAAGTTGTACTAATCATAAATACAAAATCCGTGCACTTATATATGCATAAAGAGGGAGATAGAATATAAAATTACACGTGAAAGAGAGAGACAGAATACATATGTAGTTAAATAGAACATGAAGGGAGACAGAATTTAAAATTATATGCGAAAGAGAGAGACATTGCCGAGGTCTGAAGACCCGATGTGTCTTGACCTTGTCTCCCTTTTCCTCTTTCAGTCCTATCCTGGATATACAGTGTCCCAAAAGACTCACCAAGGGGACACCGTATTCGATTATTATTTGTTTTGTTTAGTTTTAAATAAACATCTTGTCACTTTAATTTAACAAATGTTTTCATTCAAATTCCCCAATTATTTCTTTAAATAATTTCACAATATTTTTTTTTCTAAAGTAAAACATAGTAATTGTAATAAATACCATTTTAAAAATTATACTCAATGAACAAATTACGTTTATTTCATTAAATACCATACATTTATGGAGAATACAAGTTAGCTAATAATAAAACAATTAACTCATGAATCTGGCAATTTTTTTATTTTTTTACCTATTTTGGACTATGATAAACAGCGGGACTATTCAGGGTTGCGTAACAAAAAGTAGAATCTTAGAATATAGAATTTTGTCACTCGAAAAACTGATCTTCTTCTTCTTTTAAACAAGCAATCCACCCTTAAAGAGTGATTTGTGAAAAACTGATCTAAAGTGTCGATTTTTACGTCACAACATACCACAAAAAATCATAAAAAAATCATCAACTATCGTCTAAACAAGGCACCTCAAGCTGTCGGTGTTTCGGTGTCTGCAGCCAAGCACCGAAACAACAGCACTCCAAGCCTCTCCACACACAGCTTTCCCCTGTATGTACGATGCTCAAGTCGAGGTGTTAGCGAAGTTACCGAGAAATGCGTGGCTCATTATTTAACCGTTTGTCATGTGGGTGGTGGAAGGTATCATGATCGTCTGCAGCCAGCTCAGTGGCGTACCGCGGGTTGTCGACCCCCTGCTCACCGGTCCGTACCGTTCCCACGGGCGTGCGAGCTTCCCGGCCGCCGGGGAAGGGGGGACTCTTGTACTTCATTCGGTAGATTTGCGAAATGGAGTACACTTTCATGTGTTTTATTTTCTACAACATTTTGTGCGGCAATGTTGCGGTGTACCTGATATCGAAAGGGGGGCGGACGCGAGGAATGCAGCGAATGGTGACACTAGGCTGACAAAAATTAATATATGTGAAAACGTGGTCTCTTCGAGGTAACTCGTCATATAAAACTATTCATATATAAAAGATGAATAAACAGATAACAGATAGAAGTTGACAAATAATTGATTTTAAGACGCGTGTATCAAATAAGCGACAGAATCGAAAACATATATTTTACTCCAATGTCGCAAAAAAGGGAAAAGTCAGACAAGTAAATGAATAGACATGATATGAAGTATATATATATAGGAGAGGTTTGGATCATTAGTTGCGGAACGAGAGGCATTCTACACACATTCTTGGTGGAAATATAAATCCAATAGATGATGACACATTTATATAAAACAGTTATTTATTCGATTTACTAAAATTAAATCTTTGTGTAAACAAGACGTATTTTTTACATTAATGCATATTATATTGTCAGCGTTTAAATTTTCGTTTAAATCGAGTGATATTTTTTAAAAAAGTCGTCGAGCTATTTCATGAAAATATTATTATTTATTCTTAATATAGTGCATGTAAAAATATTTATGTATGCTGTAATATAAACGAAATCAAAATCGTTTATTTTTTACTAGAACTTATCTTTCACATATTTGCTTAGTTTCATTTTGAATCCAAGCAGTGTCTCCTCTTTTCTTATGTCTTCTGGCATTTCATTAAAAATCTTCATCGCACTGTACATCATCGGTTTCCGAGATTTAGCCTTCTTCCTTAATGGCAGTCTCGGTCTATCTTTTCCTCTTGTTGTTTACGTTAGTTCATGTCTATATATTTGAAATTGAATTCCTCAGTCTTTCATGTGGAAAGATGTGGATGTGGCGTTGCCCATAACCATAGAAAAAGCTAAACCATCTTTTATAAATGGGTCTCCAAAACTGTTAGCCTCGTAAATCATACCCGTGAACACGACATAAATAGTGCGACCGATTATTATAACGCAGTTGTTGATACTAACGCACACAATTCATTTTAAACACAATACTGTATATCAGTGATGCATTCCACATATTCATGAAAAATTTGACAGTTACAAAAATTGCCCAACACGATTACACGGATGAGCTGCGATGTAAATTGTTGCCAAAATCATGTCATCCTGTGATTTCACTAAATTTTCTCCTAATGTTGGAACATCTCGTTTCAGACACTAAACCATTAGCGCTCAATTAGTTACATCATGTTGAAAAATAGAGTCATTTAGACTAAAATGTGACCATTTTAATTCATCATTCGGCTTCGCAGCGCACACAGACAAATATTTTTAACAAGACTCTCTCATGTGCCGTCGTCTTTCGAAGGTTGGCGACCGTGTTGCAGTATGTTGATTTATATAATATCGCCAATATTTTGGCTATTGAACTTGACTTTTTGAGGTTAGATAGCCAAAATAATCTCATTCTACCTACGCTTCTATCTTTCCCTTCATAATGAGTTGTAAAATATCATATTTTTCATTGCGGAGAATGTGTCTTAAAATTTTTATTATTATAATTAAAACTTGACGTTTAATTGACATTTGTCATAATTTAGTTGTTTAATAGGGTTAAGAAATTATAAAAGCATACACATATAGATCACACGATGCTGTACCGCTTAGAGAAAGGGTGGGAAGCTGCTGAGTTATTTAGCGATCTCTACTATCTTTTAATCGAATGAACGATTAGCGAAAAGGCATGCCAAGAGTGGTTTGTTCGCTACAAAACTGGTGATACCAGCTTAGACGACAAGTCGGGAAAGGGTTGATGTTCATATTTTGATGACCAGACCCTTCTGGCGGCTGTGTTGCACCACTAGGACGATGAAAATTGTACATAATATTTTTGGAGATTGTTTTCGTTTTGGTTATATTACGAGTACAATATAATTTAAGTTACGACATGATTTTTTTTAAATGGCGAATAATAGCGATGTGATCAACTTAGTTAGATTTCTAGTATACGTTGTCAGAGCTATAAGACTGCTGAGTAGCTTCATTATTATTATTTTGTTTTTTTTTCTACCTTCTGCCCAAATATGATCTGCGATGTACTGTTCTTGTGGATTAAATCTGCCGGCGGTGGTGCGTGGAGGGTGAGTCTTTTGTATGTTTTTTCTTTTGTGCCGTCTCGTTTTCCGGAAGGGAGTGCCTCTTCACTTCTCCTCTGCTCTCCGACCTTGTTAATTGTATTATTTTATATTGGTCTTTATGTTATGTATTGTAAATATTATTTAATTATTTAATAATAAAGTGAGTCAACCGGAAACAGTGAGGGCAAATCTTGTTTTGGCAGCTGTGCGGTATCGCCCTTTCAATATGTGGGGCGCTATCGAACAGCTGCCTAGTAGCATTAAAAAATACCAACCAGGCGGCAAATGAGTAGAACCGAGATGGGAGCCTTGAGCTTGTTGCATCGGTCCTGGGTAAGCGGTGGGTCCGCCCTCGTTCCAGTAAACAAAAAACGTTACCAGTATATGTCTGTTTTTCTTATCCAAAATGATAAAGGTCAGGAGACCATCCAGGACTGAGCGTCTTGGCGCTTTCGTATAAGGAGAACCGACACCAATAAAATATGATAAATGTATTAAAATATAAAAGTATTCTTCGCACAAACAACACCCGACCCTGGCCGTGAACCCAGTTTGCTTCTTAATTGGCGAACGGATGAACCAAGTTCACTGAACGATGTCTTATGAATTCATACAACTTCGACTGCGTTGAACCATAAACTTATTTAAAAGTCTCATTACCAAACGATAATAATTACCAACTTTTTACTCTTCAGCAGCGCGCTGGGGCTTCAATTAAACTTGATAGAATAATAAATAAACATTTCTTCACTCGGTGTGTTTGTATTTTGTTGTAAAAAAATTCCTACAAATTGGCGATGATTTATCTTGCAGCCACATTTGAATAACAGAGGTATCGCGGGATAAACTCCATCTCGGGCAATGTTTTATTTTTAAATGTGTATTAAAATGCCTTGCTTTTTGTTTTGTAAATTATATACCAAAATTTTAGGTGTTTGTTCTTTAAAAAAGTGGCATTGTATCCTGGTATGACAAAGTCTTGTAGAGAGAGTTGTAGTGTTATTTATTTCAAAATTTTAAAAAAAAATGTCATGATAAAGTAACATTTATATACTAATTAAATGTATTAATTAGAAAGATATACATATAAATCAATCTTATCGAAAAATATTATTGTTGCGCTACCGGAATTCGAACCTGGATCTCTTTTCCAATCCGGGGAAGGTGCATTACCAACTATGCTACAGCGACAGTATCTACTCAATTATTTCTAGGTTGTCTGAAGCCAATTGTTTTCTAGCTAATTGCTTTATTACTGAGGTGATGACCCCACCACTATCCATGTTATTACGAATTTCTCAATATTTTTGTCGTTATTTCAGGCAACACGTCCTAATCATGCAAGAATCCTTCTCTTGCATGTTGTCGGAAGTATTTTGGTAGATAATTAACTCCCGGAGAGTAGAGACATGAAGTGAAATAAATTTCCTTTCACCTATGTTCCTGTCCACTCGCAAATAATATCAATAAAAATGAACACAGACAATAAGATCGATTCGGCAAAAAAATTCAACACGTCACGCCATGAAGCTATGTGCACACATTGGAATCGTATCGAGTCTACAGGTGTCTGCCATCGACTACGTGTGAAATCGACATACGGAATTTTACGAGTTGGTAGCTCACCACGCCGACATGCATTCCGGAGATTCCATTCACCAAATAGTAGACAACTAGTTGACTACTTTCGTTATCAATGCCAACCGGCGGATCCGAATCGAGAATAACATATTTGTATGCTAATGAATATGCGTTTGACTTCCTGAAGCTAATAGCACACAATCAGTATTCATATAAATGTGTTTATACCGAAACGACACGATTAACAAAATGAAATAAATAATATGATATTTATAACTGGTTGCGTTTTTCAAATGTTTCATTCAACAGTTTTTGCAGATAAGAGAAAAATCGTTGAAAGGTAAAAGAACACACAAATAATTCGCCGCTCAAGTACTAGCCGATCTTGATTTATTATTTTTATCGACAATTTGAACCTTTTTATTGCTGCTGGCAATACCTAGCACTTTGAATATTCGTTTACTTTTGACAGCTCTGTGAATTTACTACTTTATTTCGCTTCTAAATACGAGTAGATTGCTAGCCGCTTTTTTTATACTGGTCCCGCTGACTTTTCTAGACCCTTCTAAATCATAATTTTATTTAACCAATGATTGCGTGAGTGTCGAGGGGAAGACGTCAAATTGTTTACATTCTTATTGAAAAAACTATAATGGTTTAGTCCTCAGTTTGAATTACAGCAATATACCGGTTTCAATGTATTGAAAATGATTATGAATGCGGTTTATTTGTATTAATACGAGTTTTTTGTGCATTCATGGCAGTGTTTGTAAATTATTTTTAAAAAAAACGTATAATGCAGTCACGTATGTGTATCGAAAATTGCAAATCTAAGATAGCACAATCATTCAAAAGCGTATAATTATATTTTCGTATTAAAATGTATACAATAATCTATAATTATTCCAGTCTATGGCAATTCTGCCGTATTCTGGATTTATTTCAATTTGTTTTCCCAATAACAATGCATAATATTTGAATTGGTGCGTTTACATATATTGCTTATTTTGGAATGTGAATTTATACTCAAAGTTAAATTAAGATGGCGCCACCGTCGTAAATTTTTTAGAATGTTGATATATTTTAGGTTCGGTCGGTGCAAACGAGGGTTTTTAATGTCAATTATCATGTAGAAAAATGAAGACAGTTGAAAAAAGCAGATTTAATTGAATGATAACATGAATTCGTCATTTTTCACGGCGGATTCCATTGTTTTCTTAATAGTTTTTTTCAGATAGTTTCAAAGCACTAATTTACTCCAATTCAAGGGAACACAAATCATTATTTCGATGACTTACGTCCGATATAGACCACAACGGATATAAACCAAAATGCTTACAGATATAATAAAATGGTTACTTGACAGTTCTCTGTAACTACGAACGTGGCTAGTGTTATAAATATGTAAAAACTCCATTACGCATAAAATGATGTATTTTATTTCGTATAATAATATATGATTTAAATAGATCTCTTAGCGGACACTAACCACCATTCGGAGTTGCAATAAACTACATTTATTCAAGCCAACATAATTAAAATAAGTAATAAAAAATATAACCAAAGTTAAATATTATGGATAACACAAGATTATAAAGGTTTTGTTTTTAAATAGCTGCATGAATTATGTAAAATTAATTTAGGCAGACAAATGTAGAGACAGTCGGAAAGTAACGCCCCACTATTTTTCTCAAAAGATTCTCATTAATTTTGTTGTACAAATAGATATATGCTTTAATAATAGTAATCACTGATTATACCTATAGACTATTAAAAAGAAGAATAAAACGTATCGCATAGCCATCATATAGAGGTTTTCAAAAATATTTTTTTGTATCCCTTTACAGAATAAATGACAGGATTATTGAGAAAATTAACAAATAGGATAGCTGGTCTATGGTCCATCAGGTTGGACATCGCACCCTTCTTCAGTCACCCATCTTATCAGTTTTCCAGGTTTCTGAAACATTGTAGGATAATTTATTTTCGATCCTCAATTGATCCAATATTTGAATATTAACAAAGAACTTTACCTTTTTTTTTAGAAGTTCCCTAGGATTGTAATTCGTTACTAATATTGTTACGGGTATCATATGTCATCACGCTCTTTCCTCGATAGAGTGCCGTACTCTTCTGTCCTGACACATACAAGCTCGCCGGTTATTGTGGCTTCTAACAGGACCATCTTCGATTATCTGGTTCACCTGGTCATGCCAAGTCTTCCGCGGACATCCTCTACTACTCGTGCTATCAACACTTGCGTCATATATATTTCTTACCATTCTCTCATTCATCCGTTCCTAAATGATCCTTTCAAACATATGTTCAATGCTGGAATGGTATAGGTATAATAACACATGTATATATGCGGCATGTAACGGATTTTTTTTTACAAAACGAGACATTTTTTTATGTAAACATAGCTGTGTGAAGATAAAGTTGCCAAACAAATTAAACGTCAAATTTACATTTTGACATTAACCTGTTCGAAAACCCACAACGCTTTCGTGTCATTTTATATACAGATACACGGTACCTACATGCCTATAAATATGAATTAAACAAATATATATTCAAACCTAGTACCTACCTACATGAAGTATAATGATCGACAACAGTTTTCTAACAAATGATTTTTTTTAAATATTAAAAATAAATTGAATAATATTTCATTCCGAAGTGTAGAAACAACAAACTCAGGTCCGATTGTGTGATCAGTAGTAAATTTTACCATGGTAAGTTTTTACCGGTTTGTACCAAATTTACTATTGTCGAAGCATAAGTAAGAAATCTCGCCCCGCAGTGTGTCGAAACAAATAATCATGAAATGTGCTTTATCTATGGCTTTATTCGCCTCTGCGTTCAAAACCTGTCACTTTGGTGGCGAAATTTTTTCGGATCATGTGCTAATGTATATTAAGCAACGAGATCATTCTCATCACTAAAATGGCGGGATATTGAATGATCAATTGTCGTATACTGCAACTTTCAAAGTATCAATATGACAGATGACTTTTGAAACCATATTTGACCGACGATTTTGCGTTTTTACCATTCGAGACATGCAACCCGTTTTCGCAAATTCTTTACTTCAGTAAGTTTTTTTTTACCATAGTAAAAAGACACCACTGATCACACAACCGGCCCTAGCGATGTTTACTCGCACTTACATATAACGATGAGTACTCGATGTACTTTAAAAAAATAAATTATTCGATAATATTCCTAGACTATACAGGGTGTAACAGACCTAGTCCACAATATTTTATGGACCTGACTACATTATGAGTCGAAAATCGTTACGGAAAATATTATTATATGAAATTTTTATAAAATCATATTAATATGTCTATATACTTCGAAATAAATATATAATTTGCATAATTTATCAATTTTTAATCTATATCTTTGCATCAGCCCCTAAATTATGTAAAAAAATAGTCTAGCCGCTCGAAATTCGATGATTTTTAATTTTTAGTATTCAATATATAATCTAGAATCAATAACACATTTCAATTAATTAAAATAATCGCATAATTACGATTTTTTTTTAATGCTTATATCTCTGAACATATTCTTGGAACAGTTTCGACTCTTAATTTAGTTAGGTATCCATCCACCTATAAAATATTGTAGACTATGTTGTATAAACAACTGCCAGAATCAATTAAATTAGCATAAATGTGTACAATTTTTTTTTTTTAATGGTTAAAAGGTCTTCAAAATAATTCAACAATTATGTATTCGACATTTTTCTTATTCCCATGCTCTAATCTATATTTGGTTTATTGTTACACATTGTATTATTATAGATTTTGATTGTGTTTTATATAAATGTCGATAGCCACCCCCGCAATCGTATTAATAAGTATTCATATCAACAGTTGATCAAAATAAATAATAAATGTCTGACATTACTTTCGGAGTTAGTCTGATGTTACGTACCTGATGCCGTCTCCTTCACCGTGAAGATCAGCCAACCGTCTCAGTGATGACCGGCTTATCTTAGTCATCTTCCATGACTTCACTCTCCTTTAACTTGGCCGTGATTTCATTGTTCGTGTATATTTTGTTGCGGACGCAAATAAAGATTATCTAACATGTGTGTGTGTGTGTATCGATTCATTAACAATTAATTCCTTGACCATGAAAAGTAGAAAGCCGCACATTTACAAATATATTAAAAATACGACCAGGAATGTATTAAGAAAATATTAACCAATTTTTATTTGGTTCCCACGTTCTAAATTTCACTAAATTTAAAAACTAGGCTATTCAGCGGTACACCATGTGCTTAATTTTAATTATTTTGGAGTATCTCTTATAACTAAACAATAATATAATAAAACAAATTAGACGAATCACCAAAAATATATCTATTGAAAAAAAATTAATTACCGCAGGGACTCGAACCCGGAACATTCTCTTGCCGGATGAATGAGTAACTATTATTGTAAATTAAAATTGTATCTATATTCAACTTTGTTTAACTTCATCAGAACTGGCGAGTCCTGACGAAGATACGTCAGTATCGAAAACGATTGATGTAAATATAACACAGTGGTTTAAACAAAGCAATTTTATTTTTTCTGTAAGCCGGGTGAGATATTTAAAAGAAAAATTGCAAGATGCCTAGATGAAATAAGCGAGTGGATGGTACAAAATAGACTTACATTGAATCCATCCAAAACAGAACTACTATGGACAGCAACACCTAGAAGGCAAAACTTCATACAGGAATCAATATCTGCGAATGCTAAATCTGTAGTTAAGTTGTTGGGCGGGCACATTGATTCAGATCTTTCAATGAATACACAAATCAGTAAAACTATCAGTGTATGCTGCCATCAACTGAGACATCTTCCTCTTGGGGCAGCCCGTCTACTCATTGTGGTGTCACGTGTGGACTATTGCAACAGCATCTATTTTAGCTGGATAGCTTACAATCAATTCTAAATGTGGCTGCACGGATAATATATGGAGTTTCCAAATTCTCTCATATAACATCCCTTTTACATCAGCTACATTAACTCTGATTCCCCGAAAGAGTTGAATTTAAATTGTGCTGGTTGATGTACAAGGCGACACACAACATGGCGCCTCTGTATCTTCAAGAACTTTGTATCCCAGACAATTTGAATGGTAGACGTCAAACTCTCAGGTCAGCCTCTATTTTAGCCGCAGGAAGGGTTGTAGAACCTACCAACCGTTGCCAGAAGTCTAAATTTAGTGAACGGGCATTTGCGGCGGCAGGCCCAAAAGCGTAGGACTCTTTGCCCTCCGTCATAAGAAACAGTGCATCAGATACTTTATTTAAGAAGATACTAAAAACGTACCTTTTCAAAAAGTCATTTCCATAAGTGAAAATAGCAATTTTTAATTTGAAAAACAAAAATAACAGTTGATGTTTAAAGCGCCCTTGAGGTGAAAGTTTTTATGAAAATGGCGCTATACAAATTATCCATTATTATTATTATTATATATATTATATAACTATTCACGTCCTCGTCGAATTTACGAACTGATGTGTTATTCCTTATACTATTATTTCCAATTTAAAAAAATCCTAATTATCTAAACTATCCAGAATAATAATTTATAATTATTTTTGTACAGGCTTAGTAAAGTCGCAACGTCTGTCGGTTTATATGTACCTACTATATTCCGTAAGACTACAAATGTTTTCGTAAATCCATTCCATTTCATAAATGGATTCCACCCATAATCAACCTCCATATCTATCAAATTTTTGGATGTTATATATATGTTACCATGTTACACTTCGAGTATTGAACTACAACTTCGCTGTCGGCATCTATTGATATTAATTTCTCTGAAACATATTTTCCCATATAATATAATATAAATAGCTTCGTCTCTATGAGATATCTATAATATATTTGTTTCCTAATAGTGTTATGCTGTTTCTGCCTGCATTGACCATACCTTCCATCATGATTTATGGCAAAATTACATACATAAATATTATAACAATGAAGACAGAGTTTTAGGGAAGCTAGAAGTCGACAATGACCATGTATTTCGTCGATTGCAGGTGGAGAGCGGACGGGAAGAGCTGAAGAAGGAGAGAGAGATCCTCCAGATGGTGGCTGGACTGGGGCTGGATGACGAGGGAGACAGGAGGGAGGTGCCGCCTGGGATGTACCGCTTGCCCAGGTATGTACCAAGCACCGACGGTGGGCCGCCAATACGTTAACAAGGGCCTCGCTTAATCTCGGAGCTGTTAGCGGTGTTCAAATGATGGTACAAAGTAATAAATATTAGGAACTGCCCTTCTCAAAACTGTGCACAATTACGGTAAAGGGAAACAATGTGCACGTGTGAAGTATGAATGATAAAGTATCGTTCACAAAAATGTTGCGTTGAACATCTAACAACATTTGAAAGAAATATATATTAAACATCCGCGTTTTTATGCATTGTTAGATTATAGACAAAAAAGACTAAGTTTATTTTATTATGCACCCGAAATAAATGTATTTTACGAGAAATTTCAAAAGGCAACAAAGTCTTATGTTTCACAATACATTTAAACCGTCTACAGATATTTCAGTTAGGTACTGATTTGATCTGATAATATTGTTTATTCCTAATTTAACAAGGAGCTCGTATGAGCCCGTAACCACTAGACCACAAGTACGTCATATATATTAGCTCTGTAACTCTTGGTAGATCGTGGTCTTCTTAAGAGTTTCCCTTTCGATCTATCTCTATTTTGTGGTGCTCCACTTCAGTTTTGGATCTCTAAAGCTGACGTGTCTTCGAGAATATTGTCGCTCCGTCTTAACTTAAATCTTCCCAAGTTTGTGCGTTTTGTTGGTCTGGCAAAATATCCTAAAACTTCAATAAAACGATCAAAGGCAACCCTTGAAAACATTAACGGCGTCATGTTCGATATCGTTTTATCGTATTTCTTGTAAAATTGCTCTGCTGTCAGTTGCGAGGAGGTATTGCCGTGTCACGGTCGATATACCACCACAGCAGCACATAAAATGCTCCAAGTCTTTCACGATGATATCACGTGGTATCATTAAACCATAATTATGTCATGGGAGCTGATACACGCAACACGAAATACAAGTTATGAATGTTTTCGATTTAACGCCTACGAGAATATTCTTCATTAATACTACGAGTCTAGCAGATTTATTGGACGATGCGGAGGCGGTTTTCCCGAGAGGCCCAGGCATTCGAGAAGAACATTCCGGTGATAATATTTAGTAAGAGCCTTGAAATATATTTTGTATTACTCTTGATCAAATAGGTCTGTTTGCTGTAGAGTTAAACAAGCACGGTGACATTACGCAACCCTATTTGACATCTTTCTAACATCAAACCATAATTGGAATGATCCATTGATTCTTACACACGCAGTACTAATGAATTTGTATAAATCACAGTAAGAATTAAGCACCTTACAATACTTTGAAGGAAGTCTTTTTATATTTGATATAAATATGATTTATTTTTAATAAATGTCAAAACTCAAAAGCTTGTGTTTTTTTGGTTTATCTCCATTTTTATTGGAGTTCAGGCAGTCACGCGGTATAATCACTGAAATACCAATACATACAATTCTCACACGATTGAAATCCAATTATTCACCTTTGTTACTATTCTGTGACGGGCGGTATACACCGGAGCGAGTGACGTGTTGTCGTCACCAGTATTTTAATGAATGAATTTTTTTTTTTTTCAGTTTAACTGAATAAGAATAACGGAAATAATTTTCCTTTGGAACGCGCGTGCTTGGCACACTACGTTTTTTTGCATTTTTACCACAAATAAATTTAGTTAAAATATCGTAAATATTTGTATTTTTTTATATGTTATGTATTTTAATCATCAGAACACCTTTACATAAGTTCTAAGCGGCTTCTTTAACCTTTCCCATACGGTACGAAAATAATACGCGCGCTCCGGTGCTGTGAACTCAGTGTACATGGAGACTTTTGCGATTAAGTCTGATAAATATGAATATTTTATATCTATTACTAATGTTTATCTTTAAAATATATATATAAAGACATGGTCATACGGAATGACAGCAGAAAGACGAATAACTCTGCCAGCGTACGCTCTGCCACTAACTAAAGTGACGATCGGTATCCGGCACCCCGCGCCCCGCGTACACCGCCTTCCACACTTCTCCACAAATACACATACATGTATGTAATGACAAATTCACGTCAGGTTCATCGAGAAAACATTTTTTTATTTTTTATTGTTGCGTATAGTAAATACTTATATATTGTAATTATTTATTTTATCCTATACATAAATATATAACTGAGGAATATCTAAAACGTGAACTCTGTATTTAGTATATTTACAGCTATCTATATTCATATAATTAGAGGCAATGTCAACTCAGTAGCCTATAACATTTTGCCGACCAGCATGAAACAATTCTAGATGGATAAACTCAAACACCATCTCAGGAGCTGGTTATTGGGTGTTGGCAGAAAGGAAACTGAGCAAAGATTCATGGAAATGATCACATGAATAGAACATCATTTCTTTATATTCATTTTTCTGTTTTGCATAGTGTTTCAATCGTGGGATAGCGAGAGTATTTTACTTATTTATTATATTATTAGAATTCTTTTAAAACCCTGTTTATCTCATTTCCAATATTTTTGGTTTAGATAAATATATATGTATATATATATTTTAATAATAATAATGGTTTTCATATGTATACGATAGACAATGGATGAATCTGTCTCCTTTAGTACAGACTTCGGTCTAGTAAAGGAGACAGTGAACATCTCTTACATTATGAAGTTTGTTCGCCTTTTTTGTATATTTATAAGAATGTTTATAATGTATAGTATGTACGTATATTTAGAACATGAACACAATAAATTAAAAAAAAAAAAAAAAAAAGTTTACATCACCGGAGAGGAAAGGTTAACAGAGATACGTTTACTGTATATCCGGAATATAAATATACATTAAATTTTGTCAAAAAAGGCGAACAAGCTTCATAATGTAAGAGATGTTCACTGTCTCCTTTACTAGACCGAAGTCTGTACTAAAGGAGACAGGTTCATCCATTGTCTATCGTACATATATGAAAACCATTATTATTATATTAAATATATATATTTATCTAAACCAAAAATATTGGGAATGAGGTAAACAGGGTTTTAAAATAATTCTCAAAACAAGGTAATTCATTAAATGTTGACCACGTTGCAATAAACAAGAACTCGAGGAGTCTTCGAAAGAACCCCGGCCGGAACTTGACCACCAGGTCGTCCGAGAACTAGGCTGGAAAGGTTTGGCTCGAGACATGCCTGGAGAAAGTTTGTGCGGTCGGCCTTGGGCCTGGATGCCCGTAGCGCCAAATATTGACTGATCGACGTGTTACCAATACTGTTTTCAAAGCGAGCAAGCATCATTAAAAGCCGATATGATCGGGCAATGTTTTAGTTTAATTACAGTCACCAATCATATCATCGTTACAATCAGACACCAATCATATCGTCGTTACAATCGGACACCAATCACGATTTATCAGATCACTAGAATCTACCGTTGAATAGACTTGTGTGATCAGTAGTAACTATTTATTATAGTAAAAAAAGTTGCAAAAACGGGTTGTTTGGTGGTTAGTAAAAAAATATTTACTTCTCGAAAGTACATCGCGTAGTGAACTCATTTTACTCTGCGATATCCGATAGTAAAAAACGACAATCGATAGTTAAATATGGCGGACTTTTCACAGCTGTTCCAAAAGTCATCTGACACATTGTTACTTTGAAAGTTGCTGTATTTATCAATATTAATCCCGCTATTTTAGTGATGAGAGTTCGTCCGGTGATGATATCGCTGTTTAATATACATTATTACATATAATACGAAAAAATGTCACCACCAAAGTGACATATCGAATGCCTAGGCGAAAAAATCCATAGATAATATACTAGAGACCACACAATAACCCGGACTCCACATTTGTCTACGTGTTTTATATAAATCTTTTACCTACAGTAAATACAGAAAGTATATATAAAACTCTAATAAACTTCTACATATATATTATATTTAATTAATTTACAATAAGAAGAATCATCCCCGCTTAATATAAATATATACGTTTTATAATTTAGAGTTATATAAAAAACATAAAAGTAAATTTGTAAGTTTGTATAATGTGTTTAAAAATTATATTAACGCTATTGAAATAAACCAAATTAGAGAAAATAATTAAAACATGATGATGACAAGACCAAAATGGTTGGGTTAGGTTAGGTTAGGTTTACTATAATAAGATCTGCGAGTATCAAATGAGATGAAAACTAAAATATTTATAAATCACAAAGCAAAAGGTTGTGGTAAGTGTCGCCAGGTGTATCTTCGTGCGTGGCGGTACAAATACAACTTTTGTAAAATGTTAGACATTACTTAAGACTATATTATCTCAAAATAGAAGACCAGAAAACAGTTCCGTTTGGAGTCATTTGTTCGTCACGTTTATTGAACAGAGGCAGTAATGTTCGAGGAAGGTTCAAAGAATCAAGTTTACCAATTGCCAAAGTGTCTGCCGCTTTTGAGGAGAAACGATTATCGTGATCCGGCTGCTGGCGCTTCTGTCGAACCTAATGCTGGCGCATCAGGAGCGGCCGGTGCATCTGGGGCAGCAGGCGCATCAGGAGCGGCTGGTGCATCTGGGGCAGCAGGCGCATCAGGAGCTGTAGGCGCATTAGGAGCTGCAGGCGCATCAGGGGCTGCAGGCGCATCAGGGGCTGCAGGCGCATCAGGAGCTGCAGGCGCATCAGGAGCTGCAGGCGCATCAGGAGCTGCAGGCGCATCAGGAGCTGCAGGCGCATCAGGAGCAGCTGGCGCATCAGGTGCTGCAGGCGCATCAGGAGCGGCTGGTGCGTCTGGGGCTGCAGGCGCATTTGGAGCGGCTGGTGCATCTGGGGCTGCTGGCGCATCTGGGGCTGCAGGCGCATCAGGAGCGGCTGGTGCGTCTGGGGCTGCAGGCGCATTTGGAGCGGTTGGTGCATCTGGGGCTGCTGGCGCATCTGGGGCTGCAGGAGCATCAGGAGCGGCTGGTGCGTCTGGGGCTGCTGGTGCGTCTGGGGCTGCTGGCGCATCTGGGGCTGCAGGCGCATTTGGAGCGGCTGGTGCATCTGGGGCTGCTGGCGCATCTGGGGCTGCAGGCGCATCAGGAGCGGCTGGTGCGTCTGGGGCTGCAGGCGCATCAGGAGCGGCTGGTGCGTCTGGGGCTGCTGGTGCATCTGGGGCTGCTGGCGCATCTGGGGCTGCAGGCGCATCAGGAGCGGCTGGTGCGTCTGGGGCTGCTGGCGCATCTGGGGCTGCAGGCGCATTTGGAGCGGCTGGTGCATCTGGGGCTGCTGGTGCCGCTGGTGCCGCCGGAGCAGCGGGTGCAGCGGGAGCAGCCGGCGCCGCGGGGGCAGCCGGCGCCCCGGGGGTAGCAGGTGGTCGTTGAGGAGATCTCACAATACGATGCGCCAGTATACATTCTATAATATTTTAAATATTTAATTCTATATAAACATGAACCTCTTCAATACATATACACAGTAAATATGTCACACTTGATGTGGAAACTTGGAGAATCATTTATACTTATTTGGGGGTTAGGACGGTGGTTAAATGAAATAGATGTGATTGATGTGTGTTGAGGTTTATTATGACAATGAAAACAGATAGAAATGAATAAATGAATAAAGACGTGATGTAGAAGGTGCATGTGTGCGTGAAATTAAATGAATTGGCGGTCTTGCTCGGCAAGCGCGAGCCGGCAAGACCGCCGTTGTGAAACACTGAAACTGGAGAGACTGCTTGGCGTTAAATTGACCCAGACTTGTGGCAGCAGCCGGCAGCGCTGTCGCCAGCGTCGATGCCGACTGAGATGGCGGTAGATTTGAATTATGGTCGCTACACTTGAATAAAAATGACAAATATACAGAGTCACAGAAATCCTTCATCATCATTTGATCACGTTTAAAACAATTAAAGGAAAAACAATATCTGGGTACTTATGCTTTACCGAGCTGGTCAATTGGACTAGTAGAACAAAAATGAGTACTTTTAAACAAGTAAAATAGAACAATCAAACCAAATTATCTTATAGTATTTGTAATAGCTAATAGTCCAATAGCCCAATAGCTAACCGACAACTGGTTCTAACAGCTGAAATTTAGGCTTGGATCTTATTCTTACAATTTTTTTGTCAGTATCATGTGTTTTGGGCCAAGTGCTGGAAAGGGGTTAGAGTTGCGGGAAAGGGAGAAATATCGATAAGTAATATAAATTAAATTGAATTATTCACAAATATAAAGACAATATTAGAATTTAAAGATTATTTTTATACAATCATGACGAAAAAGCCGATGCTTCATGGAAAGTTAGAATAAAAGAAAGATATCTAATACAGTGGAGTATGTTTAACATGAAATATCGGTTAATATTCTAGTCCCGACCAAATGCTGTGATTTTATATATTTATTTTCTTTTAACGTGAAACAACAAACGCTTATCATTAAAAGATTTCACGTTTCAAAAGAACGCCGGCCGCCAAAACACTTTTAAAATATATTGGCGACCATGTCGTCATCATATGAATGACAACTTTCTCTTGACATCCGATAATAAAGAGTCAATTCTTGTCCCCATAACATCTTTACAATTTAAAACATATAGCCTCATCCCTTAGCATTTTAAACAGTCCACCTTCTGTACTTGTAATATTTTTGATTTTATGACACAACTTCTCCAAATATTCCAAAGTAAAGCCATCCGGTTAGCCTAGCTGGTCCAGAGTTACACTCATCTATCACGACTCAGGCACCCCCCTAATAAGGGATCGCATAAAACATCTCGCAAAACGTTTTTATGCCGGACTCCCAAACCACCCGAACCCTACCACAAACAACCTCTCAACATATGATTTAATTTATCCCTTCCGATTTAGATTTAGGCGACCAAAGAGGGTCCTATTAGATTATTAAAAACCTTGCCCCAAGAATGCAGATCCCTGCCACATGCCAGCAGTAACTTTCTCTCTTCCCCCCTTTGTTGAACACCACCTAACCCAATTACCGCACCGGTTGCTACAATAGATGAAGGAGCAAGGGGTCTCAGTATCCGGAAGTCAATTTGCCATGTGATCAATATCAAAATAACTCAACATTATATTGAATAAGGTAACATAATTAACATAACCCGGATTACTCACCATTTTAAATATTACACAAATTGACATGTGTCAACACCAAATTGTTTATTCTTTATGATTATACAATTTAATTTCTACTGATTTTAAAAAAAAATCATTCGACTTTATTACAACTTAGGCCAACTTGTCGAACACTACCCCAACTATTTAAAACATACGGGATTTGCCGTCGTCAGCAAACAATTCAATTCATTAACAGTCTATGTGAATAAACGTTAACTTATAAATATGTTTCTATCTTTGCACTTTTATTACGACATCAAAAACATTTGAATTTTTTAATTCACTCTGTTTAACATGAAAAAATATTTCTGTCCCCATTGTTTCATATTAAATGTGCTCCACTGCATATTTGAAATTGTACAAAATAATATTCGTCATGATTTCATCGGAAATTTAGACATCAAAATATTAATTTATTTAGTGCTGTGTTATTGACACTGTAAACAAAAGTATTGCACTGAAACTCTTGGAAATTACGGATTAGTTTGTCTTCTTTAACACAGACTTAAGTCTAATTAAGGAGTCGGATTACATCTTCGACATATTTATTGTAAATAAAATATTTGAAATTTCATTGAATAAATTTAGAGTTATATACATAAATATATATATACCTTGATAGAATATGGCTGTGAGGACAATCACTGCTAAAATTAGCTTTCCCATTTTTTCTCTTCTTTTTTAAACCTTTAGTTCCTTCTGTTATCAGCTGTTTCTTGACTTGTGTTTACTAAACTGGCACAGTTCTCACTGAATTAGGTTGACTTCAGAAAAGCCTTTTATACCCAGCTAATGTTATGTGAAAGATAAATTTTAAATAATTCAGCGAGGATATGCAACTGCAGAATTGAAAATTAATATAATGATTGTAATTTAAAATGCACAGATAAGTTTTTGTGACATGGGAAGATATCAACGAGGCTTGTATTAAGAGGTTATGGCCTCTATTATGTCTGAACGACAAGTTTGACTGCTGAGTAAACGAGGACACCAAATATTGTATTAGCGAACAACTAATGATTTAGCTTTTCCGGTTGTTAGAGGACTGGGAGATGTTTGGCAGAAGGTTCACCAATATTCTCACGAGAATACGGCACTTGGAAGTTAAAAGAGAATTATAATATAAACTTATTAGCAAAAAAGCTTTTAACACAAAAAACAATTCTTAAAATTACATGTTAACAAAAAACATGTGGAACCTTCGTGTGGAGCTTAGCACTTTACATAAGTGAAACCAAGACGATTAACCAGCGAGAGAGAAATAGATTAGAAGCATTCAAAATGTGGTGCTGGAGAAGCTGTTATAGGGTACATTCTTAGACATGTATACACTAATTACTGAATGGGATCCAGGATAGAGACGTGTAGCGAGCACTGCACTGACAAGAACACAGCTGTTTATGAAAAAGTAATAAAAATTTAATTAAATAAGAATAACAAATGTTTAAAACAAAATGGTAAAATTTAACATATATTTCATATTTGGACTACAATATATTCTTTTATTTCTACAGATCAGGCCCGTGTATAAAAATAATAATGTCAGATGGTGTCTCTTGAATGGGATAAATAATTTATAAAATATGCTTGTTATTTCCTTTATCTACTTGATGGCAATTTGTCGCTAATTATATACAAAGCACATTTGAATACCATTATGTATCTAGAATACTTTTTTATTAGTCGTTATGTTGTATTCAATTATTATAACTAGTATTCAATAGTCTATGTGGAACAGCTGATAAGGATATTATCGTAATTTAAGACTATGAAGAACATTAAAAATTAATTGATTAATGGAGTATATTATTTAGAATCATTAAATCAGCTGAGATTTTTATATAAGAAGATATTTTTATATTAAACAGTATTTACTAATTACGTACATAAATCCTGTCCACTTGACAAATGTTAGCGATCTTTTTGTATTTTCCGCAGCAATAGTCTGATTGTGGACTTCCAGAAAGCACAATACTATAAATTCCTATAAATATATTTCTGAAACACGCTAAATCACGTAGCTTCCAAGTAACTTTGTTTCAGAATTCAGAGTTTAAGTGGTCTCCGTCATTCTTGTATTACATTGCGTGTACCTGAAAATCTTTTTCCGTTTCAGTACTTTACATTTGCCAACAAGGCAAGAAACATCTTACTTAGTTTGTACTCACACATATTGATTGCACATCCTCCGCTATTTCCAAGCTTCATTGCCTTTGAAATGTTAATTCTCTTGGTTTTTCAAGATAACAATAATAATTCACAATATTTTGAGTATGTCCAAATTTTTGTAAGAACACACAATTACTGGATATTATCCCCACAAGCATTGTCATCAAGACATATTATAGATATTTCATAGAGACGAAGTTATTATTTTTATATGAGAAGTATGGAAGTCATGGGTATTACAGAGCTTACGACCTGTCATCGGCTGACTTGAGTGATCACTTTATAGCATAGTTGTAAGAAAATACTTGAAAGGTTTCAACATAGTAAGAACATACATACAATTTCCAAAAATTCGATAGATGTGGCAGTCGAGCATGGGTAAAATTGGTGAACGTTACATCATGTTTTCTGCGGCTTCTATCCTCCTTCAATCTTCACTTGTCTTTTAGTCTGGAGTAATATTGCTTGCTCGCACACTTGCTCAAAGCATCCAGCATGGACGTCCAGCCATCAAGGGAGGCTGGACGTCCTCCACCGGCTAGTCAGAAGAAAACAATAGTTGATGTGGGTTCGCTGCAAGATTCTGACCACTTACTCACCTCGCACGCCATCTGATGATCATCATCGAAGAAAAGTGTGTTTGTATATGTAGTGCATGTGTCAGTGTATATTAAGGTTATTCCAGAATTTTAACAACAAAAAGAAATGATCTATTTTACAAGAATATTTACAATAAAAAACAATAACACACCATGCTTATAAATAATAACCTATAATTAAAAATTATTCCCTGTCTTTCCTGATCAAGAATTTGACGGTACTGTGTCCTGTGTACAAATCAATGAAGCATCGGCACTTATCTTGTAATCCTATGTCGCTGCGCACCATCCGATGTCTGTGATAATGTGCGGGACCCAAGATGAGAATTCAGTATCCTCAATATCATTTCCTGTTTGTCGAGTGTCAATTATCTTGCCAAACTTCCCACAATCTCAAATTTTTCAAAATTTTTTTTTTTGTTCTACACTTCTTTAAAAAGCATATACTTGTGCAGAGAAGAGGATTACATTAATAATTATTCTTTATAATATAATAAATTAAGAGCAAAAACGATATAAAAATATTATAATTTTCAGGGTACATGTTTATCATTATTTTTTATTACCATTAATCTTCCCGATGTTTTCGGATAAGCTGTTAATTTTTTTTTTCCTATGTGCGTATATATATGTGCAGATGATGTGTTGATTTTTGAGCATGAAAATACAAATTTAAACCTAGTACGATTTTCAGTAATAAAATTATATTTTTCTTTTAATATCCGAAGAATAGAATTTATTTTAAATAGATCACAAAATGTTGGTACTTTGAATTCTTCAAAAAGTAATTTTCTCGAATAATCTTTCAGTTTTTTTAATATTACTTTTATAAGTTTTTGTACATTTTTTACTGGACTCAGGCTAGTATTATAAGCTGATCCCCAACTAATAATGGCATATTGTAATATGGATTGAATAAATGCATAGTGTACTATGTACAAATTTTTTTATCGATAAGAATGTTCTGATTCTTAAAAATATGTATAATAATTTTATAATCTTTTTAACAACTTGACAAATTTAAGATATTTATCGATGATTACTCCAAGATATTTGTTCTTTTTAATATTGAGCAGTTGGAGAGACAATAATTTTGATTGTGAGTTGTATTTTGTGTGGAGTATTCATGAATTATGATGTAAAATTTTTTTGGAAAATCATTTGATTTTATTGCAAACGGAATAACAAAGAATAATGAATCTTGCGTAGCAGCATTTTTATGCATCAAGATAGTCTGTGATATTTTATGTGTCACTGAGGTTAAAATAGTATCTTTAAATTTGACTGTATATTTTATAGCCATTATGTGATTTTCTCCACTTTTTCTAATATGTGATTTTTTCTATTTAAATATCTTAATGTCTCTACGCAAGTACTTTGTGCATATTCTAATCATTCTTTCCGAGTAGTATTATACATATGTATACAGTAACTACGTTATCCTTTTGAACTACCACCACTATATTAATTTACGGTCCAAAATTACAAATACATAAAAAAATATTTTTACCTGTAATAAAAAATATTATATAATTATTAATGACTTGTTCTTTTATTGTACTGAGCTCTCTATATAAAGTTTGCATTGTCATGTAAATGTTTGAACAATTAGCACCGTATTGTCTACTGTGCCGGCTGACATCATTTTTATATGTAGTTACTAGTGAACTACAAAATAGAGTGACGCAAAGGTACCTCTTGTCAAAGTGTCAATGTGTCTGACACCTGTCACAAAGAATTATATGTCAAACCGACGATAACACAAATAGACTTTGGTCTCCTTTCATAAGGTTAACATTCTTTGCTTCTGTTTAAAAATCTTTGGGGATGTTCCAACACATATATTATACCTATATATATTCCTTTTTAATATAACTTATCTTGCACAAATTGGCTTAGTTTTATTTTGAATCTATGTAGTTTCTCCTCCTTTCTCATGTCTTCTGGCATTTCATTGAAAATCTTCATCGCACTGTACGTTACCGATTTACGAGATTTAGCATTCTTCCTGAATATCAATCTCAGTCTATCTCCTCCTCTTGTATGATGTTTGTGCTCAAGTTGATTTGCATCAATTTTTCTTATAAATATTAAACAACCATATAAAATAAAAATACTATTATAAACAATTTCTAAGTGACCTTCCCTGCAACAACACCATATATCATCCAGGATGGCCAACGCTCTGTCTATCTACGAGATGCATTTTTTAAGTAAGTACCGTTGTCGGATATTCCCAGTGCAGCGCTGCGGTTGCGATGTTGTGCATGCGCAATGATTTCCTTTATCTATTTACTCACTACATGCAACATTAGAGACAGTCACACGGTCACATTAGAGGTAGTTACATAGTCACATCTTGTAGTGAGTGGTTGAAATGATCAAGACAATAGATCAGTTCGCCGACTGTGAGATACGGTCCAGTAGTTCGTTTCTTGAATGCACAAAACATGAAACCAGCTGACATTCATCGCCAAGTTTTGTTCTGATTTGGCACCAAGTAATTTCCATCTTTTCTTTCATCTGAAACGGTTCCTTGGTGGCAAGCGTGTTGGTAACGATGATGAACTCAAAGACAGAGTACATACATGGTTTTCATCCCTGGCGGCGTCCTATGACGAAGGTATACAAAAATTGATGCCCCGTTATGACGTCTAATAATGGTGATGACTATGTTGAAACATAGGATAAGGTGTGTTGCGTCCAAAGAAAGTAACGTGTTGTAAAGAAGATGTGTTTTTTTAAAAAAAAAAAAACAGTATATGCTTAAAAAACGCACCTTATAACAACATTTGTTAAATGTACAGTGTTGTTTCAGGAGCGATCTCATTTGCGGAATTTTATTATGAGTTTATATTTAACATAATATGGTCTGATGACATGAAACTATATATGCGTAGTAAGATTTAATTGTATTGTTTGTGTAGTAGTTTAATTATATGTACAACATACAATTAATTATTTTTTATTAGTGAAATTTTTTGTCTGCTCGATTAATCATAATTTGCTAGCTAGATTAATCATAACCTGCTTTATAACTATGTTACAATTATTTTCTGAAAGACAATGTATTTAAATATGTTTTTTTTTATATTTTCCAGATGATTCGGATGAACGGCGTCAACAATGTGGGAACCAACAAATATTCCGGCCACACCGACAATAATTATTCACAAAAGTCATCCAAAAACTAATCACCACAACAGTGAATACCAATTACAAGCAGAGTTCTTCTATGTATTCAAGATCATCTACAATATTTAGCGTAGGTATCAACAACATCATAAATAATCAGTTGTACACGAGTTCTTCCCAACATATATCAGATATTGTTAATTTAGAAATAACTTAGGATAGGATTGTTTTCAACCATGCTGTACATTATCTGTCATTGAAGTATTTAACTAATTTTGCCACGTGGAAACTACGAGAAAAGTTGAATGTCATATACAGTTTAGTAATATTGAAAGGTTGTTGTAACCGAATGGTATTGTGACAAGGTAAATCATTTTAAAAATTAACAAAGTTAACATGATAAGAAAAAAAACTGTCCACCGTCCATTCTAAATATGATAGTAAAATGCATGTTTATTGGTGCAATAAAATGGTGAAAATTAACGCACAAAGCAAAAGTTTTTGAGAAATCTAATGATTCCAAATGTGTGGTTGGTGGTAAAACAAAACCTCTTCTAGAAATACGACATCGTCATATTATATACAAATACAGGTACAATGTTATAAGCGAGATAGACTGTCGTTATAACCGAGTTTCACTGGAATTCAGCCATCATGACCAACGAAACATAAAACTTGCTGAGGAATGATAAAAGCAGATTGAACGTAATGGATATGCTATTGTTAAGTTGAATGAATGAAGAATGATTGTGTATAAGGATGTGCTTAGAAGTTGAAGAAGTAAAAGATGTATGACAGACTTATATCAGTACTGAATATATATATTTTTTAAATAGGCAGAGTTAAACGTCTATATTGATGTTTTATTTAATATTGACTGAAGTATCAGTATCAAAACTAGTGATGGTAAAATCGTCATTTAAACCGTGATTGTGTTAGATTGTAACGATGATTGATAATTGATTAACCTAATTCTTCAAGCAATGACTGGTACACTAAAAAGTAAGCCTCCCACAGTTAAATCTTACTTAAAAATCATCGTTAAATCTCACTTACCAGTCAGTGGTACAATCACAGTCACGTAACGGTTTACCATCACTAATCGAAACCACATTGACAATTTCAATAGTATTTTAGTGGTTTATTTTAGAAAATATGCGTAGGAATGTACGCATATACACCTGAGTAAACATTATAGGTGTCGAGTTGTAAAACCACACCACTTCGACTCAAAATTACATGGTCGTTTCCAAACCTTGTTTTGAGCGAATGAATGCTAATGATTTCTAAACATTTTACAATCAAGTATTAAAATATTAATAAGATGTCATGTTGTCATAAATAGGGAACGTTTTCAGATTTTAAATTTTTACCATTTGTTCTGTTTAAGTTATTAATTCTTTTATTTGTTTCACATCTTTGGTTCAAGTTTTATTTTAGTAAAATACTAAAAATATACAATTTTTTGATATGATTCAAATAGCATATTATTTTATTTCATGAAAAAATATCTACAGAAAATCAATTATTTTTGTTAAACTCAAATACCACTACTTCATTTTAATAAGAATGATGAAATGAATTATTTTATGTATATAAAGTTTTAACAGTGCTTTAAACCAAGTAAGCTAACTGGTTCTGGGGCCAAATAATCATTCTCTCGCCAAGTCAAGGGCCAAACTAGATAGATTTTACTAAAAACATAACATTTTTTCCTATATTCCAAGAATATTTTATCACCATATAATTAATTATTAAAAATTTATTAGGTTGGACTAAATGAGAACACGGGCTGCATGAAGCTCGTGAATCGAAGGTTGGCCATGTGCGGTTTAGATATATTCAATTCTAGTTCTCATTTCATGACTTTGAGAATTCACTAATAATTCTGTAAACTTTTATAAAACTCGGATCATTCATTTTGTCCAACTCGATAATATATTTAATAGAATGGAAAGAAAATTGATGAATGAGATTGTCCAATGTCGTCACCATGCACTGTTTTACTTCTATATGGAAATATTTGAAATCAATGCAATCAAATTTCGTATTTTTACATTACATTTATATAAAATGTGTATAAATATAGTAAAGAAGACGAGATACAGCGTTCTTACCATTGTTACCTCATTTCTTCATCCACAAACATATTGTATGTGAAGTTTCCTTTTCCAAGTATGAATAATTACTTGTTCATTCCATCATCCATTGTACACAAATGATACTGTGTTACAATTCTTAATACTTATTCAGGTATTCATATCTATTGTAATGTTATTTTATGTGGGTTTCGTTCGACTGTCTCACAAGATGTGGGATACAAATATTGCCTATACAACATATAGCGCAATAATTGTCAATACTTATGTAACAGCGGCATAATAATTGAGGAGCAGGTTACTCCGGGTGCAACATCGCAAGGAGTGCAAAATTTTAATTATTTGCCAAAAAAAATTGCAATTGTCGATTATAATTTCTCTTATCCATCTTTCAAATCTGCTAAAATTTGACAGCTGAATCTTTAACTCGACTGCCGATTTTTTTCTGGAATCTTAATAATTGTCGATTATATATTATTGTTCAAGCACACGTTCGCCACAAAAAAATAGGTCGTGGGTGATGCCGGCGACATACTGATGGAAATAAATATGTATGAAATGTATTATAGATAGAATCGGCGTTAACTTTGTAGAATTTTATCATAATGGATGGATATAGACACATATATATACGAGACAAAGCGTAGGGTATTAACTTGTTAAACAATATTACATTTTCTAATTCATCTCCTCTCCTCTCAATATTCCCATTACAACCAACCTCCACCGCCCTCCCCCTCCATCTGTCAGTACCTAATTACTTGTATGTCTACCACCTAAGCCTTATATCCTATATTTATATGTAGTTAGTTTAATACTTCACCTGTCGATGAGAGTTACTGTTCCTCTCGAAACTCGAGTAGTGCTAATAAACTCAAGTAGAGTAATAACATTGTTTCAATTATATCCATCCATGTGAAATTGTCCGCCCATGGGTGCCGGTGGCACCTAGGACGACAATGTAATAACGCCTATGGGTGTGATCAGCAGTTAACGTGCTAACTAACTTTTTTTATAACTAGCCATTTTCAATTCAAGATATATATTATACAAATTGTTAACAATGCAGAAAAGTATTTTCAGCATTTACTTCTCCGAAAACTAATTGAGCTTTGGCCTCCTCAATCCTACACCTCCATGATACTTGCTCTTCTGCTGCTCGTTTTTAATCATATACCAGCAACAATCTTTTTCACATTGTCTTCCCAGCAGAGCTTTGGTCTTTCAATCAGTCTTATCGGGTTAAAAAAACCTGATCACGCTGGAATAAACACAATATTATTATTATTATAATCTAATATTAGATTTCCATTGAGTATCCATTTTGGAATTTCTGCTCATCCCAGTCAGAGCTTGTATTGAGAGTATGTACTGCACTGCAAAGTTCTTCATTGTACTAGATTCTTCAAACTTCTCCATTATTCACGAGTTCATAAATATTTTCTTTCAAAGTAGTCAAACAGATAAATATCAGCAATTAGACTAAGTTTTAATTAATTGAATACAATTTATTTGTGGGAAAACAAAACTGCTCCAGCTATCTAATGTGAAGTTACGTCATTGGTCTACACACAACTTGTAATAAAAGACTTGTTAAAGTATCCAGTATAATGCATCATGTACTTAATGAAAGTGACAATGTTATAAAGAAATAAAAATAAAATCTGATTGCTTCAATGTTAGATAGAATTTAAATCATTTTTGAGGATTTCAAATTTAAACTTATTTTGTAGTTTTGTCATATTGATGTCAAAGTGTTTGCTTGCGATGTCAATTAGAAATTAGTGGACTACTTAATTACTTGCTTTGCATTCTGACACACGCAAGTGTGTTACGTAATCCATACATGGATGCTAGTGCAGAATAAACCAATCTAGAGAATGCACTGTGAATTATGTGTGTACATTATTTAGTCCAACAGCACATTGCCGAATTTGGACAGCAGTTTTCACTGTGTTTTTTTATACAAAGTGATCCATTTCACAGTATTTTAAATATATCTTCAGAACCAGCAAAAAATATTACGAGATTTATATAACTGCTTAGTAGAATACAGGATCTATTGCATGTGACCCATAGGATTCCAGAAACTTTTAAGCATGTGAGATCTCACATTTTGCATCTGCTCTTTATAGACTCTGTATTTTAGAAGTATTTTATCATTGCTTTGTAGATAGTTGACTTATTTAATTATGCCTTCAAGTGGTAGAATTTATGGACAAACAAAGATACAATGGAACAAGTTTCATTAGATTACAAATATTATTAAGGGATGTTGAACCTTGAAGCAAAAGTGATGGCATATTATTTCTGTATAACAAATATATATATATTTCTTTGTAATGATCTTTTTTGAGAATTGTATAATTTAAGACACTTTAGGAGTATCATGTGCTGACGACCCGTGGTCTGAAGAAAGAGGGATACTTACCTAAGTCATTTGGGGTTTTTGCATAATGAATATTTTCATAGCAATATCTACATTGCTATATGGAAGTTTCACTGTATATATATATATATATATATATTATAAAACATTTAGCAGTGAACATTTAATCTAGAGATTTAAAAGCTGCAATGGTGGTGTATCTTTAAAAAAACAGCCATACCACACTTGATTGTATTCAAAAGCCACAAATATGATTCATTGAAACACAAAGTACTGTTTCACAAGTCAAGCTTCGATAACTGCGATGAATGGGAGTTTTGCATAAAAATACGAGGTTAGGAAGAAAATTGAAAGGGAAGCAGGTGGTTCGTTTACTTAGCGCTATTAAAAATGGACTAACCAACCGGCACAGTAAAAATTTGTGCTCTGTAATTAACTTCATTGTGAAACAATTATGAATAAACATTCCATGTGGTGAAATAAATGACTCAATGTTTGCAATTCTTACCAGAATGAAACTGTTTACGTATATTATTTACTTAGTGACATTTGTTGATACAAATATTAGATTATTTGTAAAGAAGACTCGGAGTTGTCTTTGAATCTGGCAAATTTCTTTCAGAATTAGTAATGTAACAGTTCCGTATCCAAACGGAACGTATTTTAAGTGTATATAAAAAATAATTATCGCTGTAAAGAGCTTTATCGTAGTAAGTTATTTAGAAATACCATAACAATTGTTATATTTAATCACACTGTTGTGGCCATGGATTATTTGATCGAATAATGTTAATAGCAATTAAGTTATTTTATAATTTAATTTGTATTTTTGAAAATCTCCATTCAAATGTCTTTGATATAATATTTTACTTCGTTTATGAACTCAATCTAACAAGGATAATTACGTAACGTGTGACACACATCGAATTTTAAAGTTTTTGAAAGGTTTCTATTATTTTTTTACTAATTATTATTCAGCTGGTCTTACTGTTTGCTACATTGGTAGGCTAGAAAAAGATTGTAACATGCGTAATCATCTTTATTATGCTGTGATTTAAAATGCAAAGTTGATAAACATTGTGGCGTGTTACAACATTGTGTTGTGACACATTTCTGATAAATGACCCAGCTACAATAGATGTCGCTATCCACCAATTGATTGAAATGTCTTCTAATTTCTGATGATTTTCATTTATTGGAGGTTCGACTGTTCAATCATTCCAACTAGTTTATTTTTTCTCTCTGAATTATATGGCAACATTTTTATAAAATAATCACCTCATGGGCGATGAACCAAATTCTACCAATGAAATTTAAAAATGAATATTCAAAATGTTGGAAGTCCAATATTTCAGTTTGTTATAAATGTCAGATGATGTCTTGTTATTCCAAGGGTTTAATATGTTTTTTTCTTCCGCAATGTAAATTCCTTCCTTACTTCACAATCATTTCACATAAACTCTGACATTTTACATTGTCTTCCACATTCTCTCAAGATTCACATCGACCCCTCCTATGTAAAGTGTGGTAAGTAACAAATAGGTTATTTTAGTTGTTTTAGTATTTATATATTTGATAGATATTTTGAGAGGCAGTTTTTTTATAAATATTGTATTCTATTGTTCTAATAATAAGTTCTATTGTGCATATTCAAAAAAATACTGTCACTTAAAAATGTATGCATGGAAAATACTAGAACTACTAAAAATGACACATTTATTACACAGATGGGTCGAAATATTAGTGTTAATGTCAAAAAATTAATAATACAATTTCACAAATGTTTATGAATAAATTTACTTTTCTAAATGTTATTTAAAGGTTACATTTTATTGTGAAAGGCTATTTGTGCCATTTATAAAATATTTTAACTATAAATATTTGTAAGTAGATACTCATAAGTAGGGTAGAAGAGTAGGTAGATAGAAATGTTATCAGTTATAATTATATAATTGTAGAGTAAAAAAACGTAGTTGATAAGTTTTAACCGAGCTCAAACATTTTTGTGAAACAATTTCATTTGAATTATGCATCCTAGTTCACCATTGATAATAATTTATTGTGTAGATATAATAAATGAATGAATTATAGTAAATATCAATTGACAGACACAGATATATTGATCGCCATGAATTGATTCAATCTACACCAAATATTAGCACCATTCAATTATTGCCAATTGACAATATTTGTTCAAATCTTGCGACTGGCTCTGCAAAAATCTTTGTAATTTTGTAAATAATATTAACCCAATTCAAAATATATTTTCGACTCTTTTTAATTATAATATCACTCTGTCAAATTATTATTTACACTGATTAAGCAAATAAATTCAGATATGTATTGTATGTATGTATATAGAAGGTTAAATACAAAAATATAACAAATCAAGTGATTGATTTATGTCAAATAGTGTTGCTACAAAATTTGAGCAACATGTTTTGAAAATGATTAATTATTGTTTATCTAAATTTAATGGTGTATCTTATTTGTATACATTAATATTAACAATAAACATTTTTTATTTAATCTGCGTTTTATTAATTGTTAATACTTTTAAATCTACATTAGAAATGTAAATGCAGCCAACAGAAGATTATGTTTTTGGTATTCCAAATTTAAAAATATGAGAGTTGTCATTGTGTTCAGTGGTTATTAGAATTTTCAATAGATGGAATCAAACATCAAAAACACGTATTATCGCTTTTTAGACAAAAGACATAGATTACTCATAAATAACTTGTATTTCTAAGAATGTTCTGGAGTGAAATAATAAGCAATAACAGTGTCACCAAACTTTTTTAGGTATCTACCCAATTCGTTGTGTAATTCCTGGCAGTGTGTATCCAGTGATTACACAAATACTGGCTTTAGAGGTCACCCGCTGCTTTCTTTTCATTACAATTTGATGTTATGTACTGCTCTGACCTTGATTAAAAGACACTGCATTGTTCTGTTCCAAGTCATCAGTCGCCAGATGCATTCAGTTTAAATTTTACAATTTGACATATTATTTTCAAAGACAAGCAGTTTAAATCTATGCATCTGTGCTATTGTATAGAAAATCAAGTAAATGGACTGTTTACAAACTCTAATAAACAAATAAAAATTTAACTACAAAATGTGTTTGTTTTATGTATCTAAATAACTAATTTATATAAAAATAGGTGTTAAAAACATTTGTGTGTATGTATTACCTTTGTGTAGTTTATAGATAATATCAGAATTGCTGGATATTAGAAATAAAATATCTGGCACCTACTGTATTTAATTGTTTCTTAACTTTAATGAGCACTAATTGTATTACATATATTAATTAGAAAGATATACATATAAAATCAATTTTATCAAAAAATATTATTGCGCCACCGGGATTCGAACCTGGATCTCTTTCCTAACCGGGGAAGGTGCATTATCCAACTATGCTACAGCCACAATATTTTTAGTGACAATTTTTCGAACCTTTATGTTACCTTTTTGATATTAATACATTTAATTGTTCCATTATTTGAAAGAGCCATCTACCTTATTTTTATGGAATCTCAAATACCTTTGAGTAATCTGATAGATGTTTTTTTTAAAGGTACACATTATTATGAAGTTGGAGTTTTTTCAGAACATAGTTATGTGGTATTTAATACAAATTAAATTAATGAACTACAAAAATATATAGAAAAAATCAATTTATCGAAAAAATATTTTAGTTACCAGGATTTGTTGTCAACTTATTCGGTCGGTGTGGCAAAACTGGATAACGCATTTCCCCAGATAGGAAAAGGTCCATGTTTGAAACCCAGTAGCAACCGAGTGAGAAGTATGTACTGACATAAAAGAGATTCATATTGGAACCTCTACTTCCACAAAAATCTTAATAAAAATGGCTCGGACCCATCGTGAGAATGTCTTCAATGAAATAAGCAAGCCAACATTTACGGTTAATTTTTCAAATCGTAGTTTGTACCGAATCCTTAACCTAACGTGCATAAATATAATGTTTGCTAAGGAAAAAAGGAAATTCGTCAAAATAGTCATTAAAAGTCGCCCAAAAGTAAAATTTAAGATATTCTTTATTTCATTTTTCTTCACCTGATAAAATCTGATCATTACAGATTTATGACATGACATATTATGGACATGAATATCAGGCATATGCAGTCAGAACATCGAAATAAACTGTACATAACTACCGTACATACTCGGATATAAGCCGAGGGCAGTTTTTTGACCAAAAAAATATGAAATATGTTATGGATAAGTCGAGGGAAAAACTGTGATTTTTATAATTTTGTAAGATTTTACCATCAATAAGATTTTATTAATTTATGTCGTCTAAAAACTGGATTAAAAAATGAGCAATCATGAACAGGAACATTTCCATTTATTATATAATTGTAGAGAATCCCTTAAATTTATTACAGGGAATTCTTACTCATGTCGTCCAAAATAACATAAAAATTGTTGGCCCACATTCAATGTACAAAATTCTATCAAAACTTGTATACACACGTATATACGGTAGATATTTTGAGAAATAAAGCGTAATTAAATATTTGTCTGACAGAACATTACGACATATTAAAATAAGAATAAAATAATTAATATTGTGATAGGAATATTATGGGAAAACATATTATATTTTAATTTATTATCAGAAATTATAGTTAATTACAGATTATTTCAAAGTACTGACTGCACGTCGATGATGAATATATGGACCAGCCACATTTCCAGTTATAAATATTAAATTAATGGTATTATTTAACATGGTAACTCACTAACTTATAATTATGCCGTTTCCTGCTGATATCTTCGGAGAGAATAGAACGCCACGCTCATTTGTCCTGACATTCCACTCTTTCCCCAATTACATTGATGAAGCTTTCCTCCAATAATATTTGGTCACATACCAACACGGTAAAGTTTTTATATATGTAAAAGACTTTGTATCAGAAATCACAGACCAGTAAATGAATAGACATGAAATAAAATGTACATATAGGAGAGGAGCTTGGAACATTAGTTGCAGGATGAGAGGCATTCTACACACGTTCTTGGTGGAAACATAAATCCGATAGTTTATGACACATTTATGCAACAGTATACTCTTCATAATTAAATCTATATGTAAACAAGACGTATTTTTTACATTAATGCATATTATATTGTCAGCGTTCAAATTTTCATTCCAATCGAGTCATATATTTAAAAAAAGTCGCAAAGCTGTTTGATTGCGTAAGTTGTACCAAAGTGGGTGACACCAAAATTAAAATATTAGGACAAGAAATTTGCATCAGTTCATGTCTATATACATATTTCATCTGTGATATGGAATAAAATATAACAATGTACATGACTTTATAGACCCAGAAATACAAATAAATTATTACTAACAATTAGGTATGCGGTCATATTCTTTAAAACAGGAAATCAAATACAATGGAGCACGATTAACATGAAACCATGGGAAAAGAAATAATTTACATTATAAAAGAATTTCATGTTAAACAGACTTCAATGTTTTTGATGTTGTAATAAAAGTGTAAAGATATAAAAGATTAAGGGCGAGCTTTCATTTTTCCAGTCTGAAATTTGATAATTTATACACAAATTAGATATGCTTTCAAGATTAGGTTAAACCATTATCAGATAAATAATTAAATAATAGAAAGAAACAATAATAAAATAGTTGATTTTCTCGCATTCGATACAAGTGTCTAGAGCCTTATCGAAGTTTTTCATATTAATAAATAAAAATGTGTGTTGCCATTTAAATTAACCAATGAAAAATTAAATCATTTATTGGAGTACCTAACTCATACATATGAATATGTTTTGAAATCAGACAAAGTACCTTCATATATTTAGATAGTCGCGTAAATCAATGTTCTAAATTAAAAATTATTATGACAGCTTCAATTTATTATTTTGTTTAATATTATTAATTTAAAACGCCACATTGGCATTTTGGTGATATGTCTGTTTCATAATTACATATTATTTATGAAATATACAGCTTGTGTTTAAAATGCAACAGTGTTATCTATAAACAAAATATTTAATTGTTCAAGTTCAATATTAATTGAAATTGTGGATAAAATATGCATGAAAACATATATTTTCAGTATCTTATAACGAAAATAATGACAGTGCGAATTCAACGTCCGTCATGGCCGGATAGATCAGCGTATTGAAGTTCGATGGCGGCAACTGACAGGTAAGTCAAGCTCTCCAATCTCCTGCTTCATCTTAGAATATGGTCCATTAGCCACCATTTCCTTCTTAATCCTTCAATTCTAATTAATATTCCCAATCATCTGTCTCCAGTCCTTCGGAGTCAGTTTCTTCCGATTTTGAATATTTATCACATGTTTTAATACTGGAAAAAATACATATACTTTTTTGGTGCATTTAAAAAATTTCAGTACATGGTAAAAACTTCTACAAAATTTTTTGTCTTAGAGAACAATGAGTTCTTACCAGCACGTACGTTGCTATAATAATTGCATATTTTCAAACATTTTTTTTTTAATGTCCAGCTCTAATCTGATAACTTCCATTTTTGCTTCGTGTTCCTCGTTCATTAATCGAATTCGTAAATCACTTTCATCAACGTCATTTTGAATCTTTAACTCTGTCAATTCTAATATTTTTAATTTTTGATCGGCTACTTCGCACCACTTCTGATTTGTCATTGCATCCGAAAAAGGTGTTGTCATTGCATTCGATAAAGCTGTAGATACTGCGTCTGAGAAAGCTGTTGACATCGCATCCGAAAAAGCTGTTGATATTGCATCCGAAAATGCCGTTGACATTGCATTCTTAAAAGCTGCTGACAAGGAATCCTTAAAAGCTGTTGTCTTTGCATCTGGAACAATTTGCTGCTTTCTTATTTTTGGCACTGTTTTTGACACATTAACCTGGAAAAATTCAAATATTTCTTATTAACAAAAACCTACCTTCTAATATCGAATTAAATTATTACCATATTACAAAAATACGAACGAGAGCAATTTTTTTTTTCATATATAGGTGACTAAGCGCTACATGATTGTAGAAATATTTTATATGAAATATGCTCGTATTAATGATAAAAAATATAATGATTAACTGCGATTATAATCAATTATAAACAATGATTAGTAACCAAAAGTCGCTGACTGTGGAACCTTAACCAAACATTGAGCATCAGCAGTCCAAGATATATTTAATTCTTGTGAATGTGTCGAGGTTGGCAGGGAAAAAATTAAAAGAACATGTATTAATGATGTAATAAAAAAATAATGCACTCTTTAAGTCCTTGGATGTCGAGGGTCGTAAAGCTGGTGTAATCAGTAACTTGAGGATTGATGGGTTTCAATAACTGCCTGCATTTCAAAGTGAAGAAAAATAAAATAGCATAGTTTGTTTTTAATCGGACGCAGATTGAAAAATATTAATATGCAAATATTATTACCTTAGAAGTTGTTGCTTGTATTGCTGCTAAATTGGGAAAGTTTCTTTCTGACTCAGTTCCCGCGTTATCTTCAAGCTGAAATTAACACAATATTTAAAAATATATAAGATTAGAGTCTGCACAATAAGGGAGGAATCACTTGAAATTAAGCAGAAGATTGCATTACATAGAGCTGCTCAATATCACTTCTCTGTGACATTCACGACCCCTCACTCTGCCTCAAATTTTGTGAAGCTTTTTTGGACACAAGAACAATCTACACCACTTCAGTCTGAAGGATAACTGAAGACAGAAATGGAAGACCCCAATAGTGAAAAATAAGGAGATTATGATGGACTCGATGATAGAGCAGTCTAGTTTCAACCTCCCAAGAAGGTATGGAACAATACGAAGCTGCCTAATGAAACATAATATATTTACATTACTAAGTTTTAAGTAAAAGTTTTAAAATTAATAATGTCTAATTTAATTTTTCAATAATTTGTCAGATAAGATTTTTCAAACTGTATTATTTGCATGTCCCAGTCAATTTGTCAAATTTTTTCATTTAAAATAAAACAATTACAGCTTTGTGGAGCCCTGCTCGCGCCTCACACATGGCTGCATAACTATGCACTAGACAGCCATTCAAGTCCATCCAGTAGCCACAGAAATACAAACGATAATACATCACGAAGAAACCACCAGAACCAATCACTCTTCTCCTGGTCATCTTGCGTGCATCTCATCACCGCCTCCAGTAAACTTCGTTAATCCTGAACTTTAATGTATAATTTTACCAACAGTGTAAATTCAATTGTGCCAAATAAACGCGACCTTTTGTAAGTACTGTTTAATTATAATCAACCTGCTCTAGCCACAACACCAACACACACACTTGGTAACATTAGTATATACTGCGACATTTCAGATACATGCGTGAGAATTCGAGGAGGAATAGGGCCCTCCGTCCTCACCATTAACTATCTTAAATAACCCGTAAAACATACACATAGCTAAGCTCCTATATTGAGGACCCTTTCGAGTCCATATTAATTAATAAAGCCAGCCCCTATAGCTCCTTAAATATAATGAGACAATTTTCATAAATTAGCTCTCTGAAGAATTATTGGAAAAAGTAAAAAGCATTGCTTTTATTTTAATCCCGCTACGGCCCAGCGCTGAATATATCCGCCACAAAAAACCTTCTAGCACGGTCAGCAAGGCAATAATCCGGCGTAATAATTTATATATCTGACACGTCTTGTATTTTATCTTTGCCTTGTGTAGTGACATCTACTGGAGACCCTACTTCAGCCTCTAAATACAAACACTCATTAATTTTTTGTCCCTGGCGGGTTCGGGCATTAAGCGAACAAAGAGATGAAGATTATTACCCTCTACAACATCGAGTTGGTTTGCTGAAATTGACTCGGTTGTAGTTCCTAGGTTGGAATTTTGGATTTCCATCGCCCTGTCTACATTTAATTTAGCTGAAATGAAATAAATATATTATTAAGGAGAACACATTCTTATTGTGAAGTTGTAATTATTCAGAACAGACGGTCTGTGTAAACAAAGTAGATGGCTTTCAAATAATGAAACGATAGATGTATTAATACTGTCGCTGTAGCATAGTTGGTAATCGAATCCCGATAGCGCAACAACAAAATTTTTCGATAAAATTGATTTTATATGTATATCTTTATATTTAATACATTTAATTCGTATTTAAATAAATATAGATCAATCGAAGAAATAATTTAATGCATATACGAGTGGGGCTTAAGATGGAGACTTTTTTCTAAAACGATTTTCCACTATTTTTAAGATATTTAAAAAAATATGTGGAACTGGGTTTATTACATACACAACACTAGGAGTACAATCCAGTATCGTAATGATGAAATTTGATAAATTAACATCAAATAATCGGGAGTTTTCTCACATTATATTAATATTTACTGAATTGAACATGTACTTGAATGGTTCGTGCTGATCTTAAAATTCCACGCTGGAATCTCTGAAAGGAAGGGAAGTCGTTGGAAAGCCTAAAAGAACTTGTTCCAAAACCTTAAAACACTGCCTACTGAAATAAGAAACCTCAACAAAATATCAAATAATCAAATACAGTGAAACCTGCCTAAACCGGACCCCCTATATACCGGAAACCTGGATAAATGGAAAATAAATTTCGGAACAGAGTTATTTCTTATATAAAATAATACTATAAACTAGAAAACTACCTAACACGGAAACGGAATAATTTTCGGGAATCATTAGCGTAAATAACCTGACTAAGACAGATTATTTAATATGTAATAATGAAAAAATAATAATAACAGAGTAAATAATGAAAAAATAAAGAATGATGTTATTGTAATAAGCTGATGTTAGTATAATGAGTAAAATTAAGAAAGGATCACTTATTTTAGGAGAACACATTCTTATTGTCAACTTCACAATTGATACAACAATAAAGTTGTATCAATGTGTCCAAAATTTAATTGATAATTCTGGCGTCTGCTATCAGTTTACTCAAAGGCATTTGAGATTCAGTAAAAATAAGGTAGATGGCTCTTTCAAATAATGGAACGATTAAATATATTAATATTGTATTGTATAAAAAGGTTCGAAAATTTGTTGCTAAGAATATTGTCGCTGTAACATAGTTGGATAATGCACCTTCCCTGGTTTGGAAAGAGATCCAGGTTCGAATCCCGGTGGCGCAACAACAATATTTTTCGATAAAATTGATTTTATATGTATATCTTTCTAATTAATATATTGATACGTATCAAAATGTCCCTATAAAGATCTGTATCAATCTGCCCCACATAAAATATTTCCACAATTTCATAAATAGCAATATACGTATTTGATTATCTTATCGCAAAATTCAATAGTTGAAGCAAAACTACAATGATTATACAAACTTTAATTTAAATTCATATTGAAGAAAACAAAATAACCAAGGAAATATCAGAAATTCTGGCCGATTGTAATTTTATTTATTTTCAACACAACAAAATACTTCTACACATAACCTCTAAATATACATTATGATAGTCTTAAATGGATTAGCTAACGCCATCCTTTAGGTGAAGAAAGAACTATGTAGGTAAAACAGATTTGTATATACCATTGCTGTATCTAAGTGCCCCTTGTATTGTATCAAACTGCCTTCCTTTCCCTACACATAGATTTAATAGTGTTGGTAACTTTAATTTGGCAAACTTCCATAAATCTTGCACCCATCCTTTCTAAGATAATCCTCTCATCCGAAATCTCAGCTTTTATGAACATGATATCAGTCTCATGCTTTTCAGATACAAACACAGACTACCCAGGCATTACTTCCTGAAGCAAAACAACGCGCTCGATCCTCCGGACTGAGATGCACACAGAGGCGGACAACATTAACTGAACTCTCTAATAAATGACTTTGTAATAATAAAAATGATATTTAAAGTGTAGTCGTAATTTATTTTAATTACCGTATAAGAATTATGTTAGAATAAGGCCGCACTATACATAAGGTGTAGTGCCTAATTAATTTGAAGCATTTAACTTCCAATAAATTGTTTAGAGGGTCTTTTATCAGAATTTTTTACCCTTCCAATTCATGTATTAATATAAAACACATATGATGTGTATTACAATAAGGTAGTTAGTAAAAGTGTCAAAGCGATCAGCGCTGATGCACTTGTAGTAGTAGATTAGGCGGTCTAGCCGCATGTAAAGTATCGTAGACTCTTAGGAATAGGAAAAAAAAAATCAATTTATATTAACAATGAACATTTAACAGATGATGTTTTGTTTCAAAGTGCATATTAAAATGAAACAATACAAAGGAGTATTCAGTCTCTTGTTGAGTATTTTGTAAATTGAGTGAAAACACTTATATTTCACTATATTTTAGAATGTTTTCGGGAACATCTTCCCATTATCAATATTATAATTTAACTAAAATTAAAAACACTTTCAGACAGTAATATATGGTGTTTGGAGTTAACAGAGGTGGGTGTGGGGTTAAAATGGATAAGAGAGGGGATGTAATGGGAGGCATTTAAATATTTATTATGTTTTTATTTTTATTATAAAATATTTTTTAACTTTCTAGAATGTCTAACTTTCGTCCTTTGACACAACTATGTATAAGTTATAAATTTAATTTTAAACACACCATATATTACTGTCAAAAAGTGTTTTTAATTTTATATATATATATATATTTTTTTTTTTTTTAATGAAAATGGTCATGGTTTTGATAAAAAATTGGGATTGTCAATTTTGCATATAAACGGTGATGGTCACAAATTAAATAATTTGAAATTGTTGGAGATAAATAAAGTGTGTAAAACTAATCAAAAAATTATAAACAACCAACTAAATCTAACTACGAGTCCCATTCTAAAATTTTTTCCTGATAATAATTTGAGTAAATTTGTATTAAGTAACAATTTGAGTTAGGTACTAAATTTATTTATTAAATAATGGTTGTTTTTTTTTTAAAATAGATTCAGGTAAAGAAACAATAATATATGTTTTTAGTTAGTATTGACATCCTGAAGAAGAAAATTGTATTTTTCGAAGCCGGTAGATGTATTAAAGCTCAATAAGTGGTTAATAAAACAAAGTTAACAAATAAAAATATGAATTTTAACCACAAAGTTAATTTTGATAATGGGAAGATGTTTCCGAAAACGTTATAACGTTTAACACAATAATAAAAATATAATGGAATAAAACAGTGTTTTAATTCAATTTACAAAATAATCATGGAATTCCACAAAGTTTCACCAAAAACATTTGAATCTTCTTGAGTGTTTGAATAATATAATATATATCAAAAATATATTTATTTTCAGAATAGACTAGAATCCTCGTCCGCAATAATTGATCAGTGTTAAATAAACAATGATTCGTACCTCTTGTAGTGTTGTTTCTGGATTGGTCACGCCGTTACTCATCTTTTCTTTTAGCTGAAATAAATGAGATTACTTAAATAATTATATTTATTTATATATACGAGGCGTGACAATTTAATTACTGGAATGCACCATTAAAAAATGTATACTACACGCTACTGTCACCTTCAAAGTATTCCCCTAGTGCATCTATTCGCATTTCCATTTTTGGAAGCAGGACTGGAACTCATTTTCCGGCATATTGTTGAATACCTGCTGCACATTATGTTGGCTATCTGTTTTATTAGAAAATCTGCATCCCTTCAGTGTAGTTTTTAATTTTGAAAATAGCCAGAAATCATAGGGTGATAATACAGGTGATTAGGCAGGACGATTTAATTGGGTAATTCAGAAAGTCTGCCCTAAATTTTGATTGCCCATCTATATGCTAAAGTGCACGAGCATGAATAGCTAACTAACAACTGGCTTTATCTGCTTGAAATTTACGCACATATTAAATCAAACATGATTTCAATTCATTTACGCAACTATTCTGAGAATTAAATTGTTACACCTCATATATAATTGTCCAATGCAATTTATGTTGTACCTAGAGTGACCATTGTTGAGGCACGCAAAGTTCACAATTTATTTATTTTGATTCCAAGCAAGTATATAATTTAGCGCAAAACAAAATAGTGTATAATATGACTTAATGTTTACAACATTTCAGTTATTTAAAATTCCTGTAACAAGGTGAGCAAAACTTCATAATTGATGTACATATTTAGTTTGCATATGCGATGGGTACGTTAAATTGATGGAGAATTTTAATATTTCTTATGATTTGTAGAGGATTCGTAAAGAGATTTGTTTGACCACATGAAGTGCGTATTTTAAAGATTACTAAAAGGTTTTTAAGTTTTGTGCTTGTTTTAATTGGGTGTTGTATTTACTAATAATATTATTTTGCGCTTGGAGAGGAGAGTTATAACGTTTTGACATAAATCAGTTGAACATCTAATATTCCAAAACTGTTAAATTTATCTTTCATACAGGGTCTAAAGCAGCCATTGTCGCTTAAACCCATGCATTAATGCATAATCATTAAATATATTCCATCCATCTACGTTTAAGTCTAGATATTAAATTTTGTCAGTGCGTTCAAATGTGTGTTTCACGGCATTTATAATTTTCATTGATTAAAATCTTGGTTGAGTTGTCCACTGGTACTTATGTTAAATGCTAGATGCTTTGCTCGTGTACTCATATCAAGCCATTTTTAGCCACACGTATTCCTTTTTGGCAAATTCTCTAAAGTCAAATTCGTATTCCAAGAGATATTTATTATTAAGGAGAACACATTCTAATTGTGAAGTTGTAATTATTCGGAACATAGGTCTGTGATATTTTAAATATTAATTAGAAAGATATACATATACAATCAATTTTATCGAAAAATATATTATTGTTGCTACCGGGATTCAAAACTGGGTCTCTTTCCAATCCGGGAAGGTGCATTACCCAACTATGCTACAGCAGACAGTACCTTTATTGACAAATTTTCGAACCCATATGTTACATTTTTCAAATTAATTTACCGTTCCATTAATTGAAAAGCCATCGTGTACTCTCAATATTGAACTAAATGATTTTTTTATAATTTTTAAAAATATTTTAAATAATGAGTTTAATAATGCAGTCTACAATTATTGATATCAGTTTTGATGTTATATGAAGTTTAATGAATTTTAAAAAACTTGAATACTTACCTTAAACATTGGAGGGAAAGCCTTTGTTGTGGGTTTTACAGATTTCATACGAAATTTTGAAAGTTGCAATCCTGTAATGAGTTAAGACAAATATATCAATCCACCATCAAATGCATTATTGATATTTCATAAATAAATAAACTGGATAGAAAACAGCTGATGATTATGTAATCGTGAGACACAAAAATACCTTGAGACAATTATTTTTTAGGTTACAAATTGTAAAGTTCCTTGCACCAATTGTTTTGGTTGCAAAGGATGGTGTCATCTTGTGTGCGGGAAATCAGCAACAATACAGTTTATTACAGGTCTGACAATTATCACTGTCCCTCTTTTGGGAGTGTTTTTTGATTAATGAATCCCTAGGTGTATGCCTTGAACTACTGCACCGTAATTTTCCATCAATTTTCCATCTGTATGTAAAACTATGTTTTATGGATTTATGTCATATGATTTTTATGAATAAAGACAGCACTTAGGGGCGCTGAAGGGTCTAAATTTTAAAACCTTTGCGATAATTGCTAATAACCACATTGAATTTCTTCTCTTTTTTCATTTTGCATATACTTAAATATGTTATTGAATTAAAGTTGCGTATTTTTATTAGCTTTGATGAGTGGGACCGAAAGGAAGCTCTAGCTTCTAAACCGGTCCCGGGAAAGGGTGGGTCCCCCACCCTCCAGCTGTCCTTTTAGGTCTGACAATTATAAGTACAGTATATTTTATGTGTTTTAATCCACGATTCCGGCACGATAGAGCGCGGCACTCTTTTATCCCTTCCACGCTCCCATTCTTGCCAACATGCGCGCGTCACACATTCACCACATCACAATACATTACACAAATATTGAATAATTAATTTATAACATTGTGCAAACTAACAAATAGAATAATCACTTATGTTTAATTGTTAGAAGAAATTATTAATTTTTATATATTTTCATAGTGCCACACAGAAATATTAAGACTTTCAGCGTGAGATTATTTTTTTGGAAGTGTAGGTACATACTTGGGTTCTCAACGTTAAAATATGAAAAAGAAAAACTTTCAAATTGCAGGGGAGCAAACATTAAAAAAAAAAAAATCGAGTCAGTAATTCAATAAAATACATTGGCTGGGCTGACTATGTGAAAGACGACTGGAGCAGGATGGGAGGGTCTGAGAATTAGACAAGAATGGCCAGAGATAGGAGTCAGTAGAGATCACTTGTGGTAGGACAAATCCCACCCTGGGATGTAGCGCCGAAGAATTAGATAAAATTCTGAAATAATGTGTTTCTTCCACATACATAAAATGTCAATGTTTTTATAAATTTCACACAATTCTTAAGTATTTATTTATGTCAAAAATTTTTCATACGATCATAATCATATTTTGAAAGACAACAAGAATATGTCATTGCTACAATAGCTTTACATACCGCTCTTCTTCAATTTATAAAAGGATTTTTCAATTTTCGCACGATTACTCATAATTGTCGAAAGGGTCGAGGACGCTACACCATATTTTTTGGCGATATTAAATTTTCTGTCTATTTTATTGTCCACGTCTTTAATCAACTCCATCTTCATCGCGATACTTAACGCTTTGTAATCACCTCGAACTCGAACCGGCGTCATTTCAAATGGTTGTCACAAATAGGAACACGTATGAAAATAAATACAAAAACTAAATTAAAATATAAATGAGTCTAAATTCACAATGTTAACACGCGACATATTCATGAGTCTTTATTTTCATTGTAAATCTAGTAAACTTTTCAAAATTACAGAACTGGCGCGCAAGAACGGCTCTTATTATGACAGCAGATTTGAAACTGACAGCCATAGATAATAACAAAGTATGAAGCTGACAACCGCGGGCCGCTAAAATAAGTACTGTTTCTTGGCCCATGCCGGGGGTAGTTAACAATAACGGATTAAGATAAGCTCAGGGTCGGTGATTGGTTAAATGAGGGTAAAACCAATGATGCAGGTAGAAAACTGACACGAAAATGTATTTGCACTAAATTAAAATTAGAATCATATTTTGTAATGTACTTAGTTATAATGGAAATTTTTTTTTTTAGAATCATGGTTGTTTGAATTAAAAGCTATTCTAACAATTTAAACGAAGATACGATTTATTAGTTTTCCAATCATTAACTACTTAAATAAATAAATCATATGTTTTTGAATACTGAAAAATATTACAAAATCACATTTATGCATAATAGAATCAACATTTTTCATATTATTTATTCATTAAATGATATTGTTTTTAAATGTGCAGATGTTAGAAATATTCTTAGCACAATTTAAAATAATTTTTTTTCTTAATTTAATTCTTGTTTATTTTTAAAATTATAAAGTGAAAATATTTTATTACAGACTCGCCACAAAAAGAATTTACATATTATTTTGCATTCGGCCAAGTAGACATGTTGCGACGGAAATGATCATTATTTTATTGAACTTTGTGTATAGTCTCATAGCTACCATTTTTATTTTGTAAAATATACACAGATGTCAATAATTGTTAAAATTTTAATACAGTCGCGATATTTATGCATAATTTATTTTCAATATATTCTTTGGCCTAAATTTAGTTCTTCTAGTGTTCTGTAGAAACATTAAGTAGATGTAGAAGTAAAAAGAAGAGGAAAAAAATGATTTCAAATGTTGACGTTAAGATTTAGCAATAGTCTATGGTTAAATTTTTATTATGTTCGTGTTCAATATTTTGTTGGTAAAGATGTTGATAAAATACAGAAGAATATATTGATTTGGATTTCAAAGAGGAGGTAAAGAGTCCTATTTGTTTTTTAATAGAAATATATACTATAATCATTAATTACATTTTTGGAATCGATCTCCAGAAAAATCTTTCACACAATTGACATGGGTGTTGCAATCGGTATCGGTCAGTAAGTGATTTTTATAATTTCCGTGGAAAAATATCATTATATTTATATCGAAATAGAATATGGGTGTATCAGTGTGTGACAAAATAATTTCGTTCAGATAATTTTTACAACATTGTTGATTTCATGCGCACGTAGTGCCGCGCACTTGAATTTCAGAAACTGTCATCGGCTTATAGCCACCACCCACCACTGAAAGAAAGTGTTCTAATATTTTATGACGTATTAAAATTATGATTAAAAAATGTATAATCTGTAATAATTGATCATGATTTTAAATGCGGTTCTGTTTCCAGCGCTTGTAACGATAATTTTAAAACGTTAAAAAAAGTGTGCTAACATTTCAATAGATGTCATTCAACATTTCATGATATACATTTTTGTATTTAAACAAATCAGTCGCGGTAAACACGATTTTAAAAACGTTATTTTGTTTGTATATTGTATCTACTGTATACTTTCTTCTTTTTTGGTGAAGTCAGCTGGGTAATTGCAAGGCAGAGGTACCGGCAGTGTTCGTTCAAATTCCGTTTAAATTTTTATTATTAAAATTAGAAACTTTAAAATATAACAGGTAGCTTTTTAAATACTTGTTACTGGAACATTTTTTTTATAAAAATTAAGAGAAACCACCATATTCGCCAATTATGTCAGAAGTTTATCTATCTTTCTATAAACATCTACATCCATTGACCCAAATTTGCATTTTGTATTGTTCTGCATGATCAGCGCAAACATAGGCACCCCTAAATCTCCATTTAAAATTATAATTCAATCCGAATCCCGGGCAACGCTGGGTACTTACTGCTAGTTTATTATTTTAGATGGGTGGCATATGATATTTGGGATGCAACTGATTTTGTGGACACGTTAACTTCCGTTGCTTTTATCAGATTTCGATCAAACTTTTTTGAAAAATTGACTGTAAATATAATATCTTGGCTGTGTTCATTTTTCAGTCTGATCCACAATCTTGTTTTAAAATGGCAGTCTTTGATACATTTAAAAAAATCGTAAATTTCATTTATATTCAGGAGAACACATTCTTATTGTGAAGTTGTAATTATTCAGAACATAGGTCTGTGATATTTTAAATATGAATTAAATATATTAATTAGAAAGATATACATATAAAATCAATTTTATCGAAAAACATTGTTGTTGCGCCACCGGGAATCGAACCTGGATCTCTTTCCTAACCCGGGAAGGTGCTTTATCCAACTAAGCTACAGCGACAATATTTTTAGCGACAATTTTCGACCCTATATGTTACCTTTTTGATATTAATACATTTAATCGTTCCATCATTTGACAGATTCTACATGATTCTACATTTGACAGATGATGGAACGATTAAATGTATTAATATCAAAAAGGTAACATATAGGGTCGAAAATTGTCGCTAAAAATATTGTCGCTGTAGCTTAGTTGGATAAAGCACTTTCCCCGGTTAGGAAAGAGATCCAGGTTTGAATCCCGGTGGCGCAACAATAATATTTTTAGATTAAATTGATTTTATATGTATATCTTTCTAATTAATATATTTAATTCATATTCATTTATATTCGTCCCAGAGAAAAAAGAAAATACACATTCGATACCTATCTGATTCTTGCGATCAGTGATGGTAGGGATTTTTTTAGATACTGTAAATTTTTAAAATCATATCTAATGCGCAATGCAAGTGTAAAATATTATTTATTTATTCTGGTATATACACTGATGTATGGAAGTGAAGTCTGAAAATGTGAACAGGATTAAGAAATGGTCTCTTGGATGGTTTAGTTATATGGAATGAATGAAGAGAATATGGCAAGAAAGATATTCAATGAGTGTTGATGGCAGAAGACAGAAGAATGGTCAACAAACCATGGACAGTTTTCATTAGCAGTAGAGATTTTGTAGCTTTCGTCTGAACGTTAGTCCCACTTTATAAAAATATAGTTTATTGAAAGTTTGTAAATGATTCTAGATGGAGTTTCTATAAGCTTCGTGAAATTTTTAAATGACTCAAAGGGTCTTGCAGTTCGAATTTTCTACCGGACATATCAGTTAGTATAATATATATTTTTTATTTATGAAGTTTACTTAATCCCTTGTAAGAAGTACCTTGCATTGCTGACCCTTCTAATTTAATATAATCATTGCGAGAATTCTAATATGTCAGTGGCGAAAGGTTGTTTTGAAACGATTTCAAAACACTAAGTACTTAATAATATAATATATAAATTTGCCTGTTAAGGAATACGGACAGTGACAGACGCTGTTGGTGTTGCAAGTTGTAATAAACTCGGGCCCGAATTACACGAAGTATTCTAGCATTTTATTTTGGTTATCGTTCAGTATTTTGTCATTATTTTGTTTGATCTTTTCGATGGTATTCTGAATTTTTCACAAGTTCAGTTCAGTGTTATTTTGTTTTGTGGAAAGTAAAACTGAAAATGTTCTATAAAAAATATTGATTAATTTTTAACGCAGTCTCGTGACACATTTTATCCGGGGAGCTACAAAAAATTGTATGAAAAAAATATGTAATTTAGATTTATTTCTTTATTAGGAATAATAAGACAAATCTATATGTTGAGACTCGTCCAATATTTCCATGCTAACAACAACTCACCCCAAGCAATAAATCATGGACACAAACACAAGATAAAGAACGAACATCTACACACCAGTTCCGAGAGTAACGACATTTTATCAATGATTCTACATGTTCTTAGCTCCGAAAGTGTACAACACACCCAACACCAACTGGAAATCGTTCACTTCTAATAAGAGTACACAAATATGGACCCAATATATGATTAAATTGGGTGGAGATCAATCAGAAGCATCGCTGTCCAATATTCCAACATAATCATAAAGCAATACCTACACTAATAATTCACTAGTTTTACAACACTCTCAGTACATGTATATATATATTTTTATTCCTGTTGAATCTTTATCTTTCTTGAATTAAATAACACCACAACAGTACGAAAAAACGGGCTACTAAAGTCAGTCTAACAAAATAGCCAGGACAATGCTGTATATATCAGAGGTGGAGTCTACTCCATCCCACACAATAAACTACGAGTATTTAATTGCAATATAATTGTATTTCATGTTTATCATGTTATATTGTAATATATTCACCTCTGTTACAACACAAACATCTATGTCAATAAAGTCTAATAAATAAATAAATAGTAAATGAGGTTTTAATCTGCGAGAAAAACACATGCGGTGATGATTCATACATCGCTTCGCTTTGAACTCTGTACTAGTGATGGAAAACTGTTATGTGACTGCGATTGTGTAACTGAGATTTAACAATGATTTATAACAGATTTTTCTGTCTACTTTCGTTACAATTGAACAGAATCGTAGACACAATAACGGTTTAAATAACGATTTAATAATAACTATTTTGTACTGTTCGTTACACGCACTCGAAACGAATCTCCGATATAACTCTCATCTGTGGTCATGGACCATTTATGTATGCTTTATATTAAGATGTTACTATAGAAGTTTGGTCAGATTATGATGTTACTATATAGGTTAGGTTAGATTAGGATGTTACTATAGCGGTCAGGTTAGATTAGGTTTAATTTTGCCGAAATGTAGTTGACCAAATAAATATGGTGAACTTCCTGAATCGGTTGATCTTTTGTTTTTACTTTTTTTAAATTGTTTTTATTTTAAATAAAAAATCTTACAATTGTTTAAAACGCCCAAAGATTTAAGCAAAGTGTTGGAACGCTATCTTGAAGTTAACAATACAATCTTATGTCATTATAGGATCATTTGCACAGATTATGAACCATGTGTCCGGTCCAGCATATTAAAAAAAAAACAATAAAGTCGTTAGACATATTAATTGAAATGCAGTCAAAAAGTTTGTTTTATTTCGTGATGTGAATGCACACATAAAAAAGGTTATGTTTAAATTCATAAAAATAGCTTTCTAACATTTCCGTGCTTGGGTTCGTGCTCGAGTCCGTGCTCGCATCCTCAAGCTCGAGCATCTGAGTTCTCGTAATTTTGCCTTCACTGGTGGTAAAGTTTATCGACGGTAATGTACAGTTGTCGCTGGTTACAAAGTAATGTATTTTAACTGTTGAATATGATGAAAGGCTTTAACTTAAAATCACGTCTTTAAAGGTTATGAATGCAAGGAATTCATGTGGGTGAACAAAATGTACGTCAGGTTAAAAACCTCGTTGAATATCCGAAGGACCTCTTATTTATGGATAACTGGTTAATATAACATTAGTAATGCGATTAGTGATGGTCCCCCATATGGGTACGCACCGGTTAAAATTGGAAATCTATCGCCAAACCGTTTGTTATATATATATTTTAATGTTGACGTTGGAATTTTATAATCCCAATGCCTTTTGTATGTCACACTTGGAGTAAAATGTCAATTTCTTTTGAATTGTAGATCTGTGACCTTTTTGTTTGGAAGGTATATTTTTCGAAATAGTAAATTGACAAGGCTATTGTTGGTAATAAGAAAATTGCAACACGGTAATGCTGCTGTAGTGTAGATATGTAATAATTTTAATTAACAGTGATGTTTTTGATGGTAATATGATGCAGATAGATAATTGAAGGATGTTTGTGTTTTACGCAGAGTCCTAAAGAGTTACTGTGCAAAATTTGGAATGGATGGCACTAAATTAAGTTTGGAATGTAGATATGACCTTTATATCTCGGGGAGGGGATGGTGCCTGTATTTTTGCGCAGGGTCCATAGTGTTACTATGCAAAATTAGATTAGATTAGTTAAAGGGTGTAGACAGATATTATTTTTTATATATATAAATATATAAATACTTTTAGAGTTTTTCTTTTGTGGAATATATACATTTTAATTATACCGTTTTCATTTTTTCATCTTTATTTCGTAATTCAAATATAGCACCAAAAAAAAAGTAAAAAACATATCCAAAGAGATGAAACCTTCCTAATTTTTGCCAAGTAGTGCATGGGATTTAAAAAAATATATTGATCGATTTAAAAAATATCTATTTTTGAACTCAGGAATGATGAATTATTATGTAGTATTAGTTTTATTTATACATATGTAGATATAATACTATTTTATTTTAATATTTCCCATTAATAATAAAAATTAAATTCGTATTTTTTCTTATATAATATTCACGATTTGTCACTTACGAGTAGATAATATATATGCACTCGGATCTGAAAAAAACCTTGCGATACATACAACAATTTTATATTATTTATAATTCTATAATTTCATCACTTGCTGTGGTTTATTTTAAAAATTATGAGTCGCATTTGCTGCACTGGCGTAGTTACGTCATTTTGACCCTGTGAGAAATTCTTACAAGGGATGTACCACCCAAGGTTGGGGATGTGGGGGGTGCAGATAAAATTTACTAGTAATTTTTTATTTAGTATTGCATCGCTGGCTTCGACCGATCCGTCATGCAGACAATTCCATTAATTTGTGTTACAAAAAAGCAATTCTATTTATCGCAATGTACGTGGGTATGCTAACGTATGTCTAAAGAAATAATTTAGCCCATATATTATGCGGCGGGAGTCACGCAATCGGTGGAGCTGTTGCGAGGCTTCTCCGTGTTCCATATCTTCACGGAAGAAGCTGCCGAGTCTTGCCGTACAAATTGGCAATTAATTCGATACGTGTGACATTATTATTATTAACAGGCTGTGTGCATGAAGTCGTTTAATAAAAGTGATTGGTTAATTAATGCCGCTTACGATTAAGAGTATTTATTTAGCAATGATTATTGTAAATTTCACATCTATTACGATAAACGAATCATACTTTTCACATTTCTGAAATAGTAATTTGTACATTTTTGCAATTGAAAATTCACCTGATAAAAGTTTTGTTTTTTAGAAACGTGCGACGACAAGAAATGTGAATTCTACGGGGTGTGCGAAATGGAAAGCGTAGCAAAAACAAAATGGAGTGGCTTCCTTGGCCAGTTTATCAGCACATTCATTTAATGACATTAAGGAATGTTTTTTAAATGCCAAATTTTCACTATTTGCGGACGACGAACGACAATAATATTTGACGTCTTTCTGAATGATTCTTAAGAGTATTTATTTAGCAATGATTATTGTAAATTTCACATCTATTACGATAAACGAATCATACTTTTCACGTTTCTGAAATAGTAATTTGTACATTTTTGCAATAGAAAATTCACAAATTTCTCAAATAAAGACAATTTTCCCATTATTTCCCGAACAAAGATATTATTCCCAATGTAATAAAGACAATATTTCTAACGAGTATGCATAGAAGTGGACTTGTATGCCAGGACATAAAAGTGTACCGTTCTATCTTCTCTGCTTACCCCTATGTAGAAAAGCGTGATGATAAGTTGGTTAGTTAAGACCACAACTCTTCCTTTCAGCATCCTCTTCCACTACAAAATTAGGCGGTAACCCGATTGCATTTAATTTAGTTATCATTTACACCTGTTTGAGAAGGACTGTCCTTTTCGAAACAAATATAATACTCATTTGGGTGTACAGAATTCATTAATTTAAATATTGCACTACAAAGTAACTGCCATATCAATTAATGAAGTTTAAATGATGTAAGAATGTTGTGTTCTTAACTCTCGCTGGTCCTTCATGACTGAGGATCGCGATCCTTACGAACTCCCACCATATTAATCTGACAAACAAAATAAGGAAAACTGCCTACATATTTTTTAGACTCAGAAATATCTTATCACCTACATATCTGAAAATAATATGTTATACGCGTTTGTACAGTCACATTTGCAATACGGTATTATTGGATGGGGAGGTGCATATAAAACTTCAATGTCACAATTACAAATCACTCAAAAAATGATAATAAAAATTATTCTAAAAAAAAAGACTATCCAAGTATACAACTTTTCGCAGATTTTAAAGTACCAAAAATAGTAGACATATACAAAAAAAATTCAATAATTCAAATTTTCAAAATTAAAAATCAATTAAATTTTAGAAGCGAATTCCGATCTACAAGATATAGAGATCAAATTGATATCCCAAAACTAAAATATACCGCAACTCAAAATCAATATATTTATCAAGGTATCAAATTTTTTAACAATCTCCCCATCACAATTAGAAAAAATACGGACTATCATAAATTTGTAACTGAAGTTAAAAAAATATGTACACAGACTAACTGAAACATAAATTAACTCAAATATATTCCTTCTTTTTACACGAGTCTTACTCTCATAGAGAAGAAACAAATGTTAATATATGGACGTCAAAGAAATGGCTGTTGCTTTTTCCGCTCGGTTGGTCCACTGGAAGGGGTTCCTCCTCTTTCTTTCTGTTCTTCGATATGGTACACCACAGTTATCTTTCCTTCAGCGCATGGGCAGCGTGTGCTTTCAGCATATCACAAAAAATCAAGCTACCTTCTTTCCCTTGTCTTCAGAATCCACGATTCTAGATCCATATCTCGTCAAGTCTGGTTATATTTATAATTGAATTTGAAGGTTAAAATCGGTCATATTTTCCCGAATAACCTTACATCTTACTAGTGCAGGGTGAATATTATGTTCCAGGCCGATGTTGTTTATGAATAACTAATGAAAAGAAAAACATAATTTTTTAATTTGGTTTTTGTATATCGATTATTTGGTTTATTACAATTATATATGGAATATGACATCGGCCAAGTGGCCGCCTCTGGCAGCGGCACAAATGCATGCTCTTTTGATCATATTTTTCAAAGCATTCTCGCGCTATTTTAGCAATTTAATTTCGAATATTATCCTGTAGCATCGGAATTATTTTTGGCTTATTGGCGTAGACCTTTCCTTTCAAGTACCCCCACAGAAGATCAGGTGATCGAGGAGGCTAGTCGATATCACCACTTTTTGACATTATGCAGCCGGAAAAATTCATATTATTGAAGCCGCATCTTTTGCAGGCTCAATCAACTCAATTCGGCCACTAATAAGTTTTCCAACACGTGACGATATCGATCACCATTAACGGTTACAGTATTGCCATTATTATTTAGATAAAATATTTTAATGACTTAAATACGTTGTTGAGGCGTTAGATGCTTTATAATAAATTGTAATCGACTACTCTATACGACTACGAAATGCGAACTGACAAATATCTGCCAAACCAAAATGGCGGCTAAACAAAATCGGCCTGGAACATAATATTCACCTGCATGTTGGTGTACACATGTGTACTAAGTTTCTAGAAAAAAAAAATATAATTAGTTTTAGTATTTGCCTTTCATATATGTCATTTTAACTTTCACTGGAAGATAAATCATGGGTTTGAAACAATAGTTTAAGAAGTAATCTCGTGGGATGTTCAAACCTTCGAATCCACGTGCGAATTATTCTGTCAGTCTAACTATTCATCCGCACTGACCTAAAATTATAATGATCGATATTACTTCTCACGATTTAATCACATTTGTTGAAAATAAAATTCATTTCATTAAAAAATGCGCGTTTGCTTATGGGAATTGTTCCGAATTAATGTAATTATCGTTGTAATTAAGTTTACATACATTTCTCGCCTTTTATACTTTTGTTTTCAGTACATCTGAACCTGTCACCTGTAACGAATCAATATGTATATCGAACTTGAGAAGGTAATAATCGAGTAATAAACAAAATAAATATGGTATGTATTTACGCATCTTATAACTAACTTACCATCACGCCGTCGGCAGAGAAAATAGAGCGCCACACTCTTCTGTCCTGACACACAATTCTCGCCTCATCCACATTCATACAACCGATTACTGAGGCTTCTAAAAAGACCATCCTCCAATATCTGGTTTGCCTGGTCGTGTCAAGTCTTCCGCGGACGTGCTCTACTTCTGGTTCCATCAACATATATATTTCTTACCATTCTCTCCTTATTCATCCGTTCCATATGACAAAACAACCTAAGCACTGACGGACCCGAATTATTTTTTCATTATTTACTCTGTCATAAATAGATCTGCCGTACTGATACATTTTTCCCTCATCAGTGTCGATACCAGGACTCCATTGTGTACCGCTAGTCTTGCCTCGGTTGAAAAGTTCCCTTTAGATGTGATTCCATTCAAAGCGCCGTTCACTTTATTCCCTGCAGTCACCCTCCTTTCGATATCTTTCTTAGCCTTTCCGTTTCTATCAAACATTATAAATTTTCTTAAATGAAGTGAAACATATTTGTTGATACCTATATAAAATACTTTTTTTGTCTTCATTGCACTTACGCAAAAAAAAATTCTTAGTTAAAATATTAAATGAAAAAATGCTCAGAAAGAAAGTTACACATAGAATGCGCGTGTTTGGTGTATATTTCGTTTTTTTCTTTGTTCTGAATACATATATTAATATCATACATAATTTAATCATCACCATCCTCCATGGCTCTGTCCCGCTATGGGTTATGCTATGGGTTCTGGCCTCCTCAATAACACACCTCTATCGGTCTCAACTGCTGGCGCTAAAATGGATAGGTCTTTTTCGTCTTCAGGTTTATTAAAGACCAGCTATTTCTGAGTTTCTATATCTGTGGTGACGTTACGAGCACCACCAGATTCCCTTGGGATTCTATCCTATCATCGTACTTTCGAGTTACTTGGGATGAGTCCTCGTAACGTACTTTCGAGTTACTTGGGATGAGTCCTCGTAACGTACTTTCGAGTTACTTGGGATGAGTCCTCGTAACGTACTTTCGAGTTACTTGGGATGAGTCCTCGTAACGTACTTTCGAGTTACTTGGGATGAGTCCTCGTAACGTACTTTCGAGTTACTTGGGATGAGTCCTCGTAACAATGACTCGGTGTCCAATTATAACAATTAGAATTAATTTATAATAAGTATTTACAGTATTCAACAATTATATAACTCAGAGATAGACTAGTAATTAAGAAGAAGTGGCGATGGAAAGAGACCCGTTCCCCCAGAGACGGCATCTTATAAGCCTTGTACCCCACCACTCATCTACTCACACACGCACGCATGTTCAAAGTGACACTTCTCACATCCCTCCCCACATAATTCAATCACCCTCTCATATGTCACATCCTAAAGTCCCTCTGACGCTGGTGGCTGCGACGATGGTGACTTACGCTGCAGGATTCCTTCCTCATCTCTAAGCCACACCAGGGCTGCAGCTGTAACAGAAAAAACACTCCGTTAGTCACAGCGACCGCCACTGGTCCATCCAGACTGAGGTTCCTCGACCTCAGTCAGGTACCAAACCATCAACCTCTATCATCGGACTAAGACACAAATTTATTCTTGATCTGATTTATGTGCCTATTCCAAAGTCGGTGTGTATCCTCGACCCTGACTATTTCCTGACACATCAGCATCTATTATTTTAAAAATCTCCCCTCATAATATCATTCATACTCTCACATGATCTAGCCATCGAAGTCTCCGTAATTTTACGAATTTTATGACTTTCAGTTTATTATAAGGTCATAAAGTCTGATCATGACGCCTACGTCACACAATCAAATTGTATATCTGTGATTAAACTGCTCAACACATTTTTTGTCCTTTTAGTGTAGATATTTGATTTAAATGCGAAATTGTATGCTGTCATTTTATATTTACTGTAGCATGTCAGATTTTGGAGGGATTCATATTTATAACTTTGGTAGCCAGTATGGAAAAGCGGTATCAAGGAAAATGGAGTCCATCAATGCATGCAGATTACTGCTGAACCCTAAGAGATTCCACAGATGTACACGAGCGCGAGTCAGCTGCCAAACGAATAAAAATGACTTAATTTAAATATCTAAAGATTGACAAATATTGACATCAGTACTAAGCTACTGGAGATTTTGTAACCTAACAAAGTACACTAGGCCATAGTTATTTCAAAAGAAAAAATTACCTATTATTATTATAATTATTTTTTTAAATGTTAGTAAACATTATAAATTAAATCAATCGCACGTACGAAGTGTTTGCATTAAGATGATTAGATAGTAAAAAATTTTCGATAAGCAAAATCTTACCAGTTGACAAAAAAGTAACATATACTTTAATATTCGAAGAGTTGATAAATAGTGTAAATATAAATACTGATCCTCACCATAGCTGTTCCACCGAACCTGTCGAACCTTGAACAACGTGGACGAGAGAATGTGTTGTGCCAAGAATAATTAACAAAATCAATAAAGACCTGTTAAACATTTAAAAAAATGATGAGACCTCAGTGACCACCTTAAAATACAAAGTAAAATAACATATATTTACATATTTTTTTATTTCCTTATATTATATTATATTCAGGTATCCATAAAATACTGTGGACTAGGTCTGTTACACCCTGTAAAAGTTGTATATCTTTTCGAAAGATTGATTTTTATCTTTATATATAAATTTATATATTCTTTATATCTTTCCAAGTAATTCATCTAACATCTCCTTATCTATTTTTTTCCCTTGCAATCATTGCCGTAAAACTGACATGCAGTTTGGCAAAAAATAAAATAAAATTTAATATATGTAGTAAAGAAGAAATAAAAAATTAAACAACTGACTATACTTAAGTAAGCCGGGAAACAGTTTAACTTTAATTTGTTTGTTTTCAGATGCCGTGATCAGACGAGACAATGTTGAACCGGCACAAGACTGAACCAAGCTACGGTGAGTTTATGATTACATATTTTCAACGAAAATATCAACGCATCAGTAAGACATAAACCTTGATTTATTTTTCATTTTTATTCATTATTATCTTCTTCCGCGGTATTAGATCCCATGGTAGAATTTGGCTTCCTCCACAATTGCTCTCCACCAAGTCCTATCCCTGGCCATTATTGTCCAGTTCGTTTCGCGGCCAATAGTAGCCGCTGCGCGTTCACCGGCTTAAGAGAATTATTTTAATGATAGAGCTTTCCCGAAAACAAACTGTTCCGTACAGGAAACAAGACTGTTGATTTGTAAGGTGTGATTCGCCGGTTCGCTTTGGCGTCTCGGACCTCGATATCTGCAGCGGCGTGCAGTGGTCCAGGGGGGTCCAAAATCGTCGTCCAGTGTAGCAGCCAAAGTCAAGGATTTTCCAGTCCAAATGTCGTAGCCAAAAGTGGAGAATCCAGAAAGTCCAGTGTGATAGCAGGGTCGAAGCGGAGATAAATAAAGCACGATATTTAGTTATTTACTGAATTGAAAATTCTTTTCGCTTGATCCGTTACTTATGCTGTTTTTTAACAGAATAACATTAAAAAGGCTTACAACTGCGTGCAAATCATTGAAGTGTCTACTTCCTCTTTTACTAATTCGCGAATTTTACTATCTTACTGTTTTTAACGTGTCGATTTCATGGTCGCTCTTTGCGTTCGAGGTGCATTTGGTGCATGAATTTGTTTTTAATTTGGGAAAAACAAAAAGCGATTGGCGTAACTGTTTCCTACGTTGACCTTTAACAAAAATAATTATTTCGTTTAGTGAATATGTGTGAATGTCAAATAATGAAAGAATCATGTAAGAAGGTATTATTTTACACGGTAGGGTCGTATAAACGACGGATCATTTTGACTAAAGACAACATATATTATATATGATTGTGTAATATCATTGGTAACAGCATAACCTAAATCTATACCTAGTGCACGCCACTGCGGGATGCGTAACATCCGTCTCCAGCAATACATATCGAACTCATATATTTCACGCTTGTCGCTATTGGGTACTGGCCTGGTGTACGCGGCATTATCTAATCTTAACTTAATAAAGTAATTTTGAGAAATGCAAAATTATAAATGTTAAGTATAGTTATATTATTTACGGTCCGTTTTAACTGTTTGCCTTTCCTCTTGTATGCAATTATAATTATCCACTTTAAAGATCAAAGATCCGATATAATTCGGCTCGCTATTTGGAGTATTATGGTTTGTGAGTTGAGAAACACAGTTATGACAATAGTCCTACATTGATGACGCAACCTTTGGTCCAAACGTCTCAACCCAGTTTGGCCCGACCGTGGTTCGAGGCTGGAGCCAACGGACTAGGTGGACCGCGGAAATTCTACATCAATCAAGTTTGTCTCGTCAGACTACAGGGCAAACTGACAATTTGTATCGCATTTTTTAACACGTAAATAAAAATTCATCGATGATCTAGCGGTTAAAACTTAAAGGTTTTTTTAGCGTTTATTGCATAATTTAAAGTTGATGTTGGATGCGTAGTTCTCCCCGTCAAGTAAAAGTTCCGGATTTGTAGGTAATCAAATATTTTTTAATACAAATTAAATCTGTCAATAAGAAGAATATACAGGTAAAGACAATTTATTGAAAAAATATTTTTGTTGCCACCCGGGCTCGAACCGGGAATCCATCCTATTCGGGGAAGTGCGCTGATTTATTACGCCATGTCAACAGTGTAATTTTTGAACTTATATGTTGCACTTTCAAATTGATACGTTTGTTATTCCATTACTTTATAATTACGAAATATTTCAAATATCCGACTGGAGACTCCAGAATTAAATTAAATAACATCTTTGGAAACCTTAATACAACTTGTATATTATTAAGGAGAATACATTGTTATTGTAAAACAATTTTAAATCATTATTATTTAATTCGTATTAAAATATCACTATGTTCTAAAAAACTGCAACTTCACAATAATTATGTGTTTTCCTAGTTGTTGTGATCAGTAATAACTTTTTACTACAGTAACTTTTTACTAACGCCCTTAGTAAAAATCCTTCGCGAGTTGTTGATACATAAATTTACTACTGTCAAAGCATAGATAGAGATTTCTGTAGGCGTGACAAATAATCATAAAATATGCTTTAGTCTATGCATTATTTTTCGCCTGGGCATTCGAAATCTGTCACTTTGATGATGAAATTTTTTCGTATTATGTATTAACGGAGGAACTCTCATCATTAAAATAGCGAGATATTATATGATTAATTGTCGTATACTGCAATTTTCAAAGTATCAATGTGTCAGATGACTTTTGGAACAGCTGTGAAAAGTCCGCCATATTTAACAATCGATTCTCGTTTTTTACTATCGGATATCGCAGAGTAAAATGAGTTTACTACGAGATGTAATTTCGAGAAGTAAATATTTTTTTACTAACGATCAAACAATCCGTTTTCAAAAAAATATTTACTTTAGTAACTTTTTTTACTTTAGTAAAATGTGACTGATCACACAACCGGCCCTTAGTGAATATTTTTTCGATAGATAGATTATTTTCCGTGTATCTAACTAATTGATTAATCTAGTTTATTTTAAATGTGTCACGGAACTGCGTTAAAAATGTGCGTAACATTTTATAGAATAGTATGCAAAAAATGAATTAAAATGTATATATCATCTTAATTATCCATAAAACTTTTGTTATTTTTAACATCATACAATAATATAAACTTGAATTAAAATTCAGACAATGTTTAAAGGAACAAAAAACAAAATACATTAATCCGTATACTGGATGGTATGGTATATATATCTGAGACATGAAGCAATGAAGATATTTTTGAAATAACACATTATTTTCGGCAAAATTTAGAATTCAATGGACAAATATTTTTCGGAAATAAACTGACACTGCCACAAAAAACTCCAATGTTCCATGAAGCTTTTAAAATACCAACGTACGAAGTGGTACTGGTTTTATATGAGAATATATATTTTATTTATTTATTTAACAAGAGGCTCGCTGATCAAAGTTAAATTAAATATGGGTCTCACACCTTCAGCCCTCAGACCTGGTGCTGTCCTTTCAAGTGTGACACATTTATTGTCTCGCGCCTCTTTTTATGCTTGTTGTACGTCAAATGTTTGTCTATTGAGCATTGATATTGGGTGATTTTGAATGTCCTCTGCAGAAGTTTTTTATTCAATGCCTTCTGTTTGTCTAACTTTTAGAATAAATAATTGTATTGTTCTAGATGACGACTTTAACGTCGCGTGCATGAGTTCAAGTCTTGATTCTTTCCACCAATCTCAATCTAATCCTTAAGATCACACTCTCAACACGTTTATTGAGATTTGTCTCAACTAACCTCATCATGTTTCAATCGTCGTGGACACTAATTACACTACCATTACCATTTACCATCAATCATATTCCGTCACCTAATTGTATATAGTATATATATTTGTAAAGAAAACGTAGATCCCGCGCTGAATAGGATCTACCGAACGAATTGCGCGATATTCGAGTTGTGCGTCCCGCGGATTAAGGAAAGAAGTAAGGAAATTGGAATAACGGATAAGGGTCGATGATGGGTAAGGATACCAGTCGAAGGACTAGTGATCTCGGGGAATCAGGAATCTGAAGGACTGCTCGCCTTATCTCGTGTATGACGCGCCTCCGTCACCCCGCAGTCGCAGCCGAGATCACACAAACGGTACGCGGGCGGATCTCCGTTTCCAATCGAAGACGGCGATATCATAAACTTCACCCGCGGCACTCAAAACAACAATCCATATCCATATTCACCGGATATCCAAAACAATACAGTGCTGGTACACCGGAGTTGAACAAATCCACACCACTAATATTCTCGCGATGTCTAGATTGAACAAATTTCGTTCTAGTTGACGTCTGCTGACGTCAAGGTCACACTGGGGAGACGAGCATGGGGAAAGGTTGGGGAATTTTGATGGGGAGAAGATTCGCAAGACGCGGTAAAAATATGCCTTACGAATCCGGAACAATATTTTTTAATACTGTAGATCAAAAAAAAAATCTTTGACTTAAAAATTATGTAAATTAGACTTGGGTCGATCTCATCAAAATGTGGTTAATATATTTAGTATCGACCCTGTGCGACGATGGAAGGAGATCACACATCTCTCCGGAGATATGCGAGCGGGCCCATCACGCGAAAGAAATGGCTACCGTCCCGCGCAAAGTAAAGAGCGGGAAATCCGCCATTTTGTGCGCCTTCCCGAGTCCACCGTCCGAGCTGAAATGAGAGAGAAATAAATCTTTGTTAATTCATTTTATTTATCCATTCCTATTCGGGACATATCGTCGTCCATCTCTCAAAGAGGCGTATCTTGAATTTGTTGATTTGTTTTGTATGGAATTTTTCACTGTTGAAAAACCAAATTAATCGATTTCTAGAGATATTTTTTGATTTGAAGACAATGTGAGGTGTATTTACTTATTATTGTCATTTATAAGAAATACATAATAAATGCACACAAAAATGGAAGATAGTTTTCAAAAAATTAAAATCCGTGTACATCAAAACTTTAAAGTTCATATAAAATAGGGAGTTTGATTCCAAAAACCGCGTAAAACGAGTACATACCATAGATGTACGTATATCAACATAAAAAAGAGATTTTTTAAAAATAAAATATGTAGCTTTATTAATTAAAAAAAAAAGTAGTAGTGGCTGTAGTGGAGGCTGACCCGAGAGTTTGACGTCTACCATTCACATTATCTGGGATACAAAGCTCTTGAAGATACAGAGGCGCCATGTTACATGTCGCCTTGTACATCAACTAGCACAATTCAAATTCAACTCATTCAGGGAATCGGAGCCAATGTAGATACCAACAGAGCCAACTGTACACCATCGATTTCTGAGATTTAGCCTTCTTCCTGAATGGCGGTCTCTGTCTATCCCTTCCTCTTGTTGATTTGCATAAATTTTTCTTATAACTTCTGACGATATTTGTTCAGTGAGGATTTTAAAAACAAATACATTGAAGTATATTTTCTGCTTAAAGGTCATCAACATTGCAATGATCCGAGTACATCTATTTTTTATTTATTTTAGTATTCTCAAAGCTTTATTGTTGCATTTTTTCTTCATTAGCCAAAAATGAAATGCTGCTGCAGTAGTTGATGTGAGGAATAAAGTTGTATAATATTTTACAAGTCAGCGCTAATGAATCTTCTGATCCTTCCCAGTAGTGAGATTGCGTCTTGTATTTTGCGAAAAGTTCAATTTTGAATCTATTATGGACTCCCAAGTATTTTATTTCAGTCACATCTTTCAGACTTTCAGCATCTATGATAATATCTGGTGTAATTGGTATTCTTTTATGAATTTAGTTTTGTTTACATTTAGTATTAGTTTATTTTTCATCAGCCATATTGATATATTGTCTAAGTCATAGTTTAATTCATTCAGTATAGTTATGTAATTGTCTCCCGCAATGTGTACGAGTGCATCGTCTGCAAATAATCTTATTTTGCAATGTTTTTGTATTTTTACGATGTCGTATATATAGATAATGAAAGGGATAGGTCCAAGAACTGACACTTGTGGTACTTCTAATGAAATAAGGAGGGGATCAGATGTGCGCCTTAAACTATTTCAAAGACTTTTTTATTTTATTATTATATCTTTGTCGATGGCTTCAAAAGCTCATTCCATCCAGGAATTGGAGCGGGAGTTCACGAAGATGGTGAAACTCGCTAGGTGGCACCAAGACTTGTAGTTCATGGCTAAATTTAGTAAAAACCCTGTTACTGCGAGCGCACACCGACGACTTTCTGTTGTACCGACAGTTCTGTCATGACAGAACAGTTGGTGGCGTGGTCTTCAGTGTACGCTCGATCTTAATTCGCAGCTTGGTTTATTCGTAACCCGGTTTATCCGACACTGGATTGGAGATAGTGACATAGTCTTGCGCAGGCGGCGCGGTACTGAACTCTGGCTGGGTGTCGTAACAGTAAAATGTGAAATTGCCCACCGGAGCTCGCCGTTAGCTCCTAGCTGACCAGTGCGCAGCTATCTCCCGTACGGAACGGCAATGCCCATTGGACGAGAGGCGCGCGGTCCGCATTTCGAATTTGGAACACCGCCGCGAGACGTCAGAGTGCGCGCGCAAGAAAGTCGAACCAACGAACGAATCGCAATAATAATAAATTTGAAATTGTTTTTTTTTTTTTTGAAAATCGTATCGTGTCATTGAAATAATAAAAATAGACTCTGGATATTTTCAAACAATGAATATGAGAGGAAAATAATATCTGTTTTTATATACTTGGTGATTATACGTATTTTTCAAGTGACACTTTTAATTATTTGAATACACATAAAAGGTGAATTTTATTAAAAATATTCAGTGAAAAATATAATTGTAATTTTGTGATACATGCACGAGTATGCCTGAATATTTAAATAGCTGTTAAAAATGATCTTATTATTATAAATGTTATTAACACAACAATATATTGATGTACGCACAGAGTGACAGCTGTTTCGCCTCACGAATACGTTAATTATTTAATAGTGAGTGTAATTTTTTGATATTTTGACTACGGTAGGATGTTAAAAAAAAATTGCACGACTATAGATTTGGATTTGAGGCAAAAAAAAATGCATAATTATTAATGAATTATTTAAATATTTTACACTTCAAATGAATTTAGCAAAACGTATTCGAAATATGATACAAATAGCGTTGATATTTGATTTCGATTTTTGTATTAGTATAAAACTTGTATTGAAAACAAATTAGGTAATAATGTTTTAACTACAGTCGCGTGGTATACAAACTCAATTTATATAAATTTTTATTATGTACTTCTCATTTATATTATTCAGTTATATATTAAGGTTTTTTCGATTTAGAATACTGATCAAAACAAATATGGCAAGAATAATATTAATGTCATTCAGTATATTATAATCATTTATATATATATGTATTTATTTATGGCATCAAATTCGCCAATTGTATAGGTTATTCAAAAAAATATTCGTAAATGTCAATATAATAATACAAAATTAGAAAGATATACAGAATAATTAAATTTATCGAAAAAATACTCTTGTAGGTTCGAATACTGTTTGTACCGAAATGTGTTTTAAGAAAAGGATCCATGTTCGAATCCCGGTAGCAACAAAAATATTTTTTCGTTAAATTGAATTATCCTGTATATTTCTTACTGATACATTTAATTTGTATTGAAATACCACAGAAGTATATTTTGAAAAACTTCAACTTAACAATAATAATGTGTTCTCTTTAATAATGTCAATGTAATATTTGGAATTTAATCTATGATTAAAATAAATAATATTGAATGAATTGCAGTTGGAGACAAAATTATTAAACACAATGTTAGAAATATTCTAAACACACACCACTTCTGACTAAACTTCTATATAGCTATCCTCTGTATAAATTTATTCCACGGTTAAGAAAGCGCCTGTCATTCATTACTCGAAGATCCGCTGTACGTTTAAAATTATGTTAGTAGATTTAAAAATGATTTTTTTTTGCGGTGTGAATTTTATTTATGCGGTGTCGCTAATCAGGGGTTGTGAAAAGCAATAAATTAGATAATTACAACCATCAAGTATCGCTAATCAAAATTCACACATAGATCGTAAAACAGCCACACTTGGTCACCTGTCAAGAATTTTGTGTTTCGATTTTGTTATTTACCCGTGGGTTAACGCTAATCAGCGTTCGTGAATTGTCAATTTTGTCTGTAGAGCAATCGGAGTAGTAAATTCTCGATATAAATGTCTCACAGAGACGAAGCTATTATTTTTAAATGTGAAGTATGCAAGTCTTGGGCATTACGGGGCTAACGACCTGTCATCGGCTGGGTTGAGTGATCACTTTACACAATGTAACGTTCACCTATTTACCCATGCTACCAGATCTATTAAATTAAATATAAAATAAAAATTGTATATATGTTATCATGTTGGAATATTTCAATTATTTATTACCATTGGATTAAAAAATACATAGATGGCGACAGCACAGATGGTAATAAATAATTGAAATGTTCTAACATGATAACATACTTCCATACTTCCCATGTAAAAATAACAGCTTCGTCTCTGTGAAACATCTATATGTATTGATGACAATCCCTCAGGGGATAAATCACAGTAATTGGTTCCTACAAATATTTGGACATAATCAAAAATATAGTAAATTCTCCACTATTTTGAATTAAATGACTAAAAAGTAGCTCAAGATTTATTGTTTTTTTGTGGTTAATTATTATTTTAATAGTGTGAATATAACACTTTTACTGAAGCAGTGACGTCACTTGATAAATAAAACATATCCACACTTAAGCTCGCAAATATTGTACATTATTCCGTCTCTCTCTCTCTCTCTCTCTCTCTCTTTTTATTCAGTGGTGGAAGTGGACCGGAACGAACCGACGCGGTGTTCCGGTAATACTTTATCAAAATCACGTTTTTCGGCAAATTGTCTGCGTCCGAAGCTCGATCAATTGATTAACAATATTGGGCAATTTTCATCATCACCAAAACAATTGGACGGCGATGGCTTAATAACAAGTTACACCGATTCAACTGTACCAATTATATTCGGCGGGTTTTATTATTTAATTTGTCCGGTTTCGCTCGGACGATCATTAAGGATGACAGCTTTTGTTTGTTAAAAGAGACAGTAAGTTCTTCGATGAGAAAAGATGATGTACTATTTACATTGCAAGTTGAATCACTTCTTGACTAAATTAAAAAGATATCTGATCTTGTACAAATTTTTCGACTTTAATGTCTTCCCTTTCAGTCCTCTATTGGTTAAAGGCATCTTTTAACGATCGTCAGACTTCTCTAGTCTCTATCCTCCGCATTCAGCTGTTCTCTAAATCCTTGTAATGTCACCGATCCAGCTAAATGGGGAGGCAATTTGTGTTTCGATTGCCGTTAAGTTAAGATGCTTAGTCTTTTACTATTTCTGACTTATTATTCGCCGGATTACATCTGCTACTGTGATTCTAGGATAAATGTACTCACGACTATATATCGTTTTTATTTTTCATGGATGATTATCGAGGATCAATTTGTGTTACATTCGATATTACAAAAAATATTTTTTCTCTTTATTTGGCAATTTATAATTTTTTCGTTTATTATTTCTTGCATATATTCTCGATAGATTATATTTTTACAGCATTTAAATAGGGTTGCATCAGTTTTACGAATTTATATCACATTTATTACACCACTGCGAGTAGTACTTTTGTGGTTAATTTTGATTTATTTATTGCTAAACCTGAAACCGTCTAAAGATAAGTAACTATTGTAACTAATCAATGAAATACAATTTATAAAAATCTTTACTAAAATAGTTTTACGACCCATGATTAAATAGAGTAAAACCTAAGACCTTTTATTCAATCACGGAAAATACAATACCCTGAAATAAGTAAATATTTTTTTATAATTAAATTAATGAAAATACACAATTAAATGATTGTACACAAAATTGATGGCAATGCAGTATTGCATTACAAATAATTATTTGTTTGCATACCATTATTATGATAATCACCTATTTTCTGTTGGTTAACGGCTTCCTCGTGACTGCCACTCTTTTCGGTTCTCGGACAATTTTTGCCATGTCACTCCCACTGCTTAGATGATTTTGTCTATCCATCTAGACATAGGTTATTTCTTGTTTTGTGGATAGCATTCTAGAATATTTTTCATTCACCGGTTATCTCTACGTCTTTTGAAATATTACCTACCCATTGACATTCAATCTTTTATTTTTTATACGCGTATATATATATTAATGTGTCGAGCTTATACGAGATATTTATGTTAGTAAAAAAGTAAACTTCTGGTATTTGGTTTTTGAAGAATCAAGGGATGTTTATTACATTTTTAAAAATAGAGATGCGTATACGTGTCATACATATATTTTTTTCACTGGGCTAAGCTATTGTCACTAGATTAATTGGCGACTGTTTTACGGTTAGTCATTATTATAATACAATATATTTCAAGATATATTAATTGCAAACAGACAAGACGTAAATATTTGTGTATGGGATTTCAAGCGAAAGCTACCTTCATAAAAAGCGGGTCCTTGGTTGTATATAGGGTGAATATTATGTTCCAGGCCGATGTTGTTTTTAAATAACTAGGTAATAAAACAGAATTTTATAATTTTGTTTTTATTCATCAGTTTTGTGGTTTATTACAATTATGTATGGAATATTATATCGGTCAAGTGTAAGTATTGCGTGTTCTTTTAACCATATTTTTCATAACATTCTCGCACACTTCGTGTATTAGTTCAGTAATTTCATTTCGAATATTATCCTGTAGCATTGGAATTGTTGTTGGCTTATTTGCGTAGACTTTTTCTTTCAAGTACACAAGAAAATAGTTGGGAGTTGACAGTTGATCGAGGAAGTCAGTCGATATCACCACTTTTTGACATTATGCAGCCGGGAAAATTTTCTAGCAAAATTTAAATCGTAGCTCGGGCAGTGTATGAGGTGGCACCGTCCTATTGTCGCATGTGTTGCAGGCCCAATCGACCCAATTCAGCCACCAAGAAGTTTTCCAACATGTCACGATAGAGATTACCATTAATGGTTACAGCATTGCCATTATTATTTAAGTAAAATGTTTTAATAACTTTAACACGTTGTTGAGGCGTTATATGATCAATAATAAATTGTAATCGATTACTCTCTGTGACTACCAAATATGAACTAACAAATGTCTGTTAAACCAAAATGGCGGTCAAACAAAATTGGCCTGGAACATAATATTCACTCTGTATCTAAAGTGTAATTAGTGAAGATGCAATGGAATCCAACACGTTGATCAGTAGTCAGTGGGTGTTAAAAGATTTATCTTGGGCCATTTATCACAAACGTATAAATTATTCATGGATTCCTATTCTAACTTGCTTCTAGAGAGTTCGTTAGTAAAAGTTATCCATTTCCTTCACTGGTTTTACTGCGATGCTGGTGCTAACAACTATATAGGACATTGCCATGGTTCAGTTTCTAAAATGGTATAAGCGTGTTTCTATTTATCTAATTAGTATCAGAGTTGATCTTTTCAGGAAGTACTAGATATAAATGTAAATATGCATCCAGCCTCCAGTTCTAGGGTAACAATTTCTGTCATTATTTTAGGATGGTTCCAGATGGTTCCAGATGGTTCCAAAACTGATAGTGCTACTCGAAAGTCTTTTTCTTCTTTTAAATACGCACATTTGACAAGATCCAGAGGCCGGAGTCGAAGATAATCTATAATATAACAGAACAGAGCTCGGTTAGAACATAATTGTATCTAAGTTGTTAATTAAACGAAATACAATTTATTGCTACGGTAGAATGTTCATGCTGCTATATTAATTGTAGAAGCTGCCATTTATTGCCGTCAGATAGAATGAAAAATTACCCAGATAAATCTTTAATTGTATTAGAAATTATATCTTCTAGAATTCAGCATACGTCAGTATTGTAATAATATGAAGCACGACATAAATATTATTTACTGTTCCAAGACTGTATAACACACTTATATTCTTACTCAAAGTAAAATAAATATCTGACGTCATTGCTTTAATGAGAAAGTAGATAGAAAGCCATATTCTTTTGTCCTGAAATATCTTTCATCGCTGTGTATTCTAGAAATAGTAAATAATGAACGAATGTCAAATCATGACAGAATTTCATTTGTTTTAAACTACAGATGGGCAAAAAATTAACTCATACTTCGATAATTGCAATATTAATTTTACGGATGTATTTTATATGTTATATAACAGTTAATTTATAATATTTTATCAGTGGATATTTTTTTCGAATAGATAGTTTTATGTGGAAATACAGCGCTGATTTTTTTTTTACATACATATATTTAATTAACTAGTGTTTAAAGCCTGTCCCAGGTGTGCGTGAAAGATTATGGATTATCAATATTAAAAATAAAATGCAGCAAAGTTATCAACACAATTAAATTCTTAACAAACAAATAATACACATTTCATAGTGACGAAGCTATTTTTATTATATTTATTGGAAATATGCGGAAGTATAGGTAATTACAGGGCTTTCTTCGGTTGGCTTAAGTGATCATTTTATACAAATATAACGTTCACCATTCTCACCCATTAATCAATCTTCATATCTATCAAATTTTTGAAAGTTGTATATATGTTAATATGTGGAAACATTTCGAGTACCACTACAATATCGCCATCTATGGATTAAATTTGATAATTTATTCCCTGAAACAGCATATATTTCACAATGAGAAACTTAATTATTTTTTGAAATTATTTAAAGCAATATTCTTTATCTGTAAAATGTTTTTAACACATTATACTAGAATACGCCTCAAAAATCAATATTATTTAATTTTATATATTTTATTATTCTGACCAGTATATTATTAGCAAAATTTGAATATGTCCAAGAACACACTATTACTGGATTTTCACCTACAAAGGCACTGTTATTAAACAAATAATGGATTTAATAAAAAATAGCTTTGTTTCTATGAGATATCTATTATTTGTTTAATAACAGTGTCTTTGTAGGTGAACATTAAGTAATTGTGTGTTTAACACATTAATCTAATGTAATGTATGTATGTCTTTCTTTTTAAATTTCCCTATGAGTGACTTCTGGGATATTTGTTATATACTCTTGGTCAGTACAGGGCATTGTCCGGGATTCAGATTTACTTTTGATTTAAATTGAGGATTTAGGGGAAGGAAGTTCCTTTTGTTTTTCGCAGGCCCTAAATATTTAATACTAACGTAGGGGATGGGGAAGCGAGAAATATCTGAGGGTGTGGGGTGGAATGACGACATTGTCTACAAAATTCTTAAGTGCAATGGGACAAATTTTGGATAGTGTTCAATATAATAAACATTTATATCGGTAGTGGGATTGCCAAAGAGAGGGGGAGAGGGTCTAGGTTTTTTTCAGGGTCCTAAAGAGTAATTATGCAAAATTTAGTTTAGATCGGTCAACAGGTCAATAGACAGTTTTATTGAAATACATATTTTTAATATAAACTAAATTAATCACTTCTTCATAAGTACACAAATAACTTCAACATAGAATTAAATATTATTAAACAAATTTGAAATTAATAATGGTTATAATATTAAATGAATAGATAATTCGTTAAACGAAAATTACAAGAAAAAGTTTATCAGATCATATGTTTACACACCTATTATTGATAGTGGGAAGCAATGGAGAAAAATTGTGTTTTTAAATAATCTTACTTCAAATTCAATTATAAAAATTATCCCATATTCTATACAATCAGCTTTTTACACTAATAACAAAGTAAAGAATTGTATATTAAATAACAAGGATAAAGATGATATTTAAAAAAAATCGGCGGTCTACAAATTAATTTGCAACGATTGCAATTATTTTTATATAGGTAAAACTTGCAGAAATTTTGATAAATTAAAGAGCATTAGAGATGCGTAAATGACAATAACTATATAATAATTTTCCAATCACCTTTTGGAAACAAACCATTCCTTTGATATTAATAAGTATTTAGAAATTATACATACAAATACTATGGGTTTAAAGTTAGATAAATTTGAAATTTTAGAAATAGGAAAAAGTGTTAATTGCAAGCTTAATATTATAAATAACCAAATCCTCTCTGAAAATAGACATCTTTTAAATTTGTTTTCATTTTAGTTCTTACTTATTCACTATTTTATAGTTTTGTTTTTATCTATGCTTGTATTTTTAATTTCAGTATACATTGTTACCTGAATATGATACCATAGGTATCGAAACATGTAGAATAATTAATAAATTGTGGTTTAAACAAAGTATTTTGTATAATTATTAAATTAATCAATTTGAAATAATCGTATGCTTCAAAAAAATAATTTGAATAATCCCGGTAGTAACCAAAATTATTTTTTCGATAGATAGATTTTTCCTCTATATCTTTCTAATTGATTAATTTAATTTCTATTAAAAATACCACAGTACTGTGTTCTGAAATAGCAACTTCATAAGATAAATGTGTTTTCATTAAAAATAAATTCATATTAGAGAATAGTAGAATCATGGGGAGGCCTTTATCTTTTATAAGGAGTTGGATTGACAATGAATGGCTGATTATGATGATGATGATGATGATGATATACATATTTCACTCTTACAGATAAATAGATATTATCTTCTTTGATAGTGATAAAAATCATCCAAAAATAATTCAATTTTCAACTCAGTGTCGAGTTTGTCGAGAATTGTCGGAAAACCCTAATTGAATTTATAACATGTTAAGACTAATGATCCACGTAATATCTATATTTATGAAACGGTAGAGGTTTTGCATATACAACATGAAAAATTCGACTAAAATTTTGTAAAAATAAAACCACACCTTAAATAATGTGCATCGAGTCTGCGTTTCAGGAATTAGTGGCATAAAATTAATCAGTTTCATATTGATGAAGAATGCATTTTATAAATTTTTAATTTTCATTAATGTATCATTTCCACATAGAATTTTTATTTAATAATCTGTCATTTTCAACTCGGGAAAGGTTAATTACGCACGTGTTACGTGAAACGTGGTCGTGCAGCCAGTATATAATTGTAAAGAAAACAGCATTATGCACCACGTATTACGTAACACCACACGGTAAGCACACGTGACGCTTCATAAATCCTCAAACAACCGAATTGCGAATATTATGCAATTCACGCATAGCCGCAAATTTCTGGAGAATAGTGAAATAAGTCTAATAAAATGTGACTTGTGTTGTATAAACAACAATAATTATCATGATTGTAATGTATTCAGCCGCGACACTGTATTGCCCTATATATTGCGTGTGGCACGGCAATACTCGTACAGATTCCCAGAAGTTCGGTGTGATGTTGGTAGTCAGTAAATAAGAGTCTAACGCCGAGATATTTAACAATTTATTACAACTTTTACAACCGTACAACAATATAATATACACAATCCCGGATCCTCCTCCTGCTTTTATATGTATATCTCTCTAATTGATACATTTCATTTGAATTAAAAATATCACGTAACTGAAGGATGTTTTTTTGAGAAGTTTGTTTTTCGAATTGGCAACACTTTTTCCAGCAGCGACCAATTTAACCGCTGACAGCTGATTTGTGCTCAGTTTAGTTTGCGATTTCACCATGAATAGACTTACTTAAAATCGTGATTCAGTTCGCGAACATAATCGTCCATCCGAACAAGTAATTCGAATAACCATGGATCATTTTCGCACCACGCATACTCACTCTTATTGATAATACGCATCTGCAGAGACGTCGTACAGTGCGCTCCGAAGAAGCTGTTGCTGCAGTGGAGCGTAGTATTGAGGAGGACCCGAAAGAGTCGATTCGCCATCGTGCACAGCAATAGATCCATGATTACTGACCTTTTTCGTTCCTCAATTGAATGGCATTAATGTGGAAGAGCTGTGGTTTTAACAAGACGGCACATATAGCACACGTCACAATGAATTTATTGAAGGAAACATTCGATGAGCGCATAATTTCGGTTGAATTGGCTTCCAAGATCGTGTGATTTCACACCTTTGGATTATTTTCTGTTGGGATATATGAAGTCGCTAGTCTACGCCGATAAACCATAGACGATAGATGACTTGGAAGTCAACATTTGTTGCGTTATTGCCGATATATGGCTGACTCCAGCTGCTCAACAATTGGACTTTCAGATTGCGCTTTATTTGAGCCATCCGCGGCACCCATATCCGCAAATTCATATTTAAACACTAATGGCATAAAATTGTCTTTCCAATAAAGCCAATACCATTATATATTTTATTTCATTTTAAAGTTCTAAAACCTCTAAAAAAAACACTCTTTATGTTCTGAAAAACTACGACTTCACAATAATAATGTGTTCTCCTTAAAAAAATGATTATTATGTTACTTAAAAAACATCCGTTATACATTTGAATTTTCAAATTTAGCGTGGTTTACGGAACATTGAATATTATTGGCGGCAAAAGTGAAATGGTCTTCAAGCGGAATTAAATAATATACTGTGTGATTAAACTCGGGATTTTATTTGTGAACTTAACAGTTATCTTTTTATACAAACCCGGCAGCGGTGGATTTGTATGCTGACGTCACGAGCGAGGTAAGATTTTTTAACCGTATTTTATTTTTGTTTTTAGATTATTTATACTCTTTAATTACATGTTGTGATTTGTTTTATGTAATTGAATTGAATCTTGATTTAACGTGTCCATCTCGGCTTAAAACACATATATTCTAGAGAGGTGGGACGGACCCGCTAACAGGACTTTGACGTGCAATCTAGAGGTCATGTTTAAATTTAAAAAACTCTTTATATGTTTAGTACATATGTTTTATACCGCATCTGCTACAATGTTTTATTTTTTTTTAAATATTCATGAATATAGTTAAATAAAAAAATTAAATAAAAATTTCCATGATGACAGGCTGAGATATTAATTGGGTTAGAAATTAATGAAAAAAAAAGCAATTCACAAATACATATCTTAAGTATAAATTAAATATATATTAATACTGGCTTCTTACATAGTACACCAGAGGTAACTATTTAAAAAAAATAAGCTATTGGTTTTAAAATTTGTTGCAAAATAATAAAGGCATTAAATTCTAATACAGTTTTACATAATCGGCACAAACTAATATGACATTACATACAAACTAATATGATATGACAATTTGATAGCATACTCTGTTAGGGGAGTAACTAAGATGTAGCGTACTTGCTTAGTATATAAGAGTTACCAGGTCGACATAAAATCTTTTTAATTTGAAATTAAAACACGGTAAAAATGTTGCAACATTTTTTAACGCACTATTTCAAACGAAGTTTTCGTGATACGTTTTACTAGGATTGCCCGCCGAATAACCATATTCTATGACAAAAAATCATTACAATGTCGTAAGTAATGTACGAAGGGATGATTTTTATTGTTAAATAATTTATTCTGACCTACCGTAACTTTTGAATCATTAATGTTTTTATTTCGAGATAAATAGATCCAGATTCAAATTTCTTTAAATTTTGTCTCTGTGGTTGATTGTCTAAAGACGTATGTATACAGGGTGTAACAGACCTAGTCCACAATATTTTATGGGTGGATACTTGACTAAATGACGGGTCGAAAATGTTTAAGGAATATGTGCCTAATCTCAACTATGTCAGAGATATAATCATTAAAAAAAATCATAATTATACGATTATTGAAATTAATTGAAATATTTTATTGATTCTAAATTATATATTGAATACAAAAAATTAAAGGTCCTCGAATTTTTAGCTGCCATACTATATTTTGTTAGATGATTTAGGGCCTGAAGCAAAGATATAGATTAATAATGGGTAAATTTCGTAAATGTTTATTTCGAAGTATATAGACTGTAGACGCTCGTAACTGTAATAATTTCCGTAACGGTGGAAAATTTGCTCATATTCCTTGAATATTTTGGACAGGCATCCATCTATTAAATATTGTAGACTAGGTATGTTACATCTTATATAATACGTTATGCCTACTGTAGATTTAAAAAGTAAAATAAATTATTTTTTGGGGGTAGTTCTTATTGATCCTTGGGCGAATTAAAAACATATGTTTCTGGCAGCTAATTTATCAATATTATATTGTTTTATTCGTCTTAGACAATATTTAACAAATATTTTATTTGCACGTTATATCGCCATACCATAATATAATTAAACTGTTATAATATATTATATTATGTAAAATGTTTAAAATAAATAAATCTAAAAATATATTTTGAAAAACCGGTACCTACTATAAATAAAGTACATAGATACCTGAAATTACTGTTAAGAATTTAATTACGATAGTGTCAAGTGAGGTATTTGATATCAAGTTTTTTTTAAATGTGAGAATAAAAATTAAAAAATATAGGCATATATAATTTAGTCTGTACGGATGTAAAAAACATGAGGGTTTATTGTTTAGTTAAATGGCTTACGTATACTGTTATTCGCATTTGCAATCTACAGATATTTGCCATAGTGATTGCTCCCGAACAGGCGCGTTGCCAATTTCGATTTATTGAATTTTAATAAATTAATTGATAGGTAGTTTAATTTTAATTTCGAAATGGTTTTGAATTTTGCAATTAATTTTAAAAATACAACTCTGCGACCGAGTTTCGGCGATGGTCGGTCGACAGGTTCATATTCGAAATTCGAAAATTTTGCGCACGTCATGAGCATTGTTTTTTTTTTTTGGGTGGGTCGTGTTGGAGAGATTCGTCAACTCGCCGATAGATGTATCACTTTCGAAAAGCTCAGTTTGTATTGTAGACAAACGGATGGAAATTTTGTTTAGAGACATATGGAGCCGATTTTTGGATCGACATATAATGAATTAACAATTGATTGTTATCCAACGTATTTTATTATGGTTATGTGACGTGTTAATAATAAAATTGAAAATTTTAAATATTTAATGGTACGTTTACGTACTATTTAAGTGAAACTTCTTAGACTCTAACATTACTATTAAATTGATAGAGTACATGTATACAAACATACTTGACTGTAAGCTATCTAAATATCTTACAAATACTGAATAGGCAGAGAATATCATTAACAAATTCAGTTATTTTAGTAATTTATTGTTTGTCCATTTTTTACAACACATTGAACTGCACTTTTTTTTAAAAATATTTTTCTCTCGCGATGTGCATTGCATTTGTTTTGTAAAGGTGTAAACGAACATAGCGGGCAAATGTTACTATGAAAAGTAATGCACCAAAAAAAAAAACAAGTTCTTCCTTCAACTGACATGTTCGAGAATATTCCATGTACATCGAGACATTTGTGTAAATATAAATTATTTTGATCGAAATACGGAAAATGTTCTAGTTAGTCTAGCAACGATCGCGACTGCATATGCAATCTTGTTCGTCGGGAGCGCAAAAAATTGTGCGGGACTGTGACCTGCGTGTTCGAAAGAGACGACGACGACGTTGTAAGACGTATTTTTGATTATCGATAATTTGAATTTTACCGTGGCTAAAAAAGATTAACTTAAAGAATATTTTTATTTTTTGCCTAATTGCATGGCAGTTTTACGGTAAGGATTGCCTTTTACATAGTTTTATATTTTTATTTTTATAAATAAAGTATAACAAGAGGAAACAAATAGATAAGAAGATGTTAGATGAATTACTTAGAAAGATATAAAGAATAAAATATATGTAAATATATATAAAGAAAGAAATCTATATTTCAGACACAGTATTTAATTTAATATAACAAAAAAAATAAAAATTAAATAAGAATATATTTTTAATTTGTATTTTAAAATGGTCACTGAGGTCTCATCATTTTTTTAAATATTTCATAGGTCTTTATTGATTTTGTTAATTATAAAAAAATACATAATTATAATAAAATAGGAGTATATATTTTTTTTACTTTTTCGTCTTTAATCGACACTTTCTCCACGGTCTTGAACCATAACAAAATTTAATTTAAATTAATAATATAGTTTGATAGATTGTGTTGTGACTGGCGGACGCCGCCGCCTAGGGCGGCGCACGTGATCGAACGCCGAAGCGCGCGTCACACCTCACACTAATAAATCTTATTAGACATTAAAAAATCATAACTCGGTCAAATCAAATGAACACACGCATATCAAAGGAACCGCACCGTTAATATGATGATTTTAAGATGTGCAGTGTTTAGTAGTGAGATGCCGCGATTCGTTGTGCAGTAAGTTTTAAAATAATGATTCCTATGGTAATTTTATTATTTATCGTACACCTAGAAATTACATTTGTCAATACAACAGTATTTTCAAGTCTGCATAAAAATTGATTCAATTAACAACGGTTATTTTGCCCTTCAGAGATTCATCGAATCAACAATTGCAATCTGCCACGCATTAATGATTTGGACTCTTAACAAAAGTAGAAACAAAATGTTTTTGAAAAAAAATCTGTCTCGATCCTGTTGGCTCGTGTAAGAGAGCTATGTGTGTGTGTGTGTGTTACGCAGGTGCGTGCACTGCATAAAAGCAAATAAGCTATGCATTACTGAAAATTCTGAGAAATGAATATAAATTAAATAATTCGTATGATAAACGGACCATTTATTATTTATAATTACGCTAGCGCCAGTCCTGTACCAGTAGAATCTTTAAATTGCTTAGTTCTAAAAATTACTATGACTATCACGCCGCTGCAATGCGCTGTAATCGTTTTGTACTGCTTTTTGTTCTATTAAAATTGCTATCTTCTGTTGTTAAGCTTTCGTTCTACTCAAGCCACTTAATTGAAAATTCCTTTCGGGTGATCCGTTTTGTACGGAGTCCTTAGTTACGCTAGTTTTTAACATAATAACATTTGAAAGGTTGGCTTATACGTGCGTGCATACATTAAAGTACCTATCTACTTCCGCTTGTACTTTACTCTCTTACTGTTGTTAACGTTTTCACGATCGTTCTTTGTTTACGAGGTGCATGATGGATTTGTTATTAATTTGAGAAAAACAAAAAGCAAACCGGAGAACTATTTCTTACGTTAAACTTTAATAAAAATAATAATTGACTTTAGTTATTACGTGAATGATTTTTAAACAGTAAAATAATCATGTTAAATCATAAAAGTGTTCTAAAATACATCCATACATTTTTTTAATTGATTTTTATATGGGTAAGAAAGTGTTATTTTACGTTAAAACATAAACTATGAATAGTACTCAAAAATTACAAATAACGAAATATTAGGATCGTATAAACGACGGATTCATTATGCTTAAAGATGTTGGTTAAACGAAAGTACGTAATCCTATCTCCAACATATAGTATTGCACAGGATGTAACAGATTTAGTCCATAATATTTTATGATAACTGACTAAATTACGAGTAGAAAATGTTTAAGGAGTATGAATTTACGGAAAATATTATTGTTTGAAATTTTTACAAAATCATATTAAGTCTACTTCGAAATAAATATTAGCAAAATTGATCCATTATTAATCTATTTATATTTTTGTTTCATGCCCTAAATCATCTAACAAAAAATTGTCTGGCCTCTCAAAGTTCGATGACTTTTAATTCTTTGTATTCAACATACTATAATTTGAAATCAATAACATTTTTAAATGCTCCGACATGGTTGAGATAAGCATACTTTCCGTGAATATTCTTGACTCGTAATTTAGTCATGTATCCACCCATAAAATATTATGAACTAGGTCTGTTACAACCTCTATATGAATGTATAATATCATTGGTAACAGCACAACCTAAATCTATACCTACTGCACGCCACTGGTGTTATGGGACTCATCTACTATCGCTCCATGTCCTGTCCACTGTAGCTTCCTTACGATACATGAGGCGGCTTCCAAGTTATTTTTCTTCTCCATTTTCCAGTTATTATCTTTTGGGCCGCAAATGACGTGCTTACGGTCTAGTGGTTATGATACTCGCCTAGTGATCTAGTGGTCGAGGGTCATCAAGTTAGTCCTATTTTAATAGCACGAGTGTTTAACTTAGAAAATAGTATTTTATTTTTAAAAAATCAGACACAAATCTTCATAAAGGGATCGGTTATATCAATGCAGTATAATTTCATTAATTAATGCGACAATAATAGTTGAATTTTTTTAACTTGTTTTTTGGTTATGTTATGTGTTAGTATTTCATGAAGAAAAAATAAAATTTACTCGATGTACGTATATAAAAAAGTTACGACATAAAAAGTAGGTTTTTTTTCTGAACGGATACCGTACCGCGTCCTGTTGCTTTAATAATATTCAGTGAAACTTAAAATTAATTCAGTTAATTACTTTACATATGCAATTACAAATCTTCCATGCAATACGGACTTAATGAATTCACCTGAAATACACTGGCGAACGTTCTAGTAACTAAATTGAAACGTTAATATCTTTATATTTTATTTAACGTGAACACATTCTTATTGTGAAGTTGTAATTATACAGAACAGACGGTCTGTGATATTTTAAATACTAATTAAATGTATTAATTATAAATTTTATACATATCAATTTTATCGATAAATATTGTTGTAGCTACGCGGGCTTCGAACCAGGATCTCTTTTCAATCCGGGAAAGGTGCATTAACCAACTATGCTACAGCAGACAGTACTTTTGACGACAAATTTTCGAACCAATGTTACACTTTTCAAATGAATACATCTATCGTTCCATTATTTGAAAGCTATCTACTTTATTTTTACGGAATCTCGAATACTTTTGAGTAGTCCGATAGGAGACGCCAGAATGAACAATTATGTTTTGGACACGTTGATACAACTTATATATTATTAAGGAGAACTCATTCTTGTCGTAAAGTTGTAATTATTCAGAACATAGGCTCATCGGAACATTAAGAAAATGGCTTTCAAATAATGGAACGATAGATGTATTGATCGAAAATTTGTCGTCAATGCACTGTGTTGGTACCTATAGCATAATCGGTTAATGCTCGAATCCCAGTAACAACAACAATATTTTTAGATAAAATTAATAATTTATGTATATCTTTCTAATCAATACATTTTATTTGTATTTACGAATTTATCGTTGGAATTTTTTTGCGGTTCCTTATACACATTTAATATTGAATTTATAACATTTCAACAGGTCGGCGACCATAATACAGGACATCCTATTACTGCCTGCGTAATTGCATCCGGGCTAAATTAATTGTCGCCGACCGGCTAGCATACTTTCATATTTTATAATTATTATCGCTCGTTATTTTGTATTGTGAGATTTAAAAAATAAAAAAAATATCAATTAATTATCGATTTTTTAAACAATAACACTAAACTTAAAAATCTAATGTTTGCACAAATGCCGGTAAACGTTATTTTAAAGTTCTTTTGCAATAAGTTGATAATTATCAAATAATCTACGTCTTGTAATTTAATTATAATTAATTTAATTGGATCCAATTACTTAATCCGAAGAGATGTAGAAATTAATTTTTTTTAGCAGTTTGTGAGTGGGTCAGTTCTATGATTCGATTGTTAAATGGGGAAGGGGCAAGGGCTGAGCCCTCTTGTCTCCGACGTATGAGGTAACAACAATGGCGTAAGTTTTTTTTGGGGGACCCTATTGACGGGGAACATGGTGACATTGTTTTTTTTTTAATATCAGGTAATTTAAATTTTTTATATAATTGTATAAAGTAGTAGCAAAAATGCGTAAAGTTTTTTTATATGATACATTTTATTTTATTTTATGTTTTGTTAATTTTTTTTTGTTTGATTTGTTGAAGTTTTTATAGAATCTTATTATAAATTTTGTTCAATAGGATCAATAACAGGGTAAAGAAGCGAAATGGGACGAAGCTGATGGGGATCGGATGAGGGATCATATAGGCCGGGGGAGTTTATTGGATCGGTTTGGGATGGAAATTAATTAAGAATAAAATTTAGAAGATAAATATTGTGTGTCGTTCGAGTGAGGGTATGTTTGAGTCTCTGTAAGTGATTGTGTTTCTAACAAAACAGGATGAGTTTCTGATTCTCCCAAGGATGTAGTTTTGTTTGGATTCTAAAATTTTTGTGTTACTTGAACCCCAGTATGATTAGATAATATAATTATTATTTTTTATTATGGTGTTTTATATTTTATATCTTTGTCTATATCAGAATTAGATTAGTATCGATAGATGAAGTAGAAACCTGAGCCATGAGCTCTGCCGATTAGGGGTGGCTGTTAATTTATTATTTAAAATAAAGTTTTTAGTGTTTGACATAATATAATATATTATGTCAAACACCAGCCCCTTTTAGAAGAATATTATTTTTTCTTAATTTAACAAGAGGTTCGCAAATCCAAGTAAAATTAACGAGGCGAGCCCCCCTCAACCCATCCCTTCTGTCGTTTCTCTGAAGTTGCAGGTGATTAAATGCAAAATCCTGAAAAATATATTTGGTCCATTTTTCACACGGAGTACATTAAGAAGAACACATTCTTATTGTGAAGTTGTAATTATTCAAAACATAGGTCTGTGATATTTTAAATACTAATTAATTGTATTAATTAGAAAGATATGCAAGATATGATATCAATTTTATCGAAAAATATTTTTGTTGCTACCGGTATTCGAATCTGGATATCTTTTTAATCACGCATTAACCGACTATGCTACAGCACACGGTACTTTTGACGACAAATATATAATTTACCTATATTTTTTTCTTTGACGTCTACTCTATTACTAGTGTGGCCATCGGCATATATTGTCTACTTGGTTTAGATTGTTTCTTTTTAAGTGTAATTATTTCGACAAATATATGGATGGAACTATACTTATAAATGAATAAAAACATTTATTCACTATATCACTAGCAATTTAAAATGATCGCCTTGTTCGCATTGTAGGTCACAGCTCGGCTGCGAGCAAGCGATGACCCAGAACACCGATCTGGCCATACTTGAACTTGACTGTGGTGCGACCGTAACCCCTTGTTTCTCGACTCCCAAATATGGAAAAGAAATATAAAAGATTAATTTTGAAATACGTTTTGAATATTTACAAATGTCATCGTTTACCAAAGCGATGGGCGATTAACCGTATATATTATGATGTATCCGCGTAATTTATATCGCGTTTATATTTAATCCAGTGGCGTTACTAAAAACAATTGAGCTCCAATGCAATAAGGAATATGTATTTGTATATACTCGCAAGATACAAGATACATGGTTTATTTATTATATATTAAAAATAAAATCAGTACATATTATGTTTTTCATATAATGAGATCAAAATCACGAACCGTGAGTCAATCACTGATATTTTTTAGTCACGCTCGCCATCAGCGATTGAATATCGGGAAATATTGTGATTCGTGATTGATTTTTTTATTTTATTTATATTTTGGTTGTAAACCGTGATTCGGCACGTGAGACGAAGATATTCATGACGGAATGACTTTATAATTTTTGATCAGCGCCATCTAGTAGATTTTGTCAAAACGCTTTACGCATTTGACCCGAAACGCTGAGAATTAAATTAAATTCTCTTTGTGATAATATTAAAATAGATGTATACAAATTATGTATTTTAAATTTATTTTGTGTATTGTGATATCGTGCGGTGCGTGCGCATCAGTAATGAAACTGTGGTCACAGTCATAGTTTTAAATCACTGATATTATCGAATACCAATCACAATCACACCAGTGAATCAAGAGTAGCATTTTTTCTCATCTCTATCATGTAGTATGCTTTCAGAAATTTATACGCCCTCGTAACTGACAAAATCCTTGTTTTGTTTTACTGCTATTTTTTGGCTATCTAGTAGCTGTCGGGTTAGAGCCATTGCCTAGTGGCTTAAATGTGAAAAGTATCGATTCTAGCAGTTTTATATTTTGATGCACATTATTGATTTGGGCTAGATTTATACATTTTTTTTTTTTGCCTTCATCATTTATGTAATTATTAAATGCGCTAGTTCACTAGCCACAACTGTCACTTGCATAGATCTTTCGAGTCACAAAACCTGAACCATTATTTTCATACACTTATTAGGCAATATTAAATAAGTTTTCGACTGTTGTAAGTGGTCCAGGTGTGTTTAAAAAGACGGTGAACGAAGTGGAGATAGGTCGTTACGATATTTAAAATTAAATCAGTTTTATCTGTGTACCTTAATAATACATACATACAAAGTAATATTCACACGTAATGAGAGAACCTTGCTTGACACCCCATGGTTTGACATCACAAAGGGTGTCGAGCAAGATTGTGTAATGCCTCCATGGCTGTTCATTTTGTATATTTATAATTGTGTGAAAGAACTGGAATGTATGAATGTGGGAGCGAAAATGGGCGATTTGAGTGTATGCTGTTTATTGTACGCCGACGATGCAGTATTAATGGTGAATAATGAACAAGAATTACAGAGTCTAGTGAGAAGAATGTACGATGTGTGCAAGGAAAATGACCTTCAAGTAAATGTCAACAAATTGAAAGGCGTATGTGTGGCAGATCCGTTTATGACAGAGTAAAGAATGAAGAAACAAGGAAAGAATATAAAGCTGACCTTAGTATAGCGAGTAAGATTAAGAAAGGATCACTAATGTGTGGTTTGGTCATATGAAACGGACGAATGAGAAGAAAATAGAAAGAAAGATATATGACGCAAGTGTTGATGGTACCAGAAATTGAGGACGTCCGCGGAAGACTTGGCACGACCAGTTAAACCAGATACTGGAGGATGGTCATGTTAGAAGCCTCAATAATCGGCGAACTTGTATGAATGTGGATGAGGCGAGAACTGTGCGTGTGGTGCTCTATTCTCTCTGCCTAACCCCGCGGAGAAACGACGGTGTGATGGTAAGTTGGATAGTTAGTTACTTACGTAGGTGCGTCAGAGACTCACCACCAAATTGTGATAATTGAGATTTCGGGTTTCGATTATGATCAGTTCCCTAATGGCTCATTGGTTCATTAACGTTAATCATATTTGAGACTGGTCCTGCAACAACACTGTATATCGTTTTTGGGCAGATCTGAGTTATATATACCACTACGTTGTACCTACATTGGCCGGCATATTAAGCAAGCATATAAAATAAATAACAATACTACTGCACACATTTTCTAAGTCGTCTTACTTGCAACACCACTATATATTATCCAAGATGGCCGACGCTCCGTTTATGTAGCAATATTTTTGTAAATACCGATATACAGTGTTGTTGCAGAAACCAAACACAATTTATGTAAGATTATTTATACGTGTTTAAGTAAGCAAGTAATGTTTGAACAAAACATTAATGACTGACAATAATTTGAATGTGAAATATTTTTATTATTATGACTAACATGCTCAAAACAATTGTAATTGGAATGTTTCATCATTTGGTCTTGATTTAATTTTTTGTTACTCGAAATTAAATTGTCTTTTCCACTAGGCAGAGGGGGTGGGGGGAATCTTCCTCTTCCTCCCTATCCCTTCTAGCAAAAATTAAAGATTTGTCTTTGATAAGTTTCGCAAAGTGAACTATTGACGGAAAAATAGTAGTAATTATACGGCTTTTAAAATGCACTGGAAAAGCGAATATAATATCATATGTAATATATAAATACATATAATAAAAATGTTATATCGCTGATGCTCGTTCAGATTGCAATAATATACAAATCTGCAATCTTCTGAAGATAAGCCGGCATTTTTTTAACTGCTGTAAAATAACTACCTATTATTTTAAATTATTTTAATGTAATTCAAATTTAATCATTTTCACATTTTATAACAAAATATAATATATTCATATTAAAAAATGACAGTCTGTTTATTGATGTGTATATATATTTTTTCGATTAATTTGATTAATTAATTTCTGTAGATGATGTCTAAATTAGTGGGCGTATTTTCATTTTTTTTAAAGTACACGATATTGAATTTTACATTATAGTGTGAGGTATGTTGATACGTATAAATTGTTTGTATTTAATTGTTTATTTTGTTCGTTCAAACATTAAATAGCATATCGGGTACAATAAGAAATGACAGTGTAAGATCTTTACTTTATAAAAAATTAGTATCTAACATTTTCTTTACCTAGATATTATGCTAGATATTCAGGCCTATTATCAAAATTGCAATATTGAAATGAAGGTGATTGTTACACCAACCCTCAAAAATAGACAGATAGTTTTGACAGATTATGGTACGTTTATCTCCCTCACTCCCTCACTCTCTCTCTCATTCAAATATAACACTATTTTTGAGGGTTGGTGTAACAATCACCTTCATTTCAATATTGCAATTTGAGAATAGGCTGATGGGTGTATTTGTGTGGTCTTATTGGAGTGAACATGTAGAATCTTGATAAATGTCGTGTTGCCTCAGAACTGGCGTGTAGATGTTAGAACTAGTGAATTATTAGTGTATATGCAATTTTGAGAATAGGCCTGATTATACTAGATATTATGAACGTATTTAAAAATGGGGTTCTCATCTTATCATTATTCCAGAACACGGCCACCAAATTTTATTAAGTTTATTAGGAGAACACATTCCTATTGTGAAGTTGTAATTATTCAGAACATAGGTCTGTGATACTTTAAATATGATCCAGGTTCAAATCCCGGTGGCGCAACAACAACATTTTTCGATAAAATTGATTTAATATGTATATCTTTCTAATTAATACATTTAATTCATTTTTATTAAGTTTTACTAATAAAGAACAAAATAACATAATATCAAATCTTTTAACAATCTACACCCATCACAATGGTTGATGGTTGATATAGTCGATTTTTTGGAATATCAGTTACAATTCAGTATTGGAATTTTTGGAACCGGTTCCAATTTTTGAAACTAAAACATTCATCGTTAAATTTTTAACAGTAAAAAGAACAAGTTTTTTTTTCAATTTTACCTAATTAATCAAATTCGATCATTTCAAATGTTGGAACCGGTTCCAAAAGCAACCGATCAAATGATCCGTCGTCCTTGCCAATAACTAATGATGTTGCAAAGACTGGTTCTTTTTAATTTCGATCGTTGACACTGATAGTTCTTGCATTCTACAATACTTAATCAATTTTGTGGAACCGGTTCCTACGTTATCGAGTGTATCTGGGCGTTCCATTGATTTGATAGTAATCAGTTAAATCTCAGTCTTTTGTAGCAGTTTCAGAATTTTACATATTAATGTTATATATATCCTTAATTTGTGCTGATGATGATAGTTCTATTTATAGTGTAGAATAATACTCGTATTTTGTGACCGCGGTGCGCTACATTTAACTCTTTCACGCGCGTCATCTTGCCAATCATGCGCGAGTTTCGCATTCGACCCATAGATACATCACAATTAATATTTTGCCACGAACTGCATTGTTAGCAGAAGCTGCGCGCGTCGCATTTTATATGTAGGGAGTTAAGTTAGTGCTTGGTGTGCCGTGTGTGTTTGGCAAGGAGTTAAGCGTGCCGTTTTAGTAATAAATTGTCGGTCTGTTATACAGTACATTGCCCTGTATGTTTACATGCGTGAATTATCTCGAAATACATTGTTTAATTAATTCATCATATCTTTGCCCAACACGTTGATATCAGCTCTCAATTTCTCAACCAGTATTTCCATATTTAACGTTATCTAACAGCCGTGTAGATATTGTGTACATTGCAAGCTGAACCGGGATTTCGGAGCCATGGTTTAATTCTTACAGTTGGATGTTACCGGAAGTATTCAATCGTAGTATGCAATCGGAAAGCACAATCGCATCTGCGAGCAATAATTCGGAAATTAAAATTAAATGAAAGCGCTAAGTGCTCGCGTTTAACAGGCGTTACCGAATAAACTAAATAAATGAGATTTTGTAATGAAATTAATAAAATGTGTAACCCAAGTATTGCGAAGACTATATATACGTCAGGATATACTAAAGAGGCCACTATGCACTTCTGGATGAATGCCTCACCAAGTATCTCTTACTTTTCTCTGTCTATTGTTATTCACTGCCTCGTATTTCTGCATAATTAACGAGACCAGCGGGTATTAGGGCGACCTGTCGGCCTCTTGCGTCCCTTTGGGTGTACTCCTTTTCATTTATAAAGAACAATTGTATTAGTGTGAGTAATACCATACGTAATATGCACATTGTAACAGTGTATTGATGCCGTTTGAAATGGTGAGCGCGCTTTCCCGGATAGGAAGAGGTCCAGGTTCGAATCTTTTCGATAGATAAGTTTTATCTTTCTAGTTGATTAATTTAATTTGTATTAAAATAACACACAACTATGTTCTGAAAATGCAACTTTAGAACAGAAATGGCGTTCTTCTTAAAAATATGTATTGTGAATATATTTTAGAGATTATAGCTCGATGAACCAGCTATAGGCGAAGTGGAAGACAATCAATAACAAGGGTTTATGACGTGAGGCGACTTGTTGGAGTTAGATCAATGGGATATGTCAAGGATATAGATAGGCAAGAGTGGAAAATAACAGTCTGTGTCCTGCAGTAAACAGACAGACTGATGTAATGTAATGTCGATGATGTATAAAATAATAACAAGTATTTAGAAACATCTTCATCAGGGCTGGAGATGTCCTTAGATATTTATCTAGAATCTTAATTTTGTACCAAAATTAGGTGGGCGGAATGTTGACACAAGTCGAGTACCTACTCCCTGTGCATTTTGTCCTTCCAATTTAAACTTTACTATATAAACGTCCCGCTCTGGCCAACTAATTACTTAGGGATTTCGCCGATCTGTGTTTTTTTTTTACTGTTCGAAAAGCAGCGCCGTGCGTAACGCTAGGACCACGAATAGACGGTGTTTTAAGAAGCTCCGGAAGTGCAGTAATATCTCGGTTCTTCACTAAAAAGGTGCAAGTGAAAACGACGTCCAGCCCAGGACTTTAGAGCAAAATAGGCCAGATCCATCTGCCATTATTTTCCACCCTTAATCCAATTCGGGTTGCGTTAACTAATTTACTATTGAAATCGATACAATCCACGGCATCTTATCCCAATAATAACTATTTATTGATAACGAGAGTATGATGAGAAAAATAATTGGCTATAAAATGGGTAGGTTGTTAAATTGTTGAAACATGTAAAGAAGTAATGTTCTATGGCGAAAAGTTCTATGTGCAGACTTGACAAAATATGGAAAGACCGCGGTATATACCAGACATCGAAGGTATGGCTTGCATTCTATATATTTTATGGTGTCGAATCGTGGAGCCTGAAGGCGAGCGTGAGAAGACGGATATCTTTTATTGAGTGCTGGGGTCACAAGTTGCGTTCACCATAAGCGGCAGGAGCTAAACATCATTTACACACTCACAAGTTTGAGAAGTCGATCTGCAGGATGCCGAAAAAAGTGGTGGAGCATAGTCAAAAGGACGGAAGTTCTCGGAGATCACGATTCTCAGTCATGAGGGACCGACGTGGATGATGTGAAGATGCTTTTAATATTTGTATCTTTTACATAAATTTAGATGTAATAAATATTGGAAATAGACAAGATAACTCCCGAGTTTAATTTAATTACTGAAATTTCCAAAAGTTGATTTTTCGGCGGCTAAAAGTAGATTGATTGGCTCAACGGAACATTTTTCCACCAATGGCCGATTTGATTCGAATCAGTTATGATTTATGAGCATCTCTACATTTACGACTCTAAAATATTCAAGACTAAAAGAAAAAAGAAAATAAATTGAACAAAAACGAGTTTTTTTTTTATATATCTATACTTTTATTGCGCGTAAAAGTTGAAAATAAATGTAATATTAGCCATTAATTCACATCAAACAAAATACGAATAACGCGGAACACTAAAGTATCATCTGAAATTTTCATCTGATTGAGATGTTGAGCTTCAATGCTTTTAATATCCATTTTCAAAGTCAACTTTGATCGAAATATCTGATGATACCTTGTTTGTTTCAAGGTCATGAACTGCCAAAAGTGAACTAAACAATATTGACTTTGCGAACGAGAGAAATGAATTTATGGCGCCTTTGAATTGTTGTTCGAAAAGTTGCGGAAGAATGCTTAAATTCCCATGGACAACACACTGGTCAAATGTATTCTTACTCCAGGAGTTAAATATAAAATCTAAAATATGTCCTGGGCACTGAGTGGAGTATTTGACTCCATTCCCTTCTTCCTGGACCGTGTTGAGTTGCTGCGCCTGTCGCCTACATTGTTTGGTCTGATCATCAAGATGGAAACCTTCATATTGTTACACACCCTTCTACATTCAATTCAATATTCTAATAGAGAATTATTTTTCTTCATGTTCAATTTACATTATCGTCAGCCGTTTTTTTTCACTGTTGGATGAAAGCCTCCCAAAATGTCTCCATTTATCAAGCTTATCGCTTAATCTCAGAGCTATTCGCGGTGTTCCGGGGAAGGGACGGATTTTTTTTATCACTGTCAAGTCCTGTAATTACCCATACTTCCATATATTTCCATTAAATATAATAAAAAATAGCTTCGTCTCTATGAGATATTTATTATTTGTTCAAAACATCTGGAATTCATATAATATATATCAAACATCGGCGTTTTTATACATTGTTAGACTATAGACAAAAATACACCCAAGTCTCTTTTATTAAGCATCCAAAATAAATGTAAAATACTTTTAAAATTTCAAAAAGCAACAAAATCTTATGTTTAAATTATATTTAAACCATCTACAGACATTGCAGATAGGTACTAATTTGATTTGAGAATATTGTTTTTTTCCTTGTTCAACTCCGAGCCCCCTCCAGCCCATCCCTGCATTTGAAACAAACAAAGAGTTCACAAAAAAATGGTCGGTTGAAGTGTATTTGGATTGCTGAAGAAGATTTTCAGTTGTGTCTGAATCTATAAGTGTTCAATCAATGAACACTTTACATTGCTCTTGTACGGCTGTACTCTCAACAAAAGAGAGTATTTTGGGCATCACACCAGATGGACGGAAAAAAAAACTAAAGCGAAATAATAATGATTATTTTAATTTGTTAACTTTGTTTTATAAACCACTTATTGAATTAATATACATCTGCCGGTTTCGAAAAATATCATTTTCTTCTTCAGTATGTCAATAACTAATCAAAAACATATGTTATTAAATAAATATTAGATATCTCATAGATACAAAGCTATTTTTATTATATTTTTAATGGAAATGATATTAAAAAAATATGGGGGGGGAGTAATTACATTTTACGGATAAAGAATATAGCTTTAAAAAAAAAATTTCAACAAAAATCAGATTTGCTATTTTCAAAAAAAAAAATATTATCAAATTTGGTCCATAGATGGCTATGGTGTAATGGTACTCGAAACGAGGCAATGTAATAAGATATATACAACTTTCAAAAATTTGATAAATATGGAGATTGAGGGGTGGGAATTTGTGAACGTTTTATATATATATATAAAGTGATCACTTAAGCCAGCCGATCACAGGTCGTAAGCCTTTATATTTTTTATGTATTATTTCCATTAAAAATATAATAAAAATAGCTTCGTCTCTATGAGATATCTGATATTTATTTAATAACAGTGCCTTTAAAAATCCGGTAATTGTGTTCTTTAACATATTTAAATATTACACATGCTACTGTTTCTTTAAGTTAAATTGTTACTTGATGATACAAAATTACTAGAATAATTTTTAGGAAAAAATTTTAGAATGGGACTTGTTAAATTTATTTAGTTGTTTATAATTTTTTGATTAGTTTTACACGCTTTATATGTCCAAAGATTTCAAATTATTTCATTTATGACCAGCACCGTTTACATACAAAATTGACAATCCCAATTTTTTATTAAAACCATCACCATTTTCTATCCAATGATTGGCAATTCTGAAAACCCACTATTCTTCAAACTTCTCAAATGCTCCTTTACTCTTGTATTAAAATTTCGACCCGTTTTACCAATATAAAATGCAGCATAATTCTTGCAACTACGTTTATAGACATCAGAGTTGTTAAATATATCATCTTTGTCTTTAGAATTTATGAGTTAATTTAAAAATATATATATATAATAATGATATAGTACTAGAATACGCCAAGAAAGATAAATTGTAGGCCACATCGTTCGGAGGATGGACGATTGTTGAGCAAACGCCGATTTCCAGTGATAACCGAGGAAAATCAAGATAGACTCCCCTAAAACCACCTGAACTGATGAAATCATCAATTTTGCATTATATTTTATATTAATTATTAAATACTAATTAAATCTATTAATCAAAAAGATATACATATAAAATCAATTTTATCGAAAAATATTGTTGTTGCGCTGCCGGGATTCGAATCTGGATCTCTTTCAAAACCGGGGTAGGTGCATTATTCAACTATGCTACAGCGACAGTACTTTTAACGACAAATTTTCGAACCTATATGTTACACTTTTCAAATAATGGAACGAGAGATGTATTAAAATTCGAATCCCGGTAGCGCAACAACAATATTTTTCGATAAAATTGATTTTATATGTATATCTTTCTAATTAATATATTTAATTAGTATTTAAAATATCACAGACCGTATGTTCTGAATAATTACAACTACACAATAAGAATGTGTTCTCCTTAATAATATTAATTGTTTTTGGTGTTTTGATCTGTCGATAACAATAATTTATATAGTTTCTGAAATCAGGAAATATTTTAGTTTATGTACAACAAACGTGTACGAACTATTTTTCTTATTGCGTAACTTAAAGGCATTCTCCAATGTTAGCTCATTTCCTTAAAATAGATTAATCTAATACTTCCGTAATTTCTCCACCTAGTACGCTAAACGTAAATTTTCATGATGTTATCTTTAATAATAATAATAAATTAATTTTCTTAAAATATAAAATATGAAAAGGAAACATTTACTTAATTTATTAATTCGTTTTTTTTTTTGTGATCTCAGTCAATAATGCTTTTGTAAGAGATAATTTATGTTATGAGGTGAACGAAATTGATTAATAAACAAATTAAAGAATTATGCTGGTGCTATGTGCATGCTGATATTGCGCATTCGAATGACTAGACGTACAAATTTGACCATTCTCCAGAAGTTCAAGATCAAAAACCATTCACCATATACAGAAGGCGAAGTATAGAAGTGAAGTCTGGCGATATTAAAGGGAAGAGAGCGAGAGTGAAGTCAGATAGACAGATTAATAAAATAATTATCATACTTTTAAAATTAGCAATATTAACTTTGTGGTTAAAATTCATATTTTTATTTATTATCTTTGTTTTATTAACCACTAAATTGAGTTTAAATACATCTACTGGTTTCGAAAAATACAATTTTCTTCTTCAGGATGTCATTAGTTATTGTCGTAATTTTTTTCCTAAAATTTATTCGAGTAAATTTGTATTAAGTAATGATTTGAGTTAGGTACTAATTTTTATAAATAGATTCTGGCAAAGAAACAATAATATATGTTTTAGTTAATTATGACATCCTGAAGAAGAAAATGCTATTTTTCGAAACCGGTAGATGTATTTAAACTCAATTTAGTGGTTAATAAAACAAAGATAATAAATAAAAATATAAAATAATTATCATTCTACGCAGCATAAGACTGCGAATAATGGTGAATGATTATCAAGGCAGCGATGAGGTGCGATCCAAAATCACTAATCTTAACAATGGGAAATGTACTACACAGAGAGATTCGCTTATTTAAAATGATGGCAAATAACTATGCCTTCTAAAACACTTTTTTATTCTTTATTAAATTTTATCCAATAAAATTATCAATCGATTTCCAAAAAATATTTTTTGTTAATTAATCCTACATTATTCTATAATATACTACATTATTCTATAATATACTACATTATTCTATTTTATACGATTGTGATTTGACTTTTACCGACAGCAAAAGTATTTTATAAATCCATTTTCCAAGAACTATTTCATAAGAATGACACAACTTTTTATGGAACCAACGATTTCGAAGATTCTCAATGAGCGTTATCTCAGTAATATTATTTTTTTAAACTTTTCAACACCACACGTTTCCAAATTTAACAATTGATTCGACGTGAAGATGCTAATTGTAACAGCCGGTTCTCGAAACCGTCGGGTACACCACCACATCTAATCTATAAAGGCTGATCAAATCAGTCAAAACGTGATCACTTTAACGATGCAATCGTAAATGTCGAAAGCTTGCTGCTTTCTATATACAAGTGTCCAAATCTGTTGTTTTAATATTACCAATCGTATTGCAAAATCCCAAGACTGGGCATCGCACCGCATCATTACAAGCAACCATTATTTAAAGCCATCATTATTTATGGTCAATCAAAAAATAACTTCAAACAAAAAAATGTTTCAGCTATGCTTAACAACATGTGTAAGCTGTAAATTGTACTGTGATTGAGTCAATTATTCTGGAATAATTTATTATCTAGGTCTATAGATAAGTAGGTCCAAAACCATATGGCTGATAGCTGTACTGAATACTTTATATTTGTTATTAGGTATTGCTAATATTGATTTATTACTTTAATTACTTCATTCAGTTATTTTTGTTTGTATGTATATATAATAAATATATACATCATGGGTTTACAACCCGGTCCTGGGTCCTGGATCCTGGCCTTTTCAATAATACGTCTCCACTGATCTCTGCACTAGTCTGCTTGCTTACCTTCAAATGCTGACGCCAAGAATAGGTATTTATTTATATTGTCTTACCACCTCACTTTGGGTCTACCCATTCTTTGTATTCTGTCGCGTACAATCACAGATGTGGGAAGAATTCAGGATACGGAAGGAACAGGCACTCACCATAATCCAGATTCTGCAGACATCTCTAAAATGTGGACTGTATTTTAATTCACTATTTCGTCTTAGGTTCTGACCCCGAAGTCTCAAATTAGTGTAATATTGTAATCGTTTAGGTAAACGTATACTGCACTGGCTCAAGGTCGGCAATCGACTGATCGGCGGCGTGCTGGGAGGAGAAAGGAATGGGGGGAAGTCACAGTGCATTATTTTCGTTCAAAATGTATTTACACAAATAAATATATGTTTCAAAGATAATCCTTTATCTATATTATTGAGTATCTTTGTATTCTTTTAGGTTTTTTAGGCGTACATATAACTAATGAAAAAATAAACTTAATTATAATTTTAATAAAAAAAAACTGTTCTTTATATATATATATTTATATATATATATTTATTCAACCATGATGAAGGGATAACGCAAGGTATGAGATCTTATATATCATAACGCAGGGAAAGATTGTTGGAAGTCGTGACCTTGAAAGAAGGAGATAATCATGGCTGAAGAACCTGAGGCAATAGTTTGACTAGTCTACTGTAAGCAGTGATAGTAATCAAGATGACAGAAGAATGCCAAGGATCTGCTGTTGATGAATAATTGAAAATGGTCAGCAGAATACCGAGTATCATGGATACTGTGGGAAGACTGATGTGAGCGTATTTCTTGAAGAAGGGCGCAACTGTCGGTCCGCAACCACCGTATTTCCACGATACCCCTAGTGTCCGACCAAATGTTCAATCGTAGTTAGAAATCTTAGAACACCGACTAAAATGCATACATAACATTGCAAATTCTACACTGTTTCTTAGTTTTTTGCGTTATGGTGTTGATAATTATTGTAAATATATCCATTCAATAAATTAATTGCAGTTTTCCAGAAATGATAACCTGAGTTTTATTTCATTCGTAATAGTTCGTGCGTTTTCGGCATTTTTCGGTGGCTAAATACAAAGCTTCTACTTCGGCCAAACCTTCGGCAGATTTTAGCCTAAGCCGAATGTGCACCCGAAGGAGTATTTTTGGGCCGAAGGTGGCACTTTAGATACCCCAGAAGTTTTGAATCTAGGGTACGACTATACAGTCACAATCGGACCCACAGACTACCAAATATGTAGAAATGAACTAATGCAAATTGCTTGTTCCAATATTTTCATTCATCACGCACGTGATCACTTTGGTACCACTTACGCAATCAAATAGCTCCGTGATGTTTTTTTTACATATGACCCGATTACAACGAAAATTTAAACGCTGACAATATAATATGTATGAATGAAAAAATACGACTTGTTTACACAAAGATTTAATTATCGAAGAGTAAACACTTTTACTGTTGCGTGAATATGTCATAAACTATCGGATTTATGTTTCCACAAAGAATGTGCGTAGAATGCACCTCGTCCCGCAACTAATGTTTATGTACACTTTATTTCATGTCTATTCATTTATTGCTATTTTTTGCACACAAGCAAAGCCGACTACAATAATGATCATGAGGGCAGAAAATTTTGAATCGTCACAATAATTTTGAATGTGGAACATTGATAGTCCACACAAAGACAAAATTAAAGTATGCAAGTAGGTACCTACTTATCACGCGCAGTATTGTGCAATTTATAGAGCTATTGATAATCAATAATCTGAGTTTTAATATAAAATGAATTTATTTTAGTTGATTTTTTAAATAATTTAATTTCCCACCATTTTTATTGATGAGTCATTTGTATAAAATCACACATACCACCGGAATCGAACTCTTGACCTAGTGTTTAATAAAATATGTTCACATCCAGTTTTTCCAGGCCACCATAATGAATCAGAGAAATTAATTTTAAGCTTTATGTAAAAAAAAAACAAGATGGATGTGTTTTATAAAATTGTGTAAAAAAACATTATTGTCTGAGAAACCACTTATGGCAATACACATAAATAAGGAATATTCTTATATACATAAAAATCATATTAATAAATCGATTTTAATTGTAAACATAGCTGTATTTCCATATTACATATTATCCTACTTAACATTTATGTTTGATATGGCACTATTAATTTTAATTAATCTCTTGTTTATCCAGTTAAATTTTTATCTGTTTAAATATGAATTAATTGACTCTTCAGTGGCGCAGCGACTGTCCTACAAACGTGGACAGATGGTCAGCTGTCTGAGCGCAGGAGAGGTCAAGGTTTGGTCCATATCGTGTCGAACCTGAATGAGCTTAAATTGAAAACTTTAATATTCAGTTGAGTTTGGGGAGTTGATTTGTTTGTAACATATGTTTTTAACTACGTTTTTGTGTTATTACTATCTGTTTGTGTTAAATCATTTTATTCTACTGAGATGTAAGGAGTTTTTCGTTATTTTTTGTAGACTGATTTTTGTTAGAGATACTAGTGTATTATTTACAATATGCAAAATATTACAAGCTGACAAAAAAGTAACATAGTTGATTAATAATGTAAATATAAATACTGATCCTCACCATAGCTATTCAACCAGATCGTCGGGTCGAACCATGAGAGGACGAAAGATGTGTTGAACCAATATAAAGACCTATTAAACATTTAAAAAAATGATGCGACCCCAGTCACCAACTTAAAATGTAAAGTGAAGGAACATATTCTAATCAATTTTTTTTTTTCATTGTTGTATTATATTATATTCAGGTATCCACCCATAAAATTCTGTGGACTAGGTCTGTAACACTTTGTAAAAATTATTTATCTTTTCAAAAGAATGATTTTTTTTCTTTATATAAATTCTTTATATCTTTTTAAATATTTCATCTAACATCTCCTTATCTAATTTTTTTCCCCTTGTATTATTTTTATTTATATAAAAAATAGTTTAACTAGGTAAACGGCAAAACTGCCTTGCCGTAAAACTGGCGTGCAGCTTGGCAAAAAAATAAAATAAAAATGAATATGTATGTAATAACGAAGAAATAAAAAAATAAAAAATAAATGTATGAAAAAATACCTAACTATGTCCGAGAAAAGAAAACAAACGATATTTTTATTTAGTCCTTCTTTTTTAGTACTATACCACTGAAAAAGACAAAAGCGTGAAACTTTTTGCCTTCATTACTGAACGGTGTATCAGATACATTGTTTAAAAAAAAAACTAAAAACACACGTAAGAAATTAGTTACGTAATAAAGATGATTTTAAATATTATTATTAAAGAGAACACATTCTTATTGTGAAGTTGTAATTATTCAGAACACAGGTCTGTGATATTTTAAATACTAATTAAATGTGTTAATTAGAAAGATATACATATAAAATCAATTTTATCAAAAAATATTGTTGTCGCTATCGGGATTCGAATCTGGAACGTGTATTAACCGACTTAAATAAAGTAGATGGCTTTCAAATAATGGAACGATACATGTATAAATTTGAAAAGTGTAACATACAGGTTCGAAAATTTGTCGTCAAAAGTACTGTGTGCTGTAGCATAGTCGGTTAATGCACGTTCCCCGGATTGGAAAACGATCCAGGTTCGAAACCCGTTAGCAACAACAATATTTTTCGATAGAATTGTTTTTATATGTATATATTTCTAATTAATACATTTTATTTGTATTTTTTAAATATTATTGTTGTAATTATACTTATCATAAATAAATACTAACTATGTTTGGAAATGTTTCGGGGTCGTATCCCGGTAACAAATATTTTTTATGTATATCTTTCTAATTGATTAATTTAATTTGTTTTGAATTCTAATTACCCGACATGTGACATATTTATTTCGATCGATCGATAGTTCGTATCACGCGATGGTACCAACATCATGGCGATGAATATGATGATATTCGGAAACGGAAACGGGCTTAAAGTTCCGGACAATGAGTTGCAATTTCAAAATTAAAAAGGCATCCATAAATCAGGCCGAAACCGTTAAGTTATGACATATTATATTATTACTCTACCCACAGCGCGTTGCAAATATTCATCGCTCTAATATTGCAAAATTGTTTTTTTTTTTTTTTTGTTAATTTATTTGACGTCCAGATGTGTTATAATAATTGAAGATTGCACTCGTCCATTTGTGGATGTGGTAAATACCGGCAATGGCAAATATTTATTTGTCGACATTTTTAAGGTGTGGTGTATGTTAATTGTAATACATTTACTTGTAGAATAAATGCACGACACTGATACGTATATATATATATACATATTTTCGATAAATGTATGTTTTCTGTATATCTTTATAATTTATTAATTAAATTTGTATTAAAATTTGATAGTAATAATGTATAATCAAAAATATAAATCAATGCATTAAACGAAACAAAAAATCTGCGTATATACTTATTTGACAATTTGACGCTATGGTCTATTAGGGTATATTGTGGAATTGCTTAACTCTTACCTTATCATGCTAAAAATACCCTACGTAGCCATGCTGTCAACTTATGTTACTGCAAGGAATTAGAGTTTTTTATGCACTGTAAATAGGAAAAAAATGTTTTTTTAAGCTTAAATTACTACATTTACTATGAATATATTAAGAAATGATAAATGTAGTAATTTAATACGTTCATTTTATTCTCAAACTTTATTTTTATAACGAATTAGTCAAAAGACCCATCTAACATGATCTTCATCTTCATCTCTTTATTTAAATTAATGCGTGATTTTATTCTCAAACTTTATTTTTACATGGTACGAGTGCTATTTTTAACGCAGATAGCATCAATTTTATATAGCATTGAATTCAAAAATATATTTTTTGTTATGATTCGCTTTATATAATTGATTTTTCATTAGTCAATTCTAAGCGCAAATGATTTTTTTTTTAGGAGAACACATTCTTATTGTGAAGTTGTAATTATTCAGAACATAGGTCTGTGATATTTTAAATATGAATTAAATATATTAATTAGAAAGATATACATATAAAATCAATTTTATCGAAAAATATGTATATATTTCTAATTAATATATTTAATTCATATTTGCAAATGATATTGTTAGAACTATGTAAAATGTAAGTTTTACGAAATACGATTTGATTGGCTCGGTAGACCTACATTACTGCGTGGCTAGGGTAGGGTTAACGCGTGAGAGAATTTTGACTTCAAAAAAGTTTTCGGAGACGCCTGGTCTCCGATCCCGGAACCGGCAATGGTGAAAATAAATCACAAAAAAGTGACTGTATATAAAAATTTTTATACAATTTAATAAAATAGTTTTTTTATTTTTGACAAATTTGACTGAATAAGCATATTTTATGATAAAATCTTTGCGTTGTTTACCGTGGCATATCTGATATAACTCTACCGTTTGTTGTAGTCAGAGTGGTGTATGGTCAGAGCAATAGTAACACCGCGGCAATATTTAATATAATCCCAATATATCGTAACGGTGATGTCTTAGAGCGACTTCGGCTATGAAATGTTTAGATTGGATCCGAATTTACATAACTGGACCCCTAACGGGCATTCGTTCACAGTTCACTACGTCACATTTACGACTTATGCTAATTTCTAAAGTATTCAATATAAATTGGCTTTATCGATTAACACATCTCTACATTAATCGGCGTGTACTTTTGATTGAGTTATCACAGTTAGTTGACATAATTGAATGTTGATTATTTTAATTTTATTTACATACTTACGTACCCGGAAAGTACTATACAGTATTAGCAATATACCATCAATGCAATGGTAGTAGTAATTGTCAGAAAAATCTGTGTTTTACGCATCATTTATAGTTAGGGGTTAATTGTTTTTAAAACAGACACATTTTAATTTCATCCAGTCGGTCACTCGTGACTTAGGATCGTGATGTTCTCCGCCTTCTTGCGCTCTTCCACTTTTCTTAGGGCTGTCGCCAGAACCTGTCGCCTTTTCCACTTGGTCGGACCCGATTGCTGAGGGTGAATAGATTTAAAATGAAGCTGACCAAATATGTAAAAGATAAGTATTAATAAAATAAAATACAGTAACGCCCCGCTTAACGCGGGGGATACGTTCCAATAATTTTCAGCGCTAAACGAAACGGCGTTAAACGAGGCAATCTTAACACGCAAATAATGGGGATAAGTGAAACAGAACAGAAAATAAGTTACTTTATTAGTTTTTCTTGTAACATTTATTATTAAATACTTTTTATTACATTCATTACATATCTATTTTTTTCATAATACATCCGTGACAATAGAAAAAAGTTCCGAGTAAAAGAAGTTATATTAGCGACAAGGGAGGTTCTTTCTCATTTGACTTTTTATGTTTTTTTTATGAAGAAGTCATCTAACTTCGTTTGTCTTTTCCTGTTTCGTTCAGCGAGCGGTTGTCGATAACGAGACATCGCATCAATGACACTTCGTCTCGCCTTAGAGCTTCTATCAAAATTAGTATCATTTTGTATAAATTGATCCATAATTTCCATTATAGTAGCTAAACTAGCTTTTTCCATTCTAATTGATCAACTTAACGGCATATTGCGTTCAACTTCATCGTCAATCCAGATGGAAAGTCGTTTTTCCATTTCCTCAATAATGTTGCTTCTGAAATGAATAATTTTGGTTGTTGAAGTCCTAGCGGTTGTTGTTGCCCGTGAAACGATTTTTTCATTTTTAGAATTGTTCGTATTGTTGAAGTAGATAAATTTAATGCAGCCCCTATCTCAGATTACCGTTCATCTGCATCTAATCGTCGGAGCACTTGCATTTTAGTTTCAAGCGAAATGATTTTTCTTGTCGCTTTACTTTCTTTCTTTTGCAATCACCCATTTTAGGAACTGAAAATTGACATATTTATCACAATACAATAATATACATGTTATGGTTATATCCTTTATACGTACCCAATAACGTTTATGACCGATAATAAATGAACTATGACGTAGCAAACGAGTGTTCGTATTGAAACGCACCGCCAGACTGCACGCAACGAAATCGTGCGCAATTTCGGGGAATCCCAATTTTACCGCGTAATACTGAAACAGCGTAATGCGGAGCCTTACTGTACTTTAATCTTGTTTATATTAGAACATATATAGGAGTGCTTATGTATGCACTGTGTTAAGAATTAAATAAATAAATAACAAGTTTCTCTGATCTATCTTTCTTTTTTGAAAGTTGCCCAAAAAATTGAAGGATTCGTCCCAGGCAAATGGTTGAGAGTCTGTCCTTAAAGATTAATTCCTGCAAAATTGAGGTATCTGTACGGCTCGCCGTCCATGGTGAGCGCAACATGTATCTTCAGCACCACATTTCAAAGGCACCAATCCGTCTTCTCTCCCACGCCTTCCACGCCATATAAAAATATAGAATGCACCAGAGACTGTACAAGCTTGACTTTCGTTTTCTTAGAAATATCGCGGTCTTTCCATATATAGTCAATTCTGGACATATAACTTTTCGCCATAGCTATCCGTCATTTAATTTCTGTCTCGCAACTATCGTTGCCAATGATTATGGACCTTAGAAATCCTTGACAATTTCAAAGTCTGGAAGGACATCTGGTTATGTCGATCAATAAATATAAGCTTTGTTTTTTCGTTATTTATCTCAAGGTTCAATTTTCTACTTTCTTCTGCAATGAGACAGTAGTGTAGCCATTTCTTTTTCTGACATAGCGATCAAAATTGTGTCGTCCGCGGATCTGAGATTGGAAATCTTTCTGGCTCCAATTTTCACTCCAACATTAAAGTTTTCGAGTGCATTTCTCATGTTGTATTCTCCATATATGTTAAAAAGGTCTTGAAACAATATATATACTTATACTATATCTAATATTATAAATATGAATTGAATATATTAACTAGAAAGATATACATATAAAATCAATTTTATCGAAAAATATTGTTATTGCGCCACCGGGATTCGAACCTGGATCTCTTTCCTAACCGGATTACTCAAAGGTATTTGAGATTCTATAAAAATAATGTAGATGGCTCTTTCAAATAATGGAACGATTAAATGTATTCATTTCAAAAAGGTAACATATAGGGTCGAAAATTGTCGCTAAAATATTGTCGCTGTAGATAATGCACCTTCCCCGGTTAGGAAAGAGATCTAGGTTCGTATCCCAATGGCGCAACAACAATATTTTTCGATAAAATTGACTTTTTCGATACAATTGATCTTTCTAATTAATATATTTAATTAATAATTTATATTTAAAATATCACAGACCGTCTGTTCTGAATAATTACAACTTCACAATAAGAATGTGTTCTAATAATATCTAATATCTATACCATGTGTAAGAATCAATGGAACATTCACATCATGGTTTGACATTACAAAGGGTGTCAAGCAGGGTTGTGTAATGTCTCCATGGCTGTTCAACTTGTATATGGATAATTGTGTGAAAGAACTGGAATGTATGAATGTAGGAGCAAAAAAGGGAGATTTGATTGTATGCTGTTTATTATACGCGAATAATGAACAAGAATCACCGAGTCTAGAGAGTAGAATGTACGATGTATGCAAAGAAAATGACCTTCAAGTGAGTGTCAACAAGTCAAAAGGCGTATGTGCGATGGTAAGTTAGTTAGTTATTTCAATATCTAATGGGAACTCGTATTATATTTACTATAAACAATCAGATAAATCTCTGCAATGTGATCTGAAAAGTTGGCTGGAGAGTTTAAAAACGCGCGGAATGATAGCCTAGAAAACTCTGCATAGAAGTATCTATGCCGTTTTGTAGCTGTATCAAGTGTATCCGTCGTATAATGTGTTATCATTGTAATCGTTAATCATAAATTTTGATCAGATGGTTCGCATTATTATGTACACACATTGATTGGCAGATTTCGTTGCACCGTCCATGCAAACGGAACAATGACAGTCTATCCTCCCTAGTATGGTGCTCTATTGTTGCAGTTTTGATGGCTGCAAATTAAAGAGAGCTTGTACCATCGCAGTTGGCAGCGGAGTCCAAATGTGCGGCGGTGCCCGGCGGAGTGTAAAAAGAAAGTTATTTATCCCACTAATCACCGGTTCGGTCAGACTCGCACACGTCTCTCGCAGCGGGCTGATGAAGCCGCCTTCGAAGATCCTCCACTAGGATTTCTCACAATGCTGAAATAAAATTGTCACTAAATATACACAAAATAATTGAATCCGGCTAACCCGGAAAAATCAGATCTATAAAACACTCTTTGAACGCAAGAAGGTGCGAAAGGCTGTCACCTCCACTCTCATCATTACTTACCGGTGATACTGAACGCACCATGCAAATAAACCGCATGAAGGTTATGAAAACGATAAAAGGTATAAAATCAATTTTATCGAAAAATATCGGGATTCGAACCCGGATCTCTTTATGAATTAACCAACTATGTTACAGCGACAGTACTTTTGACAACAAATTTTCGAACCTATGTGTTACACTTTTTCAAATTAAATACAACTATCGTTCGATTATTTGAAAGCCATCTACTTTGTTTTTACGGAATCTCAAATACCTTTGTGTAAACCGATAGCAGACGCCGGAATAAACAATTATTTTTTATTAAATTTTGGACACATTAATACAACTCATAAATTATTAAGGAGAACACCACATTCTTATTGTGAAATTGTAATTAATAATGCACCTTACCCGGTTTGGAAAGAGGTCCAGGTTCGAATCCCGGTAACGCAATAGCAATATTTTTCGATAAAATTGATTTTACATGTATATATTTCTAATTAATATTATTATTTAAAATATCACATACCTCTGTTCTGAATAATTACAACTTCACGATAATAATGTGTTATCCTTAATAATGAAAACAAACTTGAATTAAAAGTCTATGATTATGGTTGATTTTTGAAAGAAGTTGACAATAATCCACTCGAAAAGCCTACAGCGTTTGTGTATAAGAAAGTACACGTTAATAGGATGAGAGAATCGAATTTGCACCTGAGCATGGAGAGTAATACCATGATGCGAAGCTCACCAGCGCACTAGTGTGGGTAAGTGTGGCTGATCGCGATTGCTGTTCTCTGCGGTGGAGCGGGAAATGCAGCGGCACTAACGACTCTAACCAATGCGGTTCCGCAACTTCCCGGTGTAGATCATTCACTTTAATACACAATAGGTGATTGACACAGACGGCATAACAAACTGTTGAAGAGCCATCGTCAGACAGGATAGACGCGTAGACCAACGACAAAGGTCAAACGTATTCATTCATACTGTCGTGACAAAAACTCATTACCTTCTAATAGGTCAGGTAAGGGAATTGAACAAAGAAGAGTGTCAAACAAACTAAAACAAAAAGGTGTTTAGGGGGAGGGGAAAGAAATAGGATGCAATTAAAAAATAATTAGTTTGAAAAAAGTATATTCACATATCTATGCATATACATATCAATTAAATTATATCAAAATTAAAAATTCAAGAGGTTTTCAATAAATCTATCCTGTTTTTTTTAAATCATACTTACATCAACTCAATTATTCGACCAAACCAATTAGATCGATCTAACTTCTAAAGTAGCACGATGCGAGGTGGCATCATAAGTAAGTCGAAATGAGCTTCGTTGCTCACGATAATTTTTTTTCGGGGAAATGTCGGGTTTGGGTTTGTTTTAATAATTTCAACACATTTTTGAACTGTTAGATACTTCATAATAAATTGTAATCAACTACTCTCTATGATTACCATATGCGAACTGACAAACATGTGCTAAAACAAAATGGCGGCTAAACAAAATCGGCCCGGAACATAATATTCACCCTGTATTATGTTTTAAAGTGGCGTGATACGTGTGACGTGTTTTTTTTTTTGCCAACCCTATTATTCTATTTTTAACTGTCTCCATTTTGGTAATTGCATAGATAAGATCAATTAAAAAATTGTAAACATTCGTGACGTTTATGTCGTGTCATTATTATGTCAACAGATTGTTAAAGTACTACCGACATGCGCGAGCTATTGTGCAGCGAGCCGGTTAGAGGCTTGGCGATGTTACGATCAGAGAGATCAATCAATAATTCTTATTAAGATTAATTATTATATTATCTAGAAATAACCCGCAGATAATGATGATATATTTTTTTTTTTTTTTTAATTCAAAGTAAATAAATAAATACATAAACTAAATAATTTGACAGAATATTTTGTTAGTTTTTATATTATCATCCGATATATTGTTTCAATGACGCCATGTGGTACGGAATGTTTTTTTTTTAAAATGTTTTGTCCGTAATATAAGGAGATATTATAATATTATAAATTATAATTATATTATTCCGGATGAAACCCGTCAATAATGATGCGAAATTAATAGTTAATATAATGAATTATTATTTATTAACAAAAAAAATACTCATATTATTGTTTTTCAAATTCGCTAAAAATTACCTAAATTACTAATTTTTTTTTGTTTATATGAATATGAATGTGAAAAATGTGGATATACTTTTATGTAGCGCCTAATTTCAAAACTCCCTAAAACGACTTTATGTGTTTTTGAGTTTTTTACATCAGCATTTTTTAATGTGACAATTCTGTAATTAATTTTTTTTTTTTGTATATCGTTCTGGGAGCCATACTGGATTTTAGACCACGTAATCATCAACAAGTGTTGTGATTGGCTGATTTTATTTTAGAGGGAATAGCAACTTACCACTCTCTTCTTTAATATTAGCAAAATTACTTTATGACCACATGTTATACAAATAATTAGATAAAACACTACGCTTCAACCACTATTTATTTATAAATCAATATTTTTCGATACCTATGGTATCTTCTTTAGGAATCAATGTATAGTAAAATTGAAAATACAAGCATAGATAAAAACTCATCTATAAAGAAAAGTGGTGGATAACTAAACAGGAATTACTATGAAAATAAATTAATTTACTTATACTCTGTCTACTTTGGGGTATTTTGGAACTAACTCTGATTTTGAACATGCAATATCGATGAATTTAAGTGGGGCTTTACAAGAAACAATGTGTTCTGCATGTAGCAGACAAAAAAATCTACAAAAGTGCATATTTAACTCAAATTATCCGAAATCCGTTTTAGGGGTATTTGGAATTAGGCACTACATATACTCGGATCAGTGCAATGCTGAAAGAGCTGAATGTGATGACCTTTAAGCAGAAAAAATATTTTAATATACGATAATTTGATGCAAATCAACATGAGCACGCGCATCGTACAAGAGGAAGGGTTAAACTGAGACTGCCATTCAGGAAGAAGGCCAAATCTCAGAAATCGATGATGTATAGTGCGATGAAGATTTTTAATGAAATTCCAGAAAACATAAGAAAGGAGGAGAAACTGAATAGATTTAAAGTAAAACCGATCAGATATGTAAAAGATAAGTTTTAGTAAAAGAATAGACTTTAATCTTGTTTATATTAGAGTGCTTATGTATGAACTATGTTAAGAAATAGATAATTATATAAATACCTTCTCAATTAATACCTTCTGAATTAATACCTTCTCAATTAATACCTTCTCATTTAATACCTTCTCAATTAATACCTTCTCAATTAATACCTTCTCAATTAATACCTTCTCAATTAATACTTTCTCAATTAATACCTTCTCAATTAATACCTTCTCACCTAGTTTGGTCTCGATTATCAATGTTCCACATTCAAAATTATTTATTGAAATATTGGTCTAACTGTACGATTTCGCTTCTATGCGAACCAGGAACATAATGTTATCTGTATATAGGTTGTAGGATTATGAAAATTCTTGCTACTGTTTTATTTTTCCTTTTTTTTTGTATAAACACGCGCACGCGCGCGCAAAATAATCACACGTCCGCTCACATTCGCTCGCACACACACACACACACACGCACGCAGGTACAAACTCTCTCCTATACTGTCGAATATTTACATATATGTTAAACATAATATCTGTTCTTGTTGTATAAGACAATATTACACCTGTCCAATCATCACCAAATAATGACGAACATAATACACATGTATACTTTAAAAATAAATGCATTACGTCACTGTTGACGGTGGGATTCTCTTTTTGTAGTGGAACTTCATTGCGAGTGCCTACCTGGAATATCTCGATTATTACCACGATTAAACTATTGAGTCGAAATCGATGAACCGCGAGATTTCTATTCGACTAAGCTGTTTAGTTGTTAGGAGTGCGCATATATAATCAATCAGTTGCCAATGAGATCTCCCAACATTTGTGTGCGTGCTGTCATACAACTGAACGGTCGCGGATCGACTGTTTAGGCGAGTATGTGCGCACGACAATACACGGCAACGTACACAGATGTCGACCGATAGTCGTTCAACGGTTTTGTCAAAAAATGATCGATAATTTTTTTTTGATTTCTTTATCGAGCAACTATTGACATACAACTAAATAGTCGAGCAATTAAAAATTGTTTGCGCATAGCCTTACGCGTCGCGGATGTAATTAGTCATCTGTATCCGCAACTGGCTCTGTATCGGTATGTGCCAGACGCTTGTCCCGGACGCTGGCAACTGGAGCGAGTGATGCGTTATCATATCTGACTAACTTACTTATTAAGAGGATGGAGCGCCATACTCTTGTATCCATCCACATTCATACATATTCTCACGCAAGCTTGTCGTTTGTTGAGGCTTCTAACACGACCGCCGTGGTTTGCCTGATCACGCCGAGCCTCCCGCGGACATTCTCTGTGATGTTTTAAATACTAATTTAATGTATTAATTATAAATATATACGTATAAAATATTTTTTTCGAAAAATATTGTTTTTATAATGGCACAACAGATGTATTAATTTGAAAAAGTGTAACATATAGGTTCGAAAATTTGTCATGAAAAATACTGGCGTTATAACAAAATTGGTAGTGTACTTCCCCGGATTGGAAATATAGATCCAGGTTCGTATACCGGTAGCGCAAAAACAATATTTTTCGCCAAAATTGATTTTACATGTATATATTTATAATTAATACATTAAATTAGTATTTAATATATCTTTCTTACCTCATTCTCCCCCATCTAAGCGACCCTCTTTAAATCCTATTCACTATGTTAAGATCAGCTTTACATTATTTTTAAATTTGTTAATTATTTACTATATCATAAATGGATTTGCCATATATACGCCTGAGTGAACTCATTTCTACTGCATTTAGTCTATTTTCGTTTCTCTTCTACCAGCTCCAGGCGTCACTTCCGTACCGCTAGTCTTGCCTTGTTAAAAAATCTATAAATCCGTTATTTTTCATTCGTCAAAATGAATAATTCTAAATCTTCAGTCCACCTAGTTGAAGTGTTAAATTTAATTGATTATTTCTACTTGTGCAAAAAGACACATCATTAAAATAACAAGATACAATTTTTTTCATCTGTAAATCCATAACGGAGAAAATTAGAAACCTATCTATCGCAGGCGTGGTTTGCAACTTCGCTGTCTAGTGACATTTCATACATGAATGGTTGTATTCGTCGGTGTGATACCTTAACTTCCACATGGCTGGTTATTTCAGTCGACTGGATGGCACACGGCGAAGAGTGCAAACCACAAAAGCTTTTAGCCAGAATCTATATTTTGTGAGACAGTATCTCACTGCGAGAGGGTGTTTAGATGTGCAGTTGTCTTTGTTTTATTCAGGCTCTAAATAAAGATAAACAAGAACGACATCTAAGATAAACAAAGTTATTTTTTAATCTAAAATATACACTCCTTCATTTTATACGATGGTCTTTCATCTTTCCGGTAGACTTGCAAGGCCTCTCTTCCAAAATTATCCGTGATGAAAAATACTCCTCGAGTACTGTTCTGACCTCGTCTACAGAATTCATATTTTTTCCGTTCAAATGATGTTGAAAACGATAATCAGACGGGGCAATGTCCGGCGAATATGGTGGGTGGGGCATCGTTTCCAAAAAAAAAAAACGATTCATTCTTGAGACGTGACAGAAATAAAGAGCACCCATTGAATTTGCTGACACTTTTCCGATGGCACGTGGGTGTCGATGAACGGTTGAATGATCAAATTCAAGCTTCTCTGCTTGTTCCTCAATAGTTACGGTGGGATTTTGTTCTACCAGGGTTTGCAGGACGTCCTCGTCGAGCTCTACAGATCTTCCGAAACGAGGCTCGTCTTCTAGGCTGTAGTTTCCGGTTCGGAATTTATGGAACCGCCGTTGACCCTGACTTACGCTTATTGTCCAATCCCCATATACTGCATTCATATTCTTCGCACTTGCCGTTTCCTTGTCGCCCTTATCGAACTCATAAAGCAATATATGCTCCTTTGGTACTTCTATTATAGCTTTGAAAAAGTAACTGAATCGAACTGCATTCTTAAAAACTTGCACTAAGAATAAGTTAACCTTAATTAAACCTGATACAACTAGTATATCCCGTCCCCTTCTGACTTTTAATTTTAATTCACGTATTTGAAAAAAAACGCAATATATATCGCTGGAAGGGAAGGTGTCCCATGTTTTTGAAATCATGCTAAATTTGATTTAGATCGGTGAAATGATAGAATTTTTATTTTATTAGAGATACACGAAATACGTGTCATATCAATATTTTTACTATTTTTAAATTCGGCTAAACGCTTGTGCTATGAACATAGAACCGACCACTAGATCACTAGGTGGATATCGTAACCACTAGACCACAAGCACGATTACATATAAAATAGACAGACATTCAGGTTATTACGTATATAGATATTTAGCTACAAACGGTTTTGTGAGACATAGGAGTTCAACACCGGTCGCAATATTAATATTATCCGTCGAGTGTCCAGTTAACCAGAAGTTATTGCTCGTCGGTATATTTGACAAGGTTTTTAACTTGAACCACGAGTGCAATTTGTATATCTACATGAATTTTTTTGAAGTAATGTATCTATAACCTTTAATCATATTCAAAACATCTTACTTTATAACCACATATTGTAGATAGGCAGACATACAGGGTGTAACAGACCTAGTCCACAATATTATTAATTATGAATGGATACCTGATTAAATTACGAGTCGAAAATGTTCAAGAAATATGTGCCCAATATCAACCATGTCAGAGATATAAGAATTTCAAAAATAATCATCATTATGCGATTATTTCGATTAATTTAAATATTTTATTGATTTCAAATTATATATATAGAGTACAAAAAATTATAAGTCGTTAAATTTCAAGCGGTCAGTCTATTTTTTGTTAAGTAATTTAGGGTCTAAAGCAAAGATATAGATTAATAATCGATAAATTTCACAAATATTTAAGATTTAAAACTTCACATGATTTTGTAAAAATTTCAAATAATATTTTCCGTAAATGACTCGCAATTTAGTCAGGTATCCACTCTTAAAATATTATGTTATGTCTGTATATCACTTTTAATTTATACATATATTTTTATATGGTTTATATAATATAGTAGTCTTGGCTTCACATACACAAACATTCTTAGCCATCACACTACACTCTTACGTTATATGTTGAGCTTAAAATTATTTATTTTTTCATCTCCGAGCTTAGCTAACACCCAGACCAAGATGCGACCGGTTTTGCAGTGTAACATTAATGTATGTAGGTCGGAAGGTAACCAGTTAAGTGAGTAACATTTATTTGAATGCACTTTGCTGGAGAGACAGGTCTACTTAAATCTGCCCGAGGCTGTGTGAATGCAGCTGCCGAAGATGTGTTTTGTTTTTGCGAAATTTCTATAAAGCGGTCTTCGCAATATTTCATCTCGTGTACCTACGTGAGCGGACGCAGCGGTCCATGGCGACGTGCACAGCATCGCACCAACGTCTCGCTCTCGGCGTTTATAGGCTAGTATATCAAATTCCTCTAATTAATTATTCATATGCAACTAGTGTTTGATCGGCAATAGTGCGTTATGAGTTATGCTTCATTTTTTCTCGGTGGTCTGTGAAATCCTAGATAGTCACGCTTGTGGTGAAAATTGATCCATATAATTAATTAATAAGCAGAGTAATCTCTAATTAAAAAAATATCTACATAGTAAGTCAGAGCGTTCGTTTTCTCAAAATGTGTTTTAACACCCAGCCTAGAGTTCTAATATATATAATACAAAATAAATTAATCAACTACAGTAATACCCCGACTTACGCGAACTCAGAGATACGCGGTTCGTTTGGCGACACTGCCGCTAGACTGCCGCCCGCCATATTCAGTGTTTCTCTTACTGTGATACGCGTTAGATGTGTTTCGCGCGGACTCTACGTGCACGATTACGATTTAACGATCGATGAAAGTTAAGATTGATTTGTTATACGTTTTCTAAACCCTTAAAAAAATTACTATGTCGTCCAAACGAAGTAAATTTAATTCTCCCGCAACTAGTAAGAAAATGAAAACGATATCTTTGGAATGTAAACATAAGATTATCAGAGATTTTGATAGCAGAATGAAAATTTGTGAATTGGTAAAGAAGTTTGAGCTACCGGAATCCACAGTAAGAACAATAATAAAAGATAAAGAAAGAATTCTTGAAGCGGCGAAAAATGCTCAATCCTTAAACTTGTTTACGTAAATCGTTTATTTTTTTAATATTTGTATTAATATGTATAAATAATTGCAATTTCATTAAATATTTTTCTTCTAAACAAGTGTTTTTGTTAGTCCTTGGTCCCAATTAAACAAAATTGTATGTATTTATATGTAAAGCGATTTTCAAAAAATATTTAGCTACTACCGAAATTCGAACCTGGACCTCTTCGAATCCGAAGAAGCGCGTTCTTCAATTTCGCTGTAGCACTCCAATACACTTTCGACAAATAATTGATACATCTACTGTTACAAATTTAAAAGAAATCAACTTTATATTACGTTGACTCTCAAATACATTCGAGTAAAACCCGATAAGAGACGCCGGAATTTAATTAATTAATGAATTTTATTAAATTTCGAAACTTTAATACAACTATTAAGGAAAACACTTTTTTTGTAATTCTTCAGCGGATATTTCAAAGTCGCTTTTATATTTTATTTATTTCTTCTCTAAGTATTTTCGCGTGTTTTTTGTTAATGGCAAATTATTATAATTTTATTTTGTTTTTTTTTTATCCCGCTCACACCAAATCCCAGTATGTTTATTTTAATGCTCTCCTGTACAATTTTTTGTAGGTTTTCGCATGTAATATATTATTTTTGTTGGATATTATCATTATTAGAAATTGTGGATCAGTAATTTATGATATTGTAGTTATATTCGCATAAGTTATGTTTTTGATTTCACTTTCACTTTCACTTTGAATTTTTTCAATTTTATTAATATAGTCAATATATATATATTATTGAGAAGTGTTATTTATTATTCGATCTTGAAGGTGTGATATATTTTTGTCATGAAGTTGCATTTTCAAAAAATATTTCTGTGGTATTTAATACAAATTAAATTAATCAACTACAAAGATATGTAGAAAAAAATCTATTCTGCTTAAAAAAATGTATTTTCTTTAAAATGTATAATATATAAATAACTGGATGCTGTAAAAAATATTTTTTCATTGAAGTAAGATATACGTTAGTGATGAGAAAAAATGCTACTCTTGACTCACTGGTGTGATTGTGATTGATATTTAATAATATCAGTGATTGAAAATTGTGGCTGTGATCACAGTTTCATTACTAACGCATGCGCCACACGATATCACAAAACAGGAAATAAATTTTAAAATACACAATTTTGAACGTATTTACTCATATTATTCAAACTTCAAAACATATTCCAGCGTATATAGTTAATATATATAAAAACTAATTTATAACGTCATTCCTTCATGAATATTTTCGTTGTATATGCATATGCACATGCGCTGAATCACAATTCACAATCAAATATAAATAAAAAGAAAACGAATCACAAATCATGATATTCCCTGATACTCAATCACTGATAGTGAGTGTGACTCAAAAATATCAGTGATTGATTCACGGTTCGTGATTGACCGGTCACCACGTGACCTTCCGAATGGTGCACTTCTAAGCTTACCACACCATCCATCATCTCTTTGAAAGATATTAAAACTTTACACATAAGAATACTAATATTTCCAAATTATATATTTCGTTATTTAAATCAATTGATATATTCTAACGCTTGTGTTGTAGAGGAAATTAGTTAATACTATTTTAAACACAAGTTGTAAGAAATACCGGAGAATTAATAGTTGGTATAATTAATGCCAAAACAAACAAATTAAGTTCACCCATATCAGAGCATCAACTTTCAATTATGTTAATTAATCGTTCAACGGTTCGGGAAGTAGTATCTCTCGAATAGCATCAGCCTATCTGGAGTACCAGTTTCGTTTGTTTATTTACAATTACCAGTAGGCCCCTACGCGGCTAGGAAATCCAGCCATTGGAACGGCGAAGTGTGGTTTGCGGTGTATCCGTAGACAATAATCAGAGCCGTCGTTTGAAGACACCAAAGAAGCTGGAGGAGTCATTTGAGTTAGATCAAAAATTACAATACCGCATGTTGGTCAAAAATCGTTGCTCGCTTTTCCGCAGTTTTGAAACTAATGATAGGGTATGGGTATCGCGATGGGAAATGCTGGGAAGACCAGCAGACCTAAATGAGATAGAGGACAGCGTGACTCAAACATACAAACGAGAATCGATTGTTAAATATGGCTGACTTTTCACAGCCAAAAGTCATCTGACATATTGATACTTTGAAAGTTGCAGTATACGACAATTAATCGTTCAATATCCCGATATTTTATTGATGACAGTTCGTCCGCTTATAATCTGGTGGTAGATCACTACCAAAGTGACAGATTTCGAATGCCTAGCCGAAAAAATCCATATTTAATGCATAAAATAAAGCATATTTCAAGATTATTTGTCGCGCCTATAGACATCTCCATCTATGCTTTGACAGTAGTAAATTTGATGTATCAACAACCGGCAAAGGATTTTTACTAAGGGCGTTAGTAAAAACTTACTACTGATCATACAACCGGCCCTTTAGGGGTGTATCGAAAATTGTCCTATGATTGCCCTATTTATGTATAATAATAACCACTCATATGTGCCTGTGGCAGTAAATGTATGTATAATATAATAAACTTTGTACTTAATCGCAGTATTACAAATAACTATGTATAAATATCTATTTTTCCAACGTATTGATAATAATTGTTATTTAAGTTGATCAACTGTAATTAACTTTATATATGTATGTTATTACCAATAAAGAAAGCACATGGGGGCGTCGAAAAGCGTAGTTTTGAAATTCATTAATTAACATTTCGTTTTTTTTTCTTCTGTATAACACATCTTAAATAATTGCATATTGATTCTCGGGAGTCACACAATTACACAAATCAAAAAATATTTCTCTCTCAGTCAATGTTTTTTTAAATTTATTAAATTTATTTACGTAAAAAAACTACACCCATAAAGCGTCTTGCAAGACGCTTGTCAGCAGGATCATTTTTACAATTGTGACTTACATTAAATTAATAAAAAATAGTACAATATTTAAGAGAACAAAAGAAAATAATTTCAACGTAATTACAATATTCAAATGTACAAAAACAAATAAACCAGAACAATAGAACTTCTCTGCCGGTACGTATTATCAGAATGTCAAGGTATAAAATAAAATATAATTAATTGTGGTTTAACATGATTATTTTAATTTTCACAACTATACACGTGTTGGGTTATTGTCACTACAACTTTCGAGAGGTGCAGTCCCTCTCATCATTAGGTGATAACTAAATACAGTATTGTAGTCTATTCGGGCGATGGAGCGGGCCTTGAGAAGAGGAGAGAGGTTCGGTGGTTAACGAGAATATGGACAGTAAATGTGAAGTGTTAGGGAATGTTATGCTGTTAATTAGTGTTTTCACCGAATTAATTTATTTTTTATTTTTTTTGGTTTCTAAATTGTTAATTATTAATTCTTTATAAGATACCGAGTGGAGAAGTTTTAGTCTGAAAAATTGGTTTGTTTTTTAGGCATCGGCGATCTTCCTTTTTTCTCGTATTTAAATTTCTCACGGTTAGACTTATATATTTTTTATCGCAATCTCGACAAGTGATTTAATATATTCCGCTGTGTTCTAATATACAGTCGATTCCGCGTAATTGGGTCGCCGGTTAATTGGGACACCCGCTTAGTTGGGCCAAATCTCAAGGAACGGAAACCAAACCAAGGAACTAATAATAATTTGCATCGCTTAATTGGGACGACATTCCGCGTAATTAGGACAAGTAAATTTAAGATTACACTACATAAGTTTAAAAAACAGCCAGAGAGTTAGTGCAAAAATATTTCCCTTTCGCAAGCAATACAGTTTGTCGCTGACAGTTTGAAAACCAACACCACATAAAATCTTTAAACCATTAGATATTTCCGAAATGTTGAGCAAATCATGACACGTGTTAGAAGTTCTATTGTTAATTAACGAGAGTTTTCGACAATAGATAACAATTTACCATGTTACCATGAAAATAAATAATGAGGATTTAAAGAAAGATATTCATCAGTTAATTTTATGCTCGCTTAGGTTAATTGGGGAAGTCGCTTAATTGGGCAGAACTTCCTGGTCCTGATGTGTCCCAATTAAGCGGAATTGACTGTATTAATTTTTGTTTTTGAATTAAATAGAATTTTCCCGATGTTGTTGTTGGTGTAAAACGCAGGTTTTACATGCAATGGAAAATTATTACTGGGAACTGCACCGCACCTCTCGAAGCCAGTAGTGACAATAATACAACGTGTGTGTAGAACAAAGTTTTGTTGTGAAAATTAAAAAGAAATATATTTTTTTCATAAAATTAAAAACGTTAAATTTTTAAATTACGTATTATAGTCCTCTAGACTGCTCCAATAGGGCGATCTACTTGGCTGATAATTCATTTCACTCTACCTTACATATTCGAACCATTTTACAAAAAAATCAGTCATCAACTAACTAACTAACTTACCATCACGCCGTTTCCCCGCAGGGGTAGGCATAGGGGATATAGCGACACACTCCTCTGTTCTGACACACAATTCTCGCCTCATCCACATTGATACATCTTCTCATACAAGCTCGCCGATTGTTGAGGCTTGTAACAGGACCATCCTCCATTATCTGATTTACCTGGTCGTGCCAAGTCTTCCGCGGACGTCCTCTATTTCTGGTGCCATCAACACTTATGTCATGTATCTTTTTTACCGTTCTCTCCTCATTCATCCGTTCCGTATGACCAAACCACCTTAGGATCATTATACTGATATGAGCTTTACATTATTTTCTTATTTCTTCATTCTTTACTTTGTCATAAATGGATCTGCCACACATACGTCTAAGTGATGTCATTTCCACTGCATTCAGTCTACATTCGTTCCTCTTCTGGCAGCTCTAGGCCTCGCTTCCATACATCGGTGTCGGTACCAGGACTCCATTGTGAACCGCTAGTCTTGCCTCAGTTGACAAGTTCCCGTTAGCTCTAATTCCATCCGAAGCGCCGTCCACTTTATTCCCCGCAGTCACCCTGCTTTCGATATCTTTCTCAACCTTTCCGTTTCTATCAAACATACTTCCCAAATACACAAATGTTTTTAGTATTTTTTAGCATGATTAAAAACAAAATATCTGGTTTTTGTACTGTTTAAAATATTTATTTTAATATCGGATGCAATATTTATTTACGCATGCGAGTCACGCAACGTACTCTCATAAATTTACTGGCATAAAGGCAATAGATGCACAAATGTGCATGAAAAGTGCATAACTTGGTTTCACATTGTACGCAATTCACGTAAATAGAATTGAGAACACCCGTGAAAGACCTGGCGTGAATAGATAATACAATTTTTAAATTACGTTAACGGAGGAATAATGTATGCTTAGGCGTTTGAGTCGTATTTGAACGAATATGCGAGGAAAAAGTGACAAGATTTTTTTTACATTTTTTTGTGCTATACTTCTCTAAAAAGCATATACGTGTGCAGACAAGAGGCGTATGCATTAATAATTTTTGTTTACAATAACTAGCTTATAATATTAATAGCAATAACGATATAAAAATATTATTAGTTTCGGGGTACATGTCTTTCTTTAAAGTGTTTTTTTGATGGCATTAATATTCTTGATGTTTTTGGGTAAGCTGTTAAATATTTTTTAAATACAAATTAAATGTATTAATTAGAAAGATATAAAATCATTTTTATCGAAAAATATTGTTGTTGCGCTATCGGGATTCGAACCTGGATCTCTTTTCAATTCGGGGAAGGTACATTAACTATACATATGTATATGTTTGTAATTAAAACATTTAATTAGTATTTAAAATATCACAGATTTATGTTTTGAATAATTACGAAAACACAATAAGAATGTGTCTTCTTTAATAATAAAATATTTTTTCTCTATGTGCGTATAGTAAGTAGTGTTGTGTAAATTCTATTTAAGGTGTATGGATGTTGAAGAAATTAGACTTATCAGGTTTGCCACGTGGTTTGTTTTATCATCTTTATGTGTATAGGACGTGTGCATAATAGGTTTAATGTATCATTCAACTTCCACAATATGAAAACGCTAGAATATCGAAGAACACGTGCTGACCAAATACTTCTCTTCAAACTACTGCAAGGCCATATTGGCTGTCCCAGCCAGTTAGAATAAATATGTCTCCACATACCATCTAGATCGACCCGGCAGTCAGCACTCTTCCACATTCCTAGAAGTAGAACATCTTACATACAAAATTCATTCGTTCACCGGTCATGCAAATACCATAATGAGAAATATATTCAATATTAGCCTTACTACGCGCAGAGTTCTTTTTATGAACCACCATATTTTGGCCAATCATTCTACCTATAAACACATCTTGCTCTCCCTTTATAGCAACAATAGTTGCAACCTCTCCACCCTTAATTCCACCTTTTTTCTTTTTATTTATCTTCTGCACCTAAACATACTAATGTACCTAAACAATTTTGTGGATTTTCATAAATAGTATCACATGTTAAATATTTATTATGTCAAAATTATTTAATTAAACTTTTAAAAATTAAAAAGATGTGGACGTAAATATTGAATGTTAGACGCATCGCTGAACCCTGGCGCACACCTGTTACTTTTTAGCAACATCGCATGTAGTTTACTTTGCTTGGCATTATGAACGCACGTCTTGTCCGTTGTCCTCTCTTGTTATATGAGGCGGTTGTCTCTGTTACGTTCACCAGCGATATTTTATTTCCGGAAGGCACCGCCTCGCTTAGAATATTCCTCGGTGCAGTGTATAATTATTTCTGCTTTCTCATGGCTGCCGGTGATCCAGCGTAGTATTAAAAAATATTTCGAAGGAAGGTGTTTTCGCTCAATATCCGAAAGTGAAATCATGAAAAGTAATTGAGTATATTGAGCAGATCAGGTTTACTCATCACCTTTCACGTTGACTCAATTTGATATTTCGTGTATCGAAATGATGTCGTATTTTATAGTTCGTAAATACAGTAAACTTTTAAATTTGACTGATTGATATTTACTGTGTTCATAATCAACGTTCACCTCTAAGGTGTGCTGATTGCGCGCGCGCACACAATTTTTATCAAGATTTCTTCTTCACGTGCTGCAGTAAATAACATTTATCTTGGATAAGATGCATTGAACAACTTTTTGAGGTTACACAGCCAAGTTAATGTCATTTTACGTACGCCGCCGCTGCCTTCTATCACCCCCCTGCATTACATTATTAATTATAGAAAATGATTGATATCAGTTCTCTTGACAAATTCGTGCATCTGACGTGTACCGCTTTCCGCCAAGCCATTTTGTCATGTTTGGAGAAAAAAAAAGAAATCGAATGGGGGCCAAATCTGGAGAACAGGGTGAGGCAGCAGTGCGTAGTGTAATTCGACCAGTTTTGCTATGGCGTGCGCGGTTCGGTGAAAGTGCACCTTTTTCGTCGCCAAATGGGGCCGTTTTATCATCAGTTCACCGCCGAATCGACCCAACCAATCGGTATAGTGCTGCGCTGCCATCTGATATCTTTCCCATCGTTGATAGGTGTCGTTCAAAAAATGGCGTCAATCATATTCCACAATAAATTCAATAAATTCAATTAACTATTACTAATGTAAACAATATTTGAGTGTATCCAAGAACACACAATTACTGGATTTTTATCTCCAAATGAATTGTTATTAAGACAAATTATAGATATCTATGGAGGTTAATTGTGGGTAGATTTGGTGAACATTACTTTGTGTAAAGTAATCACGTAAGACAGGTCGTATAATACCCATACTTCCACACTTCCCATATAATATAAATAGCTTCGTCTCTATGAGACATCTATAATTTGTCTTAATAACAATGCCTTTGGAGGTAAAAATCTTACAATTGTGTCTAAATAAGAAAAATATAAAATTAAAAGTTTACTTTTCAGGCGTATTCTAGTATAATATGTTAATCGTTCAACATACGAGTATATACAGATAAATAATATAGCTATCATATTTTGTAATAAATAAGCTTCTCATTAGTGACATCTATGCTGTTTCAAGGGAATGAATATTAAATTTCAAACCATAGATGGCGACAGCGAAGTTGTACTTGAAATGTTTATACATGGTAACATATATATAACTTTACTTTATGTAAAATGATCACTTATGCCAGCCGAAGACAGGTCGTAAGTCCTGTAATACCCCTACTTTCATTTATTGCATACACTTTAAATAACTTCGTCTCTATGAGATATCTATAATTTTTTTTATTACTAATATACTGACAAAATAATAAAAAAAACAAAGATATATTGATTGACAAGTATCTACCTACTATAAAATCTACTATGCATGTAATTTAATAACGCTGTAGCGTGCAGCTGAATATATCGATTAGTTCAATACGGGTCGTGTAATCTAGGCATTAGTGGACAAATACTACAATTAGTTATTTGATTATTCTTGTAGAGTGGTGTTTTAAGACGAGTAATCTTTAATAAATCAGGATTAATATGTCCGCTATATTATTATATATACGATGTGGAAGGCCGTCATTGGATGCTGATCGACTTGATGTGCTAAGAACTAAATTCAACTGGTGAGGTGACTTATATGACAATTTGACATCGCAGTCTAAATAATTATTAAATATGGTAGCAAGATGGATAGCTAGAATGCTCGTTTAGCTTGTGATAGGTTGCGTAATCGTAGGTCGGTCAGTTAGTAGAAAGCAAGACAACGTGCAAAATACTTGTAGGTAATAAATGTTTGGAACAAGTAGATGAGTTTGTGTATTTGGGAAGTATGTTCGATAGAAACGGAAAGACAGAGACAGCAGACTGCAGGAAACAAAATAAACGGCGCTTTGAATGGAATTAAAGCTAATAGGAACTTAGCAACCTGGTACCGATACTGATGTATGGAAATGAGGCCTAGAGCTGCCAGAAGAGGAACGAAAGTAGACTGAATACACTGGAAATGAGATCACCTAGGCATATCCATTTATGACAAAGTAAAGAATGTAAAACTGATCTTAGTATAGTGATCCTAAGGTGGTTTGATCATATGGAACGGATGAATGAGGAGAGAATGGTATGGAAGATATATGACGCGAGTGTCGATGGCACCAGAATTAGAGAACGTCCGCGGAAGACTTGGCACGACCAGATACTGGAGGATGGACCTGTTAGACTTTTAGACACGCCACTTTATAGTTTTGTTTTTATGTATTCTTGTATTTTTAATTTCAGTATACATTGTTTCATGAAGAAGATACCATAGGTGTCGAAACATGTTGAATAATCAATGAATAGTGGTTTAATAATAAAGTATTATTATTTTTGATGAATGGTGGAGTTCGTTCATCTCCCGCCCCGAGATATGCCCGCCACGCGACAACGACATCTAATAAACAATATAGTTTTATTGAATAACACGTAATATAATAGTGTTGTTAAAATATGGAACATCGTGTTTAGTCAAGTGTCGGACGCGCGACCAGTCAGCCGCGAACGGTACGTCATGTCATATATTGCAATGGAGCTACCGGTCATGTTGCATTAGATCTGCGTTTAACTGTACGATTTATATAGTTCAGAACTGGTCGCTTTTAGATAACTGTTGTCTAGTGGAGGCTGCAGCCGACTACCGTTAAAGTGGATCGGGTTCACAGCCGTGCAAGGAGATTTTTGTCGACGGGCGAACGGGACTAGACTCGAACCAGGTCAGGATTAAAACAAAGGTCAGCGCAGGGCCGTCCCTGGCATAAAGCAAAAGGTAAAATAAATGGTACATGTCTACGCACGAGACTACGGACAATGTAGGACAGGGATGATGGTTTTATGAGATTTTTTTTGAGACAATTCTCTTTCGCAGTTCACTGTGACCGTACGTACCGTTTTGAACGGGGCCATCCCGTTTTTAAGGTAACTTATCCCGTTGTCCAAATGTCCCGCTTTCAGAAAGAGAGCAACCCACGGTAACCATTTCAAAAATGGCGCGAAAAATCAAAAAATCCGACGGTAGCGCCTAGTAACGCGGCGATGGCGGCATACGCAATACGTTTATACAGCGAATAAGTACTCCATCGGGCGTCAGATGTGAAAAGTGTCATACAGAATTTAGCGCAGCCCATTGAGTAAATGTTCCGTTTTGAGGATAAAATAAATGGTCATATTATTTATGCACTGAGTCTCAGAGATTCGAACACCGCTACTCATTTCACGCTTGTTGTACTTAAAATATCAATGCATTGACCATTTGATGTTCCGTCCGTAAGTTGGATGAATTTTAATGTACCCAGCAGCAGTTAATGTGGAATAAATGTTTTAAATTGAATGCCTTTGTTTGTTACAGAATTATAGTTGTAGGTGTTTATGGTTTTAGGTGACGTTTGTGCGCACGTTTTTTGCCTCTTTTTATCAATCTCAGTTTAACTTCAGACAAGATCTCAACACGGTACTGAAATTTATCTTTCACTGCATTATTCCGTGGATACGCTCATTAGTGCGGCACTTTTAAGAAGATATTTAAGATAAAGTTTTATTCTGGTTCTAAAAAACCGAAATAAAACTGCCTTCATCATCTGCCTTAAAATTCTATTACAAACTAAAGTTATATATTTGTTTGTATTTCTAGCTCTTATACTTGGAGAGGGACTAAGCAATAAGTTTTATAATTGCAGTCTATAATATGCAGGATTTGGGTATGCTGTTTGAAGAATAATTGTCATTTATTCAACATTACAACGAAATTTGTAACAAGGCGATGAAATCCTTAGGATTTGTGTTAAGGGCAGCCAAAAATTTAATTCGCTTCGCTCTCTTAACAACTTTATATACATCTATTGTAAGAAGAACGCTAGAATTTAACCCCACTCTGTGGTCTCCCTACTATGGCTTACATATTATAATAATCGAAAGAGTGCAACATGAATTTCTAAGATTTATCAATTTTAAATTGGATATTCCGATAGAAAATATAAATTACGATTATTTAAGGAGTCTATTTAATTTGAAAAAATTTGCCTGGAGAAGAGATGTGAACGATATAGTATATCTATATAAAATTATCAATAGCATGTTGGACTGCCCTGAGTTTCAAACAAATGGTTTCGTATAAAGTACCAACTCAAACGTGACAACACGAAGTGTTCTTTGTAGGTACACTTAGAAATAATTATGCTGTTAACTCGCCAATATCGCGGATGCATTGGCTCGGTAACAAGTTGAATTTTGTTGACATTTTTCGTTGCAGGAGCATACCTGAACTGAAGAAATATTTGTACGTAAATTATACATAGTTTTTATTTATTTTTTTATTTTATATTTAAAGTGTTATATTGATATGTTATGTTAATGGAAATAAAATTAAAAAATATATTTATTGTCTAATTGTGTATTTTTGAAGTGTTCGTTTAATTTCTTTTTTTAGTTGTTTTATATATGTATGAAATTTTGTTGGTATGCTTATAAAAATTCAATATTTTTCGTCGATTATTGCATTATGTCTAGGGACGGCCCTGGATTGGATCAACGTAAGATATCGTAACGGTTGGTTAAACAAACTCTGAAGGTTAAACTGGCTTTTCAGTTAGAGACATCACTTCTTTCTCTAGTCGAATTTGTATCGACTGTAATTAGTAGTGGAAGACTACGAAGTTGCGTATCTGAAAATACTCATAAAATAGTTCTGCTCAATTTGGTACTGGTTTCAAAATTTTGGATCACTTGTTATTTTTATGAAGCTTTTCTTATTAATCGTTGTTCACTGGATATGAAACTAACCTTATCGAATATAATTTTTTTACGTCTGTCCGTCCATCGGAACACGTCGTTAAGCGACGTAAAACAAATGACCGATGTCCGTTTGGCGTCGTTGTCTATTAAAAAAAGCAACATACTATTTCATTATTAAACAGACATTAAAAAACTGTAATGTATTATAGTGAATTTCAGTCAATCATTTTAAACAAAAGCATACTTCGAATCTGTCATAATTATTTTGAATGTGGAATGTGGACATCGTCGATCGACATCACACTATATAAGTAGGCAACATCATACTTTTTTTTAATATTAAACTAACTTTTTAAATATTAAAATAATTTTGGTATTGCATTTTCGTTGATATATAAGTTAACCTATAAATTTCACATCATTATTGACTGATTACTTTGAGTACATAGATGTATATATATTAAATAAATGAATCCGAATTGTAACAAAAATAGAAGAAAAACAATTAACATATAAAGCTAAATCTATCGTCGTATATAGAGATGTGATCTTTTTATGTTACTAGCTGATATACTCGGCATTGTACGGGCTTTACCAGAGTGAAGAGATTTCATTTAGGGATGGGGGTAGTTTTTTTTTCGAAATCAGATGTAGACAGTAATTTTCCTCTTATTTTGAGCGTCAAGTGAGCAAAATTTCATCAAGAAGTACCAAAATTATGCTTTAACCCTTTATTTTTACATTAGCTACTCAAATAGCTTGTACATGCACAATATATATATAAAAATATAAATTGATAAAATATAATAATATAGGGCAAAGGCCTAAATTTATAATATCACCCATTGTTAAGTTAACCTTAGTATCTCGATACATTGTCGAAAATGTTATTTGGTTAATATATTGATTGAAAATTTATAAACTATAAAATTAATCTATCGGTTCACTCAAAGGTATTTGAGATTCCACAAAAACAAAGTAGATGGCTTTCAAATAACGGAACGATAGATGTATTAATTTGAAAAGTATAAAACTATGTTGGTTCAAAAATTTGTCGTCAATTTACTGTGGTTCTATAGTGTAATCGGTTAATGTACGTCCCTCGGATTGGAAGAGATCCAGGTTCGAATTCCGGTAGCAACAACAATATTTAAGTATATTTTTCTAATTATACATTTAATTCGTATTTAAAATATCACAGACCTATATACTGAATAACTCCCACTTCACAATAAGAATGTATTCTCCTTAATGATTGAAAATCAACGTGTTTTTTAAAATATGATAGTTCAAATTCAAAAATAATTAATTTACCCTATAATGGGTATAGAGTGAGAAAGGGGATGGGTGGTAGTTTTTCATAATCTCATGAAGACAGTTTACCTTCCTTTTATTTTGAGCGCCAAGTGTGTAAAATTTCATCAACAAGTACCAAAATTCTGCTTTAAGAGTGGAATAGGGAGATGGGGGTGGTTTTTCGAAATCTCATGTAGACAGTGACCAAGGTCAAGCGTGCAAAATTTCATCAAGCTCGGAATAAAACTGTAGATTTGTATAGAAAACAAACCAACAGACGCAAAAATTTACTCAGAATTAGAATTGTAATCGACTATTAAGATCTAAGGTCGGTAAAACACTGCAATGACTCAAACAATGCAAGTCTAAATGATTTTTTTAACGTTATAGAAACCATTTAACGTATTACGGTAACGCAATTAAGATTATAATTGGAAAAGCATGTTTTATAATGCGCCATAAAAATTTATTTCTCCCATTATTATTAAATGATTAAAATGTATAATTTTTGTTTCGGAGCCATGAGAAAATAAGATGTAAAGTTCAATACTATTTATGACCGATAAATACCTCGAGACAATGGTTCTCTACCTGCGTGTGTGGCCACATTTAGTAGCGGCAGTTTATGGTTCGGTCGGTGTTCATAAAAGCAATGATCGTAAATTAAAAAATTATTACATTTTTGTACAATTGGTTCAGGTAAACCACGATATAGTGTTGGGATTTAAAATGGGTTCACGTCCGCTATTTAATATGATGATTAATTAACATTAGTGATCGAGATGGATGTGAAAAGCTATACCTTCTAATTTTCACTATGTGCAAAAATATCTTTTGCCACTCTGCTCTATCCTTTGTTGTCCTCTAATGCAGTCGATGCGGGGGCATTGGTGTCCACGTTAACCCATTCTACCCTCAGAGTACTTTAAAGTACCATTATCTAGTCATATTTCTTACTGTGGTGTCAATTCTCTAACTATACTGTATCAAGTACCTAGGAATCATAATAGATAACAAACTCAAATGGAAAGAACATATTACTAATCTTACAAACAGAATAAGGAAAAATGCCTATATATTTTTAGAACTCGGAAATATTTTATCACTTACAAATTCGAAAATGATATATTACGCGTTTGTACACATTTCCAATACGGTATTATTGGATGGGAAGGAGCACATAAAACTTCAATATCACAATTAGAAATCACTTAAAAAATGATAATAAAAATTGTTCTAAAAAAAAAAAACTATTCACAGATTTCAAAGTACCAAAAATAATAGACATATACAAAAGATTCAATAGTCAAAATTTTCAAAATTATAAATCAATTAAGCGAATTTCGATCTACAAGATTTAGAGACTAAATTGATATTCCAAAACTAAAATATACCGCAACCTAAAATCACTATATTTATCAAGGCATCCAATTTTTTAACAATCTCCCCTTCACAATTAGAAAAATTACAGACTACTATAAATTTGTATCTTAAGTAAAAAATATGTACACACACATACATTCTCGTATATACCTACGCTTTCATTATACACGAGTCTTACTCTCATAGAGAAGAAATAAATGTTAAAAGAAATTATGTATATATCCTACTGATTATTTTTAAAATGTATTATATTTTCTAATGTTAAAATAAAACAATAAAATATACTACTAGTCTACATAAATAATAGTCTGCTTGATTTATTTAAACTACTAACATTGTCAATACTGCGGCCGGTGAAATTGTTACATGGTTGAGTTTTTCCTTGTGATTATTAATAGTTATTTTGACCTATTTTTTTTTCTTAAATTTTTAACTATTTTAATATTTTAGAATATTTATTTCCTATTTTTTGTACTATGGTATATATTTTTATTAATTGTGTACATCATGTAAGGTCTGACTGTACTTAGAACTACCAAAAATTATAATTCTTAATATTTATATGAGTACCTAGATTTTTTTAAATTTTCTATCATAATTTGCTTATTTTATGTTTGAAGAATACGACCAAAAATATACAGTTGCTAGACATTTAAAATTAATAATTCGGGGTAGAAATGGTTAAGACGCTCAATCGGTTTGCGCAATACAATACAATCGGTATCTTTTGCTTATCGATTTTTTTTCCGAGTTGAAGTGTATAATTAATAATTTTTAACACCCCTAGTCATCGAGTCAATTAAACCTTTAATATTTCTCTACTCTAAATACACGCTATGTAAAAATCATAGTTTAGCAAAATCTAAAACTAGCATTTGTGTTTAGAAATGTCTAGCGGAAAACCAATTGTGTATTTCAATTCAATTCGATGTAAAATTGATACGTTTGATGTAAGCTGCGATAAAAAATATTATTGGATAATTATTATAGCGATATTTTCGTCAAAAAATTCACTCCAAGGGCACTTCACGAAACTGTGTATAGTCCTACATTATCTTTGTATTTAAAATTAAAGATAATTATTTGAACTTATGAAAATGAATTTTTGATAAGGTGCGTTTTTAGTTTTTTCTTTAATAAAGTCTCTGATTCACTATTTCTTATGACAAAGCTTAAGAGTTGCACGCTTTTGGGCCTGCCACCGCAAATGCCCGTTCACTAACTTATAATTCTGACAACGGCTGGTTGGTTCTACAACCTGACCTGAGAGTTTGACGTCTACACTTGCATATACAGAGGCGCCACGTTATGTGTCGCCTTGTACATCAACCAGCACAGTTTAAATTCAACTACTACTCTTCTGGGATTCAGCCAATGTAACTTGTGCAAAAGGGATGTTATAAGTATATGAGAGAATTTAGAAACTCCTTATGGATGAAACACTGGTAGGCCAGCATAAATGCTGTTACAATACTCCATACGTAATACCATAAATGCATTTATAATAACAGAAAGAGATCCGACATTAGTTTCACAGTGCAAAGAATAAGAATATAATTGTCTCTCTTCTCTCTCGCATTAATTAAATGAATAGAGATAAGGAGGGTGGTGTTAGAAGGGACTTGATGACTGCATTGTATGCATTTATAATAAATGTACTTTTTTAAAGCCATTTAAGCTAGTAAAATTTCATTTAAATAACGCAAATTTATTACGGTAACACGAGTTGACAGCATGGCTGCGCACGGATATTTTCTATCATTGTATGGTAAAGGTTCAAGTACACCAAGAAATACAGGATGCGTTTAAATGCGCGCTATATTTGTTTGTGTGCACTATATTGCACGCGCACACGGGCATAGTTTAGACAGAACATCGGGTATGGTAGAAGATAACCTAGTTCAAGGTCAAAGACTCGAATTTTGTTACCGATTGGTTTTATTTAACCCTTCCCAAACCATGCTATAACACAGGTCTACCATCATAATTAAACCTGTAATATTTCGATAAATACATGCAACATAAAATTCATATTTTAGATAATCCTAAAGAAAAAATTAGCGCTTAAGAATGATTAGTGACAAACCAATTATGAAAAGGAAATCTTACAAAAACAATTGTTTTTTCCATTCAACCCGTTGTAAAGTTAATACGTTGGTAAAAATACAATTTGTGATATAAAAGACAGAGATCACACACTATTTTCACAATGAAAAAAACAACATACATACAAATATAATTGTCTCTTTCTCACTAATTAAATGAAGAGAGATAAGAAAGAAGGACACATTGTATACGACTTAATGAATGCTCAAAATTACGTTATTATTATTTTTTTTCAAAATTGAATGCTCAATATTTAGAGTAAATTCGTGCCATTAAAGCCATTTAAGCTAATAAAAACATTTTTTCTAACTGTTATTTACGGTAACACGAGTTGACAACATGGCTGCGTTCGGGTATTTTATATCATGGTGTGGTAAAGGTTAAGAGCTAAAAATTCAGTAATTGACATGACAAAAATCCCTAACAACTCGGTGGGTAACGAATGAACCACCGTTGGCAGTAAGAAGGTCAGCGCGGAGATTTCCTCGCCTGCACCAGGGCGATACTGCCTCCAGACCGTGCAGCGACAGACCAGTTGCTAACGAACTGGAATGACAACTAGCTACGTGTTTACGGGGTCATTGTGAAGAGTTACAGCAGTATTAAGTGCACGTGTTAAATTTATAAACGTGTTGTCGCATCCGGCGTTTCTCGAATATTGAAAAAAGGAAAAACAAAAAATGTGACATATAAATGGGACATTTGGGTGTGGTCATTGTGGCGACTGTTGGCGATTGTTGGTAATGTTAGATAAATTTTAATTCACCGTAGGATTCAGGATTTTTTCAAGGTAGGGGAGGGGGAAGGGGCGGGGGGGCATACGCTGTGCTAAAAAAAACACAAAAACTTTCATATTATGTCTATATAATACATTTATTTAAATACATAATACTTCATATTTCTTAAACTTCATTACATTTCAAAATGATTCTTGGCATCAACAATTGGCGATAAGCAGTCCAGTGCAGATACCGGCGAAGGTATAGTCTCCAGGAGACCAGGACCCATACCACATTGTAGTCAGGAATGATGATGAAATGATAGATTATATCAGGTTGGGTTAGGTGAAGATAGATTAGAAGTAATCGGAAAAAAAAATCATATTATCATTATTTTTGAAATGTACCTTCTTCACAGTCGACGACTTTGTGACCCCTCTCCCGTTGCGAAGGTTTCACCAACCTTTTCCATTCATCTAGATCTTCAGCATTAATTTCCGAAGTGATTTGATCGATCCAACGTCTTGACAACCTTGCCCCCCTCAATTTTTCCAACGGCCGTTATTCAAAAAAATATTTTTGGTGTGTACATATCTTAGCCAAACCGAACCAAAGTTAAATGTCAAAATGTCTTCGAGAATCGGGGTCGAACATGACAATCATCTTTTGTTCTTCATCCAGGCACGACTACTTCAAACAGGTATTTAGACTTTTCAATGTGTATCTATTTCTCCTTAGAGTGTATAAATGTCAAATGATTGTACACTTACCGGACCTGATGCAGTCAGTGGAACGGTCCGGCGCAGGTGAAATTGTATTTGTAAATTAAGTTATTGAATATTATTTGTTGAAACCAGAAATGTGTTATACATATACAATTACATACTCGTATATATATACAGTACACTTTCCAACACTTCATCATCTGCGTGCAATCTGACCACCATTTACATCTAATTAATGCCTTTAACATGATCGCCTATGAATATTTTCCCTAATTATTAATTATCTTATGTACCTGTGCAGTAATCGGATTTATGTAAACAAAATTTATAAGAACACACATTACATTCTCTTACATATTTATTCATATTTTGCTTTGCCTAATTATTTGACTTCAGCCCTCCTCCTAGGAACGCGCCAGGATCGTCTAACCTGATCTCATTCATATATGATATTCATTTAACATTTGACCGACAGATTGCTTAAAATCTTCCTCTCTGTCTTCTGCCACCATTTATTATTAATGCAGTTTTAATAATGTGGTCTTCTGGTCTCTTCATACCAAGTCAGACTGACTTTTTTCTTCTGGTTATTTGTTCTTTATATAATCCTAGCCCCTTTGACCGATTTAAAGCAAACGATGCGTAGTTACTGTCTTGTTTTCTCCTTCCCCCTGGCTGTATCACCAACTGCACGAGATTAAAAGTGTATTATAATTGAATGCCATCCATTCCAAATTTTGCTCAGATGCACTCTAGGATCCTGAGAAAATTTGGCATCACCATAAAAAAAGCTTTTATTTAAAATCAATATTCTATCCATTATATTGAATGTCATTTATTACAAATGTTGCTCAGTTACACTATAAGACCCTGAATAAAGTTTTGCATCACTTTAAAATAGGCTATTATGTAAAATCAATATTCTATTTATATATTTGAAATTATCACGGATCACTAGTGGAATACGTTGATGTACTATGTAATCCTATTATTTGATTCTATATCGTAATTGTAAAAATGCAAGATACAAATACAACAAAAGTTACGATAATTCATTAATTTATTATGTATTTTAAATCAAACACAATCATATTAAATAATGAAGTTTGTACAGGTGTTGAAGAAACAGATTATTTAAATTTCTCGGAACATTTGTAAAATTATAGGTTTCTTGAATGTTATTAAAATATATATATATATGTATGAGTAAAATGATACTTACCACATGTATTTTTCATAAAAATATTTGTTTAATATCTTTATAAAAAAAAAAAACAATATGAACCTTAAAACTTCCGATATTACTTAAACCGAATTCTATCCAGTCTTGTTCATTTGACCTTTTGAGTTTGTTGGATCTCATTTGTTGTTTGGTATATCATCTTCAATGTCAGTACATGGTACCATATGTTACACCAGGTTGGTTTTGATCGACATTTTTGGGTCGCAAATACCATCAAGTGAACGCCATTGTTGCCGTGCAGTTTGTATTTTGTACGTGACGTCAGTGTCAATTACAGTCTTGAATGCAATTATCACAGACGGTGAAAGTCTGAAGGAAGTGACTGAAATAAAATATTTGGGAGTCATGATAGATTCTAAATTGAATTTATCGCAAAGACACGTGACTAAAAAGATTACTAAAAAAATCTCACTTCTGGGAAGGATCAGAAGATTCATTAGTTATCTTGTAAAATAGTATACAACTGTGTTATTATTCCTCACATCAACTACTGCAGTAGCATTTTATTTTTGGCTAATGAAGAAGAAATGCAACAATTGTCAGTGTTGCGAAATAAAGCTTTGATAATAATAATAATATAATAATTTAAAAAAATAGATATACTCGGATCAGTGCGATGCTGACAGATCTGAATGTGATGAGATGACATTTAAGTAGAAAATATATTTCAATGCAGTGGTATTTATTTACAAAATCCTCACTAAGAAAATATCAGCAGAATTTATACGAAAAATTGATGCAAATCAACATGAGCACGAACATCATACAGGAGGAAACGATAGACTGAGACTGCCATTCAGGAAGAAGGCCAAATCTCAAAAATCGATTACGTACAGAGTGCAATGAAGATTTTTAATGAAATGCCAAAAAACATAAGAAAGGAGGAGAAACTAAATAGATTCAAAATGAAACTAAGCAAATATGTGAAAGATATGTTGTAGTAAAAGAGACGATTTTGATCTTGTTTATATTACAGCGTACTTGCCTCCATTGGTCCACACTATCTCTTTTCTGTTATATTTTATTTTATTAGTCAACCTCCGTCATCGGTATCTCACTAGCATTCTGTTGTTAGGTACTTATATAAACTGTACTGTCATTTACTAATAAAGGTCTATCCCACCAAAGTAACAGTGAACGGCAATAAACATAGCTTCGTAATTATAATCGAGAAACTTGGCTGAGATAAACTGATATGAGGACACCGGCTATTAAAACAGTTTGGTCGTTGTACACTTTTACCTTAATTTTATATGATGTAATAATAATTATACAACGGGAATACATACATATTAGTGATGGTAAAACAGTTATTTAAACGTTATATAAACAGTTCTTTAAATCGTGATTTATACAGTTATTTTAACAGTTATTTAACTAGTTATTTATAACGTAACATAATCAGTTATTTGACTAGTTTTTTAATATGTTATGAAAAGCGTTTTTAAACCGTTATTTAAACAGTTATTAAAACGGTTATTTAAACAGTTATACAAACCGCAATTTAATCAGTTATTTAAAGAGTTATTTGAACTGTTATTTATAACGTTATTGTGAATGTCATTATGTTTGATTGTAATAATGATTGATAACCGATATTCGTATTTTTTCGAGTAATTACTGATACATATAAACGAAGCTTCCAACAGTTAAATCTCAATTCCTAATAATCGTTACAATAGTAAACAACATCGGTTCAAATAATGATTTACCATCACTAATACAGCGTTCCTCTCTCTACTCAATCACAAAGGGGTAGTTTCACTTTTATACTTCTTTTATCTTTACTTTTCTATTATCTACATATCGCACACATAGATCAAAACTAAGACAACTAAAAAAAAAACAAGAATTTTGAGTTATTATTGCATTCGGATACTGTATCATATACACAACTAACTTTTGGAGAAAAATGTTTTTATTTTTTTGTCTACTGAAAAATGACTTTTTGAGTTGTCTAGTTTTGATCTGGGTGTGCGATATACAAATTCATGTTACAATACGCAACAATCCAGCTTTAATGATAATGCTGACTGAAACTTAGCCCAGGCAAATTTCGGCACCTTCAAACAACATATTTGTTTGTGCGGTGCTGACGTACTAGGCAGACACCCGTATTCCACAAGCTTCAGAGGCAGCTCTAATGCATTTCAGAAATCCCTAAGGCAATGCATGTCAATTAAACAATACTACATAACAATCATATGTCACGGGATTTTTAAAATTTTATATTTGCATAGAACAGTTGATAGGTACCTTTATATATCAAATTTAATTTATTTTAAAATAACACATTTTGTTATACATATTATACACATAAAAATTATCTACGTTTTACTATTTATTTACACAGACTTTACGGAAACCAAGCTCGTCGTGAATATGATTTGATGGGCAAAACCTTGACTGATGCTTAAAGAAGACGCTGCCTCAGCGATGGTAACTCGCCTATTCGCTAGAATCTTGTCGTTCGTGGTGGAGGTTGACGGGCGTCTTGCTCCCTCTTCGTGCGTCACACTCGTCCGGCCACTTTTATGTGATAAAGCACTGTCCCCGTATTGTGATAAAAGTCTATGATGAATTTTAGACCCTTTCACACCCTCCGACAGCTCTAGGTGGGTTATGACGAAAGTGTAGATAATTTTTGACTCGCCCTCATAGTTGTGATATTTTTAATACAAATAAAATTAATCAATTAGAACGATTATATTAAAAAATAGTTCCCGGTAACATCCAAAATATTTTTACGATATGGATTTTTGTATGTATCCTTCTACTCTATTAATTTCATTTGCATTGAAATAAATCATCATTTAAAGTATGTGGAACCTGTCTGGTTGGATTTGCAAAGCTCTGTCGATATATTTGAAATATCAAAATTAAAAAAAAAACACAAAGCATCATACGAATATATAATTATTTTATTCAAAATATGCGTGCATATGACGCACGTCATTATGATCGACGCACAAACGGCGACAATTATTTTAATTCTTACAATATATGCAACGCGTAACGGAAAATAAAATAAATATATATATATATTTATTTTTATTTTATTATTAATATTAAAAATATAATACAATTTCAATAATCAGTGGATATATATATTAACATTTGTTTCTTCTCTATGAGAGTAAGACTCGTGTATAGAGAAGGAGTATATTCGAGTTAATTTATGTTTCAGTTAGTCTGTGTACATATTTTTTTAACTTCAGCGAGAAAACTGTGAAATCGGGTAATGAAATCGTTTGACGTCACAGCGCTATTGGATATTATGACATATTAACAAAGTGAGAGTGACATGAGAGAATGGAAATGTTTTTCAGGTGTATTTTTTTTACTTCCGTTTTATTACGATAATGTTAAACGCTCACTTAAGTCAAATTATTTAATACAAAGAATCGTAAATCGTAAATAGACTTCTGTATGATTGTATTCCGTGGAATTAATTATTTAATGGATTGGAAGCATGGACACTTAGTGAAGAAATGATAAGGCGACTTGAAACATTTAAGATGTGGATCTACAGAAGAATGCTCTATTCAGATAAATAAAGAAAAATAAGTATGTAAAACAATAAAAAATCGTATTATTAATTAGTATCTCAGAATATAATGAGACATTTGGAAAAGTACGAAATCTTGCACCTCATAATACAGGAAAAGATTGCTGGAATTCGGGGCCCTGGAAGAATGAGAACATCATCTCTGAGGAATCTAAGAGAACGGTTTGGCCGGTCTATTTGTAAAGCTATGTGATGATAGCCAACATGGTACAAGAAGAAGAAAAATGATCGTATTTAGACTTTGATTACAAGTAGTAAAAATTTTGTGCGCCCATGCTTACAGTTTTCAAGTGTTTTCTTAGTCTTATTAATTTTATATCGGTAAAACTTTCAAAAATTTTGATATTACAATTGAGGAGCACTTGAAATGCCTAAATAACAACAACTATTCAGAATTTTCCAATCATCTTTTGGAAACAAACCATTCTTTTGATATTAACAAGGGTTTAGAAATTATACATACAAATATTAGGGATAACCAAATCATCTTTGCAAATAGTCACCTTTTAAATTTGTTTTCATATTAGTTCTTACTTATTCACCACTCTATAGTTTTGTTTTTTATCTATGCTTGTATTTTTAATTTCAGTATACATTGTTTCCTGATGAAGATACCATAGGTGTCGAAAGATGTATAATAATCAATAAATAGTGGTTTAAATAAAGTATTTTGTCTAATTATTTATATAAAATGAGGCCACAGAGTAATTTTTCTAATATTAAAGGAAGAACAACAATTGTATTTTTTTTTTAAATATTTTTTCTACCTGTCAGTATTGACATATAGTGACTTCAATCAGATGATACACTTCTCATAATGCACCTCCGTAAGTCTTGGTCTTGGGTCGCTCTCACAACTGACTTCAAGGCCTCTCCACCCAAATGCAATGCATCCATCCACCGCTCTGGTAATCTTTCAGATCTTCGTCTTGAGTATAATTATTTTTTCTAGCTGTCATACATGATGCACAATGTGGCCAAAAATTTGATCTTTTGTTTACTACCGTAGGTAGAACATGCAATAGTTAGATTTGTTGCAGCATCCGTCCATCGGACCACGGACTACGTAACATCCTTCTTCAGTAGTAAATTTCGAAGGCGTCTTTCCGCTTGTTGCTATTGAAAACTGACTAAGCCTCTGCTGCATATATTGGTAAAACATGTCGAAAATTTAATATACGACTAAAGGAGCATTTGAGATGTTTGAATAATAGTAGGTTTTCAGAATTTTTTTATCATTTGTTAGAAAATGGTCATGGTTTTGATAAAATTATGGGATTATCTATTTTGCATGTAATCGGTGTTGGTCATAAATGAAATAATTTGGAATCGTTGGAGATAAATAAAGCGTGTAAAGCTAATCGAAAAAATTATAAACAACCAACTACATTTAACCACAAGTAATATTTTCCTAAAAATTATTCTAGTAATTTTGTCTCATTAAATTAGGTGCTAAACTTATTTTTTTAATAGGTTTTTTAAAAAATAGATTCTGTTGAAGAAACAATAACATATGTTTTTGATCAGTTATTGGCATCCCGAAGAAGAAATATGATATTTTTCGAAACTGGTATTTTAATTCATTAAGTGGTTAATAAAACAAAGTTAACAATTAAAAATAACAATATGATTTTGGTTGCTTGTTTGATCTCGCTGTCTTTTCATATTCTCAAGTAAGTTTGTTCGTTGCGTTTTTAGCTGGCTGGACGCGTCTTTGTATTTTCTTCACAGTCATCGGTGTTCGTGTTCAGCGCGCCCAAATAAATTGCCTCGTTAACCTTTACCATACCATGATATGAAACGCCCGAACGCAGCCATGCTGTCAACTCGTGTTACCGTAAATAACAGTTAGAAAAAATGTTTTTATTAGCTTAAATGGCACGAATTTACTATAAATATTGAGCATTCAATTTTGAAAAAATGATTAATAACATAACTTAGAGCATTCATTAAGTCGTATATAATGCGTCCTTCCTTCTTATCTCTCTTCATTTAATTAGTGAGAAAGAGACAATTATATTTGTATTCATAATTGGTTTTTCCCTAGTCATTCCTAAGCGCTAATATTTTCTTTAGGATTATCTAAAATATGAATTTTATGTTGCATGTATTTACCGAAATATTAGCGGTTTAATATGATGGTAGACCTGTGTTACTGCACGGTTTGGGAAGGGTTAAAGTATTTTGTCATGATTCATTAGCATGGTCTACAATCAATATATTTTTATGCTTTATCTGATTGTACTTTGATTGTCGACAATTGGACCCAGAAATATGAAAGAATCAACATTTGTTAATATTGTTCATTTTGCAGCCGGTTGATTATTTGGTTTTAGTGACCTGAACTTATTTCAAATTCATTATAATTTTGAATTACTGCTTTAATTCGTATTTTTATGATGGAAGTCGGTTTTATTTAATGATATTTTTCTGTGCTTATTACATATTAGTCAGTTATTAAAAAAATGTTTACCCATCAGTTGTGAGACATCAACTTTGACCACTTTTATACGAGGACAGACTGGACACGATGAAATGACGATAAACTTGAAGTGTTCAGAGGTTCGTAAAATTCTTTACTCAGGATTGGTGAGGTGAAGTGGTTCTTTGGGATCACAGATCACAGATCACAGGTTAGACTCCCGTTACATGTTTTATTTATGATTGCGTTAAAACGAACGTACATCGTATATGTATCGATGTGGAATCTCACACATCGTCGCACAATTTATACGAGAATTAATTGTGATTATAACAAGTCACGTTATAATATATTTAATTATAAAATTTAATATCACAAACTAAATAATATTATATTTTTATTTAAATTTGAATAAATTAGTTGTTATTTACAGTCAATGGGCTGCAAATAACAAATCCTACGCTAATTTCACGTTTCAATTGAAAATGACGAGTCGCTCATTAATAATGCAGATACCGGTGGTTTGATCTTTATCAAAGTAATTTAGCAAAGACACAAACCGTTCAGTTCTATTGAATTAGTTAAAAGCAGGCTGAATATAATAATAATGAAACTCGGAATTATAATCTGTCGCCAGGTGTTCAATATCCAAAATGCCGGTGATCTTATACACCTTGCACAATATAAATCAGCATACTGCAACCTTCGATAGAAGATGCATGCGAAGAAAATATTTGAAACAGATTCTAATTAAAGTATTTTAAAATGAATTTATTTAAAAGTCTAGATTTGAATCCCTATATTGCAGGCGGATACAGGTAGATTTTTTGGTTTATTATTACTATTAGTTTCAGCTGATGAAGGCCATCGACATAGTCAGTATTATTATTATTAAGATGTGATTAATATTATTTCATTCCCTATCCATAAGATAATTATGATGAATTATGAATTAAGAAATCTATATACTATTATATTGTAATAATAAAAACATATATGAATATTATGTTCCAGGCCGATTTTGTTTGGTCCCCATTTTGGATTGGCAAACATTTGTCAGTTTGAATATGGTAATCGTAGAGAATAGTTGATTACAATTTATTGTGGAGTATCTAACGTCTCAACAACGTGTTGAGTCATTAAAATAAACACTAACCCGACTTTTGGAAAAAAAATCATCATGAGCGACAAAGCTCATTTCGACTTGGCGGGTTTTGTTAATAAACAAAACAGCCGTTATTGGGGCACTGAAAATCTTCAATTATTTATTCTATTTATTCTGTTCATGTTCTTAATATACGTACATATTATACATTATAAACATTCTTATAAATATACAAAAAAGGCGAACAAGTTTCATAATGTAAGAGATGTTCACTGTCTCCTTAACTAGACCGAAGTCTGTACTAAAGAAGACAGGTTCATCCGTTGTCTATCATACAAATATGAAAACCATTATTAATATTATTTTTTTATTTTTTATCTAAACCAAAAATATTAGGAATGAAGAAAACAGGGTTATAAAGAATTCTAATCACATAATAAATAAGTAAAATACTCTCGCAATCCCATAATTGAAATGCAAAACAGAAAAATGAATATAAAGAAATGATTTTCTGTTCATGTGATCATTTCCATGAATCTTTACTCAGTTTCTTTTCTGCCAACACTCAATAACCCGCTCATGGTGTTTGAGCTTGTTTTCATTTTTGGCTTAACGGTGAGCCTATTATTTTTTGCTCCCGTAGCATAATTATGAGATGGATATTGATGAAAAGCTCTTTGTTGGAATGAAAATAAAGGATCAGCCTTTTTACATAGAGTTGTCGAATATCAAGAAGCTGACATTCCTCAAACAGTGACATTTAAACCCACGCAGAGTTACCGTATGGTGCGCCATGTGGGCAAGCGGAATCGTCGGGCCCTATTTCTTTCAGGATGCAAGAGTGCAATGCTGTAAAAACTTCTTGGCGACTCGGTCGATTGGGCCTGCAACACATTTGGTTTCAACAGGACAGTGCCACCTAAAATACACATACATACATACGAATTTTTGATAAATGAAACAATCATCGACCTGGAACATAATATTCACCCTGTACTAGTAACAGATTCGCCAGTGGCTGACTACTGTGGTATGAGTAAAAAATCGACTTGTACATCGCCAAGTCTCTACCTCAACCTGATATGTCTCCAAAGGTCCGCACGTCACGCTTCAAGATCTCGATTCTCATCCCGTCGACGCAAACCGGTCCATATGTTAAAAACTCAATGCGTACCGTAACATTAACAGTATTGCTTACTGTTCGCGTGGCGACCGGTCCCCCCGCCCCGACGTCTGCAGTCTTTGGGTCAAGTGGCGCAGCCTCCGGCACGCGGCGCTAGATGATTGATCATACTGTAGGCACAGACGTCCGAAAATGGAAAAAAAAAACAAACCCATCTTTTGCCAAATGGCGTGCCACCAGAACGCGTTTTGTGTTCGGCGAGAAGTGTTAATAGATAATATTTATTTACGATCGTTTAATATAATGCGTTAAATTTTTAATCTATCTATGCATCTAATCTTTGGTACATGAAAAATAATTTAGTTTCAGGCTTAACCATTTGGGTTCGATAATATTCAATTATGATGACAGAATTATTTACTAGATTATATTAGAATATTTCGATTCTATATACAGGTGCAACAGACCTAGTCCACAATATTTTATGGGTGGATACCTGACTATATTACGTGTCGAAAATATTAAAAAAATATGTGCAAATTCTGCACTGTTACGGAAAATATTATTGTTTGAAATCTATGTACATCGAAATAAATATTTGTGAAATTATTCAATTATTAATCAATATCTTTGCTCCAGATCTTAAATCATCTAATTAAAAACAATCTAGACGCTAGAAATTTGATAATCTTTAATTTTTTGTATTTAATATATAATTTAGAATCAATAAAATATTCATCGCATAATTACGATTTTTTTTTTGAAAAGCTTGTATCTCTCTCATGGTTGGGATTAAACACATATCCCTCCAACATGTTTGACTTGTAATTTAGTCAGGTATCCACCCATAAAATATTGTGGACTAGGTTTGTTACACTCTGTATTATATATATATATATATATATTTATCGCCAGTTATTGTGATCACAATATTTATATGCGTTGTTGATTCTAATATCCGGAAATTATATAATCCGATAACTACGATCAACATAAATGTATGAATATATAAGACACATATAATATCAAACATATTTTATAATAATTTTATTAAAAATAGTAATTAATTTTAGTTTTTTTGTTAGTATACGTAAACATTACATTATTTCTATTATAAAAACGGCATAATATTTTGAGTAATCAAATCTGACGTGTGTACATATGTAAACATCTAAATTGTAAAGAAAAAAATACGTCTGGCTACAGCTAACGCGACCGATGACCACGGATAAAATAATGCAGTGTATTTGACCAAGTTCAGGGCAACAATGCTAAACACAAAATTGTAAAGTTTGTAATCCAAGATTTATGCGATACCTATTCACTTCGTATACCAATACACTTTTTAACCTAGGTGTCTAAAATTTATTTGTCCATAAGCGGTTCGCTCTCTTGGGACTTGAAGAGAATCTTTGTTTCTGCGTGTGTGGAAATTGTGTTTTGAGCACAGACCGCCAAATAAATAGACATAAACTAACGCAAATTCCTTGTCCAAAAATGTTCACTTTGGTGGCACTCACGTGATCACGTTGGTGCCACTCACGCAATTAAAGAAATCCGCGACTTTTTTAAAAACATGTCTCGATTTGAACGCTGTCAATATAATATGCATTTAAATTCTTTTACTGTTACATAAACTATCGGATTTATGTTTCGTTGGATAACCCTCGTTCCGCAAATAATGTTCCAAACCCGTCTCCTATATATACACTCATATCGTGTCTATTCATTTACTTGTCTTTGAAGTGTGTTAGTGTGTGTTTATACAAGTAAGCTAGAACGATTTTAGCCGTCTAATTTATTCAATATCTATCTATCCTTGTAGTTATTGGCATTTATATAAATGAAATATTTCAAATAATCTGAATACGTACGCTGAGAAAATGTTAAACATGAATAATTTAATGGCGATGACTTCCTTTTCGGGTACGAGCCTGGCTGTCTGTCCGACGAAGCCAAATGGATTGATACGTTATTCGGAATTCGCGATAGTGGAAGCGTTACAGAATATTAATAAAGTCGTTGGCGAGATAGCCATCTTGTTTTTACGACCTGTTATTCCCGCCTTTAATAATAGGTATTTGGATCAGTTTCTATTCGGCAGTTGGCAGGCGCAAATCGTTTAATAACACAAAATACTTATAACGGAGTTGCGCTTCGAGCGGTATGCGGCGGTCGACAATTATGTCCGCATTTAACGTTTCGCTCATTCAATTCGGAGATTCTGAGAATGGGTCTTTTAATGGTCGAGTTTATCGCTTTTCAGTTCATTACAGGATATACAAAACGTTATCACGTTTAATGTTTGAGGGCACGTGCGCTAATTTATGATGGTATTGGAACCGGTATTTCAATTTTGTCTTTTCTTTTTCTTCTTTCGCGAATTTCTGCACCTTTTCAAGTATCTACTTAAGTATGTTTTTGTTGTGTACACATCTTTTCTTGCGTCCCTTCTCTCCCCCCCCCCACTCCCCCAAAATTTCGTAAAATATGTAAAAATAGGTAAAGATTAGTATATATATATAAATTACATAAAATACATACACATATATTAATTACAAAAGGTTCTTTAATTAAATGTTCATATTGAAGATATTTATTATCTCCTAAATAATAAAGTTGTATCAATGTGTCCAAAATTTAATAAAAATGAATTGATAATTCTGGCGTCTGCTATCAGTTTACTCAAAGGTATTTCAGATTCTGTAAAAATAAGGTAGATGGCTCTGTCAAATGATGGAACGATTAAATGTATTAATATCAAAAAGGTAACATATAGGGTCGAAAATTGTCGCTAAAAATATTGTCGCTGTAGCTTAGTTGGATAAAGCACCTTCCCCGGTTAGGAAAGAGATCCAGGTTCGAATCCCGGTGGCGCAACAACAATATTTTTCGATAAAATTGATTTTATATGTATATCTTTATAATTAATATATTTAATTCATATTTGAAGATATTTATGTTTCCATTGAAGTTTTTTTAGGATATTGATAGTTATTTGGAGAAAAATCCAAATGATATCAAAAATTATGAAATATCTGTAAACCGATGAGATGGGAATAATTAGAATCGGATCTATTTGCTTTTAGGTAAATTAATAAATATTAGATAATTGTCAATATCCTTGTTACCTATTTTATTCAATGCCAATAAACCTTCCGGGCTCTTTCGCAGCTTCATTAGGGTGTGGGTCTCACGATGGGAAATGCTGGGTAGACCAGCTGACGGCGCGAGATAAATGTATAAATGTATAATGAGATAAATGTCACCGCTGTACTTGCCTTCTATGATACTGTCATTTCATTATTAATGCAATATAATTTTCTTTTTCTCTCTGTTATATATTATTTTTCTGCTTTTTTAATATACTGTTTATGTATAATAAAGATTACACATAGGGGCATCGAAAGTTGTAATAGTAACATTTTTCAAAGTAACATCTCATTTGTTTTTGTATCTCAAATAACTTTTTAAATTTTTTTTATTTTCGGTAGTTTATATATTTTTTCACTTTTGCTTTGTTGAGTGGAACCGATGTATGAGTTCAAACTCATAAAACGGCTCCGGGAAAGGGTGGGTCCTTTCGGGCCCCTGTCACCTATAAAAAAAATGTTCCAATAAACGTCAAACATGCGTTTTGAACCTTTTTTAGAAATTCACATGTTTCGAAAAGCCACAATACTCGGACGTTTGAAAATTAAAATATGTCCCATGTTCATGTCCCGGTAGGCAAGTAATGAAATTTATTATGAATTTATTGTAGTACCAACCTAAAATTTGAATTAAAAAAATAATCTATATCCAGTAGGTGCCTACCTGCGCAGAGTACCATCTACATTGATAAGCAACTGTTTTATAACAAATAAAATATTAAAATGTCAAATATAATGTAATAATTTTCCATTCCTAATTTTAGATATTTACATTTTGGATTATTCATAGTTTTTATATTATTCTAATAAAGTTTTTTATTATTTTATTTCCATCAACACCCTTGTGGGCTTTTACATAATAATACAAATTTAAATGTACATTTTTAATTAACATTTCAATATAACATAATTTTTTTTTCAAAACTAAGTATAATTTACGTACAAATATTTCTTCAGTTCAGGTATGCGCCTGCAACGAAAAATGACAACGAAATTTAACTTGTTACCTTGCCGATGCATCCGCGATATTGGCGAGTTAACAGCATAATTATTTCTACGTGTACCTACAAAGAACACTTCATGTTGTCTCCTCGTTTGAGTTGGCACTTTATACAAAACCATTTGTATCAACTCAGGGCAGTCCAATATGCCATGTTATATAATACTTAGTTGCCGAGTCATTGTGCAAGAAGAAAGACGAGTTGAAAGAAAAAGTGAGTGCAACCACGAGGAACCAAGTTGTGTGCCAAGAAAATAGTTAAAAGCCTTTAAAAAAATATCGTGCGTGTGCAAGAAAGTAAGTAAGTAAATAAGCATGTTATGAAATGAATAGCATCTTGTCAAAAATAATATAAAAATATATGATCCATTTTTTATTTCTATCAACTCGAAATTCCATGACGGCAGTCATTATAGAGCGATATCAATCCTTTGATATCGCTTACCATTGTCGTCCAGTCTGTTGGGTATTCATCTACCTCTCGCAGGTCTATCTTAACGTCATCTGCCCATCTACGTGTCGGTCTTCCATTCGATCTTCATCCTTTTGGCTTATGTAAAATGGTTTGCGCGTGTACATGGCTTTACACCTATATACAACATTCTGTTGTATCAGCGTTGTTCAGCGTTATCGAATAAATGTGATAGTATTTCAAATAAGAATAGTGGCCTTATTTAGTAATATTATGACAGCTGTCATTGTTATTTTTATTCAGTATAGTCTGCCATTTTATCATGTAGCGTTTTACATTGGAATAACATTTATAAGTTATTAAAATTTATTATCAAAAACTGAGATAACATTCAACAATTCAATCATTTCCAGAAATGGACCTGTCAGTTGGCCGCCTAGATCATGTGACATCTCTCCGTTAGAATATTTTCTGTGGGGATATGTAAAGTCACATGTTTATGCTGATAAATCAACAATTGAACAATTAAAAAACAACACAATTTGTGTTATTGATGAAATAGCACCAGATTTATGTGAAAGAGTGGCTGAAAATTGGATCCAAATAATGCACTGCATCAAACGTAGTCGTGGTGCACATTTGAAGGAAATTATATTCCATTGTTAATGGCATCAAATGATCTTTCAAACAAAACATTGATATCGTACTTGTTTTTTTTTTTTAAATTTAATTCCATTTTAAAGTTAAATCACGCTTGCTGGACTACCCTATACATAGTTCAATATTTAAAAATACAGTCGAACACGGTTTTAACGTGTACGAAGGGAGCAGCTAAATTTGCTCATTATAACCGTTACTCGTTATTACAATAAATATTTAATCAGGCCTATTCTCAAAATTGCAATATTGAAATGAAGGTGATTGTTACACCAACCCTCAAATATAGTGTTATATTTGAATGAGAGAGAGGGAGAGAGAGTGAGGAAGATAAACGTACCATAATCTGTCAAAACTATCTGTCTATTTTTGAGGGTTGGTGTAACAATCACCTTCATTTCAATATTGCAATTTTGAGAATAGGCCTGAATATCCAATAAAATTAAAAGCAAGTCAAATACATATGAAAAATCAAAAATCTATAATTGTATAAACAAAAACATTTAAAAATAAATTACTACATTCAATCACATTATTTCTTGATAAAATTCAAAATACTTTAAGAATTCACAAACCTGAAAGGAATCGTAAACAATAAGTAACCTCTCTTCGGCAGACGATGCTTTCGATTTTATGACTTCTCAAGAAATAGGGTTTTCAGACCGTGTAGTGTATTTTGTTCACTTGTTAACAATATTTTTGTACGTTATGTCAGTGGAGCGAGCTCACTGTAACAGTGAAGAGTTGTATGAAAACAGGCCTAAATCAAAATAACCGTGTGGTCTCACTATAACGGAGTTCAACTGTAATTGTGTTGGTATTAATTAATCGGTGCTTATGGCCCGCAGCTTCGTAAATACGGTGTGATGGCATATCAATTTGCTTACCCGAGCTATCAGTATTATCAACAACAACAAAAAATTCTCGCGCGTTTTGTGTCTTAATAAAAATCAATAAATTTGTTAGCATTATCATTATCACAAAATAAAACATTACGTTATTGTTCTGTATGTACTCGATACCCCGTTAGTATCTGTATTTTATCCGTTAACCCAATATATTATATCTAGGTAAGTACCCCTTACCTGCGTCGTATATTATCAATTTTAAAACGGCTGCAGGTCAACCGTTGCTTGACGCGAATAGGTTGGGATATTATAGCGAAATACGAGCTTTCCGCGCGTCTAGCCGCTCGTCGAGGAAGGAGAATAATGGTGTCGCAAGTTCAAACTGATTTGACCTAGAGTTGCTGTTTTGATCTATTCTCTCTAAACAATAAGAACACTAAATATTCAAGAACACGCTCGCGGCAGTCAAACGATCTAGGTAATATATTATTTTAAATGGGATAACATTAAACGCGAGTACGAATACACAATATCGCTTTTATGAATGACACCGCTTTTCTTAATAAATCAAAATGACTACTTTTAATCTATTGTACATTTGACTTGACTTTTAAAGCGCGAGTATTCAAGCAATGCATTATTTGATAGCTAAAACATACTTAAAGTGTAATAATTCACGCTTTAATTAAATCGAATAAAATTATGGAATTAATGTTTTCCATTAACATGGCAAATCGTTTTGCATATCCGAGTTCCTCGATGAAACTTGTAAGTGTGCCCCCCGCACAACTGGTATTAAGAAGATCAAGAATTTCTTGGCTATTTATCGACTTACCCCCTGCGAGTGCGGTTATTTATAATATTTATTGTGGCATGCAATACCGTGCATTATGACAGCCTCCTCACTCTCACAATCTGAATAGAAAATTGCGACAAGCTTTCGAAATCGATTAATATTATTTTGAATTTTGACATTTGACCGCTACGCGACATACTACTCAAGAGAACCCGTAAAGAAGAATAGTTAATTGTAAAGATGTCATTTTCGTTCAAGCATAATGAATTTGAAATATGAATTAAATATATTAATTAGAAAGATATACATATAAAATCAATTTTATCGAAAAAATAGCGCAACAACAATATTTTTCGATAAATCTGATTGTACGTTCTGAATAATTACAACTTCACAATAAGAATGTGCTCTCCAAATAATAAAGTTGTATCAATGTGTCCAAAATTTAATAAAAATGAATTGATAATTCTGGCGTCTGCAGTCGGTTTACTCAAAGGAATTTGTGATTCCGTAAAAACAATATAGATGGCTTTCAAATAATGGAACGATTAAATGTATTAATATCAAAAAAAGGTATCATATAGGTACGAAAATTTGTCGCTAAAAATATTGTCGCTGTAGCATAGTTGGATAATGCACCTTCCCCGGTTAGAAAAGAGATCCAGGTTCGAATCCCGATGGCGCAACAACAATATTATTCGATAAAATTGATTTTATATGTATATATTTCCAATTAATATATTTAATTCATATTTAAAATATCACAGACCTATGTTCTAAATAATTACAACTTCACAATAAGAATGTGTTCTCCTATTAATGAATTTGAGCTTTCGAACGTTTTAAAGTCAAAGGATAAATGTTTATTGACTGTAGCTAATATAAGAATTAGATAGATCGTTCGCTCAGTCACGTGCCGTCTGTATGCTAGATACGATAATAAAAAAGTGGGCTGATCACAAAAAGTGTTGAATTGTAATATAATATTTGACCGCTTAGCGCCAAAAATGATACTAATTTAGATTAATCACTTTCGAAACTCGAACTCGAAATCTTATATTGCTGGTAGAGAGCTTTGACCCTTTAAGCTGTACGCGCCAAATTTTATCTACATACGTTTGATAAGTGAAACATCTATTTTTAAGTGATTTATTTAAGTTTGTTTAACTTTGTGCAACTTGACAAATAAATTTTTATTTTTCATTAGATTAATATCAACAAATATTGTCAGACCAAATTGCTTAAAACGGTTTGAAGCATGATCATTTTGTCAGCATTTTATAGGTTAATGTTGTAAATCTTTGGGTAATCGTGTTTTGAGAAGATCGGGTGAAGATTGTGTTATAATGTGTGTTGGTTGTGGATTAGAGGAATATATGTGTTAAGGCCGGGGACCCATTTTTTCTCAGCGCTCGCGTGTTCGTTTGAGGACGATATCGGTGTGTGGGTGTAGATAGAGGTTAATGAGAGCCCTGTTTTGCTCCCATATATATTTAGGTTGCGTGCTGATTGTGGAGGCGATCGACCTACACAGATTCATAATTTACACTTACAAGTATAGGTTGGTATTATTTATCCACCATTTGCACTTTGTATCGCACACCCATCATAAGTGGAATCCAAGATAAAGTGGATAATTATTATTGTGTTGTAAATGTGTTTGGGATATATATTTATTTGGTGTAAATATATATTAATTATTGAACGAAAATAATACACTGTACCTTCCCCCCCTTACCCCGCCCAGCCTAGTCGCCGACCAGTCGATTAGCGACTTTGAATACGTGTACGGTACAGTTTACAACCTTTGACGAAATAGTGAGTTTAGGCAGTATACAGTCCACATCCGTGAAGACATCGCATAATCCGCACTGTGATGAGTGTCAAACTCCTTCCTGTCCTGACATTCTTCCGGCATCTATGCTTGTATGCAACAAAATGTTTTGTTTAAATATAAGTAGGATATCACGGTTTATCGGTGAATTTGTGATTCTTCAAAACAAACGAACATACATATATATAACGTTCCTTTATTATTAAACCAAAGTAAATGTAACCGGAAACACACATTCAAAGGGTAAATGAAAAAAACTATTTACCTTTGCATATTTTCAGTGACATGTTGATTTTGGTTTAAAAAAGTATTACAATAATGTGAAGCAGGTACGTTAACCAAATTTGTAGGAGTTAATATATACCGATTAACGCCGAGGACTGGTTAGACTTCGTTGACCTTGAAACCAGCTCTTCTGTACTTACGGGGTAGTTTTCAATATCTTGTTTACTCTTCTTATTTGTAACATGGCGTTTATTTTTTTATTACATAAAAAGTGTATTTTGTGTTAAAATATTTTTACATTGAACTTTAATGTTTATATTAGGACTATCTATCAGGGTCTCCGCGGGGATAGGCAGAGAGGATAGAGCGCCACACTCTTCTGTCCTGACACACAGTTCTCGCCACATCCATATTCATACACCTTCTCATACAAGTTCGCCGATTATTGAGGCTTCTAACAGGACCATTCTCCAGTATCTGGTTTACCTGGTCGTGCCAAGTCTTCCGCGGACGTCCTCTATTTCTGGTGCCATCAACACTATTCGTTCATATGACCAAACCACCTTAGTGATCCTTTCTTAATCTTACTCAGCTTTACATTCTTTCCTTGTTTATTCATTCTTTACTGTGTCACAAATGGATCTGCCACACATACGCCTAAGCGATCTGATTTCCACGGCATTCAATCTACTTTCGGTCCTCTTTCGCCAGCTCCAGGCCTCACTTCCATACATCAGTGTCGGTACCAGGACTCCATTGTGTACCGCTAGTTTTACCTGTTGATAATTATTATATTTAAAATATTATAATAATAACTTAGAATTTTATAATTATCTTAGTGTAATAAATATTTAAGACAGTTATCAATACAGTCCGTAGAATGGACAGTAGAAACAGGACAGAATCCCAAGGACACCATGTTTAAGGAATGTTATCTAACTTTCAGAATATGTAGATAGTTGTAGGAATCTATGGTAGTTTTAGGTGACATTTATGTGCATGTATTAAATCTCGCTGTCAGAACGTACGCCGTGTGCAAAATGGTTAGAATTTTTGTCACTTTCCTAACAATCTCGAGCCGATCTCAGAGTTTATTTCCAGATCAAAATGTCATCACGTGTACACGGTATTAAGAGATGTATCTCTGAGATTGTCCCTTTCCACAAACACAGATCTTTACAATCGAACAATAACGGTTTAAATAACAATCGCTAAAAAATACTTGACATCCTAGCAAAAGTAGGTCTGTTATTGTGATTTCTTTTGTTGTGTTTTTCATGTTTAAAATTTTAATATTTTCTCGACGTTCTGTTTATTCCGTTTCACGCCGTATTTGGGACGCTGTCCTTAAGAAGCAAGATGAATTGAGGTAACGGAAGATCGCTCCACAGATGCTTCTCGCCAACTGTCGTGAGGTTAACGGCAGTTACTAACTTTGAGTACTTGGATAATAAAGTAACTAATTAGCTAATCATAACATTATGTTCGTTTTCCATCTGCCATCGTCCAAAAAAGATCTCATAGCAGATTGGTAGTGCCGAAAGGCTAAATTAGCCGATTCGATTCGTGTGCATGTAATTAAGCGTAGGTGCTCTATTTTCCATTTAACTGGAAAATTCAACATTAAGCTTGTATACATTTTAAAACAAATAACAATTGTATCTTTCGAAAAAAATATGTAATTGCTACCGAGATTTGAATCCGGAACTTTCTATTGGCGGTTATTATTAAACATGATAAACATAAGATACTCGTAGTTTATTGTGCGGGATGGAGTAACTCCGCCTCTGACATATACACCATTGTCCTGGCTACTTTGCTAGAGTGCAGCCTGTGTTAAAGTAGCCAGTTTTTTTCGTGCTGTTGTGGTGTTATTTAATTCAAGAAAGATAAAGATTCGACAGGAATAAAAATAAAAGAGTAAAAAAAAATATATATGTAGTGAGAGTGTTGTAGAACTAGTGAATTATTAGTGTAGGCACTGTATAATGATTATGTTATAATGTTGGATAGCCATGCTTCTGATTGCTCTCTACCCGATTGGATCATATAATCAGGCCTATTCTCAAAATTGCAATATTGAAATGAAGGTGATTGTTACACCAACCCTCAAAAATAGACAGATAGTTTCGACAGATTATGGTACGTTTATCTCCCTCACTCCCTCACTCTCTCTCCCTCTCTCTCATTCAAATATAACACTATTTTTGAGGGTTGGTGTAACAATCACCTTTATTTCAATATTGCAATTTTGAGAATAGGCCTGATTGGGTGTATATTTGTGTGGTCTTATTGGAAGTGAACATGGAGAATCTTTGATAAAATGTCGTTGTTGCTCTCAGAACTGGCGCGTAGATGTTAGAACTAGTGAATTATTAGTGTAAGTATTGTATAAATTAAATCAGAATGTTGGATAGTCGTGCTTCTGATTCATCTCTACCTGATTGGATCATATATTGGGTCCATATTTGTGTAATCTTATTGGAATTATACGATTTCCAGTTGGTATTAAGTGTGTTGTACAGTTTCGGAGCTACGAACATGTAGAATCTTTGATAAAATGTCGTTGTTGCTCTCGGAACTGGTGTGTAGATGTTTGTTCTTTGTCTTGTGTTGTGTCCATGATTTATTGCTTGGGGTGAGTTGTTGTTCGCGTGGAAATATTGGACGAGTCTCAACATATAGGTATGTCTTATGCCTAGGGCATTGTACTCTTTAAATATAAGATTTGATGGATATCTAAAGGGACGACCATTTACTTACCTTAAGAATGCTGTTTTTGGTGCTCCTCCCCAAACTAAAATAGCATAATTTATTTATTAAACTATGACAACCTTATTGATCTCGCCAAATTTTTTGATTTACCCTTTCCAACTGGAAAAATAGACGACTCACTTAAAAGTGTACATTATATTACTTTTTTTCAATTTGAAAATATACCATCTTAATTATCGGCTGTTTTTTTCCAATGCTGGATAAAGGCCTCCCCTATTGTCTTCAATTTTTTTTTGTGCCCTGTCGGCCTCTTGATTTCCTTCGAGTACTACTCGATAACTGCATTTTTTTTAAAAATTAGAGATGTGTACACGGAATACATGTCACATAAATATTTTTACTATTTTCAAATTAAGCTAAACGCTTGTAATAGGAAAATATGACTAATTTGTTGGTCTCCTGGAAAAAGATGCAAACCCCCGAATGCTGATCACTAGGCCAGCATCATAACCACTAGACTAGAGGTCGACAGACTTTCTAGTGAGAAGAGCCATAGTCGCAACATAAATTTTCAGCCATATAAATTTTAAATATGAATTAAATATATTAATTAGAAAGATATATATATAAAATCAATTTTATCGAAAAACATTGTTGTTGCGCCACCGGGATTCGAACCTGGATCTCTTTCCTAACCGGGGAAGGTGCATTATCCAACTATGCTACAGCGACAATATTTTTAGCGACAATTTTCGAACCTATATGTTACCTTTTTGATATTAATACATTTAATCGTTCCATTATTTGAAAGAGCCATCTACCTTATTTTTACAGAATCTCAAATACCTTTGAGTAAACTGATAACGCCAGAATTATCAATTCATTTTTATTAAATTTTAGACACATTGATATAACTTTATTATTAGGAGAACACATTCTTATTGTGAAGTTGTAATTATTCAGAACACAATATTTTTCGATAAAATTGATTTTATATGTATATCTTTCTAATTAATATATTTAATTAATATTTAAAATATCACAGACCGTCTGTTCTGAATAATTACAACTTCACAATAAGAATGTGTTTTCCTAATGTATAAATTTTAATGACGAAAAAAAACGAGATGCTATAATATTCGAAGAGTTGACAAATAATGTAAATATAAATACTGATCCTCACCATAGCTATTCCACCAGATCGTCTGGTCGAACCTTCAACAACGTGGACGAGAGAATGTGTTGTGCCAAGAATAATTAACAAAATCAATAAAGACCTATTAAACATTTAAAAAAATGAGTGACCACCATAAAATACAAAGTAAAATAACCTATTCTTATATAATTTTTTATTTCCTTATATTATATTATATTCAGGTATCCACCCATAAAATACTGTGGACTAGGTCTGTTACACCCTGTAAAAATTGTATATATATATATATTTATATATTCTTTATATCTTTCTAAGTAATTCATCTAACATCTCCTTATCTAATTTGTTCGCCTTGTTATAATTTATTTATATTTTTAAAAAATAAGTTTAACTGTGTAAAAGGCAATCCTTGCCAAGTAGTTAGGCAAAAAATAAAATTAATATATATGTAATAAAGAAGAAACGAAAAAAAGGTGAAATCAAGATTTTTTATATAAAACTCAAATTCATAATACAGTCGTAAGATATTTAGAAGAATATAACATATAGAAGTTATAAGCTTCAGTAGCTCAATGTATTGCTTATGAAACAAGGAAACCTAAATAATTAATTTGGGCTTTGTAAAGTTTACTAGTTAGAATGAAGTTTATTAGTTCTAACTATAATTTACTAGTTAGAATGAAGTTTATTAGTTCTAACTATAAATTACTAGTTAGAATGAAGTTTACTAGTTCTAACTATAATTTACTAGTTAGAATGAAGTTTACTAGTTCTAATTTATTTAAGTAGATGATAAGAATGATGCATGCATAGAATTTACTAGTAAGAATGATGCATGCATAGAATTTACTAGTAAGAACGATGCATTCATAGAATTTACTAGTAAGAATGATGCATGCATAGAATTTACTAGTAAGAATGATGCATGCATAGAATTTACTAGTAAGAATGATGCATGCATAGAATTTACTAGTAAGAATGATGCATGCATATAATTTACTAGTAAGAATGAATGCAACCACTTGTCTTAAATTTTAGGCACGATTATAATTGGCTTCATAATATAATCATTTATTTGATTCATGGAAGAGAATGTTTGTTCGCGTAAATAATAGGTAGATCCAAAGATTGTGAGAATGGCTGATGAAGAACCTTTTACTGTGTCGTGTGTTTCAGGCAAATTATTCCACGCTAGGTGAGTCGGGGTAAGTGCATCTATGGGAGAAGCGCATCTACGTCTCCTAATTACGTTAGAAATTGAATTTCGGTGCCGCAATCTATTAAGAAATGTTATAAATCAGTACTTAAAAAATACCGTTTAAAATTACGACAGTTGTTTGATTGCGAGTTTTGTATGCCTTTTCCTATTCTATCCTAAAAGGTTACATTCCGATTTTTAATGACTTAAATTAAGAAATGGTTAATGAACCCGTCTTTCAATGTTTCAAAGTCACAGCGTCATCTGATGAAGTTTGAGAACAGTTCAATGTTTATGTCGATGATTTACATGTCGCTCTTGCTCCAATCCAAATATGAGCAGAAGTTGAAGAGTCGCTAATGTTTATGAAAAGAGCGGCTTGCGATTTGATTATCAATGGAGTGGCCAGCTCATTGTCATTTCATTTTCAAAGGGTATTTTTTTAAAGGTATAGAACTTTAAAATGAAATAAAACACAGCAAAATCGTGGCAATGGCCATTGTATTGGATTTATCAATTTTCATCTATTTCTAGAGATCGAGATGTTTTTTTTTCAGAAGTTTTATAAATTTCATTTATTTTTTTCTACATTTGTTATTTCACCATCTCTGGATAAACTGCTAAATGAGATTTATCTGATTATAAAAAATGCTGATAGATTTTCACGGCAGTTCGGAATGTGTAGATTTTCTGAACTATTATTATATTACGCATGAGAACTAATAACAACTATAAAATGACAAATGTTCTCAGATTTTTACTGCCGTTCAGTTTTCTAAACTATTATTATTTTTAATATTGTATCTGTATATAAAAAATTAAGAGGGTGAGGGTTAACCCGTGATGGTAATTTTTAAGTTATTTAATTAAATATGAATCAGTAGGTCTGCGCTATATAGGTATATTCATGATACCTATTTTTTCTTTGCTTGATACCCACGCACTTCTCGTGTCTTCAACGTTCTAATCAAATTGATGATATCTGTCAAAATCCACTCGCTAGCACATAATAGTTCACGGAGAAAGTTGAGCTGTCAAAATAATATATATACTTTTTAAATCGCTGTATTCTTTGTCCGGTACAGACTACCAATTTGCATAATAATAAATTGAACATTAGAACGAATTAAATTTCACCTCCAAGTAAAACTCTAAACCAAATTGTAGGACCGATCGTGTTGGAGCAAGTTGCGAGTTTTCCATCTATTGCATTATAGAGCTAATCTTTTCTGAAGAAATTTCTAGAATAATTTGTATCCAATCTGATAGGCGGCCATCTTGAAATTTGTATTCATCATCAAACATTTTGTGTACGTTTATTTCTTTAGGATTATTATTACAACTGTCCCTTTACATTGGTCGGGAAATACAACGCGTCATTTAACTGTCTCTTTTATTTCTAACTACTGCATTTCTAACTACCAACGAATAAATATCAATATCTAGATGATATTTCTGGCCTATCGCGAGTAGATATTTTTAACTTTAAGAACCCTCTAGAACCATAGAAAAATTTCGTGAATCTTGTAGATGCATATATTTTCCCTTCCCCTAACATTAGGGTGAACGCTACATAACCTTGTTATCATATACCTTCACTGATGGTCGAAACATGTATGTTATTCCTTATATGAGGAGTTCAAAAGCAAAACCGCCCTTATCCAATTGACGAAACGTATTTATAGCCAGAATGGATAATTTAAAAATGAGTCGTTTATTTCTAAACCCCTGTATATAATTAAAAATGTATATTTGAATGCAGTTTTACTAGAAAAAAATAATACTTGCGATTGGTTCAAATACTGTATCACAAATAATAATTTAATTAATAGAACAAACAAAAACACGTTGAAGTTTCGTGTTAAAACCCTCTATAATTGAGTACTTAACCTCCAAACGGCTCAATAATGAAATTGACCTTTTTGGCTTGCACCAAAGATGATAACGAGATGTAATTTCTCGAAATCGACAACATATATGTAATTTTTTTTTTCATTCCTGTAGTATTGATGCATACACCGTATCTTTAAAATATCTATAAAATAAAATTATATTTTTAAATGTTTTTCGTGATTTCTCGGTTTTGTTCAAAATCTGTTGTTATAGAGGAGTTTGGAGTTAAACGAGTCAAATGATTAAGTGCCTCTAGAATATGCAAACATGTTTTCAAAAGCAAGTTACCAATTGTAAAACTGTCACTATTATTAGATAATCGTTTTCACACACGTCACCCTGTATTTCCGTCAATTGGATAGTGGTGTTATTTCTTTTGACCACCTCATATTTTAACTCCGTATTTCTCAGCCCCTAGTAAAAATATTTATACTATGATAGACCTTTGTTATCTGAACCATTCATCTTGCGAGCAGGGGCGTGCAGTGCATACAAGCAAAAAAGATGTGCACAGCTAAAAATTTTGGGAAAAAATATAAATTAAAATATTGGATTAACATAAGGGAAAACATTATTTTGCAATTAGCGCCAGTAGGGCCAGTAGTATAAAAATTCACGAACTCTCACCGCTGTACTCATGGCGCTCTTTTTTATTCACAGCATCGTGCTATTTACATTACTCAGTTCTGTCTTTAAACTAGTGAATTACTCAAGTCATATAAATGGCTATTTACTAAATTGAAAATTCCTTTCGGTTGATCCGTTTTGTAAGGAGTCGTTACCTATGCTATTTTTTAACAGAATAACATTAGATAGGGTTACAACTGCGTGCAAATCATTGAAGTATCTACTTCCTCTTTTACTAATTTGCGAATTTTACTATCTTACTGTTTTTAACCTGTTGATTTTATGATCGTTCTTTAAATTTGGTGCATAGATTCATTTTTGATTTGAGAAAAACAAAAAGCAATTGGCAGAACTATTTCCTACGATAACCTTTAATAAAAATAATTATTTCCTTTAGTTATTACATGAAGTATTTTAAAACAATAAATTAATCATGTTCAGTCATAGAAAGTGTTCTTAAAATGTCAATACATTTTTTATATGGATAAAAAAGTATTATTTCACGATAAAACTTGAACATTAAAAACACTATTAAAAGTACTCTAAAATTATAAATAAATACATGGATTTTATTTTGTCCTAGATGTTGGTTAAACGAAAGTACATATGTTGTATTACGTATATTATATATGGTTGTATAATATCATTGGTAACAGCATAACCTAAATTTATACCTACTGCACGCCACTGCTTGCGAGGCACCGCGTGCGCACTTACCATTAGGCATACGGATATTCTAAAGTATACATTTTGAGGTTGCAGTCGCGCTAGATTTTATTTGTAGAATAGTAGGTGAATGATAAATGAAATTGCACCCGAGGCAGTGAACCAATAAAATAAATTAGTAATTATAAAAATTGTTGATGAAATTTCGACATCAGGTTTTTATTTTATTTTAGGCGATCTCCCCGATACTTTAAATTTTTTATGTGAAGATTATTATATATAATATTATTGTGTATTGTATTTTCACAAGTCTATACATCTTCAAATATATGGATCATTCACATCGCGGTTTACATTACAATGTTAGCAGGGTTGCGCAATGTCTCCGTGGCTGTTCAACTTGTATATGGATAATTGTGCGAAAGAACTGGAATGTATGAATGTAGGAGCGAAAATGAACGATTTGATTTTATGCTGTTTATTATACGCGAATAATGAACAAGAATCACCGAGTTTAGAGAGTAGAATGTACGATGTATGCAAGGAATGCGACCTTATTATGAATGTCAACAAGTAGAAAGTGATGGTATTCGAGAGGAAGGGAAGCAAGACAACGTGTAAAATATTCTTAGGTAATGAATGGTTGAATGACAGAGAAAGATCTCGAAAGGAAGGTGACTGCAGAGAATAAAAAGAACGGCGCTTTGAATGGAATTATAGCTAATGGGAATTTGTCAACTGAGGCAAGACTAGCGGCCTGAAGCTAGCAGAAGAGGAACGAAAGTAGTCTGAATGCCGTGGAAATGAGATCACTTAGGCGTATGAGTAAAGAATGAAGAAATAAGGAAAGAATGTAAAGCTGATCTTAGTATAGTGGGTAAGATTAAGAAAGGATCGCTAAGGTGGTTTGGTCATATGGAACGGATGAATGAGGACATAATGGTATGAAAGATATATGACGCAAGTGTTGATAGCACCAGAAGTAGAGGACGTCCGCGGAAGACTTGGCAAGACCAGGTAAACTAGATGGTCCTGTTGGAAGCCTCAACAATCTGCGAGCTTGTATGAATGTGAATGAGGCGAGAATTGTGTGCCAAGACAGAAGAGTGTGGCGCTTTATCCTCTCTGTCTACCCCCCAGGGGAAAAACGGCGTGATGGTAGGTTAGTTAGTTAGCTTACATTCCTTAACGATAGGTTAGGATATTTAGTAGAATAATAAGCTGACTGTGTGCATTTGTATTGTGTGCAGATGCCACGTATGCTATTGTCTTGTATGCAGTTATCATGGAATCTATTTTGGAGGCAGAAATAGCTGCGATCTGTGATCAAATCCAGAAATTTATATCCTCACAACCCCTCGACAAATATCCGTACGTTCCTCAATAAACAATAGGTTATCGATAAATAAAAAAAAGAAGTCCCAAATAGCAATATAGATATATATGGAAATATATATAAATGGAGGATGATCCTGTCAGAAGCCTCAATAATCGTCGAACTTGTACGAGAAGATGTACGAATGTGGATGAGGCGAGAATTGTGTGTCGGTACAGTGTTGCGTCTCTGCCTACCACCGCAAAGGATCGGCGTGATGGTAAGTAAGTAAGTGTACAATTTAAAATTCACAAACAGGACTATGTAACGTGCGTAGAAAGTGATCGCAAAAATGACCAACAGGAAACTGGAAATAACCCGTTTCCACGCAATTGACCGGCGGCTTGTACTTGACTGACAGGTGGAAGAAGAGAACCAGACTTGATAACTCGAGACCAGCTATGTTTCAATGGCAAATTGAGGGTTGGATCATATTCGTATAATTATATACCAAAACTCATTAACATTGACGTAAAAATATACAATGAAGCATTTAAGGACTGGAATATTAAGGACTTATTAAGGTGGACTAAAAAATTCGTAGTCTCCTAAATTAACGTACTAGAGCTGGCGTCGGCAACCTTTTTTGGCTGCGGGTCATAATCAACCAAAATGTGACCATTAAGAAGATGTGTATGATTAATTAAATTCTAATTTTTATAAGAACAGCAAAATTATTAACCCCTTCTAAAACCATGCAGTAACATAGGTGGTCTACTGCCTCAATTAAAACTGTAATATTTCGGTTAATATAAGCTAGATAAAATTCATATTTTAGTTCATTCTAAGTGAAAAACTAGTTACATCCTACAAAAATAACTAGCTAGTTGTAAAAATAATATGCTGGGAAAAATACCATTTGTGGTAAGACAAATAGAGATGGCACATTAATTTCACAATAAAAATAATAACACATACGAATATATGATCTCTCTTTCTCACTAATTTAATAAAGAGAGATAAGAAATAAGGTAGTATTGGTAGGATCAATGCCCCGAATTATACTAGGATATTGATATCATTTTCGTAATTAATACTCAGTAATTTTATAATTTATTAACTAATAAAAGCTTTATTCACATTTAAAATGTTAACATTTTTTTACGGTAACACGAGTTGACAGCATGGCTGCATATGAGTATTTTATATCACGGTATGGTAAAGGTTAACACCTCATAACCGACTACCGAAGTATCTATTTAAAAGTTGACAAATTCACTATATTCATTAACTCAACATATGTAGCGTGGGAAAATGCGAATTGATGTTGTAATCTGTCCTGACAACAGGGACGTCAAAATCAACGATTTTCATAATTATTTTTCTTTAAAGATCGTCCACCGACGCGTCCCTGCTTAGCGGCTGTTTTAATTGTAATATATTATGGCGCGTACAGTAAATATAGAACGTTATGAAGATGCACGATGTACTAAACTGGTTTAGATTTCCCCATCAATTATCTACGACGAAAACCAATGACTCGGTTGTTCAATAGAGGTTATCCATACCGCAGATATGTTACGCAACTTATCCATTAGATGAACGAATGCATACACTTACACGTACAATATTTTCAAGTTTTAAATTCATTTCTAGAACGTTAATTATTTTTAACATAGAATAATGTGTATCCCCACAGACCAGTAAACGAATAGACATGAAATAAAGTATACATATAAGAGAGGGGTTTGGAACATTAGTTGCGGAACGAGGGATATTTTACACAAATTCTTGGTGGAAACATAGAATCGATAGTTTAAAACACATTTATGCAACATTGAAGGTATTTAAACAAATTATAGATATCTCATAGAGACGAAATATGCGGAAGTATAGGTAATTACAGGGCTTTCTTCGGTTGGCTTAAGTGATCACTTTACACAAATATAACGTTCACCATTCTCACCCATTAATCAATCTTCATATCTATCAAATTTTTGTAAGTTGTATATATGTTACTATGTGGAAACATACATCGAGTACAACTACACTGTCGCCGTCTATAGACTAAATTTTATATTAATTTCCTTGAAACAGCATAGATATCAACTAATGAGAATCTAAATGTTTTTTAAATTTGTATGTGAAAATCCGGTAATTGTGTGTTCTTGGACATATTGAAATATTGCTTGTAAAAATATTTATTCTTCGAAAATTAAATTTTTGTGTAAACAAGACGTATTTTTTACATTAACGCATATTACATTGTCAGCGTTTAAATTTTCGTTCCATATATTTAAAAAAAAGTCACCGAGCTATTTGATTGCGCAAGTGGTACCAAAGAAATTTACGTTTGTTCATGTCTATATATTTGGTAGTATTTCAGTAAAATTTGTTACAAAAACTGTTTTTAATTTAATAGTCTCGCACTTTTTCTTGTATTTCATCTTCACGTCACTTCACCGGTAGCTCGATCGATACCATGCACCTCTTTGAAATCAATAAGATTTTACAGTCGCCGCGTATCGATCCCGGTACCTCTAGCATTCCAAGTAAGGGATCTATCGTCTTGCTATCCCGCTTTTGACTGTGGTGTCAAATTGTCATATAAGTGTATAGGGGAGAGATGACAATTGGCGAACACCTAAGAAATTATGAATATTTTTTTCGAATAAGAAAAACATGTTATATGCAGGGGTCGTATGACACACGTATCTGAGACATGTGCCTAACGTGTTTTTTTTTCGTTTCGTTAGGATTACTGACGTTTACCGATATTTTTTCGACATCTATGTTTCAAACACCGAAAGTCAGTATTTAGATATTTAAAAAATTAAACATTATATTTATATAATGTAAGGGTGGCAAAGTCTAAGGGGTGGCGAAATATAATTACAATGGAGCCTCGATTTTAAGTTTTTGAAGGGACCAACAAAAAAAATGTAAATTGGAAGTATTAAATAAAACAGAAAAATTAAAATGATTATTTATTGAAAAAAATCAAACAAAGTTTTTTTGTTATCGATGTTGTTTTTGAATAGTTATTTCAATATTATAAATTAAATTAATGGTTTCTGGTGGTACATTACTAAAACTAGTAAAATATGCTTTGAGGCCTTCAATATGTCTTATGGCATCGTTCTTTGTAGGAACATTGTTGATGGGATGAGTCAAGTTTTCGTTTATATGACAGTCTATCATTTCATCAATTTCCACTACGTCCGATGTTGTTTCGTCGGACGTTTTTGTCGTAATTTGAATAGACGTAAATAGCGGGAAAGACAAACGTAAAACAGGGTTATAAATATACTCAAATCACACGCAAATGGAGGGAAAACGTGAATTCCGAGCATGTAAAATCGAGGTTTCACTGTATTTTATTTTTATTAGATCTAATAAATATATTACATTTGTTGTTCCGCATGTTAACAGACAGAAAATAAATATTAAAGGTTTACAATTAAGGGTTCATTTTTCAGAATTGTTCGAAAATATCAAAAGGCCTATAAAACTTTGCTAAAAGGCTACAGCGCGTATTTTTGCCCAAGAAAATAATGGACCTGTGAATTTAAGAAGGCAGTATGAACTTAAACAACACACATTTAAATAATACACTAGGGGCGGCAACCTAAAATTTGCTTAAGGGCGGCACTTTATCTAGAGACGTCACTGTATAAGTTTGTTATAAGACATAACTAACAAAAATCTGCCCTTGTTTCACGTCATTAAAAACTTATACAGGATGTAACAGATCTAGTCCACAATATTTATGGGTTATAAACCTAACTAAATTACGAGTCGAAAATGTTCAAGGAAAATGTGCAAATTCTACACACCGCTACGGAAGATATTATTGTTTGAATTTTTTACAAAATCATGTTAAGCTTTAAGTCTACGTACTTCGAAATAAATATTTGCGAAATGTATCACTAATATTTAAATCGTCTTACAAAAAATACTCTGGCAGCTCGAAGTTCGATGATTTTTAATTTGTATATATTTTGGAATCAATAAATTATTTAAAGTGCAACATATAAGTTCGAAAATTTGTCGTCAACTTACTATGTTGGTGTAGTGTAATCTGTTAACGCATTTCCCCGGATAGGAAAAGATTATTTATATTTTTCGATAAATTGATTTCATCTGTATAATCTTTCTCATTGATACATTTAATTTGCATTAAAATATCACAGAATTGTGTTTTGAAAATGTTGCAACTGCACAATAATAATGTGTTACCCTTAAAAATAACAGTTCCATTATTAAACTTTAAATTGATTTATTTTTATTTTCGCTCTCCTGTAAGATTAACCTTTTTTGTCTTTTAACATTTTTTCGAATACATAAATATATTCAAACTTAATTTGAAAAACCATCCCGCTGATTATTTGACCTCAAATTGAATGATTGTTTAGTGGTTTATTGATTTATAACCCGTAGATAGTGTCGTTTTTTAATACAGCGGATTATTATACTATTTTTTTCTGCGTGTTAAAAATTGCGATGATGAAAGTTTTATTGTATTTTTTTTTTAACAAGAGCGGTATTAACTAATTAATTTCTCTGAATTTTATAGAAAGTAATTTTTCTGCGTCAACAGTTAAAAGCGAAATCGAAACAATTTTTTTTTTTCGTATATTATGGAATATACGTTTTGAATAAAAGACTGTCCTACGGCAATTTCTTTTACAGGGTCCGTCACCAGGGCTGATGACATTTTTTTTTCAAATTCCTCAGAGTCTACGATACTCTGCTGATACGCAAGGACACACTCTATTTTAGTTGTTTGAAGCTTTAGTCGCGCACTAAGCGGGGGAAAAATATTAAAAACAACTTTAAAACTTCAATATGATATTAGCAATATTTGAATATGTCCAAGAACATACAGTTACTTGATAAAAATATTGATTTTTCAGGTGTATTCTAGTATAATATGTTAAAAAAACATTTTACAGATAAAGAATATTGCTTTAAAAAAATTAGATTCTCATAGTGATGACATATATGCTGTTTAAAAAAAAAAGGAAAAATGAATGATCAAATTTGGTCTATGGATGGCGATGGTGTAGAATACTCGAAGCGAATCCACATACTAACATATATACAACTTTCAAAAATTTGATAAAATGTGAAGATTGAGGGGTGAGAATTGGTGAACGTTATATAAATATATATAAAGTGATCACTTAAGCCAACCGAAGACAGGTCGTCAGCCCTGTAATTATCCCATAAAAATAGCTTTGTCTCTATGAGATACCTGATATTTGTAGGGTAACTAAACTAAAAAATAAAACGAAATCTTGACAGACGTCACATTATACATTGCATCCATGGTGCAGCGCCATGTTACACGGCAGTACGTGTTTATCGGTCGCGCCGATCGCGCGTTCGTCTGACGGAATGACGTGCGAGTGTATTCGCTATTTGTAGTCCGATTTGGATAAAATAAACGGCATTTAATTCGTACGACTAAACTCTATAAGATGCGATTTTTTAAAAAATGATAAAAATACATTAGTTTACTTTATTTTGTCGATGTATTAAATGGTTTAGGCCTAAATTTGGTTAATTTCGTTGGTTAATTTGATCTGGTATTTACAGGATTTTTGAAGATTAGATTTTTTTTGGTTGTCCAATAGAAAAATAATTAAATCCTGTACCCTATTAAATCGTCACACGTTTAGGAACACCTTCTATGTAGTAAAAAGCAGGTAATTTGTATTTGAAACATTGTTATATGTTAATATTATGCTAGTCTGCTGCTCTCTTAAGGTCAATCATCACTTAATAGTATAACAATTATATTTTAGAGAAATCCATGATGTGGTATGTAACATAGATACAAATAATCAATAATAAAAAAATTACGATAATTTCAGGTAAATGCCTGTTGACGTCCTGAAGCCTGCAGGCCTCTTCAGGGAATAATCGGAATATGCTGTAACAGTGGAATCAAAGAAAAAGGTGAGCTTTGAAAAAATAAATCAGAAACACAATATGTAATGCAATTCTTGCACGATAAAAAAAATAACCATCCTTGGTGAAAATACAAACAAACCTTCGTTTAATTAAAAACATATAGACAAGCGGGAAGTTCCCGATATATCATTGTAACCGTATTGCTAAACTTTACTGTTTGGGATAATCAAGTGGACTGTATGAAAGAAATGTGGAGGAAGAAACATGATGATACAATACTCAGAAACTACCACTCATCTTTTGAAGTCCCGTCTCTCTCTCCACGAGTCACCTTTTGAAGTCCCGTCTCTCTCTCCATGAGTCACCTTTTAAAGTCCCGTCCCTCTCTCCACGACTCACCTTTTGAAGTCCCGTCTCTCTCTCCACGAGTCACCTTTTAAGACACTCGGAAATTATGTAGAAGGTGCCATCGGCCACTTAGCAGGTATTTCTCGGTGTAGGTAGGTGACCGGCGCGTATTCGAAAAAGTACACAGGTTTTATTGTAACCAAATTATCACTGATTGTGTCGCGTTAATGGGCAAGTAAGTAGCTACCAAGTATGTGTTTGGAAGTTGAAAGGAATCTATACCAGGATTAGGAACTTTCTCTAACATTTATAAATAATTAAAAAGACCTCGACACAACAATAGGACTAATGGTAGTTTTCCATGCGGTTCATTGTAGCATCTTGATTTTCATTCAAACAGTTTGTTGCAGCATTCCTGACTACCATAATATAGGATGTCCTAGTACGGTGTCTTCTAGTATTATAGGGTCAGGTCATAGATATATGTTATGAATGGGCAAAGTAATTATGCCAAACTCGTACTACAGCTAAAAATCCCGAGAATGATCTTTGGTTCGATTTGCAAAGATAATATTTGACGTCGCTATTACAATCTTGAAGTTTATGAGCTCCATGATGAGCCTGGTGTCATCAAATATATTAAAATACAACTTCAATGGGCTGGGCATCTTTCTCAGATAAAAGTGACTTCGTCATGTTCGTGCACATTTCAAATTTATTAAACAGAGGGAAGACAAAGTATTGGTCAACAGCTACTGCGTTGGCTACTTGGGACACACATATCCTCAAAATTGATGCCTGTAAAACCAAGCTGCAGAACAGAGGAATGAAGGAATCTCCTCGAGGTGGTTAAGGCCTACTCCAGGCTGTGATGCCATGATGTTTATGAAAACATCCTATAATATCATACTGAAAGAAGTTGATATATTATGTATCCTGCTTTAAATAGTTATACATATTATTCATTCTAATCATTTGACATATTTAATATTCTAGATGGTGGTGGCAGAGAGAGCGGGAAGAGGGGGGAGAGGCTCTAGCTTTCGCTTGTCGGGGAGAGACAGCGTGTCCTCCGCCTCGCTCTACAAGCAGAGGATAGACAGCATGTTTGACGAAGAGAGGAGTGTCATCAGTCATACATACGGAGTCACCCAGCAGCCACAGAGTACCGGCTCCAGGTCTGCGAGGAACAAGGTGAGTTCAGCTGTCACAAAATTGATTACTTACTGTTGAATCAACATCATTTGATTCACAATACTAAATATTTATAAGAAAATCTCTTCATAATAATATAAGAGATTATAAATATTATAATGAAAATATGCATTCACTAAACAAGTAAAAAATAATTGCCTGCAGGCACTTTCAATATCTGGAAGACTGGATGGTCCTGGCGGTCTGGGGCAATCTGTCGAAGGGATGAGAGCGAGGACCGGAAGTCACGGGGATGGGAGTCTCAGACGAGAAGGGAGCACCGGCAATAACCCCGCAGTCAGCAGCATAGGCCAACGCAATGGGAATTCTGTGCAGGCCAGTATAGAGAGGATGTTCAGTGAGCTAGCAATGGAAACGGACAGCAGTAATACCGGAACGCACACCTTCACAGTGGACTACCTCGGCTCGACACCGCTGCCCAGAAGGGTCACAAGTCTAGCCGGACTTCAAGCGCCTCTATCCAAGCTTTACCTTGCGTACCGAAGAACAAAACCAATTGGAACTCTGCAGAATAGTCCGGAACTCGCGGCTCGGCTGGATATATCGAGAGCTGGCTTGCACGTCCGACACAGTGGTCCTAAAGGTGAACTAGAACAATTGAACCCTTTTCCTACTATAGCTGTTTGGTCTGCGGTTAAATTTGTGTTACAACCATCGGAAGAAGATACAAATGTAATTGAATATGCTTTTCTTCCATTGATAACTGATCCAGACAATATAGATAAGCAAGCGCTTTTTAGAAATCTAGAACTTTCCGAAAAGAAGTACATCTTGGGAAGAGACGGCAACTCTCATTCGCCTCTTTTCACCGTTGTAATGAGGAAAATAGGAGTCGCCAAACAGTTGGAGTGCCACGGGTTCGTTTGTCAGACTTCAGAAGATGCCATAGTGATCGCAGCCACATTATACAAATCGCTAATGGCACACATGAGCAGGGTGCCCAGGGTCAAAGGAGGCATCACCGGTCCGAGCATCGCAAGCAGTTCTGCGGCACCGGTCAGACCGCCGAGACGAAAGAGAACACCGTCCATCGTCAGCAATGACAGCGACAGAAATTCATCGAGACTGGATACTCTCACAAAGACTAAATCTCTTAAAAATAGAAGAACTCCGGAAAGAATCGAGACTTCGCCCCCTCCACCACCACCGCCAAATAAACTCTCGGGAATAGATCAGGTAAAGGCAAAGCTCGCTCAAATTAAAAATGCTAACGAAACAAATAGCGACAAAGAAAGAGGCAGCAATACTCCACCCAAATCAATCTATAATGAATCAATGGATTTTTTGAGTAAACAGCACAAACATTCTGAAAAAAACAGCAAGGAATCCTCTCTGCGAAGCAAGGTATCTGAGAAGATAGAAATGTTTTCTGGTTTAGAGAAGGTGAAGGATATCCCGAGACCGCTGACAGTTCCACCGCCAGTTCCGGTGAAGCCGAAAAAGGATGTGACACCTGTCAAGGCCATTTCCACTCCTAAATGTGGACCAATGGAGCCGTTGCGGAGAAGTCACAGTATGAGGAATTCATCCGAACCGGGTGATATCTTGACCAAAGTCGCGATTCCCCGATCCGGAAGTTTCCTGAATGCCAGCGGTCTGAGCAGATACAAATCTACCGGACAAAGGTAAAAAAATATATTTTTACTTTTTCTGCTTTCCTATTTTTGTTCTCTTTCATTAATATTAAAACACCTCACTATCTAACAGTATTTTTATGTCTATATGCATACATATGAAAATAAAAACACTTATTTTATAGTTCTACATATTCGTTTAATTTACGTGAAATGCGTTTCGCTTTATGAGGGCATTAGGACAGATTGATAACGTCTTTGTAAGACGAAACACGTCTCACAGAAATTAAATAAATATGTAGAACTAAAAAACAAGAGTTTTTATTTTCATGTGTGATTATGGAGTTCTACAAACTTACCTCCAAAACAAAAAATTTATAAGCATCTCAAAATAAACAGATTGATCAATAATAATATACACTCATCCATCCTCACAATCTTCTTCTCATACAGTATCCAGAAAATGCCGTACCGTTGTCTATCTGACTACTGTTTTTCCGTGTCCGCACTGTTCATTTTTCTGTGTCCATACTGTAGTTTTTGGATTTTATTTGTTTTGGTGACTTCCTGGTCTTTATTCGCCCAATTAAAAACATTTATTTTTCTGTCCATCAACTAATCTCAAGCATTCCTCTGTAGATCCACATCTCAAGTCGCCTTAGCAATGCTTCGGTAAGTTCCATGCTTTCATTCTGTAGATCAATACTGAGAACACATAACACCAGACTATTTGCATTAAAAGATAGATTAAGTCCATGGCACTGCACCTTTTCCAAGCGCAACATTGTCGCACGGGCTCGTTCAATATGGCATTTCACCTCAATGGAAAGATCCCATCTGTTGTTTATTTTTTTACATATCTTCTCCAATTTAGTTTCAGCAATAAAAAAATCTTCATTATGATATATGCTTTGTTTTATTCGCGTTGGGTTTCAATCCGAAGTTCTTCGATGCCTTTACAACACGACTCGGCAGTAATTTACAGATCTCACATACTACTTGCAAGCAGTAATATATTAGCTAAGCGCAAGTTGTTTAAACACCTCTACGGTCCACCGCCGAATATGCACATCGCAAGAAAATATTCTACTACGGCCAACGGCATAATTTATTTATTTGACACGTTTTGTATTTTATCTTTACTTTATGCAGTGACAACTGCCTAGACCTTACTTCAACCTCTAAATATAAATACATAATTTTATTTTGTTCCTAGAGGGCTCAGGTTTAATATGTGAAAAATATTTACAATAAAAATATATTAATTGTTATCAATTATCCAAATTTAATAAAATTGATTGATTTAATTCTGGGTCTCCTGGCGTGTGTTACTCAAAGGTATTTGAGATTCATCGCAATATAAAGTTGATTGCTTGTAAAAATGGAATAATAGATATATAAATTTTAAAGAGTTACAGAATATAATATATAGTTACGGTATTGGTTAAGGCATTTCTTTGGATAGGAAAAAGTCCAGATTCAGATCATAGTAGCAATTAAAATATTTTTTCTGTATATCTTTCTAGTTGATAAATCTAATTTGTATTAAAAATACAACAGAACTATCTTCTGAAAATGCACTTAACAACAAAAATGTGTTCTGAAAAAAATAAATTAATATAACATTTTCCATATATAATTTCTTCCGTAAAACTAAGTAAACCGAAACAATTATTCCCATAAGAACATTGTAAAATTAATATTAATCTGTTTAATTATCATCTTTATTTTCTACTTCTTGACGGAAACCCTGTAAAAGCAATAAAAATCCATGGTTTTAACTTAAAAGGAATTGAAAGTAATAAAACGAAAATAATAAACGTAAAAACAAACTTTATTTTAACTTATCTTACAAAATATGAAGAAAAGTGTTATTGTTTGGAAGGGGACTTAGGGGAAGAAGTAAACCGAAATTCTGTTTGCAAACTAAAACATTTTTTCGTTAGGATTTTTGTTTGTAAACCGAGGTTCCACTGTATGGATATTGTTTGCTCTAAAAATTTGTACATTCCTTTCTGGTTAGGTTACACATACGTGTGTATTGTGTATAAAAGTTATATCAGACATATTTTTTGCAGTGGTGCCGACTACATAATTTCACAAAGAAATTTTCAAACTCCACAGAAATGTAAAATTTCATATTTCATCATATGAAGGATTTCTAAAATAATATTTGAAAGTTAATCCCATAAAGATAAGTCGAATATCATTTCATACATAAATAGTAACAGTAAATAGATGATTAAATGTGAAAATGTATATTTTGTAAATGCGTTGAAATAAAACCAGATACACTTGTCAAAACATTTTATTAAAAAATTTACTTTATATTGTGGCAAAATGACCACATTCATGTTCAGGTACTCGCAGAAGCAGGCTATCACACACAACACTACTCCAAACAATACGAATCCTTTTCATGTCTAGAACTCTTATGTATTAGTAATAATAATGTTGCAATGAAAAAAAATTCATCACAGAAAAACATAATTTAAATATGTTTATTCATCCTACACGTTAACATCAAAATTCAAACAATAAATATGACAATTCTAGTATAGAATGATTTTCTTCTGTTTAGAATATACTGGATTATTGTATATAAGTATCATAATTAGAATTCGTTCATAGACAATACTGATTACCAAATGATCTGTATCAAGACGAGATCCCAGTGTTTTCGCAGTCAAATTTAATTAAAATAAACGGAAATGACCTTAGTTGCTGAAACCATAAAAAAAAAAAACTCTATTCAATGAACCAGATCATTTGGTATAAAGATTGTAGCTCACAGGACCTACAATCAGGACTAACTATGGTTAGAATTATAGATAATGATTAGATAAACTGTTATTGTGACTGTGCAATAGGTACTCGATATTTAACTGTAGGAAATTTAGCTTCTAGTGTAACTGTAATCCCCCTCCGAATTAAGAACAATCATTGTTAAAATCGAACACAATTCTAATAGTTAAAATAACAGTTTAGGTCATCATTATTTGCAAGGCAGGAAAACAGTTAAACTGAATGCTAATACAGTTTTGGACTGTTATATAACTCACTTCTAATAGTCTAATTGTTAACTTAAATTATATTTCAGTTTGTAAATCACAAAATACATAGTATTGTTTTTTGGCAGTGGAGAAGACCATTTAATTTTTTTTAAATAATTCATTAAACTGTACGCTCATTCTATTACAAAATTATTATTTCATCCATCACCGTACAATTAAAACGCACTCCTCACAACGTCATTGCAAATCGGCAGAGTGCGACTTACGCAGAAATCGACAAGTAAAAATCCTATGAATTAACGCTTTTATAGTTTAGAATGGGGAAATCGTACAAAATCACGACAGCAAAACACAGCAACAGATTGTTTCATTTTTAGTCACTTTTAAATAAATATGCAGTTTTTTAATACATTCAAAACTTGTTAAAAAAAAACACACCAAAATTGTTTTATGTGAAAAAAAAATTATGTAGTACTTCAACAATTCAATTTAAACATTATTTATTCATCAACCGTAAACATTGGATAAAATAGTTTTGTAATTTAATACCTAATTTTTTATTATTATATTCATGTTTTGGTGTGCGGTGTAATCTATGTACAGTAGAATCTCCTCAAATATATTGATTGCCGCAAATGCGACAGTGGATTCCTGCCTAAATTCTAAATTGAAACCATCGAACCTGCATGTGAAAATTCCACACAGTTACGAAGACAATTGAGATTTAATTTTCGTTGTTTTATCGGAATATTAGACTAATATGAATATCTAAGATTCTACAGGTGGATATTTTCTACTGGGTAACGGTTCTGAGAATTTGAGATCGATATTTGCTAAGTTCGGGTATGAATCAAAGTAGATTATTTTTTTTTTTAGTAAATTAGTATCCCTCAATGCTATCAAGTTTTCAACACAAGATGACAGATAGCACCCCTGCTGCATGATTTTAAATCAAACTAATTAATTTCTTAGTTAAATTATAACTTCTTTGGATTTAGTGAATCTAAATAAAATATACTTTACCGATACAATATTCAATTGTTTACGGCATACTACTATCGAATAATATGTTTTTGGACAAAATATTATTTGCAACCATTTGCCAGGGTGAATCGATTTCTGGTAGAGCTCAAATTAATATCTAATAGTGACAATTCCACGTGAACATAAGTAAATGAGAACTATTGGAACATTTCAATTGAATTTTTTAACACCTTTTAATACCTCACTAGTTTTTGTATTTTATCCCATTATTAAAAATGGTATATCGATATTATCAACACACATTTAAAAAAATTATCGGTACATTTAAAGGATGTTGAATATTTGAAGAAAATGTTCCAAAGTAGTATTATAAATTATTAAGACTGTTGTACAGGTGTCTTAAATGATAACTGCATTACTTTGAACAGTAGTCAAGTTTAAATTAATTCAGTTGCATTCTTAATTAATTTGAAGTAAATGTTAATTTGAAGAAATAAATAAATAATAAAAATACATCTACAGGTTGTATTTCACCAACACAGAGTTCTTAATTATTATTATACACAAATTGCAATTCATCTGATAACGAAAATATATAATTTTAAAGTCTCCCAAAATCAGTAAGAAAATACTGATATCCTTAACTAACTTATGATAAGTATACTTAGAAATAAGATTATTATACAACTAATGGATTTTATTTTGCCGTTTCATAGACATATTCTATTGTCTACTTCGTATACCTATATAATATTATATTATCTGCATGGATAATGCAATATATGAGTGTGAGGCATTCTGATATTTGATTTTAACATTAAGTATATTTAAATGAGGTAAATGCATTAAAATATATTAAATTCTACTACCCATGATAATATGATCGAATTATTCAGTTGCAATACCCCATCCCAGTGGATTTGCCGATAACTATTCTGATTTAATTTAATAATTCTTAATCAAAGACTAAGAATCTTAAAACACCACTAATATATAATTTACAATAAAGTAAAGAGGAATTTAAAGTTCAAAGTAACGCCACATTAAAATACACCAGGTCAAGTTTTAAAACTCAATGTCTCAATTTTAATTTGCCTTCTAATTTACTGATTACAACATTATTCAAAAGATAACTAAATTAACCACAAAGAATTTAATGCTAATCTTTTAACATAGAATACGTTTTCTCGGAGGGTTTTCGGGTAAAACATGTCACAACAAAACTGCATTAAAAAAAGTGCATAACATTTTATAGGAGATTTACGGGTGAGGGTGTAACATATAGTATAATATAGACAATGATCAGCGCAGGGCAAACTAGAAAAAGATATTCTACGCAGAGGTGGTGCAACACATGTGTTTGAAATATGTAACGCATTTCAATATCCTGATAATTATATTGACACATGTAATCTTTGTTATGTTAAATTATATATTATTTATATTATAGAAATTTTATTAAATCTGTTTTAAACTTTAAACTGCCCTTATTCCCTGAATCGTCCGACAATATTAGGCACTTTAGCCTTGGAACATACGTCGGTTATTTCAGAGCAATACAGTGACCTAAATTATACAAATTGTTCAAACAAAAATGATTGAACTTTTGTTACAAAAAATAATTATATTTATAAGCTAAAATATTATTTTGTGGAATTTATTTCATTGCTTAGTTTTGGTTTCTCATTGGAGTAAGCACTTTGACACGGTGTACTTTTACACACACTCGCCTATAGACTGCCATTATACCGTCCACTGTCGTCCGTCTTGTCTTTAAATAATCTTATCATGTGAATCATGTTTGTCTTTTTGCGTCATACATTATTATCTATAATTATTTTTCAGGCATTTGAATTTCTCCCACATTCATTTTAATAAATGCAGGATTCAATTTGATTTGTTACTTTTCTCGACATGTTTAATTTTTAATTTAATAATATTGTTGATCGCTAGTATTTCTGAAAAATGAATACAAATCTTATTTCCAGCAGACGTTTGTGTATCAAATCTTCTTGTGGAAAGGTCAACAAAGACTATTGGTAATAGTTATGCAGTGTTTGACACATTTTTTTTTTATTGAATTTTAGATTCCGAGCACATATTTTTTTGTAGCGGATATTCACTGAGCTACGATAAAATATTTGTGAAGCTAAATGTCTTGCAACAGTTATCTGCGATCATCCCTGTTAGTTCCTCTGTGACTACCCCTACCTACCCTCTGATTCATCTTACTGGGAGGTTTATTCTGTTCCCCCGGATATCTGTCTACGCCGATGTTATTCTTCTGCTGGTTAATCATCATTTGCGAGTGCGGCAGCCCGCTGATCATCTGCCTGTTCATGTTCGGGTTGGAACCGTTATTCGTTCCGTTATTTGTATTATTCCCTAGGGGCACACTGTTCTGCATCAAGCAAGCGTTGGATAAGGCCGGATTCGGCTCGCTCATGTTCAGCTGTTCATTGAAGAGCATGCAGAATTCGCCTATTTTTTGTATGTCGCCGTTCTTGCCGGAATATAGCGTCAAGCACTGCCTCCACACGGAAGCGTAACCTTTTGTAAGGCGCACGATGTCACCAGGCACTAGGAGCTGTCCCGGTTCGTCCCAAACCGACACGTTAACACAAGCCGTCTGATCGGCCACTTTGAAAGTTCTCACCTCCCGGTTTTCCTTGGTAATTGTCGGCGGACCCACTTCCAAAACGATGAAAATGACGTTTAAGTTCTTTAACCCCGGTCGTAAATCTTTGATCAAAATATATTCCATTACACTCATTTTGTTGTATTTATAATTCAAAACTTAATTATACAATATTTATCTAAAAAATATAATGTTATGTGTATTTATTGTGATTTTAAATACTACCAAACCGAAAATTAATATCGCGAGAAAAGCTCCGAGCGCCCAGTGATGACATTAACGAATGAATGCAAGAAACCACAGATAAAGCAGATAGACATAAAAATTTTAACATTGACAGATGGGTTAGTGCAGTTGGTACCCCTGCGTTAAGCTTTTGGTATACTCCGTTCGCCATATTTTGGCAATTGAACTGATTCATTTACATATACGTAAGAAAATTTTATGACTAATAACTTCTTCAATTAATAAATAAAGTATTTCGTGTATATACTACATACCTTTTAATCGAATTAATTATTTATTGAATTTAGTTTAGTTTCATAAGTTAATACAAATAAAAAATGTTGATACTAAAATCACATACCACATTTTTATTTATTTAATCTGAAATTTTATTTTATTTATTTATTTTAAAAAAAATAGATGTGCAGCTACACAAAATAGCACGAAAGAAATATGTATAACAGAAATTGATAAAATTGATTTAAAAGTAAAAAACAATGGAAAATTAAAAAGAAAAAAAACAGTAAAAATTTTGGTTTAACACAGAAAAAAAAAATACGTTTAATACGGAATAGCCGAGTAACAAAATCAATTACACCTTTGACTCAGAACAGCATCAAAAACATAACTCTAATATTTAAACATTGAACATCGGAATATATCTCCAAAACTAAAATTGTTCCCAAGCCTATGAAGTCTTTGTGTGGGTGCATGCATTCCTATAAAAATTTGTATATGATGCATTTACAAAGAACAGCGCCGACGACCTGGTACTCCGCGCGGGAACGTGATATACAATCAGTTCAGTTAAATAAAGGGCGCCCAGCATGCCATTTACTATTTTAAATAAAAATAATAAATCACTTAAAGTTCTTCTACACGACAAGTTAGAAATTTATAATATTATATAGGGACCTATGTACATATATTGAATACATGTTTTCATAAAAAATCTTTTTGAGATTTTTGGGATATTTTTTGATCATTATTAAAACCAATTTCTTTTTCATAATTAAATTATTAAAAAACAATAGTTTTTGCCAAACAATTTATTTATTTTCAAATTTTTGTCAATCAAATATGAATGTTTTAAAGATATTTAAAGTGGGTACCGTCTATACATGTTTTTAATTTTTTTCAGAAATAATGGCAAAAAGGGAGGTGGTTCACCACTCGGATTCAGTGAACTGTTCAATGAATTTCGAGTACAAGAGGACTTACACAGTATGGACGACATCCTCGGAGCCATTATAGATGCCGAAGGAATGTCTTTCAATGATCTCAAACCCATATATAAAGAATTTCTTCTCAAGCTGGCGGTCACTCTCACAAAAGATGAACTGTTCCAACATAGTAAAGCCATTATGCGCCGGCAAAAGAAAAAACTACTGCGAAGAAACAGCACAGTCCAAAACAAGCGAAAAAAGATGCTCATTGGTGCAAAAGGTTTGAAAATGGTATTTCGAAAACCATTTGGGAAAGACTTATTAAAAAGTAAAATATTAAACCTCGGAGAAAAGAAAATTTCGAAACCAACAAATCCTTTTGAAATTCCTAAACAAACCACAAACAAAAATAATATTATTGTGACATCTGAAAGCTCTGTCTCAACATCTAGCTATGATTTAAGACAATTTCACCCAAAAGAAGTAACACCAAACCAAACACCAAAAAGGCAGAGCATCAAGAGGAGGAACTCAAAACGCTCTGAAACTTCCAACCTCATTGGCAAAACATCCAAACGCCATGGAAAAGGACGGAATGTGGAAAGGGTGAGCACTTCTGAAGATTCCGATTTTTTAACATTGAGCAGACGAGTCGGTTGCCAGAACAGAAACAGTTCTAGCGGATATGTTTCGTGCTCAGAGTGTGAATCGGAGAGTTGCGCAGACCGGTGTTATTGCGCTGCTAAGGCTAGACCTCGACCACCTCCAGAACCAGCTCCACTAGAAACATCATGTGGCAGGTTTGTTACATTTTTACAAAATCTAATATACATGTTACATGATGTCTTAATTGTCTTCTAGGCAGTATAAAATTTAATCTCTATTCCTAACGTCTTAAATAAATTATTGTTTTAAATTTATATCACTAATCTATTATTAATTTAGAGAAAATATGTACATATATGGTTGAATTTATTGTTACACTTTTATTACTATTTCACATTTGATTAACTATTTTGTTTTCCAAATAAATAAAAATAAAATAATATTTTAGGCTATAATATTTTTATCTGACCTTTCTATCGGATTATCATGACCACGACCATTGTTATTCACTTTAAAAGACATTTATAAAATGTCATTACTGATATATTTTGATAAATTTATAAATATACACTTGGTTTGAAATTAAACGAATCAAATACATAACTAATAAAATACATAAATACATACTATTTATTATTTACCAAACATACTTATTTTTCAGGGATGAAAAATGCTGTGAATGCACGGCTGGTGAATCCAGCCAATGCTACAGTTGTTGCGGTTGTGATACTGAAAGTTGCGCCGACAGCGACAAGTGCTACTGTCGCACAGTTCCAGGCATGCGTCACATGACCATCAATAGTCGTCACTCCAGGGGAACCAATCGTCACTCATCTGTAATCCGTCATCCATCTGCTAAGCACCACGGTCACGTGAGCACCTGTAAGTCGGGAAAATGCCCACAAGGCAGGTCTCACAGGTCACCGCGTCGGAGGTCAGTTCCTGGACCTGCTACTTTGGATTCTCTGTACTATGAACCACTGAGACCTAAAGCTCGATCAGTTCTCAACCACACATCGGCAGGACTTGAATTCTTGACTAAGAGGAATTCAAGGTGAGAAAGTTTTTTAAATGTTTAATAACATTATCATTATTTTCAAATCCATTGTATTTATTTTTTATCAAGTCGTTTATGTTGGTTTCCATGTATTTATAGCCAACATTAGAATAGATTTCAAACTCATTGTGTTTTAATATTAAAAAATAAAATATGTTTAGATAGAATGTACGTTACCGTGAGTGCTTTCATTTCATTTGGATCACATTTTAGTGGGTGTCACATCACAATAAAATAAGTTCTTATTAGAAATGGGAACTAGACAATCTTATGACACTGGTATTATTAAAATATTATATAGTTTTCTAATCTGTTCGGTTGGTAGATTGCAAAAAAAGGTGCAACCCTGTATATAAAATGTCTTTAAAATAATCCGCCTATTATAATCAAACTTTGGCTATTGTTATCAATATGTGGATTCAAAAGATGATAATTTTTAGGAAATTCTTACAAAATGATCCTTTTCTTCAAATCTTTCTAAACATAAGTGCCCAACAATAATATATATATAGATAATGATTTTGAAGTGGTAGCTACAATGACTTTACACAGAAATAAGTATAGAAGTTACTGATGATGACTAAATTATCAAAAGAGCGGGAATGTAACATGCATACAGAAAATGAAGAAATTTTGAAAAACTCTATGACAACATTAAAGAATTAATAAACTCAAACAAACAATAGACAACAAAAAAATATTAATAAGGAATATAGTTCTAAATAAACAGTTGTAATAGTTGATAATTTAATTATATAATTTTTCAATAAATTGTGTTCAATAATTATATTTTTAATCTTCTGGTTAAAGTTATCAGCCGCCTATTGTTATCAAAAGTTACAGGTCGCATAGTGATCACAATAAGCGGAATCCGCTGTAGTATGTATCTATTAACTCGCAAATGATGTAAACATCTTTCACAGGTTTGACACATTTGAGAGAATGAGTTGCTCCACCGAGGTGGGTCGCCCCAGCACCGGCCTTACCCCAGGAGGAAGGAAGAGTTACAGCTCTGACAATCTTCATTTGGACTATGACCTCTTCTTGTCCAATAGGGGAATGAGTCTCTACGGTAGCAGAGGGGGCTCAATGCATCTTCCAGGTAAGTGATAAATGTAAATGAAAATGTTGAATGAATTGCAAACTGAATATTTCTTGTTCAATTTGTCGTCTGGTGAAGCAGATTATCTTTAGCAAGCATTCATCTTACAAACGTGTTCGCATTTTCATTAATCAAATTGAGTAACAATAAATTAGTTCTGAAGGGATTTACATTAGTGATGAGAAAAAATGCTACTCTTGACTCACTGGTGTGATTTTGATTATTATTTGATAATATCAGTGATTGAAAACTGTGACCACAGTTTTATTATTAATATGCGCGTGCCACACAATATCACAATACACAAAATACGAAAAAACACTAAATGGGATCATTCTTACACAATAAACATATTCTTGATAGCACTGTTAATTTATAGCATTTTTAAAACTAACTTTAGTTAAATCAAAGAATGACTAACCAGGGGTGTAACTACAAAAATTGAGCCCTAATGCAAAATAGTAAGGCTCCTTGTACATGGATTTTATGTATGTAAGAAAAATAATATTAAGTGCTACATAGTGGAGAGGACGGTAAGAAAGGTATATGACACAAGTATTGATGGCACCAGAAATAGAGGACATCCACGGAAGACTTGGCACGACCAGGTAAACCAGATGGTCTGTTAGAAGCCTCAATAATCGACGAGCTTGTATGAGAAGATGTATGAATGTGGATGAGGCGAGAATTGTATGTCAGGACAGAAAAGTGTCTATCTCAATCCTCTCTGCCTACCCCTGCGGAGAAACAGTGTGATGGTTAGTTAGTTTTTAAATAGCAGGAATAAAATTGATTTCTTGAAAAGTATTGATCCAAAATGCATTATTGTTAGCGTGAATCTTTTGGGCCCCCATGTAGTTACAGTGTAGGTGATAACAATTCCAAATATGTAAATAATTTTACTTTAACATTTAAAAATTTTTAAGCATTTCTCCCAACATTTCAGTGATGATGCACCGCTCTAAAGAAGCTCTGATAACACATAAGGAAGCCGAAGTTGGCGCCTTGTTTTCTGATGGAAGGCTGCTCAGTGCACGGCGAGGACTCTATCGTGGTCCTTCTGCCGCCTTGGCTGACACCTTGGGCTACCTTCCGTGAAGCTTGTCCTATTTATATAATGAATTTTCACAACTTATATTTAAACAATTTGAATGTGCCAACTACGTCATACTATGTACTGTAAATTTTTTGAGGTGCTAGATTCTCTGTGAAGAATATAAATATTTTATAAACAGACAAAATTGTAGATTTTAAATATTCTAATACATATATAAAATCTGTTGAACTATGTACAAACACTCTCATGTCATAAATCATTACTTTGATCGATTCAAGTACAGTAGAACCTTGGTTTACAAACTTAATTTGTTCCGTAAAACTGTTCGAAAACACAGTTGTTCGTAAACCGAAACAATTTTTCCCATAAGGATCAATGTAAAATGTATTAATCTGTTGAACCTTTTGAACGCTACTCCCAGACCTGACATTCAAATACTCACACGCGGCACATTTTTAGGAATACCCAAATACATATTAAATCATCAAAATAAACGACTTATGGATGATTTATCATCTCAGATGAGATAAAAGGTTATCTTGTTCAATATGAAACCAAAACATGGTTGTAAAAACCTGTAGGATGGTTATAAATGAATAAACATAAACTACATACAAAAACATACATAACGGTACAGCAATGCGGCCGCTGCTTGAAATACGTGACAGATTATTAATGTTTTTAACGAAGTACATTTTTATTTTCCAAAAATATCTGAAGATGTCAGCACCATCAAAGTACATACACATGTTAAAATATTGTATGAAATAGGCGCACTATGTGATCATGGACCAAAGTCACCATATCAACTGTTGATATGGTAGCATTCAATAGGTTAAGATCCCAAGAAAATGACCCTTTATCACCTTTATTTTCTACTTTTTGTTTGAAATCCTATATAAAAGCAATAAAAATTCATTGTTTTAATTGAAAAGGAATTGGAAGTAATAAAACTTTATTTTAGCTTACTTACAAAATATGTAGTAAAGTGCTATTGTTTGGAAGGAGACTCTTCTTCCATGAAAACATCGGGTGCTTGAAGTTCATCAGGTTCTGTCTCACAAAAAACCTATCCAACGATATTTGTTTTTTCTTGCTTTTTATAATGTTGTGAAGTATCATTAAACAGATTTATAACACGATTTGATAAAGTTTTATCAGGGTGATATTTTTCTACAAAACTTTGCACCTCACTCCACTTCGCGCACGTTTTGTGGACCGATGACTTAGGAACATCTTGCATTCGTTCACCAGTCTCTGAAAATAATATTTCTTCTGCCACTGTCTTTTGCTACTAGTGAGTTTTGAGACTGCCTGCCTGTTTGTAAACCGAAATTCTGTTTGCTAACTGAAGCATTTTTTCATTTGTCAGGATTTTTGTTTATAAACAGAGTCGTTTGTAAACCGAGGTTCCACTGTACTACATTGTTTTGCTTAGTGATCTAGTACACGCCTAAGTAATAAGTAACCTTTGAAAATGATTAAAATTTTTACGTGTTTTTGATTTTGAGAACTTGTCTTGAGAACAGGAATAAACATCGGCACTGCACGGGGGGTTCTTATTTTCTTACATTGTTTTTCTGTCTCATTATAAAGCTTCTTCTGTGAAGAAACCTGATGAATGTGGTGAATACAAACTTCAAAATAAAAATCTTCTCATAATACAATTGAAATGTATTATTTGTAAGTATGTAATTTTTATTTTTTCACTTAGTCACAGAAAAACATCAGCTGAATATAAAATAATTATTTTCACTAATACAATTTTTTTTTCTATTTGTTAATACATATACCTTTCTCATAGATCTTTTTTTTTGAGAATTCTTGGGTAAAAACTGTTTTAAAAAAGTGCGTAACATTTTATATTGAATGTTGCCAGTGGTATTTAGTAACTTTGTAGATGCCAACTAGAAAGAAATCATCATCATCATTTTCGTTTTATCCTAGGAGGGTCAGAGGCCTAAAGCCTCGACAAGGCTCGGTATTTGTCGACCAATCAAGACTCAACCTGTCTTCATTCATTCTTTCATTTATCTCAGCTGAGTCTGGGACGATCCACCGGCTGCCTCCCTCCGGAGTTGCCAAGAAGACTAAATATTTCCACATAACAAAAGAACACCTCGTATGAGGTGGGGTGGGGTGAACTAGAAAACCATATATATGCAGGGGTGATGTGATACATGTAAAGCATGTTTTTTGTTTAATTATAAAAATGAGTTAATTGAAAACACGACAGACATTTAATTTCTCTTGATCCAAATGATTTTACATCATATAAAATCATTTGTTTTCATCGATTGAAATTATTATCAAATTCTTATTTCAAAATATGGGATAGATATTGAAAAATCTGTCTAGATTTTTATATGTATATACATAAAAGGGATGGGCAAATTAGTTATAAAATTATGTAAGTTCAATATTCGAGATTTTGAATTCTACTATAATTTTTTTTATTCACAAACCATTATTTAAATGTTGATAAATTGCTGTGAAAAAAAGTGTTATATTGCACAACACCTTTTTTAAAATGTCAAAGTTTTAATATCAGTGTTTAAATATGAACTATCAATGAATAAATAAATAAAATTCAGTAGAATTCCTTATTACTTGGGTTTATAGTAAATATATATATATATATATACACTGTAAGGGGGATTTTGGGAGTGGTATATTTTATGCTTATTAAGTATTTTTATAAATTAATATTTATTTTTGTGATACTCAAGTGTCCTTTTAATGTTTTTAATATACAATGCAATATGTACTTTGTCTAATTTATTTAAGCATATATATATGTATTAATTTTGTATGCTTAATTTTTTTTATATACATATATGTACGTAATAAAGTGTGCAATATTTAAAAAAAATATTAGTTAATTAAATTCTAAATACAGTAGAGCGCTAATTATCCATAGAGATTGGGGGACACTTGACTGGATAATTAATTTTGTTTAATACAATCTAAGTTTTTATTGCATTAAACATACAAAAATATGTCTAAAGACATAAGAAACATTCTGGTAGCATTTAATTACAAAACTAAACATATTAACAATTACTTACAAAGATCTGTGATTTTTGTTTGATTTTACAACAGTTAATAAATCTTGCTTCAAAATGTGGAAATCTGCATTTTACTGTACTCGAGTACATATATTATAAAAGAAAAATGTGCAATTTAAAGCCGTGATTAATATTTCCTTTGTAAAAGTAAGTTTTAATAATAGTTCAATCAATTTGTTTGTCGTGCTAATTTACATAGACAACAAAAATAAATGTTAAGTATTTTTTAGCAATTTTTTCCATTAGTACACCTGAATATTTTAGGAATTGCGAATGAAAGTATGTAATAAAGTTTTATGCAGTATAAAGGCAGGAAATGTATTTTAAAAATGTGAATGTTATAGATAAATGGAAAGATTTTAAATAATATTATTTAAAAAATTAACCCTCACAATGAGCTTTTGTGTTTATCACAAATGATTGTTGTGATAAACTACATTTAACTTTTTAAGTGACATGAGTAAGTTAACATGCCAAACTCTGCGTATCACGCCAATCTATAAGCGTAGTTGTACACACTTTTTGACCTTGAAGAGATGGGAATAAACACGGCATTTAATGTTGTAGTTTGGAAATCATTCTGCCTTTTGTGGATTGCCAGTTCTAGTTTTTAACCTTTAAGTAAAACAAGTAAGGAATGACTTTTATTTCAAAGAATTATCTAATATGTCATTCACATAGCAATGTAACGTCTGTATTGTAGCTAAATTCATTTATTTGGTAATATATAATAATCCGGCCATACTCTAAATAAAAAAAAAATTCTGCACACCATACAGCCATACTCAGAATAATGTCTATTAAACTCTAAAGAAGTCAGTATGTACTATCTCACATACTCAATGTCAAATATAATTGATAGTTAAAAGGTGAACAACAATTAGATCAATTGTGTTATCAACTATTTTATAATCTTCCTATACGTATTTGATTATACTGACTGATTGAAATCTATTATTTACAAGCTACAATTTTATTTGGATTCTTCTTAATGAAAGTAAGATTACATCTCTAGTGAAATGTGTATTATATAGAATTAATGTTTTAAAATTTTATAAATTGAACAGTAATGGTAATAATGTGAATATAAATGGATTTAATTTATCCAGTTTTATATAATGACCATTTCAGTACTTGAATAAAGTCTGGAAATATTGTTAAGAAAATTAAAAATTATTTTTGATTATAATTTAACTAATCGAGCGTGCAATGATTTACTTTTATATAAATGTGCAATTTATTTTATTTGAATGTGCAATAATGAATGGCAGGTGCAATACAATAAACTGTTAAGATTTACAAGACTTTTATTTATATGCTATACACACTGGAGTCCATATTGTTATTGTGGAAAATTTATTTAGAAAGTTTGTTCAACGGCAGATATTAGTCAAAAGTCATTAAATTATGTCTGTTTAAAAAAAAATATTGTTGGCAAAATAACAATACATATTGCAATATCTTTATTTATGTCAACACTTTCTCTTGGAAGCCATCTCCGATATTTGTCATAAATACATCATTTAGAACCATAAACTAAATGAATAAAGAATATATACTTAGCCTATGAATAAAGAAAACATTATTAAAAAAACGTTCTCAAGTTTTCACGGCCATTCAGTCCTCTGTATAGTTTTCTGAGTTATTTGTCTCTGTCCTTTCTGGCCAATCTTTCAGTTCCTATCACTGATGACCAGCGACATAAGCCCTAGTGATAAACTCTGCAATGGGGTTTGAAACTTCGGCCAGAAAAGACAAAAGGCAGAATGGTCAAGGATACTCTACTCAGAGAACATTTAGTTTGTACCCCTTTTTACTTATTGTCAATCTGAAATATTTCTTGTGTGTAGTCTAAATTATTTAGGAAAATATGTGTACCCCTCTTTCTTGCTAATCTGAGTTCTTTCCATACCTAGTTTCAGGTTGAATAAAGGTTAAGTTTCAGAAATAAAATAGAATCAAAACTGCAATCATATGTAGATGGTGGCCCAAAAAAAGTGAGAACATTTAGTAAAATGTGATATAATTCCATTAAAATTAGTATAACTTTATCAACAATAGCTTAAATAGTTTACTTACTTTTATCTATTTACCTATATTACGTTTTATTTTGACAATTTCCGGTCGCCATCTTTGATTATTCATTTTCCCATTGTTTATATTTGGTTTTTTCAAATTGTTGCTCAGAATGACATAAATCACTGCAGAAGACCGTATTCTGATCAAAAATTTGCAAATTAAAAAATGTTGGGGTGCTAGGAAAATGATCAGTTTCAAAACAATGCCTGGTGTATAGCTAGACATTTCAGCATAACTAGACATTACAGCAGGACGGAGCTCCATCTCACACAGCCAGAAATACAATCAACTTTCTTCATCGTGAGAATGTTAATTTCATCGAGTCAGGCATGTGGCCACCGAACAGCCCAGATTTAAACCCAGTAGATTATGCAATATGGGATGTTTTAATGATTTATGAATAGCTAAACATTGTGCAAAAAAATTACATTAAAAATTATAATTAATTATATTATGTTTTGAAATAACGTATGTGTTACGAGATGTTCTCACTTTTTTTGGACCACTCTGTATATGCTGCCAATTTTGTTTAAATTAAATGTTCACAATAAAAACATTTAGAGAAATACTGCGATTTTTAATTGCTTCAATATTTGAAACAATTTTAAGTGGCAGTAATTTTTTTATATATTGTTACGCACCAAATACAAGACCGCATCTCAGGGTAAACCATTGCCGTGTGTGTCGTGCGTAGAGCCTTGGAAATAAAGTTGAAAATAAACCCATAACGTTGTGTTATTAATCATACCCACCTAATAATATAATGTATTCTATTATGTTATATTGTTAATACAATACAATAAATACTAGAACAATTGGAAGAAGTAGAAAACTCATCAGTTTGTTTAAGGGTATTATGAAAGATGTCACAAAAATGAAGAAATTGTGTTCAAGATTTTATATAATAAAAACGTTTACAATATATTATTTACAAACCAACTTATAACTATAATCAGCTTCAATCATAGGTACATCTTTAACAAAATTATACATTAATTAATACTATTTATTTAGCGACTGTGCATATAATAATCTATGACAGTTGAAAATGCAGCAAAACCAGCCGCCCCCACTATGCCCGCCTTCAAACCAGCTGAAAACAAAAATAAAACATTTTTATTTTGTTTCTATACATTAGATCAGGGGTCGCCAAACTCTTGAACCAAAAGAGCCAAATATAAGTAGCACAACGGTTTAGAATATTTTCGAGAGCTAGAAATATGTTTTTACAAATACGATTTATTTTTAATTATTTATCTATTAAGTTAAGAAGATTTTCTGAATAAAACTAATAACGTATGCAATAAATAAATTAAAAATTATGTTTCTTTATTGTTGAAATTATACAGGCACATATTTTTTACAGAACATGAATTACACACAATTTACACGCATTCCTTAAAACTAAACTTAAAAGTGCCAAGAGAGAGCCGACATAATGTACGCTATTCGTTAAGTAAAGATCATACACTGTTTTATGTTGGTATACGCGATATTAACCACCATTAGCGCCCGTACGTGGTCACACTCAAGGGGCCAAAGAGCCACATGTGGCTCGCGAGCCACGGTTTGCCGACCACTGCATTAGATTATAAAAATAATTTTAAAAAATTGTAAATTTGAATATTGGCCTATTTAGTTAGAAGTAAAGTATACCTCTTAATCCAATGAGCCCTCCAGTGACTCCGCCAGCATAGGTTCCATTTTTCCAATCTGATTTTCCTCTCGCTGATTCTATATTACATTCGATCAGAGCGAAAACAGCTCCAATCATGGCAAAGTTCTTGGCGTAACTGAGGGTAGTCCCTTTCATCTCCCGGAAGATCTCTCTCGCTGTTTGTTGTTTGCCTAACCCTGGATCGGCTACGTTGGGATTGACTGACGATGTGAACAAACCCAACGCAGCTCCCAAACCATACCCTGAAATATAAAAGCAACAACCGAATGATCATGGATCGAGATCGATGGCACGAGACGACCCGAGTCAACACGTGAATAGGTGATGTAAGCCGAGAGCTGTAATACATTAAATTATCTTAGTTCCTGCTCCTGCAAAACATTTGATACTTATATCGCACAGGATTAAGAGGTCACCAAAATGACACCAATAAAATATATTTACAGTGAATTATCAGCGGGGCGCCAGAAAAACGTGAGATAGATTTAGGCAAACAAAGACTGTCATTTTTTGATAAAATGCATCTTGCTGGAGCCTGTTTTGGCATCTCGCCGAAATGGTGGGAAAAGTATATAATAGTGCCTTACTGAAAAATATGAATGTATTGTTTGTAATAGAAATAAAATCACTGCGAGCGGAAATGCATTCTCGATTCTGTCACCGCAGTGTGTTTAATTTCTTCTAACATCATCATCATCATCACAAGTTGAGAGAAGCGGAGATCGGCAAATCACCCTTCTTGTGGCTGTACACTAAAATACTACACGTGTGACTGAATAAATATATTGACCACATATTTTATACAGAACCTACAGACGTCAAACTTAAGTTTTGATACTTTTTAGAAAGAAATTCACATGTTTAAAAACCACAACACTCACATGTTTGCAAATTAAAACATTTCACATTTCAATAGGTAGGTAAATAACTTTTTTGTGAATTCAGTACAAAATTGAATTTTTTTTTTAAAGTACATACCTAGTACAGAAGTACAATGCTACAGTTTCCCAATAAATGAAATTTAAAAATGTCAAAATAAATGTAACAAAATTTCATTCCTCCCTTTCTTCCTAGTGAACTGTACACAACACACACAATATTTACACATAACCATGAGAGTACAAACTGAACTCATCCATTTTTTTACCTTAGAAGAGCTAATTACTTAGAGATAATATAATTTTAAAAATAAATAATGGTTCCGGCAAATACTGTAGCATCTGTTCTGTGAGAGATTAAAGATAATAATAAGTATAATTTTCAGAAGCACGCAAATAGACAATAAATAATTATAGACCACAAATGTATAACTCTGTATATAAAATTATTACTGTGTAACTCCCTCTCCAAGCACAAGAGATAGTATCTTTTTTGGAGAAGTAAGCGAATAAAAAACATGTAATTTTAATAATGTACAATACTTAATTAATAACTCATATTATATTGTAAAAATTTCAAATAAATAAAAATATCCTTCGCTGTCATAGGCTGTGACCCGCTTTAAGCTGGTGGTGTGAAACGTAACCCGCTGAATAAGTCAGGTACACCTGTATTGTCTGTGATTAAATACTTGCATCAAGTGTACGCTTGTACTAACAGAATGATGAAATCTTTGGAAACAAAAAATAGGTTTGAACATTATCAACAAATTTATGAAGTAATTTTGCTTCTGTAAGTGTTGTGCTTTCAGAATTTATCAAAATAACATAATTGTGGGGTTACACTATATACTAAGTAATTCTTTATTCATTAACTATTTTGATTTTAGTAATGCTAATTTTGAAGAATACCTAGACAGTTACGCATAATATAATGCATCACTTTAACCTATAAATTCACTTGAAGGTATAATAAAGATAAATAGGTAAGACACAGAAAATAACTTGCGCCGATTTCAATATAAACGAGAATTGATTTTTTTAATTAAAAAAATAATCAAAATAGTAATACCTATGACGCAGCTCATAAGGGATTTGAAGGCACAGCTTTCCACAGCAGCTTCAATCATTTTCTCTTCATTTGCTTTGATTTTAACTGGACCAAAGCTCCTAGGAATGATAATGTTTTCTCGAAACCTCGTATTGTTCCCTACCAAGTATTTCCCTAGAGAATCCCAGTCATTGTTTTCTACAAAAGCCCTCACCTCTTTCGATATGGGCACGCCGTTAGAATTTTCAGTCATTATTATAGTAATAGGAAACAAAATGCTTATCCGAGTATACGTAAGTCAATCCATATAAGAGTTAACCTAAAAGATTTGACAGTGACTCTCTTATCTATGGTGACTGATGTTTTTTTTTAAAATAATATATAAAATGGCTACTGGCTAAATCTATTGAATAACATTCAAGCATACCAATATAAAAAAAACAAATTTAATAACTTACGCACTCCTCTGTCCTACTTTTATCAATGGGATAGGAAAAAGGTTCGTAAAATAATTTATTTAAATAATAATACTGTTTAAGTAGGATAATATTTAGTCGCACATTAAATTTTTTGAGATAATTGGCATTATTTATTTTATTATACCATTAATAAGACATTTTAAAAATATTAATCGCTCAACCAAGGATTATTTCAATGTAATAAATAATACACCTAAGAATATTTACATTCCATGATCACAGACCAATGAATGAATAGAAATTAAATAAAGTGTATATATATATATATAGAAGAGGGGTTTGGAACATCAGTTATGGGACGAGGGGCATTCTACACACATTCTTGGTGGAAACATAAATCAAATAGTTTATGACACATTTATGCAACAATACTCTTCGAAAATTAAATCTTTGTGTAAACAAAACGTATTTTTTACAATAATACATATTATATTTTCAGTGTTTAAATTTTGGTTCTAATCGAGTCATATTTTTTTTAAAAGTCACGGAGCTAGTTAATTGCGTATGTGATACCAAAGTGATCACACGGATGTCACCAAAATGAAAATATTGGGACAAGGAATTTGCGTTAGTTCATGTCTATACATTTGGTGGTCTGTGTCCATGAAGAATTAATTAAGTAATATAGTATTAGTACATCGATACTATTTAATTAGTAAATTGTATTCTATTTCAATGCCAACCACGGTCCTTTTCTTTTTCTTAAATTCTGTATCAAAACTTTTTTACTATAGTACATACCTACCCAAATTATTGTTTAACGGAAGTTTCATTAATAGTCCATTAAATAATATTTATGTATGCGCCACTCGAGTCACTTCAAATCTGTAGTGCCAGTCGGTTCTTGGCCATGAATCGTGGATTCATTTTGAAATAACGCCCAAATTTTTTTGTATTTAATTTTTCATTCGTATACACAAAGTACTATTTAATCACTTTTATGAATAGTATTGCAAGTACAACAGAGAAATCTGTTAATAAATGAGGTATTCAACGTTGAAAAATAAATATTATTAATTATTGGATTTATAAAACGTTTCACAGCAACCTCAGTTTAGATGTTGTGGCTATCAAAATTAGCGAAGCGACACCACCACGACCTCCGGCAGTGAGTGAGACCAGGAACAAGTAATCAAATCAAATAAAAAAACAGAGTACATAAAATATTTAAACATTTTATTTGTCAAGTAAATCGTATAAAATATACCGTAAAAAATAATGCAGCACATTAAATGACTGTTTCATATTTTTGCACGTAGCTTGGCGGTTTCACAATAAATGATTCAATAATTTCAAAATTTTTCATAAACATTTGTTTTTTTATTTTTTAGAAATACACAGATAAAAGTTGTCAGTATTTTGTAAGCATTATAACGGATGACTATTGAAATTAGTTAACATCTGTATGATATCGAGTTAATTCAAGCATTTTATAAAAATAACAATAATTAAAAGTATTTATTTTAATATCTTAATCAAACCATTCAATATAAAATTTGCGTTATTTATTTTACTTTCGTAAAAAAAAATGGCAGATATTATTTTTTTCACAAGCTTATTACATCTATATTACTAATAATAAGCTGTAAAGAAATTATGTACATTAATTTATAATTAAAAAAGGCAAATAATAATATTTATTAAAAAATTTACAAGTCATTTAAAATAATTGTATTGAATGTTAAGATTATTGCATTATATTTATCTGTTATTACAAAACTTATACAATTTAACTATGGCGGTTTTTTCATTATTACAAACATACATAACTTTTTTTATGATTTTGTATGGTTTGTAAGATGGATAGCAATATTTATTATTTAAAAAAAAAACACCAAAATAGATACAGAAAAAAAGGTTTAAAATTTCATAAAATAAAATATAAAAATTATATCTAATTAGTTGTCTAAAACAGTTGTACATATATCTATCTGATCTTAAACATAAATCTGGCACCCGATTTTGCAAATGTTTAACGCAACCACAGATAACATTTTTGTAACAACATAATATCGTGACCTTGAGACACTTTAGTAAAAATTGACTTTTTGGTGTCAAAATTCCAACAATAATTTTCTCTATAAGCAAATCTCAAATTTCCCTGTAGTTTAGGAGATAACAAGAAAATAAAGTTATTTGTATTAGAACTTGTATTTTTTTTTAAATGTAGTTAACAACTAATATAAATGTTTTGAGTTATATAATATAACGTGCCCGTATTAAAAAATAATTAATTATTCAAAACCTGAAAGCTTAATATCTCAGATTGATGTAAATTTTAGATGATACCTTGTCGTTCCAAGGGCACGATATATCAATGTGATTAAATTTTATCATAATTTCAACTTTAAATGTAATTATAAATGTACACCATATTTACATAAGAGTATATTTTTACAAAATTATGTCACAACCCTATATTATACACGGATCAATAGACAATATTTGCAATACATTTTCTAAAGTCGAAGCGAGATTCGTATTTAGAAATAAGTCGCGCTAAAATATTAACAGTTTGCAACATTCGGTGTGAAAGATGTAAAATTTTAGGCGCTATAAAATCAACGTTTGAAAATATTATACAACTAATAAGTGTTTAAATAATATATATATATACATTCAACTAATTCATTGATGCCATTTTCAGACGTACGTGAAATAATATCAACGCGAGTTGATATTAATTTCACAAAGATTATTATGGCCACCATTTTGAAAGAATTTCAAACGGTCTGACATTTCTCCACTATCGCGCATAAATGTACAAAGATGGCGTCTGTGGTCTAATTTAACGAAAGTGCATCAGTAGGTACCTACCCAGTGGACGATAATGCCGTGGTTATGTATATATATATATATTATGATTAAATTCAAATCAAGTTTTTGAAATATAAAATTATACGCGTGGCACCAGTCACATTTGCGTTCTGCTCGATAAGTTGCAGATAGATTGGTTGAACTAATATGGACGAGCAAACCGAATAGGCACTACTGAATGGATTAGTTCCACTTAGACGTGTATATTATGAATCCTGTAATACTTTTAAATGTTGCTAATTCCATATTCATCCCCCAGGTTACAATAAAAATGGTACCTAAACAAAAATGTATCCATTAATTTAACCTATTTGTGGTATATTAACGATTATGATTTGAGTGCTATTATGTTATATAACATTCAACGTTGCGTCAATTGTTACGTACTCAAACTCGACAGAAAGTAATCAGCCACAATAATGGTACAAATGTTGATATTATTCGACAGATGTGGGTTATTTTTGAAATAAGGACGTCGAGGTCTTCGTTCTCGGTCATTTTTGAGTGTTTCCCTTTAAAAACTACTATTACTTTTAGAATATGAATGTACGAAGCTGATCAGTACGTATGACATTTTACATCCACCGTAAGAATTCAATTGTGAATTCTGTATTTGAATCCTTACAATCAAGTACGCATTACTAAGTACTACGTAATATTATATATATATTGTTAATCTAACTTTTGAATATTGAATATATAGCAGTAACTAGATGTTTCTCCTGGGTTGATCACATTATCAATGAAGAGGCATGAATAAGTCGAGAGAACCAATAACAAAGAAAACGAAGGAAATATGTGATATGCAGTAGAAATAAATGAAATTGCTGAAAAACCAATATAATACAAAATACGGTGATCTTATACAGGATAAATTAACATATATAACATGGTCGCCAATCTTCTGTAGAAGACGAAACATGAAGAAGCAGAAGATATAATGAAATATCTGAATATACAACGAGGGCGAGTCAAAAATTAACGTCAATGTAATGTACGAAATTTCATCCCGATCGTGTCATTTGCCTTCCGACTCATTGTAAGCATGTCCGTACCGCTAGCAGTTCGCACTAAGGAAGAACAACGAGCATTGATTCGATTTCTCTGAAGGGTGTGAAAGGGGTTGAAATTCATTGTAGACTTTTATGACAGTACGTACAGAGCTTTATTAAGTAAGAGTGTTATTTTGCGGATCGAGAAGTTGAAAAGTGGCCGGACGAGTCAACCTCCAGAGATGGTTCCAGCGAATAGGCGAGTGTTACCATCAGTGAGGTAGCGTCTTCTTTGAACATCAGTCAAGGTTTTGCTCAATCAAATCATTCACGACGAGCTTGGTGGCTTCCGTAAAGTTTATGTAAATAAATTGTAGTACGAAAAATGTAGATAATTTTTGACTCGCCCTCGTAAATAGATTTATTATTAATTCGTTTGTCCCGTTAAGGTGGCGGGCCTGGCATGAATTTAAATGTAGACTGAATGGTGCATTAATTATCAGATTGAGGAATTTGTGTCATAAACACCTTTAGACACGAGTCAAAAGCGCCATCCGGCGCGGGCAGGTGTGCGGCCTGTTTGTTTTGTCAATCGGGCCTCGCTACGGGAACTGGCCGGACCAGTTCCCGCCGAGGAAGCTACCTGACCAAATATTCGCGATAGCGAGTTATAAACAATTTGTTGTAACCCAATTTCTGACGAGACGCGCGTTTTTCAATTTTGATTTTTGATCTGTCTCGGAATTTATTTAAAAAAAAAAAATTCTCTGCTTATTTATAATCGATAAAAAAAAATTTCAATATTATAAATAAAATTATTTTATATTCGCGAAATTATAGACAATTATTTAAATTATATACTTTTTTTAAAGAGGGGGATGGATGAAGCCTGGTTGTCCAAGTGAAATCATTATATACATATTTTTCCTGTTTTTATTTTTTGCATTATTCCTGTTCAGTTCGACGGGAGATAAAGATAGGCGTATGATTTTTTTAAAATTGGTTCACCAGAACTCGAGATATATAGCACCGGAGATGATAATGCGTCACGGCGCGCTCCAGTCGCCACCGCCAGGGACATACTGACACGGGAATCAGAATTTCGTGATGAATTTTCGTCTCCGTTTTTAGTGAAATTGAGACGTGTGCAAAATTTATACGCACTGGTGTTGAAAAAAAAAATTGAAATATACGAATTGAGAATGTGATATTTTCATTAATTTTTTTATGTACGCTTATTGGGACTTTTATATCTTAAAATCCTATTTGAAGAGTGAGTCTTCAAGCAGTTGTTTTATATGGGGTCAACAGGTGATCTAGCTTACTATTATGAAACCGAATCAAAATTATTTATTTTAAATCAAAGATGTTTAATTTGTTTCTTAACTTGTATCACATCGTCCATAAATACATTTTTAAATCAAGATTTTGGTTTAATTCCAATATTAAGAAGAAAAATAAAATGTTTGAAAAACTGCGCGCTATGGAGATGAGCTTCATACCGTTGGGTGGGGGGGGACAGGTTTCACCCAGCTAAAGAAAGTGTAACTTTGCATTATTCAAAGTGACAAATCGGCAGCCGGATATCCGGTGTACAATCACCGTGATAGTTCTTGGTAAATGATGATGTTCTGTACATATTTGATCTTCATTTTGGTATTGGAAAACTGAGCTAAACAAATCCGCATAATCGATAGGCTTCTATTTGCGTTTCAGGGGCTGTTTTAAAATACCAACAGACGACACGGTAATGATTTGATATAATATTACAAATTCGAGCCCCTTGAGCCCCCTTGAGCCCCTCCAGCCCACCGCTCAATAAATAAAATAAAAAGCGATTCGCGTATTTTGTGTATTCCTAAAAAAATAATTTATTTTAATATTCTAATATTTGTAGAGCGCAGTTGCGAATTTATTTTCTTTACACATTCAAAAAATCATTTTTTAATGACTGACATAATGACAAACAATCAGTTGCTACTACGGAGTGCCTATATTAAAATGCAGTATTTCCAAGACCCGTCGGTGTCACGGCCGAGTGGCTCTTCAGAAGGGTGCCACGGTGGCCATCCCGACGCGCGTGCGCGCCACCGGCTCCGCGTAGCTGTGCCTCGCGCGCGCGTCCCTCCTGGCCCGCTCGGGCTCCGCGCGCGGCCTCCTGACCGGGTCCCACTCCCTGCTCTCGGCCGCCGGTCTCCCCGGCGCGTCTTGGCTTCTGTCGTACCTGTCCTCGGCGGCCGGTGCTCGGCCCATCCTTCCCGATTCTATCTGTCGCTGTCTCTCTTCCAGGAGTTCTATTCTTCCGTCTCGGACCGGTTCCTTTTTGGGAGCTCTCTCGGCCGGTTCTATTTTGGCGCTCCTGGGTTCCGGTTCACGTCTCCTGGGCGCTTCGATGTGCTGGACGTATCTCATTTCTTCAAACTGCTTCTCGCTCTCGACGCCTTCGTCGTCGCTCCTCGAATCGTGTTTGTTGTAGCGGTTATCGAAATATTTGTCATTGCGTTCTCCTTTGTATTCGTAAAATCTCTTCTCCAGTTGCGGTGCCCTCCCGTCCCTGGACGGGCGTGGCTCCTCTGCCGCTCTGACGTCCCGTGGATCGCGGTATTCTCTCGGGTATTTAAAATCCCGAGGTTCTTTGTACTCTCTCGGATCTCTCTGTTCTCTGGTCTCTTTATATTCCCTCACGTCTTTATATTCCTTAACTTCTCTAGAATCCCTTACATCTTTATATTCCTTAACTTCTCTAGGATCTCTGACCTCTCTAGATTCCCTCGGTTCTTTATAATCTCGCGTCTCTCTCGAATCTTTCACAATTCTTGCATCTGGAATATCTCTGGCGTATCGCGACATGTCTTTACTCTCTTTGTAATCTCTGTAATCTCTTCCTTCCCTGACGTCTCTGGACTCTCTGTATTCCCTTTCATCCCTAAACGGTTTCTGGTCTCTGAGGTCTCTCATATCTAGCGGGTCCCTCAATTCGCGACTTCCCCTCTCTTCTCGGTAGTGACGTGAATCTCTAAAGTCTCTGACTTCTTTAATATCTCTTCCTCTGCTCAGATCCCTCTCGTCTCTTCCGTTTCTCCACATATCCCTATGATCGGTTCTCGCTACTGCTCTGGGCATTTCGGGACGTCTTTCCAAAAGTTCATCATCATCATCGTCCCATTTGTATCTTCTTTCATTTTTAATATCCGACGGCGAGAGAGGTCCCCTGGATAGAATATTGTTGAGATTTCTCCGCATCTGAGCGCGTTTCTCCAGCTCTTCGTTTATTTTTTCTCTTTCCAAGTTCATAAACTTCTCCTTAGCCACGTGGAAGCGGTCCTTGGGCGACACGGAACCGGCGGCCCTCAGGAGAGGTTTGGTGGGGGAAGGAGAGCGCTGGCGGCGTGGTGGAGAAAGGGAAACATCGTATCCCTCGTGCAGCATGTAGGCCGTGCTCTCGCCCCAGTCCTCCTCTGTAACAAAAAATAAAAATATATATTATAAAAAATTGAAAAATATGTTTACCGTAAAGAAACACAAATAAAGAATTAATTTACTATACGTAAGTACATTTCCATATAATACAGTCTGTTCCGATCTTGTTGGCGTAATAATATTTATGCATCAACACAACTATGTATCTAAATTAATCTAAACGACTTCAGTCCGTGTTTATTATTTGACGATCGATCACCATAACTTACAATAACCGTTAAACAAATTGAAGTGTCAAAGTTTATCTGGTATCATATATAATAATGCATGCATTCATCATCTATAATATTATGTACACACTCTGGTCTAGTGAGTTGGCGTGCCATCTGTAATTTATTGTCGGTTCAAACGCAGCCTTTATTTACTGGCTATCGCATTTTTCACGCTCGCTCGTCGGTTGCTGACAGGAGCACCTGATTTAAATGGTGATGCAAGATCTATCAACTACGTCCTCTATTTCTGGCGCTGTATATTTCTTATTATCCTCATTCAACCATTCCACATGACCAATCATAATCATGTTACCCTTTTCACTGCGCCAAGATCTGCTTTATATTTACGTTACTATATCATTAATAGATTTACTGCACTTTTGTCCCAAAGCAAAACCAAAATTTTATTAAACTTTTTATGCAGTTTTGTATATATTTATTTATTTATTTAATTCTTAACATAGTACATACACAAACACTCCTATATATGCTCTAATATAAACAAGATTAAATTATTATTTTTTTATATCTGGTCAGATTCACTTTAAATCTATTCAATTTCTCCTCCTTTCTTATGTTTTCTGGAATTTCATTACAAATCTTCATCGCACTATGCATCATCGATTTCTGAGATTTGGCCTTCTTCCTGAATGGCAGTCTCGGTCTAATCCTTCCTCTTGTACGATGCGCGTGCTCATGTTGATTTGCATCAAATTTTTGTATATTAAAATATTTTTTCTGCTTAAATAAAGGTCATCATATTCAGCTCTTTCAGCATTGCACTGATCCGAGTATATCTATTTTTTCCAAGTATTATTATCAAAGATTTATTTTGCAACACTGACAATTGTCGCATTAGACAAAAACCAAATTCTGCTGCAGTAGTTGATGTGAGAAATAACAACAGTCATACTATTTGTACATATGAATCTCTGATCCTTGTTAGAAGTGAACTTTTTTTTAGCAATCTTTTTAGTCATTGAATTATTACTCTTAAACTAAGACTTTCACCATCTATGATAATTGCTGGTGTGATTGGTATTCTTTTATATCCAATGTTCATGAATTTAGTTTTAGTTTATTTTTCTTCAGCCATATTGTTATATTATTTAAGCCATAGTTTCATTTATTTAGTATAGTTGCATAATTGTCTCCTGCAATATATATATGAGTGCATCGTCTGCAAATAATCTAATTTTGCAACGTTTTAAGATTTTTACGATGTCGTTTATATAGATAATGAAAAGGATAGGTCCAAGAACTGACCCTTGTGGTACTCCTAATGATATAAAAAGGGGGTCAGATATATTAATATACAATACAATAATCCAAAAAAAATTACAGTTATTTGGTTTTCTATACTTCCACCTGTTCTAAATCATCATATTAATATATCCTCTTCAACATAGTTAAATCGAATAAAATTGCATGCACGTGATGTAACTCGAAGATGCTTTTCGACTATGCAGAGACGTGATAAAATATATTTTTTTAAATGTCCGACCACTGAATTGATTCTCAGTACAAGTAGAATTCTCGATCTGAATCTTCTAGTAAACTATACATTGCAACGACAGATGAGGCATCGACAATCGACACTTGTATAGACTCATCAGAGGAAATTTCCAAAGCTATAAAAAATAGCCGGATGAACAATTTTCACTGTGATCGTACCACAAAAACAAATAAGCAAACATGTTCATTGCTCCACGACACAAGAGTGACGTTGCGCAATCTGGCCTGCGACCTGTGACGCGAGCCGCTATTACACAATCGCAGTAGCGGTGTAAAGTAAACGCTCAAATGATTACGAAGATAATTTTAAAATATCATATCTCGAATAAATAATAAGTGAAATCTTTTTAATTATGTACCAGTATGCGGTAGGTTAACAAGGAAATGATTTGAACTCTTCGATCCACACCTCGATGGCGAGATTCCCGCAATGGTGCTCCGCGGCGCGACACTGTTGACCTTTCCGTTTTCTCTCGGCCCTGCTGAACATGATGTCATCCTCGGTCACAGAATCACCGCGAATTACCATTACCGATTACCACTCGATTTGGTGATCATTCATTATGTAATAAAACAAAATAAAACATACAAAAATTAATCAAGTATTTTCTTGCAAATGTATAGTTGTAAAAACTACTACTATATGTTGTAAAAACTGGTGGCTGAATTGGGTCGATTGGGCCTGCAACACATACGGTTTCGACAGGACGGTGCCACCTCACACACTGCCCGAGCCACGCTTGAAATTATGATGAATGAAACAATATCGGCCTGGAACGTAATATTCACACTGCACCACCACCAAATAGTACTATATTTTTATTAAGGAGAACACATTCTTATTGTGAAGTTGTAATTATTCAGAATATAGGTCTGTGATGTTTTTAAATACTAATTTAATGTATTAATTATAAATATATACATATAAAAACGTCTGCAGTCGGTTTACTCAAAGGTATTTGTGATTCCGTAAAAATTATGTAGATGGCTTTCAAAAATAATGGAACGACAGATGTATTAATTTGAAAAAGTGTAACATTTAGGTTCGAAAATTCGTCATGAAAAATACTGGCGTTATAACACAATTGGTAGTGTACTTCCCCGGATTGGAAATAGAGATCCAGGTTCGAATTCCGGTAGCGCGAAAACTATCTTTTTACATTCAAATCATTGAATTTTGTTTTATTTAAAATAAAAGTCAGACAGTGTTCTTTGTTTTGTAGAATTATTTCTGCCATTTCCCAATATACAAATATACCCGTAACAACGTTTCTAGTATAGTAACGTCTATATATCCCAGTCGGAAGAGGGCAGAAGCTCACGGGGGTCCTGGGTTCAACCCATATATTTTACAAAATTCTATCATTTAGGCTTCCAGTCGAGGCTTCGGATCCCAGTACAAACCGTGAAAATGGGTTGATATACCGGTGTTATTTCTTTCCATTATTCAATACTTCAAATCTTTTAACGCATTCGTTAAACATTATCTGCTTCAAAACACGTACACACATACGAGGAGCATCGTGCTAACACATGTACACCACATTTTTTTTAAAAACGTGAAAAAATATTCTTCTTTAACATCTGCATGTTATAAATACAAAGAGAAGGTGTGCCGGACAAACAAATGTCATGTGTATTTTTAGATGGGTGATTTTTATTGTCTGACGGAAAACAGGAAAATCTGGTTTCATGAAACGACCCGAGAGTAATATTTAACGAGGCGCAGGTATATCGGGGCCAGCATTTAATGGGACTCCCATAATAATAAATTAACCGCTGACCCTTTGCTACTCACCCGTGGACCCTAATATTTGAGAATTCGATTGACCTACTGGACTCCCAGGCCTCCTCACCGTGACGTACGTGACAAATAGTGCTGAACCTAATTAATTACAAGTCGAACATATTCGAAGAATATCGCCAATTGCTTTTCTGTTAGTACATTGCCCTCCCTAGAATTTGTATCGGTCATTCCATAAATAATGCGGTTTTTTCAATTAAAAAGTCAAAGTGGATGGGATAAACTACCTGTATCAAGTAAAAACAACTGCATGCTATAAAAATAGACAGTAACATTTTCTTAATACAAGTTTTGAAAAGTGCAGTTCGATTTTAATAGTTATTTTTTCATAACTATAATGGAAGTGACAAAGGATCACATTCGGGACATTTTGATTTGAGTTCAATAAAGGCAACACAACGCAACGGAAAGTGCCAGAAATATTAATGCGGTGCGGTATATGGGGATCGGACAATAAGCGTAAACCAAGGTCAACGGTGGTTCCAGAAATTCCGAGTCGGAAACTATAGCGTAGAAGACGAGCCTCGTCTTGGAAAATCTGTAAAGCTCGACAAGGACGTCCTGCAAACCCCGGTGGAACGCAATTTCATTGTAACTAGCAGAAATGCTTGGAGTCGGTTATTCAACCATTCATCGACACCTGCGTGCCACCGGAATAGTCAACAAATTGTATCAATGGGTTCCTCACAAACTTTCAGAGTATAATCGGGTGCAGAAAGTGAATGTGTGCTCTTCTTTGCTGTCACGTCTAAGGAATGAACCTTTTTGGAAACGATGCACCACCCACCATATTCACCGGACAATGCCCTATCTTATTATCATTTATTTCGCAGTCCTCAAAATCATTAGGACGGAAAAAATATAAATTCTATAGATGAAGTTAGAACAGAAACTAGAGGAGAATTTTGGAAGAGGGGCCTTGCAAGTCAGAAAGATGAAATAGCACTGTAGAAAATAAAAAAGAGTATATTTTAGATTAAAAAAATAATTTACTTTTTTTGTCTTAATTATGAAAAATAAAAGATGAATAAAAATACCGCATTATTTATGGGATGATCTAACACACGGTGTACTTAAGTATCAAATTTGAATTATACATTGTATATCTAATTAATTATTCTTAGTCATTCAACATGAAGATATTCTAGAAAAAAAACTGAGATCATGATTACAATAAATAATTACAAAACAAACGTAAACATTACGAACATATATTTGACAGATGATTGACTACGTGAGACGACAGGCGGTCGATATACGTGTCAGTCGGAAAAATTCATACGATGTCGATTATGCATTTTCTTTCTCGTAATAAAGTTGAATATATATTTTCGTATACTGTTATTAAATATTACATTAAATAAATACGACATATTCGCTACTTTGGTAATTTTTCCAACATGTAATGAGACTAACATATGCAGATCCAATTGATACCAAGCGCAATTATAATATGGATATTGTTCTTTAAGCTCCTGTCAGTTCTTCTACAAATAATATAAATATGGGGGTTGCTAAGGTTCCAACCAGTAGTGTGTACAAATTATTCTATACCGTTATAGAAAATATTATTATATAAGATTTAAAAAAAATCATGTTTAGCTTTAATTCTACTTCGTACTTCGAAATAAATATTTGCAAAATTGATCCATTATTGAATCAATAAAATATTTCAAATAATTGTAATTGTAAATCACATGTGAATTTAGACCGCACTTTCCCGCACCGTCTCATTAACCTTCCCCTCCACCCTGATGTGTATATGTTATTCGCCGTGTAAGATACTCCTTGTAAGCCCTTTATTGTATCCCTAGAACTTTCCTCTCGTCAGATATCGCGCGCGTCTCGCGGCTTATTTCACGCATGTTGTACGTCAAAAGTGTGCGCACGCGTCGTACGTATCTTCAGATAAAAATCTCAACATGATACTGGAATTTATGTCAATTAATTCTCTGAGATTTATTTTATCGTGCCTCATACGGTGGACATGTGTTATTAGAACCTATCATCGCACGCGTATCGCACCAGGATAGGCCGATGTGCGGACATTCTAAAATCTTAAGCAAGATAAATCAAGTCATTCAAAGTTTATTTAAATTAATAAAAATAATATCTTATTAGGAGAACACATTCTTATTGTGAAGTTGTAATTATTTAGAACAGACGGTCTGTGATATTTTAAATATGAATTAAATATATTAATTAGAAAGATATACATATAAAATCAATTTTATCGAAAAATATTGTTGTTGCGGCACCGGGATTCGAACCTGGATCTCTTTCCTAACCGGGGAAGGTGCATTATCCAACTAGGCTACAGAGACAATATTTTTAGCGACAATTTTCGAACCTATGTTACCTTTTTGATATTAATACATTTAATCGTTCTATTATTTGTTTACTCAAAGGTATTTGAGATTCTGTATAAATAAGGTAAATGGCTCTTTCAAATACCACCTCCCTGGTTAGGAAAGAGATCCAGGTTCAAATCCCGGTGGCGCAACAACAATATTTTTCGATAAAATTGATTTTATATGTATATCTTTCTAATTAATATATTTAATTCATATTTAAAACAAAATCTATACAATACAGGTATATCTTTCGATGGCCGCTTCGTACAACTTTCTTTTCGTTTGTTCCGATATGTTGTTTGTTTCTTAGCCAGAAGAATTCAGAGAAATTGTCCGAATCAACAGGCAACATTCAATAAGAATGATTAATGTGTAGAAAGCGATATGTAGAACCTTTCTTTGTTCAACAAAAACTCTTCAATTCAATCCTTTGCATCGATTCACGATAGATAGCTATACTTAGGTAGTGTTTAGTAGTATAACAGGTTGATCCAAAAGTTCGTAGCGTTTTTGTTTTCTGATGGAAAGAGTTTTATGAATTTCATTTAATCGTTCATTTGAGTGCATAATGATTTTTTCAATTTGTAGAAAGTTTGTTGACAAAAAAAAAAAAAACATTTCCGATATGTCATTTCGTTTGAGTTTAACCGAACAAGGGCTCGGTTGGAAGGTTATTCCACATCCGCTCCTATTCTCTCCATCTTGCTCCATCAGATATTTATTTTTTCCAACTAACAATATCCAAAAATTTTTTTTTAATAACTCTCAAAATCGGCTTGACGACTTTTTCACTTTCAAACCACCGGATTTTTTCCAGACATGAGATCAAAAAACTGACAACGTTGGGGAAGTTGATTGTTAACAATGCAGAATAATAGATTACTGATTAGTTTATGTGTTTTGTTTAAATAATTCAATATTTCTTACACAATCACGAAAACTCTTTAGGTTTCTCTCTTGTCCACTTATTGATGATTTTAAATTAAACACAAAAAGATACATTGTTGAGACGATATTCTATGACATCTCAAAACGGCTCATTAATAATTGCCCGTTTTTGGAAAGTTATTATGTGAGTTTTTTTAGTTTTTATTAGAGGTGACGCAATCGTAATTAATGATAATAAAAAATGAATCTTATAGTTTATTTTTTTAAAGCAATTTATACTCGGGAACATATTCCGAAAATTATATTTTATGTTAAAGAGTGCAAGAACGAAAATAATTAATAATCAATTTTATAATGGTTTAAAGAACGCAAGAGGATAGATGATTATACATTTATTTTGTTAGAAATATGCGTGCGTATGACTTACGTTCACGGGCCATTATTAAGAGCTCGACCGACGTACAAACTATAAACGAGAATTATATTTATGTAGATAATTGTTCTGTAGCCAAGCATTATATTATTGTAATAATTTACAACAATAATACGAGCCAATCAAAAGTATTCAATTTACAAAAAACGAGACTTATAATTTCGCGGTGTGTGGGGTATTAACGGAGGGGGTAATTGCTTACAAGCGTCGAATAATCCAAAAAAATAATTACACATCAACAAAGGTCAAACAGAAACACAAATAGCAAGCAGCGCATACCATAGAACTCTTTTTTTTTATGTAGTTCAGTTTAGAATGCAGATAATTTTTTTTAAGTATAACTTGTTATATAAAATTTGTATGAAAAAAAAAAAAAACAGTTTAAACTCCTTTCATCAATTATAATTTATAGAATAACTAAACAGATATTCATGAAATTATTATTATTATTATTATTATATACGCCCTATTCAGGCATTAAAATAATTTGTAAAATAATAGAAAATTTCATCAGAAGTGTAATACGCAAAGAAAAAAATTACATATTGTCAGCATGTTTTTTCATATTTAAAATTAAAAATAAATATAAAAATGTGAAGTAAAGCAATTAATCCGTCACCATTGAGTTGAGACACAAAATATTGTAATAATCTAGTTCTATAAAAAGTTAAATTCACAGAGAAAAATGTCAACTACTTCCGCATATTCGTTACCCAAATAATGCAATCTCTATCACAATTAGAAAAATTACGGACTATCATAAATTTGTAACTGAATTTAAAAAAATATGTACACAGACTAACTGAAACATAAATTAACTCGAATATACTCCTTCTCTATGCACGAGTCTTACTCTCATAGAGAAAAAACAAATGTTAAAATATATATATATATATCCACTGATTATTGAAATTGTATTATATTTTTAATATTAATAAAAATAAAAATAAAACATCATTTTTACTGAGAGTTAAAAAATATATCAGAAATGTATTACATTTAAAGAGAGATTAAAAAGGTATTTGCGAACCGTAGCATTTTTGCATTGACGGTGCGTAATGAGGTGCTCGTATTATTAATGATGTATAAAAGTGAAACCTGAAATTATCAAAAAACGTACAAAAGTAGACTGTATGCTGTGGAAATGCGGTCGCTCAGGCATGAGTACATGCGACAAATACACGGTATAAATATGTGGTATGGTCAAGTGAAACGAGTGAATGAGAGGGTAGTAAGAAAGATATACGACGCGAGTATTGAGAGTATTGAAGACACTAGAAACAGAGGACATCCGCGAAAGTCCTGAAATGATTAACTTAATCAAATTTTGAAAGATGGCCCTGTTTAAAGCCCCAACTGAAATTAATAGTAATAATCACGCTGCTCAACTTATGTTTGAAGGTACCTGTTAGTTCATTCCCGCATACTCGTAACTAATTACCCTGTATCACCTGTTTGTAAACTATGCCCATCTCAATACAATTTTTTTAGTAAGACAGGCACAAGTAAAGGGATGTCAGACGGGGAGTGGTTCCGGAACCGTTGCAGAGATTTGTCATAATCTGCCTAATATACCCCCATCACGTAGTCCACACGTTTTGATGAAATCCCTGTACAGCTTGAGATTCCCTACATTGCTGATCGGGTCCGCGTTTTCAGGCGGCCTACCATTAAACCAGTGAGACAGGAACAATCCAACCTCAGTTGTATAAATATCTCATAAAGATAAATAAATAAATAATCATTAGAACACATTCTTATTGTGAAGTTGTAATTATTCAGAACATAGGTCTGTGATACTTTAAATATGAATTAAATATATTAATTAGAAAGATATACACATATAAAATCAATTTTATTGAAAAATATAGTTGTTACGCCACCGGGATATGAACCTGGATCTCTTTCCAAGCTGGAGAAGGTGCATTATCCAACTATGCTACAGCGACGATATTTTAGCGACAAATTTTCGACCCTATATGTTACCTATTTTGATATTAATACATTTAATCGTTCCATTATTTGAAAGAGCCTACCATCTAACTATTATTTTTACGGAATCTCAAATAACTTTGAGTAATCTGATAGCAGACGCCAGAATTATCAATTCATTTTTATTAAATTTTGAACACATTGACACAACTTTATTATTAGGAGAACACATTCTTATTGTGAAGTGGCCGCAACAACAATATTTTTCGACAAAATTGATTTTATACGTATATTGTTCTAATTAATATATTTGAAATAAATAATTCGTACTATTCCCGCGATTCATAAATGCTCTGAACTGGGCCGGGATCTCGCGACTGGATTCCTTAATCTTGACCCTTGATCATCCTTTGCATCCACGTAAGGTCTTTTATTTATTTGATCGATAAGCTGATATCCTCCCCCACCCACAAAATATGCAGTTATTTTTAAACCTAAACTAAAACTTTCTAGAACAATTTATTTGAATCCGCGCAGCAAGTAGAAATAATAGCGGGAACACTGCTAATCAACTGCAAGTAATGATGATATATATATATATATAATTAAGTATTCTTTTTGCTCAAATATTCCAATCTACTGCATGATTCAATTAGCGTTATATCGTCGTGACGGATCGATCGCACGTTATTTTAAACGTACGTAAAAAGCTTTCCCCCCCATTTTGTACGACTAAAACGAAAGATAACATTTGTTGGATCCATTTGTGGTGTATTAATTTTCTTTCATAATTTAGATATTATCTCGTTTGCTACGTAGAAAGTAGTGAGTGAGTGAATGCTTGCAAGAGCCAATCAATAACTATAATTTGGGAGTACAGGGAGACCGTCAATATGATTATTTAATTATATATAGTTTTGGTTAAGATTTTTTTTTAAATTTTCTCTACAGAGTGACGGCAAAATATGTAGGTAAAAAAAAATATACCATCTCCGTACGTGTACTTACATTATTAATCTTTATAAATATAATCGCGAAATATCCACCAACAGGGTTATTAGTAAATTTTGACTGATTGACTGTATCCAGAAAATGACTCATACTTCAATATTGAAGCTACCAGAACTTTAAATATTCACGTATATATCTTGGATCACTGATAACAAGTAACAATACTACCAAAATTTTTGTTCCTAGATCGAACTTAATTGGAGATCAATTAATTGCATTTCTATATCTGTTAAATTGATGAACGTGCCCTAAGTTCGCCACCCCTGCCATATGTAATATGCACATTTTTATAGTGTATTGATACCGTTTAGCATTTTAATTGGTCAGTGGATGAGGTTGTCGTATCAAATTAGTTTTTAAACACGGTACATATAATATTTAAGGAATGTCTGCACGGGGTTGTGTAATGTCTCCATGGCTGTTCAACTTGTATATGGATAATTGTGTGAAAGAATTGGAATGTATGAATGTAGGAGCAAAAATTGGCGATTTGATTGTATGCTGTTTATTGTACGCCGATGATGCAGTACTAATGGCGAATAATGAACAATAACTACAGAGTCAAGTGAGTGGAATGCACGATGTACGCAAGGAAAGCGACCTTATTATGAATGTCAACAAGTCGAAGGTGATGGTATTCGAGATGGAGGAAAGCAAGACACCGCGCTAAATACTTGGAGGTAATAAATGTTTGGAACAAGTAGATGAGTTTGTGTATTTGGTAAGTATATTTGATAGAAACGGAAATATTGAGAATGATATCGAAAAGAGGGTGACTGCAGGGAATAAAGTGAACGGCGCTTTGAATGGAATTATATCTAACGGGAACTTGTCAACCGAGGCAAGACTAACGGTGCACAATGGAGTCCTGGTACCGACTCTGATGTACGGAAATGAGGCCTGGAGCTGGCAGAAGAGGAACGAAAGTTGACTGAATGCAGTGGAAATGAGATCACTTAAGCGTATATGTAGCAAATCTATTTACGACAGAGTAAAGAATGAAGACATAAGGAAAGAATGTAAAGCTAATGTTAGTTTAATGAGTATGATTAAGATAGGATCATTTAAGTAGTTTAGTCATATGGAACGGATGAATGAGAAGAGAATGTTTAGAAAGATATATGACGCAAGTGTTGATGGCACCAGAAATAGAGGACGTCCGCGGAAGACTTGGCACGACCAGGTAAACTAGATGGTCCTGTTGGAAGTCTCAACAAGCGAGAATTGTGTGTCAAGACAGAAGAGTGTGGCGCTTTATTCTCTCTGTCTACCCCCCCCCGGGGGAAAACGGCGTAATGGTAGGTTAGTTAGTTAGTTAGCTTACATTCCTTAACGATAGGTTAAGATATTTAGTAGAATAATAAGCTGACTGTGTGCATTTGTATTGTGTGCAGATGCCAAGTACGCTATTGTCTTGTATGCCGTTATTATGGAATCGATTTTGGAGGAGGCAGAAATAGCAGCGATCTGTGATCAAATCCAGAAATTTATATCCACACAACCCTCGACAAATAAATAAAAAAAAGAAGTCCCAAATAGCAATATATTATATATATGGAAATGAGTATTAAATTTCGAAAGCGTTAAGTTATATTATATTTAGCTCGTTTGCATGCTCAACAGAGTTGTTTGAACAAGGAAAATCGGGCGAATGTTTTCACACCTCGTCGTCATAGAAATTTAACTGTCTACATAATAAACAATCAGAAATCACACGCTGAGAAATATAATGAAACAAGTCAATTTATGGGCGAGTTTTGTTATTTATTTGCGGTGTAATTTACAAAAATGTTCACAATATTGTATTTAAAAAAATAATAAATACAAAATAAAGAAAAGAATGATAAATGTCTATATGTGAATGAATAAATATAATTAGAAATTCAAATTAGTCGAAAACTAAAATTCCATAAGCAGAAATAATTCTAACTAGCAAAAACAACCGGTTGTTATTCTGACTAGGCCCTGCAGCAGCTTCGCTCTGCCCAGTGGCGTAACTACAAAAATTGTCACCCAATGCAGAATGGAAAAAAGGACCCCCTAAATAAGTATTGTATGTAAGATATACGAATATTAGTATTTCGTGGTTTATCTTTAAATAGTATCTTGTCAAATATAATATACACAGTATTGCATCGTGGCTGATAAATTTAATTCGACGGCACATGACATTTGCACGGATTTCTTAAGCGAAAACCACTAATGATATTCAATACTGTATATTGTTGGTGGAGATAAAAAAAAAGCGAAAAATTTTTCATCATACGAAGGCTAAAAACTAATAATAAAGAAAGAAATCAAGAAACACCTCGCACGTAATAGATTGATGGAGAAAGCGACAAGCGAATGTTCCTTAAAAGAGGTAAAACATTTTTTTATAAATCATATATACACAACATGGCGCATTCTGTCTTGTCAACTACCACCGAGAAAATGAAATTGCAATGGGCAAGCCACATCGCTCGGAAGACGGACAATCGTTGGACAAACACAGTAAATCAGTGATACCTGAAGGTAATCAAGAGGCCGAAAGACCACTATCAAACGCTGCAGAAATGCATGGTAACGAATAACAATGAATAGAGAAAATAGCGAGGCTGTCATCTAGCAGCAGTGTTTGCGAAACTAACGTAGCACGAAGGAATCGAATTCAAAATATGCATGGAATCATCGACAAATGTGCGTGTATTTTCAATCAAGGATTTTTCCTCGTCCACGTGAGATCAATCTTTAAACATCTTCGGTAGTCGTTGGAATTTCTTATCGTTATAGATAAGTACACAAGTACTGCGAAATATATTTTAATTTTCATCATTTCACACTATTCGTTTTGGAACTGTCACATGACCTTAAATTGACCTTGAAATCAGCGAACTTCTGCACTTATATTTTTTACGGTACTCAATTATCAATTAATTTTTCATTTATCAACCATAAAAAATGTAAATATTATTCCCCTCTATAATAGTATTTAAATGTTTAAAACTATCTATAAGGATCATTGACGACCTGTATGTTAAAAATGAAATAATTTTTTTTTTTAACTTTCTCATAGCGCGCCACTGCTTTTAAGATATTTTCACATTTTGTCGTGGCCTATGTTTTTATAATGATTATCATGTTTAGCATGTTGTACGGATGAATGAGTCGCGCTGAAGGCACCCGAGCAACAGCTGACCGGCCCCACAATAGCGGTACTGTGTAATTGATGCGATTATGATTAACAAAAATATATTAATGATTGATCCGTTATGGCTCTGGGTGCCATTTGACATTGTTCGGCGGGGCAGCAGCGGGGGCCCCGCGGAGGTTGCGGGGGCCCCGTTGTGACGCGGGCCGACGCCCCACATTCGTATCTGTGTCATCGTGCACCTTCGGCACCTTCGGCATTCCGGCAGAAACTCAAACCGCATTCTTCAAATATATTTTATTCGCAGGTAGGCCCTGCTGCGAGGCGAGATGGGCGCGGAGATTGGGACGAACGCATCCAAGTGTGGATCGCTTCAAGGCGATCTTCTGTGGAAATAGAAGCCGGGAGAAGAAATATTGAACTTGGAATCCAAGCAGAATGCTTACAACATGAAAGAGGAGATAACGTAGAGAAAAATAAGAAAAAACTAGGGCGCAGAAGTCAGCCCTACCTACTATCACAATTGAAATTTAAAAAAGTACAGTATGCGTCCATTCTGAAGACATTGTGGTATCGAAATAATACAGTGGTATCGAAACTAGTCGATTCTATTTTTTTTTAAATAAACAAATAAATCATTTATCATCACGTTATCTTTTTTTACGAATGGCGGTGATGTTCTTAATGTTGGCAAGTTCCGTATGCAATTTTAATAAACTTCATATTTGTTTACGCGCTTTTATACTTCGACAAGTAGGCCTGGTGTAAAATTTTGAATATGTGTGTTCTTTTTGTGTGGATTTAAAAAGAAAACAAAAGCGAAGCTGCTTCTGGGAAGAGACAGTTTTTGCGATTCGGACGGACTTTTACGGCGGCGATATAAAAACATTTTGTATTATATATTTTCGGATTATCGGTCGTGAGAAGGTTTTCGGTGGCTGACCAGCAGATTTAAGGATCATCAGACTACAAGGAAAGCGACGTCGGCGTCTACCAGCACTGGTTCACAAAGGTTTGTTTATTTTGGATTTTCATAGATTGAATTACTGTATTCAACATTACCTATAGAAAACTCAGAACTAGCTACCGAAGTATTTACGGCAACAATATTCTTAAACGTATTTCAATTTGTAATGTACCGTTCCGACGGTGACACACGCCCGTCACGTTACACAGCCGAACGGTGACATCATATGCACACCCACTAGTCCAACTGACGTTACTGGAGAGATATAATACATTTTATTTTTTTTACATTTCAACTTGTATTACATTATATCATATTATTTATTTTAAAAACAAATAAATTTATATATTAGTAATGATTAAAGCAATGTATTTTTTTTATCAACTGAATTATTTTAAAAACACATACAGATATATAAATTATTCTCTCAGGTATAATACATTGCAGTGAATTAATGAATTATTATTCAGCATAATTATTTAGCTATGCAATAAATTTAATTATCACGATTTTATAAATATATTTGAAGGTCGACATCGGTCGTACATTACGCTGTCAATTGAGTAACTTTTTCTTTTGCACACATTCCATCGCCCTGTCCTTCAATTCTAGACATATCACATTCAATCGTGTCTGTGAGTCATGCACATTACTTTTAAATACTACATGTATAGGCGGGTAGGTTCAGTACCTACTCACGCATTGTTAATATTTAATTGTACAGAATTGTTACCAGGACAAATATATTTTCAGTTTATTTCTGTGTCAGGTGACGTCATAGGGTAAAACGTCGCAAATCAAAAAAAAAAATATGCGTAATAGATAAATGAAAGAATTATAATTAAATAAATGCAAGGCAATGCCAGGTGCAAAAATTGTTTCCGATATGTTACATAAAAAGCTAAAATTGAGACAATACTACATCATTTTTGGGCAAATCTGAGTTGTATATCTTCTTGGGCATCGAATGGTCTATTAAACAACCATAAAATAAATAAATAAATACTTTTACACACAATTTCTAAGTGATCTTAGCACATATAACACTATATATATTATTAAGGAGAACATATTCTTATTGTGAAGTTGTAATTATTCAGAACATAGATCAATGTGTCCAGAATTTAATAAAAATGAATTGATAATTCTGGCGTCTGCAGTCGGTTTACTCAAATGTATTTGTGATTCCGTAAAAACAATGTAGATGGCTTTCAAAAATAATGGAACGACAGATGTATTAATTTGAAGAAAAAAATGTGTAACATATAGGTTCGAAAATTTGTCATGAAAAATACTGGCGCTATAACACAATTGGTAGTGTACTTCCCCGGATTGGAAATAGAGATCCATGTTCGAATCCCGGTAGCGCAAAAACAATATTTTTCAACAAAATTGATTTTATATGTATATATTTATAATTAATACATTAAATTAGTATTTACTATATATATTGTCCAATACGGCCGATGCTCCCGCCTATTTATCAACATTTGTAAAAACGATATAGAATGTTGTTGCAGGGGATTTTAATTATTGCTTTCTACATAGTAAGAGGCGTGCTTATTCAGTCTAGTGATCAAGTGGCCTGGGGTGCGAGCCTCGCCCCGGGAGACTATCAAATTAATCATATTTTTATAACAAAAGTATAATTCTATTCGAAAATAATAATAATAATAATAATAATGAAAATAGTGACTGATGTCATCATCACCCATTGTCGATCCACCGCCATTATACGCTGTTATATATCAGAGGCGAAGTCTACTCCATCCCTCACAGTAAACTGTCAATTATGTCTTATGTTTATATATTAATGTTCAATATATTCACCTCTGTTAGAACAAAAATATGTATGTCATCTAATAAATAAATAAATAAGTATATAATACATGTACTTTCGTCTAACCAACGTCTTTGGACAAAATAAATCCGTCGTTTATATGACTCTATCATGTATTTATTTATGATTTTAGAGTACTGTTAATAGTGTTTTTAAAGTTTAAGTTTTAACGTAAAATAATAGTTTCTTACCCATATAAAAAATTAATGGACGTTTTTAAGAACACTTTCTATGACTGAACGATATTAATTTATTGTTTGAAAATACTTCACGTAATAACTAAAGGCAGAAATAATTATTTTTATTAAAGGTTATCGTAGGAAATAGTTATGCCAATTGCCTTTTGTTTTTTTCAAATCAAAAACCAATCCATGCACCAAATTTAAAGAACAATCATGAAATCAACAGGTTAAAAACAGTAAGATAGTAAAATTCGCGAATTAGTAAAAGAGGAAGTAGATACTTCAATTATTTGCACGCAATTATAACCCTTTCTAATATTATTCTGTTAATTACTAATTTCAACAACTAATTTAAATCATCCCTTTTAAAAGCCTTAATTTCAGTTTTAATTTTATTTCCGATTTGATTGTATATTCTGGGAGTTAGAAAGGTGAATAATCTTTGACCAAAAGTATTTTTAATTCTTGTAATTATTTTAAGCTTATTTGCTCTTGTAGGATAATATATTTTAGTCTTCACAGATGGAGCGCTTATTTTCCTATGAAAGCTAGTTAGTATATTCAGCACATATTATTGTTTTATATCCAAAACCTGAAATTTATATATATATATATAATTTATACTTTTATAATATTCGCCCTTGACAAGGTGAGGAAGTTGAGGCGTGAGGTGGACTCGAATCGCCCCAGGATATTCACTTCAGTGTGTCAAGATAATATTTTAAAACTTGAGTAATAAAATAACACCATGGCCTATTAGACTCTGCAATATAAATCTAAAATATGCAGACGTGCGATTTTTTTTGGTTATGACACAAAAATGAGGCACGATCGATTACATTTAATGAGGCAGATGATATTATTACTCATATTAATAAGAATCACAGTACATTTTCGACTGCCCGCGCCCCGCCCGACGATGAAACGCGGTCACAAGTCGTATCCGAGATCTCGACTATCAGCATTCCGATGGTAAAAACACGTCTTCAATAGGTCCAGCCATAAGAGCTGTGTTCTTGCAGCGTGTCATGTTTTTTTCCTCTCAAATCATCTTCCAATCAATGTGATTTTTTTGTTGTTGTTAATACCCACCACGATCTCGGAATAACATTATCTTGTAACACACATTTTAAAACAACGAATGAATGTATTTTTTTCCGATTGAGGATATGTAACGTGTTAAAATAAAAATAAATCTGATAGATTTCGTCTGTGTGTGAATTTTTTTTTTATCATTTTATTGAATCCTGTAAACACATATTTGGTCCAATAGTAACAGAGTTACGATATTCAATTTTTTTTAAACAGCCGCCATTTTAATGAAATGTGGTTAATCAGACTACCTAATAGACTTAGCCCAAGTTAATTTTTCAAAATATAGTTAAAAATCGTTGAAAAATGTGTCTACAAAACTCTTTTACATTAAAAATATTTATTAAACTTTTATTTAAACATAAATACCGACAAAACGGAATTCGTTCATAACACAGGCCTGCGAAGTCTTTGCATCGGTGAGGTAATACCGTAATTAGTATATTAAACTTTCACATTAAATAACCTAGTAAAGGACCACCGAACGACATCAGATCAGTTAAATCGAGGACGTCCAACTTATATAATATATAAATGCACACAAATATTGTATACTAAATTGAACGAACATTCTAATATGCCTACTTATTATGTTCATGGACCAGTATTATATAAATCAGTGGTAATTTAGAAAAAAAAAAGTTTATCGAGGAAGTTCACGCCAATCTGGCAGTGCACTGGGGAATTTCAAGGTAAATTTTACTATTATAGCACAAAAAAGGTTTTTTTTTTTAATGAATTTTAACCAGCTTTTTGGACACGAGTATTTTAACGTATTGAAGTTCTCAGATAACTGTGGATAAAAATTTAAAAAAAGACATTTGTCTGTACAGAGTTCCGATGTATTTGTAGGAGTTGCAAAACTTTTCACGTAAAAGACTTGTCATAAATAAAAAAAAAAACAAGAACATTATTTTAATGACAGTAAAACTAAGTGTTCATGTTATTTACCAAAAACCATACATGTCATATTAAGAGATTAAATTAAAGGAGGACCTTGATTATCTGCAGAGATTAATAGAATGTAGCGTTCCATATCGTGTGTATCATACCAACCCTGCATACAATATATGTTTCTGATTCGTTCCGCTTCACTTCGTTCACAGATCTTTTTTTTTTGATATTTCTAAATATCATCGGAATCTTATTTCAAGTTCGGGTCGTGTTCTTTTGTTTTGCGGAATTATTTCTTAGTAAGATTACTAAATACCTTTCCATGACAACCCCCCAGCATATCTCATATAAAATGCTACGCACTTTCGTGATTTCGCACCCGGGAAGCCTCCGAAAAAGACGAACAAATGTACTCTAAATATGAATTAAATATATTAATTAGAAAGATGTACATATAAAATCAATTTTATCGAGAAATATTGTTATTGCGCCACCGGGATTCGAACCTGGATCTTTTTCCTAACCGGGGAAGGTGCATTATTCAACTATGCTACAGCGACAACATTTTTAGCGACAAATTTTCGAACCTATATGTTAACTTTTTTGATATTAATACATTTAATTGTTCCATTATTTGATAGAGCCATCTACCTTATTTTTCGATAAAATTGATTTTACATGTATATTTTTCAAATTAATATATTTAATTAGACATTAGAATTACCAGACCATCTGTTCTGAATAATTACAACTTCACAATAAGAATGTGTTTTCCTAATAAATGTAGTTTATGTTAAAACTATACTTTCGAAAGGTAAGAAACCTGACATGTTTTACAGACACATGTCCCATATCTCTGATAGATAAATTATAATTACATTTATATGAAGTTGAAGATGTTGATTAATTTAAATCGGTTGTTTTATGAGATTAATTCAATATACCATTTACATTAGTCATTTAGAAAGTTATATGAAGCTATAAATTTTAACTGACTTTGACTGACATTTTTACATATTTAATACGCCGCGTAATACGTTTCTTGGAGTGTGCGTGCCGTAGCATTTGTTGGCTATCCCTTCTCCACAGTCTTGTGTCTACCTGACACCGAGTTCTTTGAAATACGAAGGGTTTTAAATATCCCAATCGGAATTCCATTCACGTAGTTTTTATGAAAGGGCTTTATGCAGACCGGTTTGGGTACCATACTGCCCTTGAAAGTCTCCAAACTATATAAGTATTGTACATATATGGAATTAAACAAACAGCATATAATATATATCATGTATTAATGTTTTTTTCTTGATAAATAGTAATTAGAAGAGAGAGAGAGACGAGAGTGAAAGAAAAACTGAATTTTTGTTTCTTCTTTCATGTCAGTATTGACGTTCAACGGACTCAATCAGATGAGACACGGTTCGTGATGCACGCATGCTCAGTCCGGGTTGCTCTCACAGTTGACTCTCTCGCGTTCATCCACCATCTTGTACTTCCATCCATCCATAGTACTTTGTCTACGTCTTATTCTTCATAACGCTGCCCCAAAGTCAGTGACGTCCTTAGGTAAAGTGCCGCCCTTAGGCGAATATCATAATGCCGCCCTTATTATAATAAAAAATGTGATATCAATCCTTTATAATTTAAACAAAGCTATTTTTTATTATATTTAATGGAAAATATATGGAAGTATGGGGTAATTACAGAGCATACGACCTGTCTTCGGTTGGCTTAAGTGATCACTTTATATACAACGTTCACCAGTTCTCACTTTTTAATCTCCACATTTATCAAATCTTTGAAAGTTGTATATGTGTTAGTACGTGGACTCGCTCCGAGTACCACTACACCATCGCCATCTATGGACCAAATTTGATAATTCATTTTTCCCGCCCCTTAAAATTTGCTACCCTTAAGCACCGCCTCACCCGCCTACGCCCACGGGACGTCCCTGGCCAAGGTGATATTTTTTCAAGGTTGTCATGTCATATTGATGCGTAGTGTGGCCGAAAAATTGGAAGAATCGTTCGTTTACTACCCTGAATAGACCTCCTCCTTGTGGTTGGATTTGTTGCAGAATTAAGATATTCTTCAACAATACATTTCAAAGGCGTCTCTTTTGCGCTTGTCTCTATCTCTGCTGAGCCAATCTCATTTTGATTACTCGTTTTATGGCGCTCGCTGTCTTCGCATATTCTTCGTAAGTTGGACCACAGGAACTGCATGTATCTTTGAATTTCGTGTGCTCAAATATATTATCTCTCGCTGAATAATACTGCAAAAGCACCTGGTCTCATCGTGATATTGATGTAAGCGTTAATAGATAACATTGAAAAATGCTTTCTCATAATGAAGACTAAATCGGCATTATTCAAACATAACAAATCTTGAAGGAGGTCAATGTCAGTCGCCTTGACAACCGACAGTCGTGCGAATTAAAGTACATGGAAGTGGAAGAGTATAGAGATATATGTCAAGGCAGGAATGTGTAACGCTTTTTTGACAAATCAAATAGTGAAGGAAAATAGAGTGTGTGAATCTACAGGAAGGCCCAAAAAAAGTGAAAAACATTTTGTAAAATGTGATATAATTACATTTAACATAGTTTAACTATATCAACAATAGCGTAAATATTTTACTAATTCACTTACTTACCTATATTACGTTTAGTTTCGACAATTTTCGGTCGCCATCTTTGATTATTAATTGTCCCATTGTTTATATTTGGTTTTTTCAAAACTGTTGCCCCGAATGACAAAAATCACTGCAGAAGACCGTATTCTGGTCAAAAATTTGCGAATTGATAAACGTTGGGGTGCTAGAAAAATGATCAAAGAGTTTCAAAACAAAGCCTGGAGTATAACTAGACATTACAGCGGGACGGAACTCCATCTCACACAGCCAGAAATAAAATCAACTTTCTTCATCGTGGGAATGTTAATTTCACCGAGTCAGACATGTGGCCACCGAACAACCTAGATTTAAACCCAGTATATTATGCAATATGGGGATGATTTCTGATTAGCTAAATATTGTTAAAAAAAAATTACATTAAGAATTATAATTAATTATATTATGTTTTGAAATAACTCGTGTGTTACGCGAGATGTTCTCACTTTTTTTGAGCCATCCTGTATATGCACCAAAGATATGAAATCTTTTTGATCTTCATATACGCAAGAAATTAAATATTTAACAAGGAATTTTAAAAAGGTGACGTAGTCTTATACCAACAGAAGAAATTTTACCCTGTACAAAAGCTTCAATGGTTGATGTATTACTTCTAGATACTGGAAAAGTGGAAAAATATTAACCCCCTTAATACCCCCGCGAACCGATAGCTCTGAGATGACGTGAGTCCCTTGTTAATACATCGGCAGCCACCCCTGGGTGAGAATGAAGTGAAATATCTGTAATATAAACATGGTGTTAAACGTCAGGATAGGACGGTAAATAAAAGTAAAGTTCATAACAATCCCTGTGTATGAACAGTGTGTTGTAAAGGTACGTATATAATATATTGAAATTGGAAGATATTTAATATTCGAACGCGGACACGGACGAAGGCGTGGTGGGAGGACGCGACGTAACGACATCTATTGTCATTCTCCGCGGGTGATGAAACTCCAGCTGATTGTCTATTGTGAGATGATTGTCACACCCTGATATGTGAAACTGGAGAAACAGAGCGGTGGATGCAACTCGTAACACCTACCTTTCATAACTTTATGGATCAGCGGCACCAACATACTTAATACATTCCTCCATACGACCTGGCATTTGTCTATGTTTAAGTTCATTACCTAGTGTTTACGCATTTTTATACTATGATGAGTAGGCCAGGTATTATAGTTTCAATATGTGCATTCCATTTTTGTAAATTTAAAACAGGAAACAAAAGCGAAACTGCTTCTGTTCAGAGACGTTTTCGGAGTCGGTCTTATATATTTTACGGCGGTGATATAAAAACATTTTGAATTGTGTTTTTCGAATTATCGGTTGTGCTGCAGCTTCGCAGGCTGGCCAGTCGAGTTTTCAGAAGATTCAAGACTGCAGGGAGAGCAACCATCGGTAGAAGAATCGGCGAGTAACAGCCCAGTTTCGCAAAGGTTGGTGTCTTTTCATTTACATACATTTAATTAGAAAACCCAGGACTAGCTATCGAAGGTAATTACGGCAACATCTGGCTTTACCTATGTTCACTAAAATATTAAGAATTTGAAACGAATGTACCATTTTACGAATACCTAAGATTAGAATAATTTTTAAGCGACTATATTAATTAATACAAACTAAATGATATACAGAAAAAATATTTAATTTGCTACCGGAATTCGAACCTGGATCTTTTCATATCCGTGGAAATGCGTTACCAGTTACGTCACGCCAACTGAGTAAGTTGACGACAAATTTTCAACAAACTTATATGCTGCAGCTCTTTCAAATTGATTTTCTCTTTCAATTTTAGTACATTTAATTTGTTTTAAAATGCAACAGATCTGTGTTCTGAAAAAATTGCAACTTCACAATGATAATGTGTTCTCCTTAAAAAGGTTAGCCTTTTTCTATTTATCTAAAATAATTAGGGATGCGAGAGACTACTCCATACCTACATTTAAAAAAAGTTGTGCATAACTAGAATTTCCATGAAATAAATAAATAAAATAAAATATATTATCTGATAACGTATTCGCAATGTAAATATAATCGCACTGAATATATTTCTACATGTTATGCTAATTTGTTGGGTTATATTTTTATCAGTGTTCCGGATTCGTAAAACCGGCCGCGACCCGTGTTATTGACACCTTTCCACGTTCAAATTCACACGCACAATCTTTCCTTTATGCTCGTCTTTAGTGTGAAATGTGACCTTGACGTCAACAGATGTCGATTCGATCGCGATATCGCGATAGCATTCGCTGTGTGGATTTGTCAGCTCCAGTGCACCAGCACTATATATGTGATATTGTGTTTGATCACGCATTGTTTCTTTTTTGCGTGCGAAGTTGTGATATCGCCGTCTTCAATTGGAAGCGGAGATCTGCCCATCCGCGTGACGTTAGTGTGATTCTCAACGGCGACTGAGGAGTGACGGAGGCGTCATACACAAAGTAATGCGAGAAATCCTTCGATTGGAACCCCAATCCCATCGTCGACCCTATCCCTTATATCCAGGTTTCCTTATTTCCTTCTTCCCCTCCCACTCCTGCAGCGATTCCGATTTACGGCCGAAATCATCGTAATCCAATCCGCGGGACGCGCGACCCGGAGATCGCGCAATTCGTTCGCTAGATCCTATCGGCGCAGGGTTTACGTCTCCATTACACTCAGATTTTTTATTATGCATAGATTTTTATATGCATTTTCCCAATTCATCTACATTCTCAACAATTTTAGCTCAAAACGTAGTTCAGAATGTCATCGAGAAAATTTTCAATTTTTTGGAAAATTTAAACACAAGAAATGAATGGTTCAGAATAGTGATAGTTTAAACGTTATTTTAATCGTTATTGTGTACATGTGATTGTGTCCGAATGTGACGATGATTGGTAACTGATTATTTGTAATTCTTCAAGAAATGATTGGTACACTAGAAAGTAAACCAGCAACAGTTAAAACTCAGTTACCAATCACAGTCACATAATGGTTTACAATCACTAATGACGTAGTTTAAAAACAAAACTGCCGCTTTACAAATTGACAAAATGGAGAGAACGTATTTGGGCCTATCTGATTTTTTAGCCCCAGTGGGTAGGTAATATGTTTCAAAAAACTACAAACATGTTTTAAAGTGCAGTTATTAATTGTAAAACTATCGTACCGGATAATCACTTTCGAACATTGCAAAACGGCGGTTTCACTTTTAAAACTTTTAAATGACCATTCGTGAACAACCCTACCACTACTGGGGTTGCCAACCGTCTCGGATTGGCCGGGATTGTCCCGGAATTGGAATCGCTGTCCCGTAAATATTATTGGAAAACTCATAAAAATATAACGTTAAATTAGTTATTATAAGATTTAAAGTTTTAATTTTTTATTATTATGTAATATATGTGTGTAATTAAGTTTCTATAATAGTTAGAATAAATAAAATAAAAAAATTGAGTTTTGAGCTATTTGTTCCGGAATTGTCCCAGAAAAAGTTGACAACCCTAACCACTACACAGGATAGTTTTTATTATTACCAACAATGCAGTGGTGTACCTGAAATGAAATAGACTTCATAATGTGAAGAAACTTAGTCAACCAGACAGCCTTTCAGATATTGACGAATATTTAAGAGATTATTTAAAGATCAGGGTTTTTACGAAACCGCAAATTATTACTTCTCATCGAATTTAAGATTTCGTAAAAAAAATCTATTTGATATTTTTTACGTGCATACGTAAATAGACAGACTTCAACGCGCGGGTACACAAGAAACTCAAGATTTTGTTTGATATTCTTCCTTTTTCAATTAATTTTTAGCATATTTTCAATAATACAATTTGAATGTATTAATTAGAAAGATATACATAAAATTTGTGCCGCTGCCAGAGGCGGTCACTTGGCCGATGTCGTATTTTATACGTAATTGTAATAAACCAAATAATCGACATATAAAAATTAAATTAAACAATTATGTTTCATTTTTTAGTTATTCAAAAACAACATCGGCCCGGAACATAATATTCACCCTGTATATGTGGCACCGAATTCACAATTTTTTTTAAATATGTAACTAGACACGGATATATTAGTGGTCTAAGGTACTAGATCACGTGAAAGATCGTCAAAACGATGAACCGAAACATTTTTAATATTTTGAATTGCAAAATTAACCCAAAACGTCAGCACGGTAAGTTAATGATATTCGTGGCGTTCTTGGTGTGATTACTTTGACATTTAGTACTGCGCACAGAAACTTGCAGGCGACTGCGCATTGCTCCCCCACCAGGGCGAAAAATCAATTCAAAATGGCCGCTCCAATGCGGTATTGTCGAATAATTAGCATAATTAAATAATGAGTTTGTATACATTTCCATACAAATCAATTTATCAGTGGGCATGTAATATTATGGTGCCTATCTATGCTTATGGAAAATAGAAATATTAAACATGTTCTTGCATAATTTTGGTGTCGCTGGGTTGAAATATTAGAAAACTAATATTCAAAAATAGCCAGGTCCTGCAGTGTTCAAAGCGTCGGCTAACTGATTCAAAGGTCACGGGTTCGACTCCAAAAAAAAAAATAGATTGCATCCGGCTCGGATGTAATTTTTCACTTGCTCAAAAAATATTTCTACATAGATACAGTTTTTTTTCGCGCGCTGCAAGTCTAAAATGAACTGAATATTGTGGGGGTGGTTTTTGGGTTGCAAATAAAATAAACAATATACCTTATTAGGTACCGAACCCCTAACACGTGGATGCCTCATTTTATATTTATTACGCAGCAATATTTCACGCAACTCGGAAGAAATAACGAACGCCTTTGTTAGGTATGAAAAAAGATTTCTTAAATTGTTTCACAGTCGAAGGGAGTTACGTAGGTATTTGAAAAAATAAAGACACCAGACATTATAAGAATGACATGTCATGAGAGAGATAAAATGTCTGCGCTAATCTCTTTTTATTTATGATTTTTTTTAATTTCCAAAAAACATTAAAAAAAATTTAGGTATAGGAATTGAGATTGCATGATGTAATAGCAATTAACTGTAATAAAAATACATTTATAATAAAACCATTCTGCAAGTAGACTCATGTTCAACTCTATTATAAATCAATTATCACTTCTTCGTGAGCACCTGGGCAAAATTATAAATGTAAAATACATTAGCGTGAAAAAATGCTTTGATGTGTTCAAAGTTAAAACGTCAAACTATTTTTCAAACGTTCGATAGGACTGATTAGCCTATGGAGTGTTCTCAAATCACGCATTGTATAGTACAATGAATTCATGTTTAAATAAGACCAGCGCTTACCTACAGAAACGTGAACTCCGACAATTCAAGATGAAGCAACACTAAAGGGTGTTTTTTTAGAGGTTTATTTTTCGAAATGGCAACTTTTTTTCCAGCGACAGTCAATTTGACAGCTGATTTAGGTTTAATTTGATTTACCATTTCACCATAAATAGACTTACGCCAAAACAACGCTTGCAAAATGTGCAATTCTTCAAGTTTTCAAGTGAAGGACATAACATATTAAATAACCTAAAATAATATCATATTTAAGTATATTGGAATTCATATATTCAAGTCCGCTTCAGATCAGATCACTTGTAGCATTTTACAACACATCTGGTCAAGCGAAGACGTGCATTCCGAACACCGCGCGGTGCGAGAGTCGTGAGAACTGCGTTTGATTTGTATACGTTTGGGGCAGAATTTGCATGCGCAGCTTTATTTGGCACTACTAAATTCTTCCACTAAATAATTCTAGGTCCAGCACATGAAGAAGTCTTCTTAAACTTTGTGTGCGTGCTATATTTTTTTGTGTGCGTTAAGATACCAAATGATGTGCGCGCGCACACCTGCACACCTTAGTGAAAACATTGATGATGACGATAATTTACCAATACGGTACATAAATTTATGAAGCATTTAATTGTGTAACAATTTTCTTGTATTTTGAAATTATGAAAGCGTCCAATGTACGTTTGTCGCGAACGTCTTACAGCGGCTTTTAAACACTAGTTAAACACCACGTAAGAACCGAGGGTCATCGCTTCGACAATGATAGCGTAGAATTTGTACATATTTGTAAAAAACGAAATAAACTAGATATTTTGCATACTAATTGTAACACAAATGTCATCAATATTCAAACATCTTCTACTACGTCCCGTCTACTGCGCATGTTGACCACTCCCCTTACATCCACCCAACTCTAATCCCCCCCCCAATTCCTCAACCCTAAGTAGCACGTAGTCTTTTAGTCTTAAGTTTAGTATTAGTTACACTACTGAAGATGATGCGTCAGCATTGAAAATGTTATAATAAATAAATAAAAAATAGTGAAAGTTAACAGAGTTTTTATTTCAAATATAATTAAAAACTAATTATCTTATATTATAGATGAAATGTTATTCATTTTATGGACGAAAAAAAAAAAATTTTTTTTCAGAAGACAAACGACAAGACTAGAGACTGATATCATAGAATGTCTCAGTTTCTAAAATCTGGTACGGAGGCGTTACAAAATATGAGAAAATCTCAACGGTACGGTTATGGTTACCAAACGACACGAGCGACAATGCAAATGAACACACAGACTCAGAAATATTCAGTTGCGTTTAACATTTGAATGAATATTACTGTTCTATTATGCGAAGCGTTTCGTAATGTCAGCCGCGCCAGTATTTTATTTCTTAGCTATTTTTAATTGTCGGCGGCTGTTGCATACGCAGGCAGCTCCGGTTTTATTGTTTGTCGCATTCCTCTCTGCCCTCGTCTGTCACTCGATCTGAATGCACATTTGTGATGCGCGTAATCCCCCTTAAGGGAGTGTTCGCCTCGTAACAGGCCGCACTGTTCTCCTGTCATTGTGGTACAGGAATACACATGTCGTAATTACCGTTTATTGTATGTGTTTTTATTGTTAGTACGTTTGATAGAAACGAAAATACTGAGTATGATATCGAAAGGAGGATGACTGCAGGGAATAAAGTGAACGGCGCTATGAATGGAATAATATCTAATGGGAACTTGTCAACCGGAGTCCTGGTACCGACACTGATGTATGGAAATGAGGCCTGCAGTTGGCAGAAGAGGAACGAAAGTAGACTGAATGCAGTGGAAATGAGATCACTTAAGCATATATGTGGCAGATCCATTTATGATATAGTAAAGAATGAAGAAATAAAGAAAGAATATACGGCTGATCTTAGAATAGTGAGTGTCATATGAAACGGATGAATGAGGAGAGAATGGTAAGAAAGATATATGACGCAAGTGTTGATGGCACCAGAAGTAGACTTGGCACGACCAGATAAACCAGCCATTGGTGGATGGTCCTGTTAGAAAGCACAATAATCGGCGAGCTTGCATGAGAAGATGTATGAAGCGAAAATTGTGTGTCAGGACAGAAGAGTGTGGAGCTCTATCCTCTCTGCCTACCCCCTGCGGAAAACGGCGTGATGGTAAGTAAGTGACTTCTTATTATTCTTTATAATATCTATTGAGTTTCTTATTATGTCCTTAGGTTGTCTAATGTATAAATCTATAAAAAAAAATCATTCAACTTGACCAAATCAGTGAATTACATTAAATATAGAGTCGTATCTATAGTCACTCGCGATATTCAGTTGAAAGGAACTGCTATGAGAGTAACAGCTGCTCCTAAAATAGTTTCGGGAAAGTGTTCAAAAGAATACCTTCGTGGTTTGGCCATGCGGGGCGACAACCGAACAAAAAACACCCAAGTCACTGCTGAATCCTAGACCAAAAAGACGCAGACCTGCCTTAGATATCCAAAACTGGCGAAAATTCAGAAGATGGAGTCGTTTAGTGATGCATGTAAGATAAGAATAGAAGACGTACATCATTGGAGTTGATTTTATCTTCATGCCTTCAGTATGGGCAGATAATAAGACGGACTATTCGTGACTTGGAACAATAAGAGCCGGCTGTGTGATCAGTAGTAAATTTTTACTAACGCCCGTAGTAAAAATTCTTCGCGGGTTGTTGATCAAATTTACTACACGCAAAGATGGTCAATGACAATCTCGCCTCTCAGTGTGGTAAGGCGAATAATTATGGAATGTGCTCTATTTTTTTATTTATCTGTGGTTTTATTCGCCCCTGCGTTTGAGACCAGTCACTTTAATGGCAAAAAAAATTCGGATTATGTGCTAATGTATATTAAACAACATGATCATCATCGGACAAACTCTCACCACTAAAATAGCTGGATATTGAGTGATTAATTGTCGAAGACTGTAACTTTTAAAGTATCAATGTGTCAGATGACTTTTATTTATTTTACTATCGGAGAGTAAAATGAGTTTACTACGGGATGTACTTTTGAAACAGCTGTAAAAAGTCCGCCATATTTAACCATCGATTCTCATTTTTAATATCGAATATCAAAGAGTGAAATAAGTTTACTACGGTATGTATTTTCGAATAATAAATATTTTTTACCACTGATCAAACAACCCGCTTTCGCAATTTTTTTTTTAACTATAGTAAAATGTTACTACTGATTACACAACGGACCATAGTGTATGATACAATCTGACATTTTAGTCAAATTTGTTTTTTTAGTATCAAAGTTCTTATGATAATTTTTTCATTAAAATTGTGTTACAAACACGTAAAATTTCCTAATAGTTTAGAAGATAATAAAAAAAAATAACATTAAATTTTAATATAACTGTATATGTTATATATAGGTATAATGTAATGTTAATACAAATTAAACGTATTAATTAGAAAGATATACATATAAAATCAATTTTATCGAAAAATATTATTGTTGCTACCGGGATTCGAACCTGGATTTCTTCCTATCTGGGGAAATTGCATTATCCGATTATGCTACGGCAACACAGTGCATTGTCGACAAATATTCGAACTTATATGTTACACTTTTTAAATTAATACAACTATCGTTCCATTATTTGAAAGCCATCTACTTTATTTTTACGGAATCTCAAATACATTTGAGTAATCCGTTAGGAGACGCCAGAAGTAATAATTAATTTTCATTAAATTTTGGACACATTGATACAACTTATATATTATTAAGGAGAACACATTCTAATTGTGAAGTTGTAACTATTCAAAACATAGGTATGTGATATTTTTAATACAAATTAAATGTATTAATTAGAAAGATATACATATAAAATCAATTTTATCGAAAAATATTATTGTTGTTACCGAGATTCAAACCCGGATCTCTTCCAAGCCGGGAAACGTGCATTAGCCGGTTATGCTATAGCAAGACAGTGCATTGACGACAACTTTTCGAATCTATATGTTACACATTTCAAATTAATACATATAGGTTCAAAAATTTGTCGTCAAAAGTACTGTCCGCTGTAGTAATACATTTAATTAATATTTAAAATATCACAGACCGTCTGTTCTGAATAATTACAACTTCACAATAAGAATAAATAATACATCCATCGTTCCATTATTTCAATGTTATCAACAATATTAATTTTATATGTATATTTATCTAAATAATACATTTAGTTTGTATTAAAAATATCACAGACCTACGATCTGAATAATTACATTTTCACAATTAGAATGTGTTCTCTTTAATAATAATGTAATGTGCCTGAAATCAGAAATCGATTTATTTTATAACTCAATATGACATTTTGATAAATAATTCATCTTATGGGTGAGTAAAAATAAGAAAGAATATATTTTATATTAAAACTTTCGATGCTTGAGGCATCTTGCAAAACCAGATGGCCACCTCGGGAAAATCACTCGCTACTGTAATAAAAATTTACAAATAATAAAAAAAAAAGATTCATAGAAAAGATGCTTAATATATATGTATAACCAGAATCTTACATTATATTATATATGGAAATTAGCCATTCCTACTGCATATTAATAACGTATTCGTCCGCGTTCCTTAGATAACATATTACTTTTACTCATACAATCCCAAAACAATGTGATATATATGTATTAATTAGATAATAAATATTTACTTTAATAATATACACCAACGTAATACAAATAATATGGTTTATTTTGATTATTTCCAATGTAAGTTTGTAGAACTCCATAACCACATAATATGTGAAAATAAAACACTTGTTTTTTGATTCTACTCGTTTAATTTATCTGAAACGCGTTTTGACTTGAAAGGGTATTATCAATTTAACAATTTTCAATTATAACTATAATGGGGATGAAGCATTCAAAATGTATGGAAATCCTCAGAACTACAATGAATAATATTGTCCCTTTTCATCTCATGTAAATTTTATGCTGTCTATGCTTAGGGAAAAAATCTTACTTACCATAGAAATTATCTGTCCGCGATTCTTATATGTCATCTAGGTGTCATTTTTGTTAATTTTGACAGCTAACTTAGAAAGGTGGAATAATTTAAATTACATCGACATTTTATTCATGTGTGGTTTGTTTGGGTAAAGCTCTATCATTGAAATATAGATTCTATTGAGACCCTGACCGCACAGCTGTCACCGATGGCCTCGTAGCGGCTACTATTGGCCTCGAAGTAGGGACTAACAGCGACCAATCGGTGATAGCCGATGACTTTGTTTTGTTCATTAAAAATGTTATGTATTCGTAATATTTCCTAATTTTTATTCTACTTAATGTGTTTTAACTGAAAATAAGAACCGGCAGATAAGCTTAGCTAAGAAACATGTCTAGGCTATGCTCTATTTTAATTTTTTTTTAAAAGATTACGTGAAAAATAAAAGTAATAAAAAAAAAAACTTTTTTTTCTATTTCGCACTGAGGCCTAATTTTTTATTTACTCGGTTTAGTTGACAGTAATTGTTCACACTGTCTGATGGGTTCAGATTTAGTGCATCCCGCACACGGAATTAAGACCGACATTATTTGTACCTATCGGAACAAGCACAATTATTGAAATCCGACCGATGATTGGACGCCGGTTTTGAAACGAGCGCGCTGCTCGCAAACAGAACACAATCGCGCCAATGAGCGTGCGAACCGAAACGCGGTTTTTAAAAGTTTTAATGAACTCCGCCACATCAAAAGTTTAATTCCCTGAGAAAATACGGCGCAAGTTAACGTTATACACTATATCTATTAACTAAATTCCGAGAGCAGTGACCGGAACCATCCAAATATAACAGTTAAACCCGTTTCGGCGACACTGCCGTCAAATGATACGCTTTACTGAAATATCATTTGTGAAAAATGCAGCACATTTTAGGGCGAAACATGTCAGAAATAATCAGCTAGGTCAGTGGTGTATTTGAAACAATTCAGAGTAAAAATATCTTTATTGTGGTGTATATATATTGGTTTATGATTTGTAAATATTGCTAATAATATACCGGTCAAAATAAGAAAACATATAAAATTGAAAAATATAGATTTTTCAGACGCATTCTAATATAATGTGTTAAAAACATTTTACAGATAAAGAATATTGTTTTTAAATAATTTCAAAAAAATAATTCGATTCTCATTCTGATATATATGCTGTTTCAGGGAAATTAATGATAAAATTTAGTCCATAGATGGCGATAGTGTAGTGGTACTCGAAGCGAGTCCACATATTAACATATATACAACATTCAAAAACTTGATAGATATGAAGATCGATGGGTGAGAATGGTGAACGTTATATTTATATAAAGTGATCACATAAGCCAGACGAAGACGGGTGTAAACCCTGTAATTGCCCCATACTTCCATATATTTTCCATTAAATATATATTTTTTAAATAACTTCGTCTCTATGAGATATCTATTATTTGTTTAATGTTAAAAGTGTGTTCAGAGCGCTGAGCGCTAGAGTCCACGCGAAGTAGGAGTGATTGGTGTAAAAGACAATAAAAGGAAGTCGCGCGTCTTCAGCGTTTCCTTTTATTACCTTCACACCATCCACGCTCTTAAAATCACTTCTATAATGCTTATATATATATATTGCTGATTACACTAAATTATATATACTACTGATTACACTCAATTATAATTATCCACAGTCAGTGTACCACGTTTACATTATCCGAGTAGCGATTTATCAATAACAAATCAGAAGCCTACAGCGGAACAATAATCTATAACGGGTTCGGCCAATCACGCAATTGGCGAATCGAAGACACTACAACTGGCGCAGCCTATAGGATACTGATTTAGTCGGTGTGGTAAAATAGCAAAGAATAAGGTGGGCTTGGCATATTTAGCTTACGATTACGGAACGCGCTGTGAGTCGTATTCATCGAGGGATTACAAATAAGCGGAAAACTTTTTGATGGACCCAGATTAAAATTGAGCGATAATGTGATAAGAGAGGCTGTAGCCGAGGACAGAAACGCCAGGCATCTAGTGTACATCAGGTGAAGGCTTTCAACGCGCCATGAAGCCTTGGAGGAAAATTATTTACCAGTAGACAGTAACGCCAGTATACCGGTAAAGTAATGTTTTTCATATTTTATCTCTCAGCGTTCAAAACGCTTTGATCTTTAAAAATGCACTCACCGTGATCTAAAATTAAAGAAAAAATTCGCATACAACATGCATATTTAAATAGTTTTATAACTCTAGTTATGAAATTTAATAACCATTTAAATTTGTTGACGATTTCTTCAATGACAATATTCCTAGATATGTCAGAATAGATCTGAACAAGTAGGTGTATTGTAAATTTCTCTAGAGTCTGGTTCAACGTATTCATTCAGCGGGGCGCGAACCGTGCCTGCCTCCGAGTCAGCAGGTTCCGTTTCGGGGACGTCCTTTCCCTTGATGCAGCCTGAAATAATAATTAACGATTCGAAAACTCGCCTCCAACTTTCGCGACATTCCGCCCGACCCGACGCGCGAAAGTACCGATGACCGGCACCGAACAGCCGGCTTTCCCGGTAACCTGTCGCCGCGCCGGCGTGCCACTTCCCATCGTACGTGGGCCCATAACAATATTGCCGGCTTGCCCGTGGAAAATGTTTCGCTTCACGGAACGAATGGAGAATGATAGTATGGATAGATGGCGTACTGCATTGTATATTTAGGTTTGAAGAATTCTGAAATATAGTACACAATATGTGATAAATACCATTGAATACGCCTCTTTTACTTGTGTAACATATGCAGGGTGTAACAGACCTAGTCCACAATATTTTAAGGTATGTACAAATTCTGTACAGTTACAGAAAATATTACAGAACAAAATCGTGTAAAGCTTTAATTCTATAATACATTCTTTGATATAAATATTTGCGAAATTGACTCACTAATATTATATATCTTTAATCCAGATCCTAAATTATCTAACAAAATTATATTTTGGCCGTGACCTTTTTATTTTTTGTATTCAATATAGGTTTGGAATCAAAATATTTCAATTAATCGAAATAATCGCATAACTACGTATTCTTTTTAAAGCTTGAACATTTTCGACTCACATTTTGAATATGTGTAATAGGTGTGTGTTATATAATAATATAAGGTGCAATTAAAATAAAAATATATATATTTGACTTGCGACCAAATACAAATAAATAAAAAAAGCGATTATAAATGTTTTAAAAAAATGAAGTAAAGACGGTAAAAATATTTATTTTGAAAAATAAATAGTTGTATGGTGAATTATAAATAAGGTATGCCTTATACATTGTTTCATTTTTAAAACAACAATTACACATAATTTTTATGCTGAAATTTTAAAGGAAACTGACACATTACATTGGAGTAAAGTGGAAATTTCCTTTGAATTATACGAATGTATTACTTTTTTTTTAAGTCCATTTCTACTGTCAGAAATGTTAACATTGAAACTGGTGTAAGCAACTAACAAGATAAGAAAGGTTATATTCGCGCATGCGTGGTTAACCGTCCATCATAACACGTTTAGAGATGTGGAAAAATATATATTTTTTGCCATTACTATATTATGGCCGCCCGCAGGGCCTAGAGCAACAAAACTGTCATGTTACAATGTTACTGATAATAATAAAATATATATTTTTATTTATTATCTTGATTTTATTAACCACTTAATTGAGTTTAAATACATCTACCGGTTTCGAAAAATACCATTTTCTTCTTCATGATATCATAACTAACTGAAACATATATTATTGTTTCTTTGGCAGAATCTATTTTTAAAAAAAAAATTTTTTTAAAGAAGAAAATGGTATTTATCGAAACCGTTAGATGTATTTAAACTCAATTTAGTGGTTAATAAAACAAAGATAATAAATAAAAATATGAATTTTAACCGCAAAGATAATATTGCTAATTTTAAAAGTATAATAAAATATATGTTTTTCAGAATAATTAATTATTGTTATTATGGTCCGATCATGACCGATTAGACGTGGAGATACTTATAAAATAACGCACAATAAAATACTTAACACATTTATTAGTGGATCGTAAAAAATACAATTCAATATTATTCATTTCCTTATATTACTTTAATTAAATTTAGAATGAGATTAATGTTTATTAAATGTTTAAATAAACATCTTTTCATGGATCGAACTTATTAGGAGAGCTAAACGAGAGGATGAATGATGAGATAATAGTATGAAGATATATCTCATTAAATGTATTAATTAGAAAGACATACATATAAAATCAATTTTATCGAAAAATATTATTGTTGCGCTACCGGGATTCGAATCTGGATCTATTCTATCCATCTATCTATCGTTCCATTATTTGAAAGCTATCTATTTATTTGAAAAAGTGTAACATATGGGTTTGAAAATTTGTCGTCAAAAGTCACTGTAGCATAGTTGGATAATGCACCTTCCCCGGTTTGGAAAGGGATCCAGGTTCGAATCCCGGTAGCGCAATAACAATATTTTTTGATAAATTTGATTTTACATGTATACCTTTCTAATTAATATATTTAATTAGTATTTAAAATATCACAGACTTATGTTCTCTTTAATAATGACATATAACTCAACCGAATATGGTCCTGTTAGAAGCCTGAATATGAGAAGATGTATGAATATGGATGAGGCGAGAATCGTGTGTTAGGACAGAATGGTGTAGTGTTCTGTCCTCTCTGTTTACCCCCTCGGATAAACGGCATGATGGTTAGCTAGTAAGTAAGTAGACGAATAAAAACAATTTACAGAGAGTGCAAATCGGAAAATATTAAAAAATTTAGTTATTTTGTTGCTACCACAGTTTCGAGAGATGCAGTCTCTCTCATCATTGGATGTAATTGAAATTCAATTAGCCCTTTCAGTCACTCATAACTAATTAGCTCTGATAATGAGAGAGACTGCACTTCTTGAAACTATACGAGTAGTAGTGACTCAACGTGTTTGCAATACAATGTCCAGTTAAAAATAATCATGTTGCACCACAAAGTAACTGCCATGCCAATTAATGTATAAAAGAATCGAAAGAGGTATTGGAATTCCGCAGTTCTTTGTTTTAATAAACAAAGGTCACCGGCTCGATTACTGCTTGTCCGTAAAAAAAAAAAACCCAATAATTGACGTAATCGAAGGTATCGTTGGCGTCAGCTTTCCGAAGTAAAAGTAATACTGTGATATCACCGCAGTCGCTGCAAAAAGTTTCATTTGACCTTTGGAAGAGTTTCCGATGTACCGAGTGAGATAATCTAAATGTCAAGGATGAGATGCGGAATTTCGTGATGAGTATGCTACTCGAGGGTCAACTTGTACCCAGCGTAAACAAATTATTTTGAATTCTGTAGCGTCTAATAATTTCGCAGATCTTATGTTTTTAATACAACACATTTGACTGTTGTACTGTGCGATTATTGGCTGTTTGGGCGCCAAGTCAGTACTCACTATTTTTATTTGCATCTCGTTAAACCCTTCCCAAACCCTAAATAATTAAATTACTAATCGAAGATGTTCAAGGAATATGTGCAAATTATGCATTGTAACGAAAAATATTATTGTTCGATTTTTTTACAAAATCATGTTACGTACTTCAAAATAAATATTTACGAAATTTATCCATTATTAATGAGGTCTAACACAATATAGTCTGGACGCTCGAAATTCGATGTTCTTTAATTTTTTATATTCAATATATAATTTGGAATCAATATAATATTTCAATTAATCGAAATAATCGCATAAGAACTATATTTTTTAAATCTCCGACATGGTTGAGGTTAGGCACATATTACTTCATTAACATTTTCAACTCTTAATTTAGTCAGGTATCCCGCCCATAAAAAAATGTGGACTAGGTCTGTTACACTCTGTATAATACCATCCGTTACAAAATTTTCTCAGTAGCACCCTGAGATTTTGACAAAATTTTTCATTACCATAAAAAAAGTTTTTGTATAAAAACCAATTCCACTCCATCCATCTATTATTATAAAATCTATAAATTATAACATCTGAATGAGTAACGTCGAGCAAGGATCGCCTAGTAACGCATGATTTTTGTAAATAAATAAATAATAATAATTACCGTAGTAATTTTCAAAGAAAATTAACTTTACTAGAACATTTCACACTCAATATTATTTATAGTTTTCAATTAGTGAAGCTCGTGAGGCTGCCTACCATTCGAAGGTAAGCCGCTCGAGTGCGTCCAATAAAGATAGTCGTAAACACACATTTAATGTACCCGATGGGAGTACGTTCGTATTTGGTTAACATTAAATTTAACTTAACAGCGTACAACATTCCAAAGTAATCGGATATAACCCCCCGGGGGCAGAGGAATAATGATTACTGAATTCTGAGAAGCGTTCTGCCAAGACAGTTTAATTAGCTGGTGGCTATCTATGCATCTGATGTTCTCCCGATATAGCCACTAAGCACTGAGCACTTCATTTGTACGAAGGTGCGTATAAATAATATATTACACGCACGTTTATAGGTAGTACACTATATTATTAGTCGTAGGTTTTAGCGGACGCAATTATATGATGCGTTATTTAGTCTCTAAAAAATCTGCCTTGTCGACGTTTAGGTACGGCGATCCTCTGCCGATAAATGGGTAAGGCGGGTCGGGGTAAGTGCATCTAAGCCTCCTAATTACGTTTGAAATTGAATTCCAGTGCCGCGATCTATTAAGAGAGGCAGTCCAGAGATGGTGCAAAACCAAACATTAGATTGCCCGTAAGACCATTTCAAATTATGACAGTTGTTTGATGTCAACTTGCTAGGTTGTGCACGCCTTTTCAATCTTTCGTACGTATGTACATATATATCTCGATAATGTTTTGTGCCAGGACGCTGATATTAGTTAAGTACCTTTATTTTGAGTTGTAGTTTGTGATGTATATATTAGTTTTTGACTTTGTTATGTGATTAGTGTTCGATTAAAATAATGGTTAGTAGTGACGGTAAACCGTTGTGAGTGTGACAAAGATTGATAGCTAAGATTTAACTGTTGGAGGTTTATATTCTAGTGCACCAGTTATTGTTTGAAGAATTACGAATAATCAGTTACCAATCATCGGACACAATCTCAGTCACAATAACGATTTAACCATCACTAATGATTAGTTTTTTGGTGTCTAGGGGTTGAAGGGACTATATTTTCGTCAGGGTCTTAAAAAGTAATTATGTAAAATTTGGAATGTAATATTATATTCATTTATAACGGAGGGAGGGTAAAATGGAGTGGGTCTATGTTATGGGTAAGGTCCTGAAGAGTCACTATGCAAAATTTGAAACAAATGGCGATCAATGTAATAGACATTTATATCGGAAAATGGGGTGAAGTGGCCAGGGGGAGGAGGGATTGTGCCTATGTTTTGTGCGCAGGGTCCTAAACAATAACTATGCAAAATATGGTTTAGATCGACATGTTTATTAGATTCTTTACAATTTTACAACGTAGTTCTGTGATATTTTTAATACAAATGAATTAGAAACATTTACAGAAAAAATTTATGTATCGAAAAAAAATTGCAACAATAATAATATTTTATTCACTAAAAATATTTTTCCGATATATAGATTTTTCTGTGTATCTTTCAAATTTATTCATTCAATTTGTATTAATAAAATTATTCGAAGTTCAAAGAAAAAAAAAAAAAGTTAACATTCTATTCACGGATAACATTTATAACTCTGTAAAGCCTGCAACGGAATCGTTTAGATGCGCATAGATTGGGGGGGTCACTAAATTGTCGGGTCAATTGCAATATAGATGCGAGACGACCTATTGCTGGAGCAAATGGCCAATTAAGATACGGGCAGAGATGGTCTTCTGGAAATGTTATGCGAAATCGTAAAATGTAAATATAACACACATATATATATATATAATGTCAATTTATATGTGCATAATATACCAAACGTGTATTTATGTACATACAAATATGTCTTTATAGCAGATTATATTATCAGCACATACCATCCTTTATTTTACATTCTTCTTACTCTAGTTCAAATATTTAACTACAAAAACCCCATCTAATACATATTTGATTTATTTTGTTATTTTTAAGATTAGATAAATGAACTTTGTGGTTAGAATCCATTATTTAAAATTGTTAACTTTGTTTTATTAATCACTTAATGAATTAAAATACATCTGAATGATATAGTGGGTTTTCAGAATTAATTACTAGAAAATTATCATGGTTTTGATAAAAATTTGGGATTGTCTATTTTGCAAGTAACGGGTATTGGTCATAAATTAAATAATTTGGAATAAAGCGTGTAAAACTAATCAATTATAAACAACCAACTAAATTTAACCACAAGTCCCATTCTAAAAAAATTTCCTAAAAAATTTCTAGTAATTTTGTATCATCAAGTAACAATTTAAGTTAGGTTAGGTTTTTAAAATAGATTCTGTTAAAGAAATAATAACATATATTTTTGATTAGTTAATGACATCCTCAAGGCGAAAATTATATTTTTAGAAACCGGTAGATGTATTTTAATTCATTAAGTGGTTAATAAAACAAAGTTGACAATTTAAAATAAATGATCAATTTGCTGTTTAACTTTTACTTAAAATCAATAATACAATTCATTATCAAAAGAAGCAAAGCTGTCTGCAACATAACCTAAATTAACCAATTCGTAATTAAATACACAATATACCGTTCGGGCGGCGACACACACCCGCCGCATTTCGTTGCCGAAAGTTTCGCGAGTTTGGAGGTTTCACCGTCAGGCTTTTATCGCAACACATGATGAACATTTTGAATATAGTAATAAATAAATAAAGCGGTTTATCTTTATCGTTAAATGTAATAACAAAAAATTTTGCAAATTATTTTTTTAAATAATTGCGTAACGATAAACTAATTATACTAATTCAAGTTTAAAACTTAAGCAGCTGATAGAATTCGAACCTACGCTCCCAGAGAGAATTTTATTTCTAATCAGTCGTCTTAATTGCCAAGGCTGGTGACGCGAGGTGTGTGGTATTACCGTATATATAATAAAAGTGTACACCGCAGGAAAATGTTAACGTAACATAAAAACACACTTAAAAATAGATATAATAGTTAAAGATAACATATTATTATTGTGAAGTTGCCGTTTTACAGAACATAGCTCTGTAGTATTTTAATAGAAATTAAATCATAGCAACAAAAACATTTTTTCGATAAATTGAATCTTCCTGTTATATCTTTCAAATTGATAAATTTAATTTGTATTGAAATAAAATCACTTTTTACGTAGGTTGTAGTGTGTGTTCAACAATTATTATTAATATATTCATTGCAAACTTTACATTGTGGTTTTTATTCATTTCAATATAAATTATTTAAAACTTTGTTTTTAACCACTTTACGGGTTAAATTTAATACACATGATGCAAGGAAATGGTATATTCCGAAACCGGTTAGTGCATTAAATTTAATACACTAACATTTTAAATAATTTATATTATATTTTCGTGATGTCCATATTTCACAAGCTTACTGCATTGTTTACTGGTCATAAACGAATTCATAACTAAGCGTTCAACACGTTTTGTCTCTTAATTAAAGAGGGAACAGTATAAATTATACATAATTAAAAATTAAACATAATATCTACATTTAGTTGATGACTAGAAATAATATATGATATATCAATAAGCGGCTTAAAATTTAATTACTTTTTTTCGTGGAAAGCAATCCCTCTCTTAATGTTCCGTCTATCTGTTTATGTATTCTGTCTCTCTCTTTTGCATATAATTTTATATTCTGTCTTCCTTGATGTACTATTTAACTATATATAAATTCTGTCTCTCTCTTTCACATGTAATATTATATTCCATCTTCCTCTTTATGTATATATATATAAGTGCACTTTTTTTGTATTTATGATCAGTTTTAAATACGTCCTGATGAAGCTTGAGATAAGCGAAACCGGTTGACGTATAATAAATTTCGTGGTTTCATACAAATTTACTGTTATGTTATTTAATATAATTTATATTATTTATTTAATTCGTTATGATCATGAATAATAAAAACAATCACAATGTTATACAAACTGTGGAAATTTTACATATTAATGAATCTTATAAATCAGAATGTCGTGTTTGGATAGTATCTAGAATCAAACTAAAAATGCAATATATTCAGAAACTTACCGCTGGATGTGTGAGGTCTCTCAGGCGATGGTGCCAGGTCGCTTCCGATACCGCTGGACCCTGCCGAAGAACCCACAACAGCTGTGCGAGCATTCCTCTTGGCTGCCACTTGCGGCGCTGCCGAAGGTATACGCCTGTTGGTGTCGTAGTCCCTCGGCGGAAGAAGGAGCGGTTCTCTCCCCGCTAACCTGGTTCTCAGTTCCGCCGCCAGCTTCTCCGCGACTATCTCCTGCTCCGGCGCCAGTCTCATTTCAATGGGGGGCACCCTGTTTTCGTGTGACCCGTGACGGATATCACGGGGGTCGATTATGTGTTCTCTGCCGTCTATTCTCGGATCTCTCGGGTCGATTCTGGGGTCTCGGGGGTCTATTCTCATATCTCTGTTGTCTGCTCTAGCGTCTCTCGGGTTGGTTCTGCTCTCGTGAGCGGCGATTCGTTTATCGTAAGACCCGCTTCTGTTCTCGTTGTATCTCGGGAGTTCCACGTCGTTTCTCGAGTCTATGTCTGATGGGGCACTGTCGTCTGGAAGGTCGGGCTCATCGTCTTCCTCCGGTCCGAGGCCGGCTATGGCTCGCAGCTGGGTGCACAGTGCTTGAGCAGTCTGCTCAGAGTCGCACCTGTATGCGTGGGCATGCAGGGGGCATCTAAAAATAAACAAAATAATCTTTAATTCGAAACATATTTTTACAAAATGTTTTGATAATTCGTGATAGGATAATACTATTAAAATTGACCCAGACTCGAGTCTTTAATATGGCGTTACCTTGAATTAAATGTCAAATATATTTCACATTTTATTATAATGTTCGGAACGTTAAATATTAGTGATGATAAAAAATACTACTTTTGACTCAGTGGTGTGATTGTGATTGGTATTCGATAATATCAGTGATTGAAAACTGTGATGGTGATCACTGTTTCATTACTAATATCACAATATGTGAAATAAATAAATAAGAATAATTTTTAGCATATTTGTTTATATTATTAAAAATTCATTTGCGTAAGAAATATGTTCTATCATAAATAATTAATATATACCTATCTAATTTAATATCGTCACAAAGAGAATGAAAACTCTTAAAAAAAAAAAAAATATTTTTATTATTTATTTTATTTTTCGGATCAAATTCTCAGCTTTCGGGTCAAATTAGTAAAATGTTTTGGCAGAATCTATTAGATGACGCTGATCATGAATTATAACGTCATTCCTTCATTAATATTTTCATTTTAAATGCGCATGCGCCGAATCACGCTTCACAACCAAATATAAATAATATAAAAAAATGAATCTCAATATTCCCAGATATTCGATCACTGTTAGTGAGTGTGACTCAAATATATCAGTGATTGACTCACGGTTCGTGATTTTGAGCTCATAATTTTTGAATATATTTTTAAAAACACTGTAAAAGGTGACTGTTATACTAGTAATCAGACTGACTGATAATTTTTGTGATTAGTGTAGTTTGTCAAATCAAATCAAAAGTAATTATTATGCGGCGAAGAGCATGGAAAGATGTACAGATAAGAGCAATCGATATAATTGATTACTAGTACAAAATGATAAAGCAATGGGCTGGTTACATCGCCGAAAGGTGACCCTAAAATTCACTAAACTGACGAAATCATCAAACTCTGCGTCGGAAATATGAAGAGGCGAATAATAATGAAAAGAGAAAAGTGGGAGTCACTTGGGGAGGCCTTCAACCAGTAGTAGGTAAAAAAGGCCGGAAAATAATTTAATTTTATGTTAGCGTATTGCATGGTCTTTAGAAAGTAGGCAGCGATACATTATTGTATTGATTGCATGTGGAAACAACATTATTATGAACTAAAAAAATGTTTAAATAATAAGTATGCCCATTCATAAATATAAAAATAATTGTATCTATTGTATATGAAACAAAAAATGACCTACAGTATGCACTAAGTCTCGTTAGGTAGACGAAATTGTTGGAAATAATATATTAGTAGAGTTATTACGTATGGAATAAATATTAATTAAAGGAAAACACATTATTATTGTAAAGTTGTAATTATTTAGAACATAGGAGATGGTTTGGCCATATGAAACGGATGAATGAGGAGAGGATAGTAAGAAAGATATATGACGCAAGTGTTGATGGCACCAGAAATAGAGGACGTCCGCGGAAGACTTGGCACGACCAGGTAAACCGAATAATGGAGGACGGTTCTGTTAGAAGCCTCAGCAATCGGCGAGCTTGTATGAGAAGATGTATGAGTGTGAATGAGGCGAGAATTGTGTTTCAAGACAGAAGAGAAAGAGAATTAGAAAGATATACATATAAAATTAATTTTATAGAAAATATATCGCCAATCTGCTGTTTTGGTATAGTGATAATCGGATAATGCACGTTCCCAGGTTTGGAAGAGATCCAGGTTCGAATCCCGGTAGCAACAACAAATATTTTTCGATAAAATTGATTTTATATGTACATCTTTCTAATTAATACATTTAATTTGTATTTAGAATAAATATACATATAATGAAGGAAAAAATATATTTATAAGATTCTATAGTTAGTTGTTTACATGTCTAACTGTCATTTACATTCTACCAGTTGAACGATACATAATATAATGTATGTACAATACCTAATATGTTTCACGCGTGCTATATAACTCTACATTGCAGTAATTAAATGTGCAGCAGGAAATGCATGCTAGGCATATTAACTGACGGATTTTCTGAAGACGAAATCATTACATGTTTTTTATAATTACGGAAAAATAAAAACGGACCGAAATGACGTAATTTATTACTCATTAAAATACCATCGAATTGTCTACATTATTACATACCTGTATAATATATATTTATAAGCATTTATATAATATATTGTACATTCGTATACCAAATGTTATAAAGTACATTGTACAGGGGAGATAGAGAAAAGAAAAAGAGGAAGATCCGTCACTCGGAACCCCCGTGCTTAGCGAATGCACGTGCACAACATGTGGGAAGGTGTGGGGTTCGAGAATTGGACACACTCAGACTCGGCCACTAACAATGGCATACGTCATCCTCGCAACGGGGAACCGCCGAAGATGTAATAAAATATCATAGGTTAGCAACTATTTCACCTCTCCAGTTATCCCAAAACACTGCAATAATGTTAGGTTAAATGCTAGACGCGACTGTCACACAACTGCAACTGTCTCATTTAAACTGCAACTGTCTCATTTAAACTGCAACTGTCTCATTTAAACTGCAACTGTCTCATTTAAACTGCAAATGTCTCATTTAAACTGCAACTGTCTCATTGATGGTAGGTAAGTAAATAAGATCCTCGGGTGTACGAGTTACAATGATATGGATACAAAACAAATGAGAAAGATATAAGACAAACATCTATTTAAATTAAAATATTATAATGGATGTCTCATTTAAAGGTACTCTGCATATTTAAGTCTAAAAGTTGTCATAAATTTAAACGGTCACATTACACACCGCTTTGTATTCCGGCAGTAACCGAATATTTTTTCGATAGATTGATTTCTTCTGTATACTTTCTAATTGATTCAAATAATTTGTTTAAATATCATAAAACATATACATTCATTAAAATATATATGATGGGTTAAATATGAATTAAATATATTAATTAGAAAGACATACATATAAAATCAATTTTATTGAAAAATATTATTGTTGCGCCACCGGGATTCGAACCTGGATCTCTTTCCAAACCGGGGAAGGTGCATTATCTAACTCTGACAAATTTTCGAACCTATATGTTACCTTTTTGATATTAATACATTTAATTGTTCCATTATTTGTAAGAGCCATCTACCTTATTTTTACGGAATCTCGAATACCTTTGAGTAATCTGATAGCAGACACCATTTATGTGTTGTATATCTTTCTAATTAACATATTTAATTCATATTTGAAATATCACAGACCTATGTTCTGAATAATTACAACTTCACAATAAGAATGTTCTCTTAATATTTTTTTACTGTTATAATAAAAAACTATTCATATTTCTATATATCTTCCATTAAATATAGTAATTATAGCTTCGTCTCTATGAGATATTTGATATTTATTTACTTACAGTGTCTTTATAGGTAAAAATCCAGTAATTATGTGTTCTCGGACATATTCAAATATTGCCAAAAACAATTCACTTTGTTTAAATATTACTTTATTTTAAGTAACACCAACCAGTTAGTAAAAATAGAAAGCTGTTTAAACAAAGTGAATTGTATTTAATTATATTTTTAATTTAAAAAAAAATATAATTTTTATTTACACTTTGTTCTAACATGTTACACTTCGAAGTAACTACCAAATAAATCAAAGATATTAAATAATTAAAAATTTCCACACTTGTTTTTCTTTACAGGACAATATTAAATCACCACCGTACCGATACATATTCGCATGAAATTGTACAAAAATTTAATCAAATTAAAAAAACTAAATATATATATAAAATAATACCTGGTAGCTGGATTGTAGAGCAGCAAGATGCACACGACAGCATCTCCTCTAGACCTGGCCTCCGTCACACTATCGGCGGGCAGTAAGTGTTTCACCGTCCTTCCGGCCACGTTCTGCACGATCTTCAAACCTCTGCCGGAGACCTGAAGGGTCACCTTCGTGGGCGGCGAGGCCGGGTTGGCGGTAGACGCGGCTCTGGCCTCGAGCCTGGTCAAGGCCGCGAGGGCTTGCCTGGCCCCGGTGGCGGACCGAGCCTCCTGGGCGCCGAGGAACCAGACGTAGTAGGAGGACTTCTTCACGTCCTTCTTACCGACTCTTAGCGCCATTATGGATGTTTACACAGCTTCGATGGTGTTTGAAGTTGTTAAGACATGGCTGGTTTTTTCACTACCTGTGAATAAAGAAAATGATAATTAATTTAATTTATGTTTTTATTTTGAGCTCCTAATTCCTCCAAAGAATTCCTATTCAATTCAACCTGTTATAGAGTATTATGCAGTGGAACCTCGGGTTACGAAAGAAATACCTGCAGAATTTTTATTTTATTTTTAATACCTGGGAGTAGTATTAGGAGGACAAGAGCTAGATTATTTTTTGGAGAGGTAAGCAATAAAAAAAAATGTAATGTTAGTAATGTATAATACTAAATTAACTCATATGATAAAAAAATTCAAAATAAAAATAATAAAAAAAAACTCTTTTTTTGTGTTGTGCAATACCAATCTTTTATTTCCCGCTAATCAGGTTACAGCGAGTACAATATTGAGATAGGACGGATGCGGGAAGGATCAGACTATAGGTCGTAAAAACCCAGAGAATTGATGGTATGATTTGGGATGTCAGAAGTAAAATTTACGGGAAAGATCTATGAAGTGTTGTTTGAGGGTAGGGATGTTGCTGTCGTTGCGGATAATGGAGTTGCGAACGAACAGGGATTATTGGTATTATTGGATTATTGGTGGTAGAATTGTACTTCGAAGGGATTTAATGGAACGGATGATACCCGTACCCTAGATAGGCCACGTGTAGGAAATGATTGGGTAGATGAGAGATTTGTAAATTAGGGGTTCGTTGGTGCGAGAAATGGAGCTGTGAAAATTAAGGAGAGGGTAAAGGACGCCGAAGCTGTTATTGGATTTATTCCAGATATTTTTAATATGGTTTGCCCAGGAGATTCTTTTTTTTAAATGTGACTCCGAGATAGCGGACCGTTGTGCGCCACGGAATGAGTCGGTTGTGTTATTTAACCTGATTCTTTGATTTTAGTAAAAAGGATTGCCTCAGATTTTTGAGGGGTTTAGGTCGAGGCGCAGAACCACTCTAGAAATCTGTTCATAAACAATATACTAAATATCTCAAACGGCCATGAAACTGCTAAAGTGAGATGTTGATGGCAATTAAGATTAGATGAAATATTAGCATTCACAATGATATTATAATTGATATACATAACGCGTTCACACTGCTTGTAATGCCATGGAAACGGTATAACTATTTATCATAGTAAATGAACAAGCTGTCTGTGAACGATTATACTATAATATTAATTAATTGGATGTTAGTGCGTGGGGCACGTTCATATATAATAATAGACGGCGAGTGTGCGTTCAGAGCTCGGGAATTTCAAACAACTTGTTTCAACTTCACACAACTCGTAACAAGTGGCACAATATACTGCTGACCGTCTTGTAAAAAAAAAAATTCCTATTCGAGATATAAAAAAAATATCTCGCAGTTTGTACGACTACATTTATTATCGTTGAATATTTTCATGTTCATAAAAATAGATTTAAAAAGTGTCTTAGTTTATTCTCTTGCGAAATTTTTTTTTGTATTTCAGAAAGATAAAAAGTTACGTGAATTCTTATGCCAATTTATCTGTCTAAGTTTCGAGGATAGAATAGGAAATAGAATAATGCACGTTTCGATACTGAATGGTGATATTCTACTTGGATACAATTCATCAGAGAGAACGTGGTCACCTATTCGAATGCTGTGTACATCGGAAGATGCAGAATTTGAAATATTTCTGAGCGGTTGCCGGTTTATCACATCACGTGAATTATTTTAAAAACTTCGATGGCTTACATCTTCTAGATAAATCTACAAAGCTAAAGTTATGACAATACATTTATAATAAATGGTGTATTAAATTCTAGTTAATTAAAAATTAGACGTTGTACAAAACAATTTGTTTTGTAATATCGAAAAAAAAGACAATCCCATGAATTCTTATTCAAATTACAAATAATATTAATATGCCACGATACGAAATTAATAAATCTGCAAACACAGACATGTGCAAATTATTGTATAAAAAAATCATTTCTCATTGAATCACATAGAGCTAGAATATAATTTTAATTCAACTTTTCAGCGATGAATAAAAAATAAAAAAATATATTAATTGTATGCAAGTTTTTGTGGAATGTGTTAGATGCTTTGGAGATGTGGTGTTGGAAGCGGATGCTTGCTGCGTATCCCATGGACCGCAAGCCAAACAGATGTCTCTATTCTCTAGGAATTAAGGATTACAGAAAGATTTTCGACGACATGCAGAAGAAGAATTCTTACGTAGTTTGAAGGTGTTGCCAGAATAGTCTAAGAAGTTAACAAGGGTGATCTTTAAAAGCTGCGATCAACATGGCTTAGGGCAGAGAAGAATGGAGTTTCATATACTTCAGGGGACTGCGACGTTCAACATTAATTGTTTTCTATATATCAGCGTCATTCTAGAATCCTGTCACACATTCAACCGCGAAATGTGTCAAAATTCCGTATATTTGTTTGTTTTTTTTTTTTAAACGAATGTGTAAATTAAACTAATAAACCATCAATAAACATAATTACAAATAATAAACAAATGTGTTGTTAGATCATACGCCAAAGCATAACAAAGCATTACAAATCGGTGATCAATGCTGACTCCAGTGTATAACTTGATATGATAACTGATTTACGTAGAACAAAGGAATCAAATATGCATTTTTTAATTCTCTCTCAGTCCAAGCATCGTGTCTTTCCTTCAATCTTTGTGCCTTGTTTTGTCCATCTTGTTGGAAATCCTCTTTTCGCTCTTTCTCCTCGTACATTACAGGTGATCACCGATTCGTCCAGGCTGTCGACATCTCAAGATCACATCTCGAATGCGTCGAGCATGTTCATTATTTCCATACTTGGGTCATGTTTCAACTCGATAAAGAACGTTAGTATTTTTTTATTAATAAATATCTAGTAAATTTGAAATCAATAAATTTCAAAAAACCACAGGCCCCGGCATAACTCGGCATTATTATCAATATTCCGATGGAGGTGTGCGCACAATGAGGTGCGCGAGAGTCGGACACTTGTCGCGGCCCAGTGACACGGTTCCGGCTCCCCGAGGGCCCGGTTCGGCGCAGCGCGGGACGGAGGTGCAGGATCTCGGAAGCGGCGGAATGCGGATTTCTCGATGACGAAACAATATTTGGGACGATTTCTATGGAGAATCTTCTCTCTCGCGAATCTCTAAATCATCTGCCAACGCATTGCCGGCCGACATGACTCATGTTTATATCATTGATAGAATCGGCATCAACATTGTAGAGTTTCATAATAATGGAAGGATATAAATAAAACAATGTTATAACTCTACTTGAGTTTATTAGCACTACTCGAGTTTCGTGAGAAACGGTAACTCTCATCGACAGGTGAAGTATTAAACTAACTACACAACTAGTACTAATAAACCCAAGTAGAGTAATAACATTGTTTCATTTATATCCATCCATTATGACTCTGGTTATTTTAATAATTTTAAATATGTTTAATTATTGGTACCTACACATTAATTCTCTTGATATTTTTTCAACAAGGTGTAAAAGTAATTATGTTTATTTGCATTCGTATGCGTTTTATGCATATACGATTATTTGGAGCTATCTAGAGCTAAGAAGAAGTGCAATCAAGATCGCCTCGGCCCCCAAATAACAACGAGGCATTTTTTTTTTTTTTTTTACGCTACTACATAGCTGATGCAATCAGTGACAGCCGATCGCTTATTATCAGAACACATTAAAATATAAGTAAATAATCGTAAAAATAAATCAATTCGTACAACCGAGTTAAGTGATTATTATGCTACATTTACGTAATACATACATGCACGTATATTATTTTAAAAGATTAACGGTGTTGTATTCGCCGACTCGTGACCGCAGAGCACGTAACACGTTTGTGAATGTATTTTTTTCCAATTCACATAACATTTTAGTAAAACACACATTACGGAACGATTGTCTGTCACAACACATCAAAATACATGATTAATCGATCTCCGTCCTCGTTCAACCGAGGCGGGCTGTTGAAACGGAATCTCGTGAAAGTCGACACAGCCTCCCCCGTGAGAACGCGGCACTATTCACCGGTGCCAATGCCGTCGACGTAGTAGAAATGATTCCGTGGAATAATGCCGTTTTGCAAATGTTTTAACATTCACATTTTCGTCAAGGCATTCCGATCAACGAATTACATCTGTATTGTAATATTTTGTTCTCATATTATCTACCAGTGGCGTGCAGTCACTGTTACTTAATAAATTTATCACAATTATTATCATATTATTCAAATTTTGATGTATCATAATATTCTGTCTGATAAATATTTAATTTCGATTTATTTCCAAATATATATAGTTATGTACGGTTTATTTCAATATGCTGACTGTACGAGACTGTCATCTACCTATGCTAATTGATAAAAATCAGTTACAATCTCTAGGTAGTGTCGAGTAGAGCGATTAAGGTGCCCACCTTGAACATCAAAGGTCGGAGGTACAAATTCAACCAACATTTATTCACGTTTTCATTATACAATAACTATTTTCACGGCGACAATCTTAATTTCTTGACAAAAGTACTAAAAAATTATATTTTCAGGAAATTTAAAATTTATGAATACTAATATATTGAGATGTCTAAATAGCAACAACTATTCTGACTTCTCCAATCACCTTTTGGAAAGAAAACATTACCATTTTGATATTACCAAGGGTTTAGAAATTATACACATAAATATTAGAGGTTTTCAGTTAAATGAATTTGAAATTTTAGAAGTAAGAAAAAGTGTTAGGAGAAAATTAAATGATAATAAATCCTTTTTTGCAAATAGTCACCTTTCAAATTTGTTTTCATAGTAGTTCCCATTTACAAAGTGACAGTTCTCACACTAAGTATAATGTAGAGTAAGTTATAAAAAGTTATGTAAAAAAAAGTACAATCAGAAAATATTTTGCTTTCTACCCACATCAAGCGAACTCAAATACTACAATATATATTTTTTTTAAATGTATTAGTTAATATAATTCTTAAAATTAATTTATTAAATTTTCTTTGATTTGGGACTACTTTCTAAACACACCGTCTCATTCACTCGTGACAGCATCTCTACGTGCACGTGAAATTAGGCCGAGTTCGTATCGAGCGAATAACAAGCCTGTAATGTATTCAGTGTATCCACACATAATATAAATTGTTAGGTAAGTGCAGAGTAATCTGTGAATGGGAAGCTGTCCCCGCCCGGCCGACCGGAGTGAGCAGATCACCCGGTGAACTAGATCATCTGGCAATATGTTCCAAGTCAACACTGCGGACGACCTCGATTGAGAGGTAATCACCATCGGGTCTACGCTATGTACGTCTCCTGGCATATTATTATGGATGAGTGATTTTATATTAACTCAACTGCCGCCATACTGGTCGCACAGCGAGCTGATGGATGGAAGTGGTGCCGTCAGATAGAACGATCAATGTGAACGTGAGGGTCTTGTGGCGAGGGTGTACGAATTTTTATTTTTACAATGTACAAAACATTAATAGATTATATTTTCGTAGAAAGCAATCCGTTTGTGGTTTGACATATTATATTAAATAAAATAATAATAATTTGGTATGAAACCACGAAATTTTTATTATACGTCAACCAGTTTCGCTTATATCAAGCTTCATCGGGACGTATTTGAAACTAATCATAAATACAAAAAGAGGGAGATAGAATATAAAATTATATGCGAAAGAGAAAGACAGAATACATATACAGATAGACGGCACATTAAGGGAGGAGAAAATACAGTTTATGGATATTAAATTGATTTTAAAGGAAACACCTAATATGGGGCTAATCAAGTTAATATCCATCATTACTGTATTTTCTTCTCTCTTAATGTTCCGTCTAAATGTATATGTATTCTGTCTCTCTCTTTCGCATATAATTTTATATTCTATCTCCCTCTTTATGTATGTATAGATGCACTCTTTTTGAATTTATTAATCAGTTTTAAATACGTCCTGATGAAGCTTGAGATAAACGAAACCGGTTGACGTATAATACATTTCACGGTTTCATACAAAGTGATTGTTATTTTATTTAATATTAATAGATTAAATAAAACATAATTATTTTGTATAAGGTTAAGAACTTTATTAAACGCCAACCGATTTCATTTAGTTCAAGCTTCGCTAGGAAGTCTCATACGTGTGCACGCGTCATTAGAACGTCCCAGACTGGAAGGGGAAGGTAAAATAAAAAAATAAAAATCAGATAGTTTTATATGGTGATTCAATATCTTAAGAGAAAAACGTGAAACTTTGAATGGTATAAAATTATTTCCCTTGAGGAACCTCGTAAATATAAAAAATCGTGAGTGATATGATGCTCCAGATGAGGAACGAGAAAAAACTAAGAGAGGACTGGCAATATGCCCAAAGCCCACAAAGCCAATAAGATCAATAGGGTAAGACTAAGATGTGCATGACAGATAATGTTAAGACTGACTGCTAGAGGTAAGCGAGTTAGTCATCAGCAAACCAGTGTGGAGTGGACCATAACCGCGATATCAAGGGATGCTGTGAAAAGACTATAGTCATCATTTTGAGTCCCATTAGGTCTCAAGAAGATAAATAAAAAAAATCTTATATATGAACGCTCATGCGTAATAGATTCCGTAATATGAAGTGGATTGCTATTAAAAATGGAATAACAAATATATCAATTTGAAAGTGCAGCATACAGGTTCGAAAATTTGTCGTTAACTTACCATGTTGACATGTTGTAATGCTCAGTGCATTTTCCCGGATATGAAAAGTTCCCGGTTCGACTCCCGGAGGCGACAATTTTTTTTTTCGATAAATTGTTACATTTAATTTGTATCAAAAATAGCACAGACTAAATGTTTTGATAAACTGCAACTTCACAATAATAATGTGTTCTCCTTAAAAATACATTTTTTTTTTGTAATACGTGTGGGGGCGTACCTAGATTCCTATCATTTTACTCTGACAGCGGCGGGATGTATTTCAAAATTAGAACACCCGCGCAGTAGATCTGCCCATTTCTTGCTACATTTCGACATTATTAGCGAAATATATATTGAGATAATTAATTATATTCGAGCGTCTGGCAAGAAGACGCTGAACCGAGCGTAAAAATAACGGTCGGTTCACAAAATTAATAGCAAACACGCGGCGGGCCAATTTGGCCAACATCCATCACCGCAACCGCACAGTGGTTCACTCATCATCACTGTACACATTAACTATACTCATCAACTTCTTAATTATCTCATCGATTTGTCAAAATCATCTATTTCTCAGCGGTTTTTTTTTGCTGTCTCCATTTCTCTTTCTCTCACTATCTTTCACTCTCTTTCACATCACTTCTCGGCGTTCGCCATAATAATTAATTAATATAAAGTCTTAAATATTAATTACAAATATATAGTGTAGCATAGTTGGATAATGCACCTTTTTCTGTTAGGAAAGAGATCCAGGTTCGAATCGCAATGGCGCAACAATAATATTTTTCGATAAAATTGATTTTATATGTATATCTTTCTAATTAATATGTTTAATTCATATTTAAAATATCACAAACCTATATTCTGAATAATTACAACTTCACAATACGAATGTGTTCTTCTAATAATATAAAGTCCATTAATGTAGAAAACTAAAGAAGTTATTATTTTTCAATGTTCTACTTCCCTTTGTAGGTTGGAAAACATTTAAAAATAAAATAAAATAATATAGTTATCAATCGCAAAAAAACGGTGTATATGTGTTTGTGTTCTATTTTCTATGAGTTTTGCGACACCGTGTATTTATATGTTCTTGAAACAGGCTGTTACACACACCAATACAATTGTTGTTACTAAATGAAAAGTGGTTTGCGTCATAGACTTTTTTGCAGTACCCCTGATATTTTTCTTTAAAATATATAAGAGATTATATATGTGCACGATGTAGGTATATTACCTATTATTACTTCAATTAAGATACGTAGGTAGTGACGTACGAGTAATGTCACGTACAGCATTTTACATATTTTTCTTCTTCGGTAGTCATTATTTTATTGCTATATGGCAATGACCTTCCATTCACCAAGGGCATAAAACTTTGTGCGAGAAGTTGCATAAAGGAGCAGTATAAACGTAAATGCATCCATAAAATTACATCAAAAATGATGTAATAAACAAAAGTGATGAATTGTAAAAAAAATAAAAAAAGAAGACTGTTTTTAAGGTTACGTGTGCACAGCAAAAGCGGCCGTGCATATATCGGTTTACAGTATTTTGCATGGAGAGAAGGTTGAAACCAACCGATGCTTATTGAACATTACCAGCAACCCCGGCGGTGCGTGTATGCGAATGAAAATTGTCTCGAAAAGACAGTACAAAGTTGAGCACGGAGCGAGCTGTCATTCTTTATCTATTGCATTTTGCAGACCAGAATAATCATCTGATGCATACCATCTTTACGGCGAAATCTCCGAGACGAGTGTAAAGTCTCACGCACGTATACATGCCATAAGGGAAAAAATTAATCACTGTCGAATTGAAATTTCCAGAAATATCAATAGTAATAATAATAGAATTTAAATTGAGTCAAAGCACAGTGCCAAATAGATGTGACATACAGTTTTCAGTGTCACTACGAAGCACTCTGTTCTTGGGCAATAATTACGTTGACATTTCCTTACCATGACAGAGACAACCGATGAAGCGCAATATCCAACATCTTCATTGAAAATAATCACAGATCGAAAGACACTACTCTTCGTCTGCCGTCTACAGATTTGTAGATCACTTGTCAACGATGCATTGTTAACAAGATGAAACGTTCTCTTTCGCCGAGTCAAGAATATAGAACTGAATCGCACAAGTGACTGCCAAATTATCTAATTGTGCACTGTTGAATCGAATCAAAAGTGAAGGAGGTACGTTACATTAAAAATGTCTGATGTGTTTGTTTGATGAATTCGGCACATTCTCTCCTTGAACTCAGAATTTCATCCATCGTGAAAGCAATATCCCGCAACGTTAATTGTAATAATGAAAGATAATTTTTTATTTTTTGTCTATTTAGACATGTATAACATTAGTAAAGCTGCAATAAAAAAAAAACAGTTTGTTACATATATTTTACACACATTTTTAAATGCATTGCCCAACTAGGCGAGCCTATTTTAGTGCAAATTGGTAAACAAATACATTTTACAAAACCAAAACTCACGTCAAACGTTGCATCGCCAATAACATTATAGTTTGTAGTCCGTTTTGAATAAAATAAACTGCATTTAACCCGTCAAAAAAAAAATAATTTAAAAATAGTTTTTTTTTTTTTTCAAATTTATTTTTCTCCTTTAGGCTTCCCTTCTTGCGGATTAACCTCTCCTCAGACTTAGACAATTCTCAAACAGTTTTCATCACGCACTCACATTTTTTTGTGGTACTCCGTGAAGTTGAATAAACACCTCGCAGATCAAACAAGGCGCGTTCCTGCCAGCAGAGCAGAGAGCGATTGGAAACGCCGAAATTTCGTAACGTTACTTTTTATCTCTCTTTTGGTCCATTTAATATAATGATTAACAGCCTCCGATGACGTGTGAGGTAAAAGATCTCTCTTGCTACAACTCGAGCGCTTCAGGCATCTGCCAGTGATGGATTCGTGAAAAATATAAAAGGCATTGTTAGACAGATTCAAAATTTAAATCGAAAAAAGAAAACCGTTTTTTTAAAATTATAATTATGACGTAAATAAAAAATATCACTCGGTAGTTTTTGACTTCATGATAGACATAATATCTCTAAAGTAATCAATATTTCTAGTACTGAATATATTCAACGCATGGTTCGTTGAGCAACAAAACCCAACTGATTTTGGATTTATAAAATGTGACAAGTTTTGACAAAACAGTCAAATATGATTACTGTTTTCATATACAAAAAGTGCAAAAAATGTTATAACAGTTATTGTAAGGCATGATACATCCAACACAGACGTTACAACGAACTGCATAAGATGATACGATTGGTCGACATAACGCGTGCTTGTGTCTGTCTACTTTCCGCTTGGCTCTATATATATTTTTAAAATTATAATGCTTGTTTATACACAAATAAAAGATTGTTTATGTTTGTATATTTAAAAAAATTAAACTATTATAATTTTTACACATATATTTTTCATGTTTCACGATGTAAAGTGGGGGAGGCTGGGAGAACGGGAGTGCTGATAGAAAATAACGTAAACCTTATCATAAACATGTCCACTAAACAAATCGTTCTATAATCGAGAATAATATACCACCAATTTAAATATGCACATATCGATTGAGTACTTTATAGAATTATTCTCCAGTCCGCTCCTGGTCAAAGACTAAAACGCAGTTATGCGGGTCTTGTAAAAACTTAGAAAAATACAACTGACTGGGGGACGTTGATCTTAAGGCGAGTTCGAAATTCTAAACGCGACGAGTCGAATTATGAAACGCCTCTTGGAGCGTCTTTGATCTTAGACGTGGACCAAGGTGCGCTCGAGTGGCTTCGATTGTTGGGGATTTACTGAGTAAACAATGACATACGTTTTTATATAAGAGTCTTTTAATAATATGCTAAACATATTTTTTTAATATGACTGAATAATCAAAGTTAGAGGCGAGTCTGTAATGGCGATATGAGTATAATTGACAGATAAAAAAAGTTGTATTATTGTTAAGTTGAAGTTTTTCAGAACACAGTTCTGTGCTATTTTAATACAAATTAAATTTATGTAAAAAGATAACAAACGAGTTCGAAAATTAGTCTCAACTTACTATGTTACTTATCCGGATAGGAAAGGATCCAGATTCGAATCCCGGCAGCAACAAAAATATTTTGTCGATAAATTGAATTTTCCTGTATATCTTTGTAATTAATACATTTAATTAGAATTAAAAAAGTTTGGTTTGCGAATGACGGATGAAATTATATGGCCTTCGACTCTGGACTACATCGGCAATGTCAAAGAATTGATAAGGTTCTATCATGGATAATCGAGTCCAGTGAGGCGACTGCTAAATAATTATAACTATTAGAAAAGCAATCGGATATCGGCGATTGCTTGCTCTGCTAGGTCCTGCGGGCGGCTATTGTGGCCACCACGCGTTATGTCTATTATCATATCTGTAGTCTATGATGTTATTTTCTGGATAGGAAGTCAGCCCTCCGTAATAAAAAATAATACAAAAGAAAAAGAGGCGTAAGTCAGGGGCAAGTCAGGTGTAAGTCATACTTAAAAACATGGTTAAAATTTGTGTAAAATGGAGCATCTATGACTTTTCTGTAACTTGATTTTTACTCGTGTGTCTCTCTCTAGCTCCTCATAATTTAGGAAGCAGGATGTCTACTCCAGAATAAGGTAATCATGTTATCACAGATTGCAGTGAGATCTCACGTTAAAAAAAAATTATAATGAGTTTATTGACAACCAAAAATTCTTCTTATTCTTGTGCGTTGTACATTCAACGAAGGTTGGCTATTATGCTGGCCATCATCAGAAAAGCTCTACAGTGGACTGGTTAAATCATTGTTTTAGATTTCTTTTCCTACTCATGCTTGGAAGGAATCTGGATCTGTTCAGGGCCTTTGTGAGAGTGTGAGTCTCTAGGTGGGAAATCCTGGGTCGACCCGCTGCAGCGAGTGCCTGATTGGCCTGCGAGTCGGACCCCCTAGTGTATGTATTTTTAAATTTTATTGAGGGATTTTGACAGTGTAAACTTAATACAACTAACATAATAAATATTTAACATTTGATCCTATTTATGAAAATCTACAGAAATGTTTAGGTACATAAGTATGTTTAGGTGCAGAAAATAAATAAAAAGAAAAAAGGTGGGAGAAAGGGTGGGGAGGTTGCAACTATTGTTGCGAGAAAGGGAGAGCAAGATGTGTTTATAGGTAGAATGATTGGCCAAAATTGAGATTGTGGTGGTTCATAAAAATAACCATTTAAATGTAGCAAGGCTATTGTTGAAAAAGTCAATTTCTGTAAATTTTTCCTTATGGTTTTTGCATGACCGGTGTATGAATTAATTTTGTATGTAAGATGTTCTACTTCTAGGAATGTGGAAGTACTTCAAGGTGTGTATATATACTTTTTATTATATAATATTCTTGCATATAAGCTAAGGTACTACATATTTTACACTTAACCCACTGTGCTGTTTTCTGGATAATATCTGCCGGCAGTGGTGCTCGGGTAGAGAATCAACTTCGTATTTTATTTTTGTACCATTATTGTTCCCCATGAGGAAGTGTTTTTTGCGTACTCCCCTGGTTGTCCCTCTGTACCCCGGCTTTTGTGTGTTACTACTGTGTCTTTGTTGTATTATTATTATTATTCCGTGCATTGTTTATTTTATACAATAAAGATTTTTATTTGAGGTCATAGGTGTTATGGAGTATGTTTTGGTTGGCGGTGGTGCGTCGTTTGAACGTTTATGGGCTGAGCTGCTTTGTACGGTCGCCTGTTTAGTATTAAGAAATGCCAACCTGGCGGTGAATGCGTACGGACGATATAGGAACTTTTGCTTATAAACGGTCCTGGGTTAGCGGTGGGTTCTCTCATAACCCATATTTTCCTTTTTTCAGGGCTCCAATTTTCAGATCCCCTGCATTATGAGATGCAGAATCTTATACTTCTCTGAACGTTTTATTAATGTCCTAACTCTATCCACCCAGCTTATTTTGAACATTGTTTTGCTGATCCATATTTCAAACGCTTCAAGTCGCCTTATCGTAGCTTACATTCCATAAAACAATACGGAGAACACAAACTAATTGATCATTCGCATTCATGGCCTGTTGTGAAAAATTCTTTATTATGAATTCTTTCATCTTCTTCACTTTCTTCATCGTCTTCTGGTACTACCGGTATTTGCTCCCCCCACAGATCTAAAGCCTCTTAAATTTTCATGTTCAAGTAAGACGTGAATGTTCAACTGGAATTTTTACAGTAGTTGATTCTAAATAAATTAGGTTGGACAGACGTTCTTAACACGTACCTTAGTCAGTTTAGTTAAAAAATTACACGAAAAGCAGAAATCAGTCCATTTTTAACCCTTCCCAAACCATGCAGTAACACAGGTCTACCGTCATAATTAAACCTGTAATATTTCGGTAAATACATGCAACATAAAATTCACATTTTATATAATCGTAAAGAAAATATTAGCGCTTAGGAATGACTAGTGAAAAACCAACTATGAAAAGGGAATCGAACAAAAACAATTATTTTTCCGTTGTAAAATTAATACGTTGGTAAAAATACCATTTGTGATATGAAAGACAGAGATCACACACTATTTTCATAGTGAAATGAACAACAAACATCTAAATATAATTGTCTCTTTTTTACTAATTAAACGAAGAGAGATAAGAAGGAAGGATACATTCTATAAAACTAAATGAATGGTCTAAATTATGTTGTTAATCATTTTTTCAAAATTGAATGCTCAATATTTAGAGTAAATTCGTGCCAATAAAGCCATTAAAGCTAATAAAAATATTTTTTCTAACTGTTATTTACGGTAACACGAGTTGACAGCATGGATGCGTTGGTATGGTAAAGGTTAAGGGCTCCCAGATTGATAAACACCATTAAGATATCACACATCTGCCTCTGCATCTTTTCTATGTGTACAAACAAACATTATCAAAAAAAAAGTCACATATTGTCAAGCGGGAAGTCGGCTAATATTATTTTCCCACGCGGTTCGTTGTAGTTTTTGTGTTCGCTGTAACATCCTTTATAATAACTGATGTAACATCAATCACATTTGACCGTTTTGTCCAAACTTGTCCAAACCTTATATTTTTGACTTCACTCTTCATCAATTGTTTACACGCGTCAATTTAATATGTTTTCATATATCTGTCATCGAGTTACCATTTACGAATCAATGTTCAACAAACGAAATACACCAATAGCATAGTCTACGTTTCTCAATTATATTTTGAGATATCGTCGTAAGAATATTTAAAAAAAAAAACTTATAATTAAACCAAGGAATTAATTGTAAAGTAAAAAATTAATAAATAGCCGGACTCGACTGGGGGTAACCCTGTAATTGTTTAATCTTCGTAAGAAAGCGCATGATCATTAAAAACCTCGTATGCTATAATCTATTGAAATATTAGCGAGTGCCGGGTATTGAGGTCAGCGGTGTTCGTGGGAGAGTTGAGATGTGATTGGCGGAAAGCTATTAAATTGATCTGACGGAGGAGCAGGAGGTGGGTGGGAGGATTGGGTCACATCAGCTTCGAGGTCAAACGTTGTTTTGACAGATTTGATCGGCGCTCTGGGTCAAAATTACGAAAAGAATTAGCGTACATACAGAAACAATGGATGCTACGATATATCTGATCTTACTGCAGTCCCGGAGAACTGAGAAAATATTGTACAGCATTAAAGTTATTAATGATTATTGTGATTTTTTGCGGAATAGAAAATGATGGATTAACAAGAAAAGATTACTTTCTTATTTTATTTTAAATTACTTGTAATATAAACTGATCTAGTTGCTGTCGGATTAGACACATGCTTGTATATTACAGTTACAACTGTAGAAATTGCCAACCGTCCACAAGATACAGTATACGAGGAAGAATCAATTGTACAAGACTGCAATATTTTATGGGTGGATACCTGACTAAATTATGTGTTGCAAATGTCCAAGAAGTATGAAAAAAATTTGTACCGTTACGGAAAATATTATTTGAGATTTTTACAAATATTTATACATTTGTATCGAATATAATAAAATCGTACGTGTATATTTAGCTAAAGTACAAACTGCTCGGTTTCTCTATTGGATTATTTAAAAGTAGACTAATAATAATATTCGTAATATCCAGAATACAATCCGGCGCCAGTCGGTACGTGTGTCGTGGGAATGATAAATTATATTATTAAGGAGAACACATTCTTATTGTAAAGTTGTAATTATTCAGAACATAGGTCTGTGATGTTTTTAATATAAATTAAATGTATTAATTAGAAAGATATACATATAAAATTAATTTTATCAAAAAATATTGTTGTTGCGCCACCGGGATTCTAAACTGGATCTCTTCCAATCCGGGAAATAAATTATATTATTATATTAACCCTTCCAAAATCATGCAGTAACATAGGTCTACAGCTCCAATTAAAACTGTAATATTTCGTTTAATATACGCAACATAAAATTAATATTTTAGTTAATTCTAAGGAAAATGTTTATGCTCAGAACTGACTAGTGAAAAACTAGTTGTGTAAAGCGAATCCTACAAAAATAATTATTTTTCAATTCAGTTAGTTGTCAAATTAATATGCTAGAAAAAATACCATTTGTGGTAAGACAATAGATATGGGACATTAATTTCACAATAAAAATAATAACAAAAGACGAATATATGATGTCCCTTTCTCACTAATTTAATGAAGAGAGATTAGAAAAAAGGTAGTCTTGTATAGGGCTTGATATTGATCCCATTTTCGTAATTAATACTCAATATTTAGAGTAAGTTCATAGGATTAATATTTGTATTGCTATTTAAACTAATAAAAGCTTTATTCACGTTAAAAATTTCTTAAGGTAACACACGTTGACAGCATGGCTGCATGGTTAAGTTAAGTTGTACAGTGGTAAACAACTTCTCCTTTTTTTTTATAATAAATTAAATACTCAATATAAAAAATAGGTTTTTGGAGATGGGGGTCGTCCCCGATGTTAACTACATACTTCGACGGTAACAGTCGTAAGTGTGAGCGGTCGTTAAACGAAATGGTCGCTGAGTGAGCAGTGACCGAAATTAAATCAGTGTTGCGGTACGCCTAAATTCAAAATTTTTTCGTAATTCGAACCATTCAGAGCCATCACAAACGCAAGGTTACTGAGGCAATGCACACCGATAATCGTTATTTGCTCCGCGTCATCAGGGAGAGGTTGTGTGGGGTCAGTAGGCGGAGCCGCATGGGTGGAAAGCGGGGTCATGTGAGCGATGAGACGTGCGACAACGTTATATGTGAGCACGGCGTCGTTTCCAAGGCGTATACGTTTATCTCGTAAACAAAGATTGAAATCAGTGAGTCTCGGCGGGAAATGAAAAATGAAGCTGAAAATTTTATGTAGACCGAAGTGTCAGATACTATAAGCTCGACTCAACGGTTAAGTACTCTTCTGAAGATATTGCTTAATTTTTCGCCAGAAATAATTTTAAATTATTTATTAATATGATACTTAATGCCATTGTATTGTTTCATTGAATACGTCTTGGTTATGAAACGAAAATTTCCGATATATCCATTTATTTGAGTTTAACAGAGAAGTTAAGGCATTACAAAAGCGGCTATTCAAGAGCTCAGTTAGGAGATTATTCCACATTCGCCCTATTCTTCTGATCTTGCTCCATCAGATTTTCATCTTTTACGATATCTATCAAACAATTTCCGAAAAATCTCTTTTAATAACGACGATGCTCTTTAAAATTAGCATGACGACAACTTCGCCTTCAAGCTACACCAGCTTTCTTCGGGCCTGGAACCAAACAACTGCCAGACAAAAAGAATATACAATTGATTTGTTTATATATTGCATTTATTTAAAAAAAAAATTGTATGAAAAACGCTACAATCTTATGCATCAACCCAATTTATGTTTGTAAAGTGAAGACAAATTATTAACGTAAATGTTCTACAGATTGCAAAAAAAAAATATATAATAGAAGGCCCAAGCCAAATATACTTAGTACAAATTATGTTTAATAGGTCCATGCAGACTGATTTTGTATTTTGTACCATGGAAACGATTTTTATGTCTTCTTGATTTTTTTGCTTAAATAAAAAAAATGTAAATATGAAACATGTCCCATTTAAGAAATTCTCGCTCTATTTTTTTACTGTTCGCATATCCGTGTACTTTGTTTTGATTCTGAATACATAGATGATGAATTTTTATTGTTTATGAAGATATCATCTAAAATAATTAAATGTATGGACACACAGAGATCATCAGTTAGCTTATTAATAAACATTATCGATACTACAGAAAATCAATCAATACGTTCCGACTACTGTCAGCTTCGCTTCCATTTCTGCCCAACTTGACGTGACAATGAATCAGTAACATGAGTATAGATTTTTACCAGGAACCGTCAGCTGCGACAAAGGATTCCTTCAAATCCATAAATGGAAGAAGCTACACCGAAAGCAGCATTTGTTCATAAAAAATTTTCAATTATTTTTTTAATGAATGAAGTTTACACGAAAAATGTATTAAATTTTAAAATATTTGACAGTAATTAGGTTAGGTTAGGTTAAAGTCTCATTTTTTCATCACACGCAATCATAATCCTATTTATGACTAACTTTTTGTAAATTTTGTTTTTTAGGTTCTCAGTAAGGACCATTTAAGATCAATTTTTTATACATAGATGTCTCACTTAAAAAAAACATACTGTATAAATCAAAATCAGATGATCTACAGAGTTACTATGGCGCAATTGGTAAACCAATCTTATTAATATAATTTAAAAACAAATATATATATATATATATTAGTTTAGTGACCTATGTACCTAAAAGTACGAGGGCTGTATGTTAGGTACCTGTGTTTAACGACAAAATATGTATACCATTATTTAACGAATGACGCCAGTCACAATTTCAGACAAATGGCAAAAGAAAAATGTCGGCCAGAGATTAGTTTCCTTTTTTTCTTCAAAGTTATGCACATTTATTTTATAAATAAAATATTTTCATACCACACACGTGAGTTTTATTTTTGTTGCTATTGCAATTTTCAAAGATGCATTTCCTCAGATGTCATTAGCAAGTGTTAATTACATCTGCAAACGAAACTATACTCGTGATAAAAACTCAGTTGAGTGTGTATTAGAGTAGAGTTATTAAAAAGAAAGTCATGTTGCACTGCAAAGAATTGTAACTGTTATTTCAATTATTAACGTTACGCACGCTTCGTTTAGAATACTCTTTTAATATGAATATAATTTATATTATTATCACGGTTAACAATGTAGTGTGCCAAAAATATATAATTATAAATATATGTACAAAATATGATACAAAATTTCTCTCAAAACATTCCTAGTCCACTCCTACGCTTAAAAGGCATGCGCAGAATAAATAATGAATGATCAAAAACACGGTTTAGATAATAAAAAAAAGTTTCAGTTGATACGGCGACTAGAATCATCATTATATTGTATTAACAAGAATGCATGTCCATTAAAAAAGCAACCGAAAATGGACTGTCGGTGGACCTGCTGCCGAGAGCGACGTCACCTGTCAAACTGACGGTCCATTTCCTGCGTGCGACTGTCACCGACTCACATACTAGTTAGATACTTGGTAATAGATAAATAGCGCGTCTGTCCGTAACGCTGGCTGACACCCTGAATGCAAAAAAAATTGACGGGGAAATTTAACTGAAATGTATAGACCGCGTAGACACACGTTAAATTTTCACTTAAAAAATTATTTCAGATTTTTTTTTATTACTTACTTACCATCACCGATTCCCCGCGGGGGTTGTCAGAGAGGATAGAGCGCCACACTATTCTGTCCCGACACAATTCTCGCCTTATTTTATTTTCATACAAACTCGCCGATTATTGTGACTTCTAACAGGACCATATTCCAGTATCTGATTTACCTGGTCGTGCCAAGTCTTTCGCGGACGTCCTATATTCTGGTGCCATCAACACTTGCGTTATATATCTTTTTTTTCTTCACAATTAACCAGTTTTGGTTAATAGTATTCGAGATAAGGAGCTAGATATGGATGGAAAAAATAAAACCTGGACCGAGAGCAGTGTTTCTTCCAAGCTGCATGGGTACGTAACTCGTGAAATGTTGCCACGAACTACACATAATTCTCAGCGCATCATTCTAACACAATAAAAAAAATATTGAAACAACATCTGAAAGATTTATGACACTTCACTTTTTCAACTTCAATTTTTTTCAATAATTCTTACCTATGAGTATTTGACTCTGGACGAAAATAATTGACACATAAATCACCACGTGGTATTCATGTGTTTGAGATATAGTTTCAAAATATTTTAAGGGTTCGGTACCTAATAAAGTCTATTGATAATTTTATTGGCAAGCTGAAAAAATCAGCCCCAAAATTTTCAGTTCATTTTAAATTTGCAGCGCACGTATTTTACCGCATAGTAAGATTTTATATTATAGTAGACTCCGACATTACTGAGAGGATGGCGTTAAGAAGGAAGCAGCAGAGCTACAGTAGATTCCAAACTGGAAGACAGTTCGAAAGATGGACTGCCGGGTCATTGAAGAAGAAGAAGAAGAAGAAATATTTTATTTCGCACAGCAAGTAATACAATTAGAAGGAACATTAACCGATAAACTTATAAAAAAAGTTTTGAGGAGATTGCAAGAAAACAGGTCCATAAAAAGACATCATTGAAAATAAAACCGAATATATTCTGATCAATTATTCGTACATCAGAAATATAATTGAAGGAAAGTTTGAAAGAAGAAGAAAGAGAGGAATACCCAGACAAAAAATGGATTCAAATATAACATCTAGAAGGGTTCCACGACATGGCGAGCATATGCACCGACAGGAACCACAGTTCTTAAATGTGAAATAATTTCATATAAATAATTTAAACGCGTGTATGACGTGCTTGTGGTCTAGTAGTTACGATACTCGCCTAATACTCTAGTAGAGGGGGGTTCGTGCCTCGTTCTAGGAGGCCATCAAGTCAGACGTATTTTCATAGCACAATAAATGTATCAAGTACTTAGGAATCATAATAGATAACAAATTCAAATAAAAGAACATATTACTAATCTTACAAACAAAATAAGGAAAACTGCCTACATATTTTTAAGACTCGGAAACATCTTATCACTTACAAATCTGAAAATAATATATTACGCGTTTGTACAGTCACACTTGCAATACGGCATTATTGGATGGAGAGGAGCATATAAACTTCAATATCACAATTAGAAATCACTCAAAAAATGAAATAAAAAATCCAAGACGTACAAAAAAAATTAAATAATCCAAGTTTTTAAAATTTAAAATCAATTAAATTTTAATAGCGAATTCCATTCTACAAGATTTAGAGACCGAATTGATATTTCAAAACTAAAATATACCAGAAACCCAAAATCACTATATTTATCAAGGCATAAATTTTTTTAACAATATTCCTATCACAATTAGAAAAATTACGGACTACTCTAAATTTGTATCTGAAGTAAAAAAAATAATAAACATAAATTTTCGTATATGTATAATCCTTCTCTATACACGAGTCTTACTCTCGTAGAGAAGAAATAAATGTTAAAAGAAATATATGGATATATATATATTCTACTGATTATTTTAAATCATATTTTCTAATATTAAAATAAAATAAAAAAATTAATATAGTAAGAATATTCCGTGTACGCATCTCTATTATAAAAAAATTTACGCTAAATTATGTGCACAAAATGTTTTTACAGTACATTGTGTATAAAAAATGGATATTTAAATAAAAATTATAGCGTTATGAAACAATGTATAGATAATTTGGCGTGATTAAGGTTCAAAGCGACTGTGATCTACATAATTCGGTTCGCCTGTCTGTTTTGACTTATGCCTTCACAAAAATGGCAATCGAAATTATTCGAAACAGTTAACAGGCGCAATCTAATATCCGCGACCGTTACGACATTTAAATTTTCAAATGAGGAACAGTTTTTTTCCCTCCGTTTTATGGCCAGTCGTTATTGTTTTCTTGCGGTCGTGTACGTTGCACGGGGGGGAAAAAAATTAATGGTAGTCGGGTACACGGCTTTGTGAAACATTATCCAAAATTTCACGTTCAAATGGTCGCAGAAAAAAAAAATCAATTTTCTGTGGATTTCGACGACAATGGTACGCGTTTTTAGGAGAAACATATTTTTTTCGGATGCCAATGAATTTATGACTATTTATATTGCATACGGCAGATATTTAATTGAGGGAAGAAAACAGACCAGACAAATTGTGCATTCACCAAATAATGAGGGGGTGAATATAGATGACCGCAGCCAACTGCTAGATGGGGTCCAGGAAAGAGACGAATAGCGAGCATTGACTAACTAACTAACTTACCATCACGCCGTTTCCCCGCGGGGGTAAGCAGAGGGGATAGAGCGCCACACTCTTTTGCCCTGACGCTGTGTGTTCTCGCCTCATCCACATTCATACATCTTCTGATACAAGCTCGTCGATTATTGAGGCTTCTAACAGGACCATCCTCCAGTATCAGTCTTCCGCGGACGTCCTCTATTTCTGGTGCCATCAACATTTGCGTCATATATCTTTCTTACCATTCTCTCCTCATTCATCCGTTCTATATGACTAAACCACCTTAGTGATCCAGTCTTAATCTTACTCACTATACGAAGATCAGGTTTACATTCTTTCCTTATTTCTTCATTATTTACTCTATCATAAATGGATCTGCCACACATACGCCTAAGCGATATAATTTCCACTGCATTCAGTCTACTTTCGTTCCTTTTCTGCCAGCTCCAGGTCTCACTTCCATACATCAGTGTCGGTTGTTTGCCTCGGTTGACAAGTTCCCATTAACTATAAATCCATTCAAAGCGCCGTTCACTTTGTTTCCTGCAGTCACCCTCCTTTCTATATCTTTCTACCGACAAAAACACAGTTCTTTGATATAAAATAAAAATATTACTGTGATATTGTGTGATACACATGCATGGCATGTTATTGTAAATATTCGTATGTAAACTGAACCAAATTACATTTGGATGTAATGTACATATGTTACCAATATTTAAAAAATAAATCAATTTCACGGCATTTCTCACACTAACTAAGCAGTGTCAGGTGTAAGGTGTAGTCTAGTTTAAGGGGTTTAAAAAGAGTCGCTTTGGTATTAAGTCTACAATTGACTTTACCCCCTCCTAAATTCATACAGTTCACTATCCCTACAAAACAAATTACTCTTGTACAAAACAATCATCCGTCCTATACTCACATACGCGAGCCCCATCTGAGGTTCAAGTAACACAAAAATTTTAGAATCCAAACAAAACCACATCCTTAGGAGAATCACAAACTCACCTTGGATTATCAGAAACACAATCATTCAAACATACCCTCGCTCAAACGACACACACACGATTTATCGTCTAAATTTTATTCGAAATTAATTTCCATCCCAAACTCCCTCGGCCCGTATGATCCCCATCATCTTCGTCCCATTTCACTTCTTTACCCTATTACAAACAAAATTTATAAAAAGCTATAAATAATACTGAATACTAAAAAGAAAAACAAGCACAACGTGTAAATATGACAATTTATTATGGATAGCATATATTAGATTTTACAAATATCTGTTGTTCAACTGCTTTCCACCGCACTTGACGCGTAGCATATTGATAGCGCTCGGAATGGGTGCGTCGCGTCGCATATCGATCGTAAACACGCACGTGTCTACGGCTGCGGCGCTCGCGGTTCGAGCCCAACAATCGCCGACAAAGACGGAATAATAATTTGTGAAATTATAATACACGGTATGATGTTTCCTAAACGCGGTGTGTAAAGATTATAATTAGTAATTGTTGATACCAATCTGGCAACAATTCGCTACGCGTGAAAATGAACACTTGTATATCCGCATAAATTAGTTAATTAACTAAACTGTACATCGTTCCCATACACCGCGAACTTGCGTCACTTCCTTGAGAATATTTAAATATTTAAGTAATATTTTGCCTAATATTATAATGGTCACATTTTATAAGTATATTTTGTCTATTTCAGAATCAGCTGTTAAAATTGTATTACTAGCATTTTACACGTCCTGTAACGTGTCACCAAGGCCCGGTTGTGTGATCGGTAGTAATTTTTTACAATAGAAAATAAGTTACGTCAGTAAACATTTTTTCGAAAATGGGTTGTTCGATCGATGGTAAAAAATATTTAATCATCAAAAGTACATGCAATAGTAATCTAATTTTACTCTTCCGACATCCGATGGTAAAACCGTCAATCGTTAGTTAAAAATGGCGGACCGTCCACGGCTGTTTCAAAAGTCATCTGTCAAATTGATACTTTGAAAGATGCAGTATACGATACGGCAATGAATCATGAAATATTCCGCTATTTTAATTATGAGAGTTCGTCCGATGACGATCCCGTTGTTGAATTTACATTATTACACATAAACCGGAAAATTTTCGCCAGCAAAGTGACAGATTTCGAACACGTAAAGCATAAAATTATATGTATTGTCAATGGTGAAAATTTTAAATAAATTAAATTCTTAGACATTTGATTATTCGCCTTGCCAAACTATAACGCGACATTATCTTTGACTATAGCAAATTTGACGTAAGAACAACGCGCAAACATTTTTTTATCACGGATGATGGTAAAGTTACTATAGTAAAGATTGACTACTGATCACATAACCGACGAATACGTATCATCTTGTTTTCATTCTTGGCTCCAAAATATCCTTAAAATCTTACGTTTAAACACCAGTAATGATATTTCAATTGCTTAATTATTATATGTTCATAATTCATACTGTTTCACATTTAATTTGATACGTGTCAATCCTGAATTATTATTTTCGTTACTGTTTGTTCAAAAGATTCCTTACTTTCTTACTACGTACTAATCCCGGAATCCAGAATGACGGGATTGGATTCTCTGGTCACAGTAATGAGGGATTTTACAGAGAAAAAAAAAATCCCTTAATGCATAAATTATGTGTTGCGAGATTTGTCATTTTTTTTACAACACAGTATTTAACGAGAAACGGTAAAATCACAAAAATGTCAAGATTCTCACAAGTGTCGACACTCTCGATGTGTTTCAGATTTTTTCCGCTAATTTGGAGTAATTGAAACGCGTCTGTGTCGCCATCTTCAGAGCTTTCTAGAACAGTAGGTTAAACACTCGTACGTGTTTATTTGATTCATTTATTTATACGACAAATAGACAAACTTGTTCGGTATACTTTCATTTCCACACGAATGTGGATAATATTATAATTCGTTGTGGTTAAATGTTGTCAATAAGTTTGTCAAATTTCATTTTTATTAAGTAAATATTTATATAAGTTACGAATAGGAAACGATCATGAATTATATTATTGATCGAATCGGCGTTAACATTGGATGGATATAAATGAAACAATGTTATAACTCTACTTGAGTATATTAGCACTACTCGAGTTGCGAGAGAGAGACAGCAACTCTCGTCGACAGGCGAAGTATTAAACTAAATACACACAATAATGGGAGACAAGGCTTAGGTGGTAGACATACAAGTAATTAGGTACTGGCAGAAGAAGTGAGAGGGGGCAGAGTTACTGGTGGAAGAGCGATTGTAACGGGAATATTGTAAGGAGAGGAGATGAGTTAGAAAATTTAATATAGTTAATACGTGAGTTTAAATTCATTTTTATTTCTAAACCTTTAAAATAATTTATTTTATTACCTTCACGCGTGACGGGATGGAGAAGTTTAATGGTACACGAATGTAAATAATGATTAATTAATTATCCATAATGTGATTCGCGAACTCAGGTAGAGTTATAATATTGTTTTATGACATATATGTCCATCCATTTTAGATCATGAATTAATCTAAAAAACATTATCTAATAAGTTGACACGTTTATATGATATTATGTGAAAGTTCGTATATCCATAAATGCATGTAGATAGATATAAGCCAATGTGTTGAGTGAATGTGATGAAACCGGTAACCTCACGAAGAGGCAATTGAAATCCATGCAAATGTTCGAATGCTTGAGTGTTTAGAGATATGTCTCTAAACATAGACATTCGACAAATGACAATAAAAAAATTCGAAAGACCTCAACAAGCTCACGGATATGCCATCGCTGATTATACTCAACTAGTCAAAAGTATTTTCCGGATAATTCAGTATTCGTACACTTGGATGGATTTAAATTGCCTCTTTGTGAGGTTACCGGTTTCATCACATTCACACAACACACTGGCTTAACGTTTAGATATTTACAAAAAAATATTTTACAGACACATTGGTAAGTGAGCACACTAATTTATTGAATCCGACGCAATTTTATCGTCTTCGTCTTACAGAGTTGATGAAAAAAAAATGGCTCGAGTATTTCATATGTACCAACAATGGAATATTTACAAAGTCAGCGTGATTAATTAATTTAACAGCATTTTTAAAATTATATTTGTAAAGTATTTTAATAACGTTAATGCAATAATTGTTTCTGGCGCACGCAACTACTCAGCTTCAATAGTGAAGTGTACCCGGCGTGAACAAATCTTACTCGGTTCCCACAAAAACATATATAATGAGCAAACAGAAGCGCTAGGTATAATTTTGAGTGGCCTATATTCTGACTTTGGTCGATTACAAATTGCTTCTGTTCACTAGATCTGTTTGAGAGAAATTATTCGGTAGAAGTTCATATTTTCGCACACCAATTAAGTAAATGTTAATATTGTTTTAATAACTATTTGTTTTATGGCCGTTTGAAGGTCAACTTGTACAGTGATCTTACCATCGAATCTAGAAACAATTGCCTACTGTATTTTTCGGATCATTAACTAACAACAATTGACTTAAAAATCGTGTTCTGTCTTATGATAATATAAAAAGTAGGTAATGTGTCCATGCAGAAAATAATTTAAACGATAAATAGAATTAATCAACTAGAAAGATATACAGAAAAAATATATGTATCTCTAAAGCATTACACCGGTTTCAACTATAATTGCAACTTCACAACAAAAATACGTTCACCTTAAAAATAAAATTATACAGTAACTTCGTATTTAACCACGTTCTTTTCATATAAACCAACCGGTTTCGAATCTTGAGCGAAAAACTAAAATCAAACGTTAAATTTTTGTCTGTCGTAGCCAAAATTCAATATTAAAAATATTTAGAAAATAAATTAAAATATAATTCTAGTATGTACCTGACCATATAAAATATTATTTTTTCATAGTGATAAAAGATGTGCAAAATGACCCAATGATTTGAAATAAATAGAAATTATTTAGGAATGAAATTTTTTTACATTTAAAACAAATACATTGTTTTAAATACCAATTAGAAAGACATACATATGAAATCAATTTTATCGAAAAATATTGTTGCTGCTACCGGGATTCGAACCTGGATCTCTTCCTATCCGGGGAACATGCATTAACCGATTATGCTACAAACAACACAATACATTGAGGACAAATTTTCGAACTTATATGTTACACTTTTCAAATTAATACATCTATCGTTCCATTATTTGAAAGTCATCTTCTTTATTTTAATTAATACATTAAATTAGTATTTAAAACATCACAGACCGTATGTTCTGAATAATTACAACTTCACAATAAGAATGTGTTCTCCTTAATAAATACATTGTGGTTAATTTTTAGTTATTAACTTTATTTTATAAACCATCGAGTTATTTATATTCAAGCGGTATCGGTAAATACATTTTCCCTCATCAGGATAAAAATATAAATTTTATATAATTTGAATTTGAAAACTTTATATATAATTATTTTAGTTAGTTTTTTCATCCTGATGATGGAAAAGGTATTTTTCCGAAACCGGTTGAATATAAATAGCCGACAGTGGTTTATAAAACAAAGTTAATTGTTTTTTTTTTCTGTTTTACGACACTGTATGCCCCATGGAAGTACGCGAATGCGTCGTTCGTCCTGACCGTCCACAGCAAGTGGGTGAAACGTGACCGTTTACATTGTAAGAACAATGAAGAATCGCGACTATCAACTGTCACAACATAAATATTTTACCGTTAAATAAGTCATTACCGAGCTCCAAAAGTGATGTCCATATTTCACATTGTTCACTGGCCATAAACGAATTCATAACTAAGCGTTCAACACGTTTTGTCTCTTACGGCTTAATTAAAGAGGGCACAGTATAAATTATACACAATTAAAAATTATACATAATATCTACATCTAGTTGATGACTAGAAAAAGTATATGATATATCTATAAGCGGCGTAAAATGGAATATTTTGAGTATACTTATAATTCGTGGTAATAGACAGTGGCATGCAGAAGGTATAGATTTAGGTTAAGCATTATACAATCATATATGTACTTTCGTTTATCCAACGCCCTTAGACAAAATAAATCCATCGTTTATACGAACTTACCATGTATTTATTTGTAATTTTAGAGTACTATTAATAGCGTTTTTAAAATTTAAGTTTTAACGTAAAATAATAGCATCTTACCCATATAAAATATGTATGGACGTTTTTAAGAACACTTTCCATGACTGAACATGATTTGTTTATTGTTTGAAAATCCTTTACGTAATAACTAAAGAATAAAAAAAAATTATTAAAGATTTACGTAGGAAATAGTTCTGCCAGTTACTTTTTATTTTACCCAAATCAAAAGCCAATCCATGCACCAAATTTAAAGAACAATCATGAAATCAACACGTTAAAAACAGTAAGATAGTAAAATTGGCGAATTAGTAAAAGACTAAATAGACGCTTCAATGATTTGCACGTAGTTGTAAGCCTTTCTAATGTTATTCTGTTAAAAAAAACACCATAGGTAACGACTCCATACAAAACGGATTAAACGAAAGGAATTTTCAAGTCATTAAATGGCCAATTATATGACTTGAGTAATTCACTAGCTTAAAGATAGAACAGAGTAATGTGAATAGCTCAATGTGGCGAATGCACAAGAGTGCCTTGAGTACAGAGTTGAGTTGTCGTGGTAGTTTTTAGAACTAAGCAATTGGTACACAGGCTAATTGTAAAATAATTTTTTCGTTTATGTTAATCCAATTATTTAATTTATATTTGTTTTCCATAATTTTTAGTAATGCACAGCTTTATTGCTTGCATGCACTGCAAAAAACAATTATTCCGAAGAAAAAAGAAAAGTTGGGTGTAAAGCAACATCCGGAAGTGGCCTGGACTCGGATTCCATGAGGAGCTGTTCCAAGTTGCCAACAATTAGCCAAATTTTGGATACTTTTTATGATTCTGCAACTAGACAGAATTGAAATTGTCAATTGAAACAAATGAAATGAATTACTTAAAAGGATAAACAGAATAAATCTATCTATCGAAAAAAATATATATTACCACCGGGACCTCTGGGAGAGAATGCAAATCACACTGTATTAACAGAGTAATTTATTATAAATTTTTTAACGATGTATGTAATTCTCTTTATTATAGCGAGACCATCAATTATTTCCAATTAAATTTGCAACTTCACAATAAAAATATAAAATATATAAACATAAATAAAAATAGGTATACTTTATAGAAATTCTCGTTAGATGCGCTATGCTGTTGTAGAAATATTGAAAAATTTCCTTTCGGAATATCAATATTTTGTTTTATTTATTATATTTATTAATTAGAGATGCGTACACGGAATACATGTCACATCTGGTATTCTTACTATTTTCAAACTGAGCTAAACGCTTGTACTATGAAAATAGGACTAACTTGCTGGTGTCCTGGAACGAGGTGCGAACCTCCGACCATTAGATCACTAGGCCAGAAAATTGGTCATTGGGTATTATCGTTTGAAATGAGTTTTTTTAATGTATTTGTATTTTTATATTATTACTAACAATTGTCTTAGTCGAATGCGTTTGTTGGTTTTTCTATTGTTATAAATATATAACTATGTACTTACACTATAAAAGCCATATGTTAAAAATAAATATGCCTAAAAGCATTATATGTTCCAATAAACTTTTTTTTTCTGAACCGTATTTCTATCACATATATATCGCAAAAAAACGGTGTACATGAAAATTAGAACTCTGTATGTGTTGTGTGTTATATTTTCAATGAATTTTCCGGCACCATGTATTTATTTAAAAATTAAAAAATATATATATGACATGTTTTTGAAACAGGCTGTTACATACACTAATACAATAGTTCTTTCTAAATAAAAACTGGTTACCCTCACGTGGCTGTTAACAATTTTAAATAGATTTACAATGATTTTAATTTATTTTGATCGTTCTCTATACTCTCTTTCGAGATCTTTTCTTAGGTGTATATTTAAAAACCTTTCATCTCTGTTATTTTCAGGTGTGAAAAGTGTTGAGCAAAATAAATAGTAGGAGTATATAATTTGCCGAGATGAAATAGATGGTTTCAGAGTGTTCAACCAGCTCAGCTGATCACGATCTCACATGGAGTTGGCACATTTCTCTGAAACGTGAAACAATTTGCGAGATTTCCAAATACCAAAGGTTTGATGAAAGACCCGACAATGCTGCCTGACTGGAGACTTTCTCGAAGATTCTTCTTTACGTTCGATGCTTTATGCGCGAGGTTTTCTGGCTCGCTGAAGTAAGTCGGAGCGAGACACAAAACGAAGTAAAATAAAAAAATTCGTGTCACGACGTAAGATCCGGCCGACCATTGATCCGGCCGACTAAAGCTCCAGCAGACCATTGATATATGCGACAATAGATCCAACGACATAACGGCCACAAACGAAATTTCAAAATATTTTTTTTAAGAAAGGCTTTCAAGAAATCGATGAATCGAAGGATGAATAAAATATTCATATAACCTTTTGCAAATTACAAGAAATAAGTAACCAATCAAAACCAATCATATTCTAAGAATTCAGAATCTACTATATAGAGTTTTCTGGGCTAATCTTTTGTGCATTTCCGACCCGTTTAGCTATCGTTTCAGATCCCATTGCAGGGTCCATTATCCGACCTGATGTCAGCATCAGCGACATTATGATATCAACAGAAAATTAATGCAGAGCTCGAAGATACACGGCAGAATGACTCGGAAAACTACACAGAAAATTTGTTGTACATGTATAAATCTAATTTCGTTTTCATCGTGTGCACCCGATCTGGCGAAGATACAGTGATATTGAAACTGGCCAACGTTAAATTAATGAAAGTGGTTTTAAACAAAAAAAGATTTAAAAAAATAATTAACAATATTTTTTATTGCATACTTATTACTTGTAAGATGGAATTAATAGCGTAATTGTGCATACAATGACAGACACCTGTGAACATTGTAATTCCTGTGAATTTTCTGTTAAACCAAGCTGTTAATCAACGCTCGAAGCTGCCAGAATATAATTGCTGCAGTCGTCGGTGATGCAGCCACGGAACCACTTCCTGAGAGAAAGCAGCCATTTGCATAATAAATTATAACTTTTAATAAAGGAAATTTCAAAAATACATTATTTTTTATCTGCGTGCTAACAGTGAGCGCGCAGGAATAAAAAATAACCCCGTCTTATGACGGGCGAGACACGTGTAGACGTATATGTTTAAAAATGCATACGTATAATTATGTAAACGACAATATATTCAGCCTTACTCGGTCAATTACGATTGTAACTGGTTGTGAAAGTATAATAACCTCATATTTAAAAACTTTTTTCATATGCAGGCATATTAAATCCGTTTTAAACATAACATTGTATTGCGTAAGAAATGTCTACAGGATTTGATGATGAAAACAAAAAATTCAATGATCCGATTTACACATCGCATAGCAATATAAAACAAACAACTAGTGCCCTTGTAATACGATAATAAAACAATTTGCTGTCAATTATACATATGACGTTAAAGTATGCGTCGGACAAGGCTAATTATTTTGCTATTGTATTTTAGATACCTTTAAAATAAATCAAGTTATAATATGGATTATATTATGTATTTATTATTATATGTATTAATTTTTTTATTATATTATTTCTTTATTATAATCGTAAATCCTTATGTGACTGCGATTTAACGATGATTAGTAACTAAGATTTAAATGTTGGAGGTGTACTGCCTAGTGTACCAGTCGTAGCACGAAAAATTTCCAATAATCAGTTTGCAAGTCACGTCAAGTCAAGTATAATATTTTGAAAAATTCAATTCAAAAATTTTATTAAATGAAAAATAAAGATGTACTACGTTGAGGTTAGTAATATTTGGTCTGACTTTTTATTTTATTTTAAATAATTAAACCACAATTAAGTATGTGAATTCGTACCCGGGAATTCGTTTCACTAATAAATTAAATAATTAAGAATTTTTACGGGCGTTCAGAATTTTTTGGACTATTCTGATGTGTATCCGATCGCTCTGGCCACGTTTCGGATCCCATTGCAGGGACCATCACCAGGGTTGTTGTTGCGACAACAACCCTAGAGATGCAGTTAATTGAGATAATTTAGTTACTTAATTATTTACTACCACGGGTAGGTTACTATTTATTAAATTTTCTTAATTACGTAGAAACGGACAATTTGCTTGTATATTTATTCTAAATCGCCGGAAAATCTGTAGTATTCTATATGCGAATGTCGTTAATCTTGAAACAGGTGAAACATCAGGTTCTATCTACCGTATTATTTACACTCGTAGATAATTACTATCACATATCAATTAAAATGGTCTCGTCCGCTCCGGGTCTTCGTGTCATTTCGATTTCTTTTCAATCACAGCGCTAAGTGTTCCTGTCGAACAATTATTGGATTCTTCATTTGTCAAGTGTCGGTTAGGCATGAAGAAAACCGAGAAATAAAATCACATAATGGGTAACCAGTATCTGAGCGCTTTGTGCGGGGACGGTTTCGATTTCAGAACTTGTCGCTTTCAATCCTCGTTGCTTGCGCCGAGTTGTACGTACCGTGGTCAGAGGAGTGCAGTGCATGTAAGCGCTAAAACGAAAACATTATTTTACAATTAGCGCCATCTGTGTACCAGTAGAGACATTAATTGCTTAGTTCTATAAACTACCACGGCAACTCACCGCTATACCGCAATGTACACTACTCACAATTCACATTATTCTGTTCTGTCTTTAAGCTAGTGAATTACTCGAGTCGTATAATTGGTTATTTTCTGAATTGAAAATTTCTTTCAGTTGATCCGTTTTGTATGGAGTCGTTAACTATGCTGTTTTTTTTAACAGAATAACATTAGAAAGGCTTACAACTGCGTGCAAATCATTGAAGTGTCTATTTACTGTGTTACTGTTTTTAACGTGTTGATTTCATGATTGTTCTTTAAGTTTGGTGCATGGATTGGTTTTTGATTTGGGAAAAATAAAAAGCAATTGGCAGAAGTATTTCCTACGTTAACCTTTAATAGAAATAATTATTTCTTTTAGTTATTACGTGAAGGATTTTCAAACAATAAATTAATTATATTCATTCATAGAAAGTGTTCTTAAAAACGTCCATTAATTTTTTGTATGGGTAGGAAGGTATTATTTTACATTAAAATTTAAAAACACTATTAATAGTACTCTAAAATTACAAATAAATAAGGTCGTATAAACGACGGATTTATTTTGTCTAAAGACGTAAGTTAAACGAAAGTACATATATTATATATGAATTAAATATATTAATTAGAAAGATATACATATAAAATCAATTTAATCGAAAAATATTATTGTTGCGCCACCGGGATTCGAACCTGGATCTCTTTCCTAACCGGGGATTTATATGTATATCTTTATAATTAATATATTTAATTCATATTTAAAATATCACAGACCGTCTGTTCTGAATAATTACAACTTCACAATAAGAATGTGTTCTCCTAAAAAAAAAATAAAAAGTACATATATTATATATGATTGTATAATATCATTGGTAACGGCATATACTAAATCTATACCTACTGCACGCCACTGACCGCCGTGCATCGAAACCTTTATCAGTCGGTCATTACTTTAGTGGTTTGTCAGCCGTTATGAACTTTGTGATTGGAAATGCTTCCGTAACGAGATATTAATCCCACATTACGTTATATACACATGTTACTGATCATGAAATCTTTTCTGCGAAATAATTATAAATGACATGTTTATTAAGAATATACGTTTGCGGTAGTGATGAACACAAAGTCACGAACTGTGAGTCAATCGCTGATACTTTGAGTCACACTCACTATCAGTGATTGAGTATTTGAAAATATTGTGATTCGTGAATTGATTTTTTTTATCAATATTATTTATTTTTTTAACTTTCCTACAGATGGTACTATTCAAAGAAATAACGTCATATTCATGACTAGCGCCATCTAGTCATTTCTGCTAAAAAAATTACGCATGTTTGCAGGAAATTTAACTACAAAAAAGTTTTATGCATAAATATGCTAATTTGATACTAAAAATGTACCTTTATTTTATAAAAAGATTTTGTTCTCTTCGTGATGATAAATAAATTAGATTTTTATTTATTTATTACGCTTAAAGTTTTAATATTACGCTCGGCTTTTTTTTTGTTTAATTATTTATTTCATGTATTGTGATTTCGTGCGGCGCACGGACATTAGTAGTGAAATAGTGATCACAGTCACAGTTTTCAATCACTGATATTATCGAATACCAATCGCAATCACGCCAGTGAGTCGAGAGTAGCATTTTTTCTAATCACTAGTTTGCGTGTACACACATGATTTGGCATCATAGCGCGCACAACATTTTTAATAAGACTTCTTTATGTGCCGCCTTCTATCGAAGGTTGAGACCGTGTTGATTTATCTTGTATAAGATCACAAACATTTTGAATTACACAGCCAAGATAATCTCTTTCTACCTAAGCCTTCGCTACCTTCTGTCTTCTATAAAAGTTTGGGAATTGCTGCCCTATGTGGAAAAGCATAGCTCGCCATCGAAATAACATGCGTAATTCCTTTTCCTTATCATTTGGTGAACCTGGTTATACCATGTAACACGAACAGTAGGTAATAAATTAACAAAGAATGCGTGATAATAGTAGCTCATTTTAATCTCTTAAATGTTTCCTTTTGAAACCGGTAACACTCTACAAATATTCATTATATGTATACAAGACAGTGTAAGACAATTCGAAAGTGTTGGTATTCGAGAAGAAGAAAAGCGAGACACCGTGCTAAATACTTGTAGGTAATGAATGTTTGGAACAAGTAGGTGACTTTGTGTATTTGGGAAATATGTTTGATAGAAATGAAAAGGCTGAGAATTATATCAAGAGGAGGGCGACTGCGGGGAACGAAGTGAAAAGCGCTTTGAATGGAATTATAGATAGCGGGAACTTGTCAACCGAGGCACGAGTAGCGGTCCATAATGAAGTCCTGGTACCAAAACTGATATGTGGAAGTGAGGCCTGGAGTTGAAATGCCAGAAAACCTAAGAAAGGAGGAGAAATTGAATAGATTTAAAATGAAATTGACCAAATATGTAAAAGATAAGTTTTAGTAAAAGAAAAGACTTTAATCATGTTTATATTAGAGCATATATAGGAGTGCTTATGTGTGCACTATGTTAAGAAATAAATAAATAAAAATATATGTGCCAAATCCATTTATAAACGAGTAAAGAATGAAGAAATAAGGAAAGAATGTAAAGCTGATCTTAGTATAGTGAGTAAGATTAGTGGTTTGGTCATATGGAAAGGACGAAAGAGGAGAAAATGGTAAGAAAGATATATGACGCAAGTGTTGATGGCACCAAAAAATAGAGAACGTCCGAAGCACGACCAGATAAACGTGATACCGAAAGATGGTCCTGTTAGAAGCCACAATAACCGGGCGAGCTTGTATGAGAAGATGCATGAATAGATGTATGAATAGACAGAAGGGTGTGGCGCTCTATCCTCTCTGCCTATCCCGCGGGGAAACGGCGTGATGGTAAGTAAGTAAGTGAGAAAGCGGAAAAAAAACACAGTTCCTCTGCAGTTAACAAATCAAAACATAAAAGACAATCCAAACGAAAACATCAAAATATAAATAACGTATTGGCGAAACCTTGGAAACGAATTTACTGCCAAGGTGACTTGGATAATTGTGGTCAAGAAAATCGGACGATCGACGGAGCGTGACTGTTACCCGTTATATTGAAGATGTAACAATTAACTCACGTTCAAGGAGAACGGCCGGAAACGGCGCGAGCGGATCGCTTCCTCATCCTGGTGGTGGATCCTCATCCTGCATTGCATTTTTCGATCAGCTGACCGTCGCAGGTAGGGGCGGCAAACCCTCGCACGACTTGACAAGAATTGTAACGAAACAATTTAGTAGTATTCCGTTCAACGTCCACCATTTATTGTTAATATTTGTATAGCTGGTCAGCGAGTTTAACAAAAATGCAACGCGAAATTTTTCAGCCATTATTTAACTTAAGATCTTATTGTGTAATATCATATTCAGACCTATTCTCAAAATTGCAATATTGAAATGAAGGTGATTGTTACACCAACCCTCAAAAATAGACAGTAAGTAAATTAACGTCCGTGTTATATTTGAATGAGAGAGAGTGAGGGAGATAAACATACCATAATCTGTCAAAACATAAAAATGGCAACAGGATTGGCCGTGATTCTTCACTACGACGCTGCGGATGAGGAAATCAATAGGTAATTTATGAACAAACCTTTTTCTGTGAACTTTGAATACTGTATTAGTACTTATTTTAACCAAAAACTTATACACTATATATACTACACTTATATACTAATACAGTATTCAAAGTTCACAGAAAAAGGTTTGTTCATAAATAACCTATTGATTTCCTCATCCGCAGCGTCGTAGTGAAGAATCACGGCCAATCCTGTTGCCATTTTTATGTTTTGACAGATTATGGTACATTTATCTCCCTCACTCTCTCTCATTCAAATATAACATGGACGTTAATTTACATACTGTCTATTTTTGAGGGTTGGTGTAACAATCACTTTCATTTCAATATTGCAATTTTGAGAATAGGCCTGATTATATGCTTTGTTTATTGGTTGGACTGTGCCCGTCTCACTAGATACATTCTGTGTTGAGACGGGGCATAGGTTTACAAGCAATTGTACAAATAAATTAGTTTTAAACGTGAATTGAATGTATTAATTAGAAAGATATACATATAAAATCAATTTTATCGAAAAAGTATTGTTGTTGCGCCACCGGGATTTGAACCTGGATCTCTTTCCAAACCGGTGAAAGTGCATTATATGAATAATTACAATTTCACAATAGGAATGTGTTCTCCTGATTTGTATTAAAAATGTAACAATTCCACTTGTTGTTTTACTGCGGTTATTTGCGTCGACTGACGTCCGCGGAGATGATTGTTTGCGAGACAAATGTGCGTGAATGGAGGACGCAAACTTGAACAGAGCCACGAGACGAAGCGATGGCCCGGAGCGAGCTGCAGCAGCGGTCAGTAATTCTTTCGACACCGTTACGAGCCGCGGAGGTCAGCCCGAGTAAAGATGACAGCGCGCATTACCCAACACTCTCGGGAAGTTATCGGATCAACTCGGACCCGTACCGGCACCCAGTACAAACTGTCAACTATTCAATTCAAATCATTAATAACAGCAGTGTCATTGCACGCACGTCGTAACGTCATAAAAAGCAATAAATTAAATTAGTCTAAAGCGAGGATGTTGTTACGGTGCTTTTGGGCCCTAGAGGATAGGAAGCCATATGGGCCGCCACCGATCTAGCTCAGTGTGTGTGTGTGTGCTTTGGTGTCGCCTGCTACCTCGGATGGGACGATCATTGATTCAAAGGTATTCTGATTTTCACTTTACACATTTATTCACAAAACACAATTAATCCCGACATTGGATGCACGAAAAATGTTCTTTAGATCTTCCTTCTTCAGGTTAACTTTCCTCTGAGGGAGGTCACTTTTATTTCTTTTTTCTATTTACGAAGTTTATCTATTGCTAACATCAGCCAACGCGGCCGTGGGGTGCCGCCGATGCAGCCGAGGACTCGGCCCGCCACACGCCCGCGCTAAGATTCATCTCTTGCTCCAGGAAATAGACCGCACACCATCTCGTCTCAGCCTTGTCCATAACGCCCATCCATCGGCCATCGCTCGCATGCCGTCTCCTTGCTCGTTGCAGCGGGTCTCTCATCAACCCGCAGGTGGACCAGGACCATCCATCACTAGGTACACCGCGGCAGTAGTCGGCAAAGTAGACTACCCAATTCACGGCGCGCAAATTCAAACGTCAAAATGTGTTTAGTGCTTATTATTATAAATCAATTTTTGTAACTATACAAGTGTAATTACTGAGAATGCATTAGTACTTACTTATACAGTATTTTTTCAATCGTTATTTTTAAAAATATTTCTAATTAGTAGATACAACTAAAAACATAGTTCCACCACTGGGTTTAAATATCACAAATCAAATCATTACTGAAGGTTTATTTACGCATCACGTTTTTGCGAAATAATTATTTAATATTCCCATTTTAGCAGTATATGTATTATAATTTGCAAGACAGATCTTAATAGGTATTTATAATATAGCGAGAGATCATATTCTATCTAAAGATTTTTTTAAAAAGGCGATTCTTTCGTTTATTTGAGCATTAATAATTCACAAAATACATTTAATTTCTATGGGAGGGGGTGCCTCTGTTTTACGCGGGCCCTACAGGATAACGATGTATGCAACATTTGATCATTGACAATCGAAGGGTAAGGAGATATCAGGGGGTCAAGGTGGAATGACTGTATTTTATTCAGTGTCCACTAAGAAAAATTTAGAACTGATTGGATTCAATATAATACGCATTTATATCAGGGGAGACGGTACGGTGGGCAGGGAGATAAGTTTCGCGCAGGGTCATAAAGTGTAACAATGCAAAATTTGGAATAAAGAATAGAATAGAAGAATAGCGATCATTTTTAAATAGATATATAGATCAGCAGGGCCATAATCCAAGTTGAGGATTTGTCTAACATTTCGTCCTGTCTGCGGCATGACAGTCTAATTTTATATATATACACATTATTATAACCATTCAAATTTAATCCAAACATAAGTTATATATTCTGTTCCACCTTTCAGATGTTTTCAACGTAAATCTTTTTTCAACTAAATGTGCCGAATCAAATCGTTTCTGTTCAATTTGACGTCGACATTTATGTAATTTTTTTTTTTTTTTTGTACGGCGCTAGTTGTGACTTGGCGGTCACGGACTCGCGAGTCCCGCGAGACCGTTAAAGATGAGGTAGACGCGAGTAGTACCTTCAGGTACGTGGGTACTACACACTAACAAGAGAATAATCGAAGTCATCCGCTCGAAAACATTTAAAAAATGTGAAATTGTTCCGTCGAGTAAATCTGTAAACAGCACCACAAAATTTTCTCATTTTCACCGAAATTAAGAATAATAATAATTCATTATTATTATTGTTGTTACACACCGCGCCAACACCTGGCCCACCTTCGACACACTGCATTGATAAATCAAAACGAAAAAGTGAAAAGAGCCAATGATTATTTCTGTCGCCTTCAGATACGCGGTATCACGGTAGTTAGTTAGAGCTGTCGTTTTTGCTTGTATCGGTAACTATGCCTTCGGTCGTAAAGCGAAACACGTTTCATTGTTTAGTTTTTCTTATAGGAAGTGAATATATCATTGAAATGGATTCCTTTGTCTCTTCGAATACCAGTTTATTCAATACCACCAGGCCCCGGCGGCATTGTTCGATCTGCTATTTTTTTTCAAATAAATTTCACAAAATCGTAAATATATATATATTTTTTTATTAATATTAAAAATATAATACAATTTCAATAATCAGTGGATATATATATATATATATATTTTAACATTTGTTTCTTCTCTATGAGAGTAAGACTCGTGTATAGAGAAGGAGTACATTCGAGTTAATTTATGTCACTCGTACATTTACGATATAACATTCGCGGTTGAATTTTGTATCATTTATAAAGTAAGTTTTATAATGGTCCGTGTTCAGGGGATGAGACACGATGAGATAAATTTCAATATCATGTAAACGTGCTGTGAGACATCAAACTTAAGATATCAACTTGAGATTAGTACAATGAGACAAAAACTCGAACCCACGTATACGACATTCGATTTGAAACGAATACACAAACGTCACATAGATACAGGGGGTATTAAATTAACAAATATTTATTCTGTTTTTAACTACTGCTGGGATTCAAAATCACCCAATTGACAACGGAATATCGAGTGTGAAGTGAGGCACGACAGTGAATCTCTGAAGCAAGGCGTGTATATTACAGTAAATGTGTATACCAGCGAAATTATATTTTAATTTAATTTAATATCACTAAATCAGCCAGTTAAAATGTATCAAACAATTGATTTACAAATTTACCGCTCAATATAGGTGAAAATGAATTTATTTTTAAGATTTGCAAAATCAATTTTGTGTTTAAAATCCATTTTTTAGATATGTTAAGTTTATTTTATTAACCACTTAATGAATTAAATACGTCTACCGGTTTCAAAAAAAGATCATTTTCTTCTTCAGGATGACATCAACTAATCAAAAAACATGTGTATTGTTTCATAAACAGAATCTATTTTCGAAAAAAAACATTTAAAAACAAAAATTAAAAAATATTATTTTATTTAAAAATACTAATTATTTTTAAAAAAAATTTAGTACCTAACTTAAATTGTTATTTGATGATACAAAATTATTAAAATAATTTTTAGGAAAAGATTTTAGAATTCGAAACTTGCGGATGTATATGGCCATAATTTATTTTATTAAGAGAACACATTCTTATTGTGAAGTTGTAATTATTCGGAACATAGGTCTGTGATATTTTAAATACTAATTAAATGTATTAATTAGAAAGATATACATATAAAAAATATTGTTTTTGCGCCACCGGGATTCAAACCTGGATCTCTTTCCAAACCGGGGGAGGTGCATTATCCAGCTATGCTACAGCGACATAATTTATGACAACAAATTTTTGAACCTATATGTTACACCTTTTTCAAATTAATACATTTACCGTTCCATTATTTGAAAGAGCCATCTACTTTGTTTTTTACGGAAACTCAAATTCTGGCGTCTGTTATCTGTTTACTCAAAGGTATTTGAGATTCCGTAAAAAACAAAGTAGAAGCCTTAATTAAAAGGAAAATGTAGTCACCCATCCCACGACCCCCTGTCAAAATGTTACATACATCGTTACTCTTTAATGCCTGCGGAAAACAAAGGCATCACCTCCCCCATCTCCTAAAATCACCAAATTTAAAATACAATTGTATCTTAATACCGGGTAGCATTATAAAATACTAAATAAAATAACAATCACTTTGTATGAAACCATGAAATTTATTATACACCAACCGGTTTCGCTTATTTCAAGCTTCATCAGGACGTATTTAAAACTGATCACAAATACAAAATGAGTGCACTTACATGTGAAAGAGAGAGACAGAATACATATACAGATAGACGGAATATTGAGGGTGGGGAAAATAATACAGTGTTGATGGATAAATTTATTTGATTATTGGCGTACCACTATTCATTGCCTTGAAGCTTGAGATAAGTGAAACCGGTTGACGTTTAATAAATTTCGCAGTTTCATACAGAGTGATTGTTATTTTATTTAATATCAAATTGTCAATCCACTAAAATACCTTGTTAAAAAAGAAAACAAGTGTCGTGTTATTTTACAGAAACCGTTTGCATTTCATTCCGTGCCGCTTGCATAATAACTGGTTTCGATTAGAAGCCTCCTCGACACGCTCCGGGATCGGGAATCAGGAAATGTTGCGACGCCGGTGATATTTCACAAGACGGCTGGGTCCCGTTGGTTCGTAATTTAGCCTAACTGCATACACCGTCCGGGAAGCGATGCACTCCGGAGAATGCATCGAAATGTAAAAGTCAATAATTATTGAAGATATCGAAATGCTCTCTGCGGTTTGAAATTTTAAATTGGATTTTTTTTTTTTTTTGATAAATTTGAAAAATAAATATGCATTTAATATTACATTATTATAAATACTTTCTTGATAATGTAAATGTCTTGACTTTCTACACCCGTAAGTGAAAGCGCACGTCTCGTTTGTTTTTAGTATTAATATTTAAATTTATTATTTTATTCATTACATTAATACTGCGAGCGGTCCGGAGGTTCCAGTCTCGTCTCGGGATACCGCCGGGTTGGTTTTATTTTAAAGTTACGAGATTTAGATAAGGATAGTACGATTATTTATGTAACATGAAAAAATATCGCGTGCGTGTTATGTGTACAGTTCACTGGGAAGGAATGAAATTGTATTAAAATGACATGTCAAAATTTGATTTGTTCTAAAACGATTGTACTTTGTGTAGGCAGGTACTCAATTTACCGCGACGTGAAATAATATATTTTAATTTTCGAATATACGAATTTCTAAAGTGTAAAAATATAAGTTTGACGTCTGTTGGTACTGAATGAAAAATTAAGTCTCCATAGTAACGAATATATTATTAGTTTGATGACTTTTTCTACATGTATTTTTCTGAAGCTACTCTAGTACGAAATTTGGGGGAGAAAAAGGGGAGGTATTTTTAAACATTTTTGACCTCCATCCGCATACCATATTTTAAACATCTCACCTTGCACCTCCCCCCCCCCCCACCCCTTCTTCACGGCCAAATTTCGTACTGGAGTAGCTTCAGAAAAAGTCATCAAACAAATAATATAATATACGTCTTTTGGATAGCCAAAAACATTACGTTGATCGCATTTTGAATTAGGGTCCGTAAAAAAAAAATGCACTCCGAAAATCTTAAGATGAAATATGTAGGAATTATGTTTTGTATTATTTCGACCTCAATAGGCTTAAATATTGGGTCAAAATTGCTTAAATACATACTCGACAACCGGAAAGAAATTATCAGCTTTCTAAGTGATATTGACTCCGCGCAGGTATACGGTGTCAGGTAAACCATCAGCCAGAGATTGGCACACATTCTTGCAAAACGTTTGTCTTCGAGAAACATCAGCAGGTAATAATATGTTGGAACATGCTGTTGTGAATGTTACACCGAGCACTTTCATTATAAATATATATATATATATAGCCGGGTGGTTTCAGAATTAAAGATCAAGGTCTCCTGGTCTCAGAAGTCGGCGCGAACCCGGGTCTCTTCTGAGCGTTGTAGACCTTCGATAATCTCATCTGGTGCATCCCACTGAGGCTATATGGCTCGACGCGTGGTGACAGACAACGAATCACATTGTTGACGTATCATGACCTTGGAACAAGGAACATAGTAGTTTAGAAGATAACAAGTGGAACGACCGATTTATCACCATGAAGGTGAGTTTAATTAATTTCGTTTTCAAGATTTAGTTGTTTAGCAAATTGTACTTCATAGCATCGCCAGGATTGGTGTCATATAATTATCTTCGAATCCGAGGGGCTCACCGTCGTGATTGTGTTAAGACAGTATTTTAGTGTATTTCTTGTTTCCGACGCTTGTCTTTGTGGCACATTATGCCTGGTTGGAGAGGTTATTTGTGTAAGTTCTTTTTATTTTGTATTAAACAATCTTGCTGTAAATTTAGGGTTACCGGGTGATTAATCGGGATTGTCACCGGTTTTAAGTCACGCCCAAAGGTCCCGATTTTCATAATTTTCGGATGAATATGGTAATAGTGCACTGCTTTGACATTCAAATCAGGAATCAGTATACTTTATCATTTTGAAAAAAAAATTACCTCAGGCGCGATAAACCATCTGCCGAAGAAACCGATAAATTATTCACTCAAAACTTTGAAGCAAAATATCTCAGTTTGACGTAAATGTCAGATGATATTTTGTTGCTCCAACGGCACGGTATGTTACTCCATGTGGATGCTCTCGAAGCCGCACGACAGGACATAAAAATATGTATTAACATCTCATGAACCTCTATAATATTAATCCCAAGAAAACTCATCTTTCTATAGGTGTACATAATTACCCTGACAATTTTGTATATTTTTGTAATTCTGAAATGTTTCCCTTCACAAATAATTCTCCAAGTGTAGTATTATCATCGTTTTGAAAGTTTTAATATATGGATGCACTGGGGGTGCCAGAAAGTTCTAGAAAAATCAGAACGATTTTGTTAATAGGCATTATAAGCGCATAGAACAGTGATGGTGAACCTATGACACGCGTGTCAAAGGTGACACGCCGCAGCGTTTTGGGCGACACGCCAGCGTTCACTAATATCAAAGAACACGTGTCCCGCAAGCAGACGTCTACCCGACAACAACGTTAGAATTGATCACTACGTACATATTACACATGTATCTCTTTTGGGTCTCACTTTGTGAAAAAAATAATTAATTGAAATAAGCAATTAATTCATTGACATCAAATAAAATACTATGGGGTCATATATATATTTTCCAATTAAATTAAAATTAAAAATAAGCCAGCAAAGTGACACGCTGAGCCCAAAAAGTTAGTTAGTAGGTTAAAGGTTAGTTATGATATGTGACCTGCCCGAGTGATTGAAATCTACATTTATAATATCGAGAGTTTGTCTGTCTGTCTACAACCTTTGTTGAACCAAATTTTACTTAGTTAATTTTTTAAATTCTGCGCAAAGCACATACCCCCACTCATGGCCATCCCTCTTTCTGCACCCGATATAAAAGTTAAATTGAATGACGAATTTTGTTCAGTTGCACTCTAGACCCCTGAGTAACTACCCCTGAGTACTAACATTCATATATCTATTTTTACTTGTAAATAAATCTGTGTCCCGAGTAATGCCAGGCACGGACTGCGAAACAACCTGGTTGTAGAGTGTCGGGTTTAATTCCTGCTGTTTTTTTTCCAAAAACAATGGTGGCCCCCGCGCAATTTTGGCCAGTGTTTACAGAATTGATAAAATAGAACAGTCTAGTAATAGATTGCCATCGCATATAATATAATATATCCTGATGTTCCCGTTAAAAATTACAGATTTTTCTGTATGAATATCTTTGCAATATGACTGAGGGTGAGGGTGACATCGGTATAACCAGTGGCGTAACTACAAAAATTGGGCCCCATGCAGAACGGAAAAAAGTGCCCACTAAATAAGTATTGTATATAAAATATACGAATATTAGTACTGCATGGTTTATCTTTTGAATAGTAAGAACAAAATTAGTCTCTTGTCCCATATAATATGCACACTTTCATGAAAAAAAAACATAATAATTCTTAGGCATTTATTTACATTTGCTATTTAAAAAATACTTGCTTCGATTTAAGACGATTTTCACTTCACGGCGACGTCACGTCACGTCACGCTAACCCCACATATAAGCAAGATACTGCTACTGAATACAACGGTAACGTTTTACATTAATGTACAAAATATTTTTTTAAATTTTATAATTCCATTTTTGGTATGGATAATTAATATCAACGCTGGGAACTGTATGGTCACTGCCACAAATATCAAATTAAAAAGAGATTGTAGGGCGCGAACTTTCTGGGCCCCCATCTAACGTAGGCCCCAATGCTGCAGTGGCATAGTTACGCCACTGGGTATGACAAACATACAAACGAACGATCTAATTATGTATAAGATTAAAAGGTGCAATATATTGGAAAGACCGCAATAAAAATAATGACAAACGCGGTAAGAAAACTGGTTAAGGAATGAACAATTTTAAACTACCTACAGAGTTAGTTTATTTCATAATATATAATAATACCGATCTTTCGTTCGCAATGAAATAAAATTATATTGTTTATTTCACGCAACATCTGATAGTATAAAAGGTTATCCAGGAATCTTGTTAAAATATTCAATCGTTCCAACGCTCAACAGATTATTTCTAAAGAAATAATACTATAATTGTGTAAATCGCGTCCAGCATTGAATACCACACAATGGAGTATTATAACAGCGGCCTGGAGCAAAAAAGCTCATAAAAAGCGCCAATCGCCGTCGTGAAACATTCTCTCCACAATATACTCCGCATTTAAACACAAGAACCATTAAAATGTCAGCTAGCTACACCTTTCTACGTAAGTATTGTATATCCTTATAGCAAAAACGAGTTCTAGTCCTTGAAAATATAAACAAAAGTAAGAGGAGATAAACGAAACTTACCGCGACAAAGTTATTCCAAATATGTTATTGTTATTAGATTCTCTTGAACTTGTAACACAGATACATGAAAAACACAAAATTATTAAAACAGTATTCAACACCACTCGTTTGTTTTTTTATCTACTTATCGAAAGCAACCGGCGTACGTAGGTCGCGTTAAAATGATTTACAAATGTCAAAATCGCTTTCGAGAAAACAGTTTATAAACATGGCGTCTGTCAGATTGTAACGAGACAAGTTTTCCGGCCGCCAGGTCGACGGGAACGGTTCGAATTATTTGAAATTTCAAATTCAATGGCCGGCGGTTCGCGCGCCAAGACGGAAAAAAGACAAAAGACGTGCGCAACGGCGAACGGAGAGCGCCGCACTGGTTGCTCATTTCAGGTCGGTGTTGGGGGGACAAGTCGCAGGCCCCGTGAGGCGATGGCCTCGATAATATTAAGAATTGCTTCTGGCCCGCGAGTGGCAAACGGTGGCGCGTAACTATTATTGGAAAGATATACATTTAAAATCAATTTTATCGAAAAATATTGTTGTTGCGCTATAATGAACCCGTATGTTAGACTTTTTCAAATTAATACATCTATCGTTCCATTATTTGAAAGCCATCTACATTATTTTCACGGAATCTCAAATACCTTTGAGTAGACCAATAGCAGACGCCAAAATTAACAATTCATTTTTCGATAAAATTGATTTTATATGTATATCTTTCTAATTAATATATTTATTTAGTATTTAAAATATCACAGACCTATGTTGTGAATAATTACAACTTCACAATTAGAATGTGTTCTCTTTAATAATATTATTGCATTATTTAATTTGGCGTTGGTCGACTTTCGTGCAGACCAAATGGAATTTGACTTTTGTACGGTTACCCCCAACAACTGCACACAACACAGATAAATGCATACATTCACAACTGCACATTAAGTAATAGGGAATAAGATAGATAAACAAAAGTTACCTCACAATAGCTTAAATTCTTTTATTATTAAGTTTCATTAAGTCAGATTAGTTAGGTTATTTATTTGAATGTCACGGTATCTGAGTATAATTTGATTGTGTCGTTTGTGTGCAGTTGTCTCTGAGTACATTTGTATTTTGTGCAGTTATCATAGAATCCCCGTTACGAATGTAAAAATTGTACGAATAGTGTAGGTTTATATACTTTTATATTAAAATGATAATATTGTCTTTCACGGTAGTGTTGTTGTATCTTGTACCAGCTGACAACAAGATACAATTGATAAGGTTATTTTATTGAATATTTTTATTTTATTGAGAATTTTAATTAATATTATCTGTTTACGTGCTTTTATACTTCGATAGGTAGGTCTGATATAAAATTTTGAATATGTGTGTTCTTTTTGTGTGGATTTAAAAACAGAAAACAAAAGCGAAGCTGCTTCTGGGAAAAGAGTTTTTGCGATTCGGACGGACTTTTACGGCGCCGATAATAAAAATATTTTGTTTTATATATTTTCGGATTATCGGTTGTGAAAAGGTTTTCGGTGGCTGACCAGCAGATTTAAGGACCATCACACTACAAGGAGAGCGACGTAGGCGTCAACCAGCACAGGTTCACAAAGGTTTGTGTAATTTGAATTTGCATAGAATGAATTACTGTATTCATCATTACCGATAGAAAGCCCAGAACTAGCTATCGAAGTATTTACGGCAACATTATCAACAGGTTGTTAATGTAATATATAATATATAATTGTACAGAGACATATTAAAGATATTTGAGTTACTCGTGTTTATGATCTGTTCCCTAATATAGAACCCGGAATAAGACTTTAATATGTTGATTAATATTGGTTTACATGCGACTAACTAGACTGCAGGAAATAAAGTGAATGGCGCTTTGGATGGAATTATATCTAACGGGAATTTGTCAACCGAGGCAAGACTAGCGGTGCACAATGGAACCCTGGTACCGACACTTTTGTATGGAAGTGAGGCCTGGAGCTGGCAGAAAAGGAACGAAAGTAGACTGAATGCAGTGGAAATGAGATCACTTAGGCGTATATGTGGCAAATCTATTTGTGACAGAGTAAAGAATGAAGAAGTAAGGAAAGAATGTAAAGCTGATGTTAGTATAGTGAGTAAGATAAGAAAGGATCACTTAGGTGGAGAGAATGGTAAGAAGGATATATAACGCAAGTGTTGATGGCACCAGAAATAGAGGACGTTCGCGGAAGACTTGGCACGACCAGGTAAATCAGTTAATGGAGGGCGGTTCCGTTAGAAGCCTCAGCAATCGGCGAGCTTGTATGAGAAAATGTATGAATGTGGATGAGGCGAGAATTGTGTGTCAGGACAGAAGAGTGTGGCGCTCTATCCTCTCTGCCTACCTCTGAGGGGAAACGACGTGATGGTAAATAAATAAGTATTAATGGCCATTTAATATTTGTACATTTATTTCATAGAGACAAAGCTATTTTTTATTATATTTAATGGTAAACCTGTGTATGTAAAAACCCAGTAATTGTGTGTTCTTGGACAAATATTCTTCAAATATTGCTAGTTTACACATTAACCCAAATATTTTTTTTATAAGTGAATGTCGAATTGATAGAACAAGTGTCAAGTAGGAAATAAATATTTTTAAAGGTGTCGCCATAAAAAATGTTTGACGTCCGCCGGCCCGCGAACACATCGCGGCACAGGGCGCTCCTACCAGCTCACACACACACACCTGTGCCCACCAACACACTTGCGTCACACCTGTAACACACTCGCCCGGTGTAAATTCACCTTTCTCGCACACACGCGCGCGGCTATTCACTTTTAATGGAAACGGGCACCCATACACGATGGTGGTAGTTAAATATTATAGACGAGCTTGATCATCCGGAACTTAGACAGTCGCGATGTGTGTGTGTGTGTGCATACGTTTACATTATGGCGTTGCATACAAAAACAGCTACATAAACAGCATTAAGATAAGGGTAAGCAGTTACGATAGAGCACGACATCCACAACGACTTATTTTAAGTCGTTATGTCTCTTCTATCATTCAACTTGTTTTTGTTGTCATCGGATTCCATTTTCCTAAATCAGCGGTCATTTTTTTTAAATTTCTGTCAGGATCGTTTGAAATTATCCAGTAAGAATGAATTAATTATCTACCATTCTAGATTCTAGCCAGCTATTATTAATAGTTTTTAGATTAATTGTTGACGTTGAATAAATAAATAGTGGGTACTTGTGAATATTATGTTCCAGGCCGATTTTGTTTGGCCGCCATTTTGGTTTAGCAAATATTTGTCAGTTTTTATTTGATAATCGTAGAGATAAGTTAATTACAATTTATTATAAAGCATGTAATGCCTCAACAACGTGTTGAAGTTATTAAAACAAAAATACAAACCCGAGTTTTGGAAAAAAAATCATCAAAAGCGACGAAGCTCATATCGACTCGGCGGGTTTTGTTAATAAACAAAACAGCCATTATCGGGGCACTGAAAATTCTCAGTTTACAGACCAAAGAATTTTACTCCAATGCAGAGTTACTGTATGGTTCGCCATGTGGGCCAGCAGAATTATTGGGCCTTATTTTTTTGAGGAAGCAAGGGGCAATGCTGTAAAAATGTATTGGGTCGATTTGGCCTGCAACACATATGGTTTCAACAAGACGGTGCCACTCACACAGCCCGAGCTACGCTTGAAATTTCAATGAATAAAACAACATCGGCCTGGAACATAATACCTACCTAAGAATCATAACGTAATATTTCAATTCTAATATCAAACTGATGGATTCTAACGGATCCTAATTATGTACATAACATTAGATACAACACGTCAATAATGACGGGAAATTATTTAAAAAACCAACGAAAATACAATAACAATATAGCTAATAAGTACTTATTGCTTGGATCAATTTGTTGTATATTCAAAATAATTGTGACAGTTTCGATGTTTGCTATTGTTTAAGATTATTTATTCATTTATTATTACATAAATAAAAGATGTAGCTAATGCTGTGACCGATTTTATTCCACATTTAAATGGTCTATGTACGAGTATTACTAAAGGATTATTAATATATTGTGTAATTTAGCGGACATGGAAGCGTAAAATCGCGGAAGAACGTAAGGCTATTATATTGTATATAAGGATATCCTAATATTAATGTATGTTTTGACGCCAATGTCGATTTTCTTATGTTAAGCATATTTTAAAAACAAATAATGCTATATTTTTATTTATTATCTTTGTTTTATTAACCATTTAATTGAGTTTAAATACCATTTTCTTCTTCATGATGTCATAACATCCTGACATAACAGGAGTTATGACATCCTGAAGAAGAAAATGATATTTTTCGAAACCGGTAGATGTATTTAAACTCAATTAAGTGGTTAATAAAACAAAGATAATAAATAAAAATATGAATTTTAACCACAAAGTTAATATTGCTAATTTTAAAAGTATAAATAATGCTATTATTAACGTCTCGAGTTGAAAACGTAACTTGGATAATGTAAGTTTTGGTTTTACTTATCATTTAAATAAATCTGGGCAAAATTGTAAACTTTCATTCAATATTCAGAAGTCACAACAAGCCCGTATTATACGCCATTTAAATAGGTAATATCCTTAATTATATTACCCCATAAACACAAATAACCACCACCGCATGTCGCAAGATGGGTGTACATTTGTACATTATTTATATTACGGTAATATTTCCGACCCCCAAAGCCTACAACATTTTGCCGAATAGTATGAAACAATTCTCGATGGGCAAACTCAGAAACAGAACATCAGTTCTTTGTATTAATTTTCTATTTTAATCGTGGGATAGCGAGAATATTTTAGTTATGTTATTATAATTATTTTATAAGCCTGTTTACTTCGTTTTTAATATTTTTGGTTTAGATTTAGATATAACGGATGAACCTGTCGGGCCCCATTGCTTCATACACGCTTTGAATGCTCCGCATCCCTTGAGTTCTAGAATCGGAAAGCTTTGTACTTTTTGTTTCTAGTCGAAAACAGCACTGCTGCAAATAAATTTATCCTGTCCTACGACACGGTGCGCGCGCAAATACACAGATACTAACAACAGTGGATTCTATCGTTCGTTCTGTAACCACAGAGTTTGAAAGTGTTCGACTTTCGCGTATGCTCATTCTATACTCTTCGAATACTGTATACGCATTCGTTAACAGCATCCTACGTTCAAAAAACGACTTTACTGCTTATGGGTATAATGCACTGAATAGCATACATATTACGAAGAGAGCGGGTTGTTATGAGAAATTTGTTTGTGTGATACATTTTTAACAGTTTCACTTGAATTGTTGAAACATTCAATATCCTTCGATTACATGATATATTCGTATAATTGATAGTAGGTATAAAAATACTATCCAGCGTTCTTTCTACAAAAAGGTGCAGACGGTGAACATCTCTTACATTATGAATCTTGTATGGAATAGGTATGTTTGAATGTTCGCTTTACAGTTTTCTAGGCTAATCTGCCGTATATACGTTTCGAATCCCATTGCAGGGTCCATCATCAGTGATTAAGTACTGGTAACACCAACGGTCACACATCGTGGACCAGAATGGTCAGAAAACTGTACACAGAAAAAAACATGCAAAATGTTTTTCTCAGCATGGGCAAATCTTAGAAACAGATTAAAATATTAAATTGAGTTGAAATACTGTTTTATTCCACTATTTATCATTGTATTGAACATTAGAACGTTAATAATAAGAATAATAAATATTCAAATACCGCCCATTACATCCCCTCTCTTATCCATTTTAACTCCACCCCCACCACAATCTTCTTTAACTCCAAACACACCCGTAACTACTGTCTGAATATGTTTTTAACTTTAGTTGAATTATATTATTGACAATGGGAAGATGTTCCTGAAAATGTTCTAACAATATATATATATATATATAATATTATTTATAATGAATAATCTGTATGTATAATAAGTTAAAATAAATCATAAATATAGTATTACCGGCCGTGACTCAGTGAGCTAATTATCTGATTTTATCTCTGAAGAAGCACGATCGAATCCCGGCTGGCCAGCTTGTATCGAATTTTACTTTTACTTTTTATATTCAGTCAAAAGACAAACAATTGTATTTAACAGACTTTTAAATAAACACTACGAGATTTTAATTGTTTTATTTAGACACATAACATACAGCGTGGGATGCATACAAGTACAAAAGCTGTGCATTACTAGAAACAAATATAATTTGAATAATTCATATGTTATAACTACGCTAGCGCCTACTGTGTGTCAATAGAACCATTAGTTGCGTAGTTCTGGATGCTATCGCGCGACGCCACCGGAGCGCTGTAATCCTCTACTAGGTTATTCATCATCTATTGCTACTACAATTGCTAGCCACTGTTTTAATCTATCGTTCTATTCAAGCCGTCATTGTTACTACAGATTTAAAATTTTTCACTCGGCCTGAGTCAGAAAAATGGATCTGCTGATACATTTTGTATGAAGTCCTACTGATGCCTGTTTCACAGAATGACATTTGAACGGTTTTGAACTTGGGTTAGAGTTGACGAAGCATCTACTTCCTCATTTACTAGTTCGCACATTTGACAACCTTACTAAGCGTGTTGTTTTCATGATTTTTCGAGGATAATACATTTTTATTATAATGATTAATTTTGCCTAAGAACGTCGGATAATCTAAAATTCAAAGTGGTAACATAGTTGGTCATTCATGGTAACAGCATAACCTAAGTCCATAGCTACTGCACGCCACTGCTTATAAGCATTGTACAACTAAAAAAAAGACAGTTTGTTACATACATTTTCAAATGCATTGCCCATCTAGGCAAGCCTGTTTTAGGACAAATTGGCAAACAAATTACATTTCACATAACCAAATAACTCATTGAAGGCAAAACAATATTAAAAATATATACGCAGTTATTAGAATTATTTAATAATATAAAAACAGTTTACTCTCAGTATGTGCTCTACCTAATTTCAACAATCAATTTAAAACATCCCTATTAAAAGCCTTAATGTCACTGAAAGTTCTAATTTTATTTCCAATTTGATAGCTCGAAAGGTGAATAATCTTTGATCAAAAGTAGTTTTCATTCTTGGAATGGTTTTAAGATTAATTGCTATTGTGGGATAATATATAATATAAGATGTGGAGTATTATATTTCGCCACACGGCACGTGTGTCGTCAGAACGGTAAATTACGTTTTTATTTAAACCGTTTTAAGAATATACTCGGTTAGGTTTAGTTTCACAAATCGGTTAAGTTGTAATGTGGTAGACCGTTTTTTCATTTATTATTAAATACATTATATTCTCAACATTGACAAAAAGGTTTTACGAAAACACCGGCCGTGTCCGTGCAGCGCTATTATTCCACTCTGTTCTCATCTATCGTCACAACTTTTTTTTTTTGGTGTTCTACTCGTAAATGTAAAAAAAACATACTCTTTAGTTTGTCTACAAATATTGGTAAATAATGTTCAAGATTAGCTTTTAAGGCAACTAGCCTTAGGATAATATTTCTTAGAAGATACCACTGATATCACTGTTATGTTATAATAATTTTCCTAGCACCGGTAACAATAAACTACAATTAATTAATTAACCAAAGATGGAAACCAAAATTCATAATTTATCACACCCTTTCTATGCAATAGCTACGTGGCTTGATAAGAGGCACTGAAATTAATAACAATATGGCTATCAAATCTGAACACTAAGAATTTTGATCTATTTATTACTCAGTCAGTATACAGATATAATAGCACATTTGGACAGTATTTTTTCACATTCTCAAAACTAAATTAAGAGGAATGTCATATTTCGTATTTTAAACAATCTTCACATGTTAGAAACAATCATATCATCACTTTTCTTTTATATTTAAATAAATTAAATAAATATCAGACCTCTATCGGTTGATGTGCTCATGACTGGGTGTCGCAGCTCTCCGTTCTGCTTCCACAGCGTTCACTGCTTGTGCCCCGTGACTAGTGTTCACCAAGTAAGGCGGACGTGGAATTATAAAAAAAAACATTTATTCTTAATTTGAATAATTGTAATAAATTGTAAATTGAAATTATTAGTCGTAACATTCTATCATATTATTCCAACAAGTAAATATTGTATGTCTTATTTTGAAAGTCTGTCATGAGAGAGATGTTTACTAGGCGCGTGTGTTAAAACATTAAAAAAATCTGTAAACAACTAGAATTTCTCTGAAATTAATCAAAATTATGTTGATACTTATCTATTAATATTCAAGAATATTGCGTCTGTGTATTTGGGAAGTATGTTCGATAGAAACAGAAAGACAGAGAAAAATATTGAAAGGAGGGTGACTGCATGGAATAAAGTGAACGGCGCTTTGAATGGAATTATATCTGATAGGAACTTGACAACTGAGGCAAGATTAGCGGTTCACAATGGAGTCCTGGTACCGACACTGATGTATGGAAGTGAGGCCTAGAGCTGGCAGAAGAGGAATGAAAGCAAACTGGATGCAGTGGAAATGAGATCACTTACGCGTATATGTGGCAGATCCATTTATGACAGAGTGAAGAATGAAAAAATAAGGAATGTAAAACTGATTTTAGTATAGTGAGTAAGATTAAGAAAGGATCACTTAGGGTGTTTGGTCATATGTAACGGATGAATGAGGAGAGAATGGTAAGAAAGATATTTGACACAAATATTGACGGCGCCAAAAGTAGAAGACGTTCGCGGAATACTAAGCACGACCAGGTAAACCAGATACTGGAGGATGGTCCTATTAGAAGCCTCAATAAATGTCGAGCTTGTATGAGAAGATGTATGAATGTGGATGAGGCGAGAGTTATGTGTCAGTACAGAAGAGCGTGGCGCTCTATCCTCTCTGCCTACCAACGACGTGATGGTATGTAAGAATTTCGTGTAATTTTTTTGCATGTATATAAACAAATCCGTTTTACATCTACAAGAGGGTTGAAGACGTTCCGCTTCCGTTGAAGAAAATATGTAACAAACAACCAGCGCTGATTGACTGAAGAGGACCTTACTTTGCGACAACTTTCACCTGTTAATCACGTAGATTAATCTTTCAGCATTATACTCCATCCCACATAATAAACTATGAGTATTATGTCTTATGTTTATTATGTATAATATATTCACTTCTGTTAGAACAAAAATATGTGTCATCTAATAAATAAATAAATAAATAAAATCAACATTAGGCTGTGTCTCGCCACTGCTAGATACAGGACATCCTTGCATTAACTGCCTGCCAGTCTTCTGATGTCGTCGCTCCATCGAGTTCGCTGATGGCCAGCACTTATTCTACCAGTGCGAGATTTCAGACAATTCCAGGACTTTGTCTAAAACCATTTTTTAGGAAAAAAAAGTCCTGGAATTGATAATTATTTACGGTAAATAAAATTCAATAAAAGAGACACAGCAAAAAATTATCTTGATGAATTCTTGGAGTTTTATTCAAAGCTTCTGTTGTCGAAAATGAAAATAGCCCTAACTTAGATTAATTAAGATTATTTATTGTGATATTACGTTTAATTGAATTTGGATATTAAAATAAATAGCCATTATTTTCTAAATATTATAATATCGTACGACAGATAAAATCCACGAAATTTGTCGTTGAAAAAAACAAGAATCTGAAAGCTGTCAATTTTTTCATAATTAATTTTTAAAGACTGAATTTATATCACATGATGGTAGGCATCACAGAATAACGAGTAGCTTATTAGTGTAGTGGTTAAGACGCTGGCCTGGTGATCTAGTGGTCGAGGGTGCGCGCCTGCAAATTAGTCATATTTTCATAGTACAAGCGTTTAGCTTATTTTTAAAATAGTAAGAATATTGATGTGACATGTATTCCGCATCTCTATTTTTTTTATTAGAAAATAAATACATATTTACCAGTCACTCGTTGTAAATCTTTTGAACATTTAAATACAGCATCACTCGGGTAAGTCGACGGTCTATACCGGCAGTGGGCCGCAGCATAACAAGGGGCTCGCTTAACCTCAAATTCGATTTGTATCACTCTTATAGAATTATACGCAATAATTATTAAAGCAATCGAATGTTACTTAATATACTTATATTATGTAACAATATGCAATACACTGTAAAGTAATTAATGTCAATAGCTTAAAAAGTACTTACCTACCTTAGATTACAAAAGTGAAGAAATAGGTACCTACTATTTTTTCGCTCCAATTCCATGTTTGAAAACAGAACACTAGATTGAAACTGAAGTTCCCCTTAGTAAATGATGGTACAAAGTAATAAATATTTGGAACTGTCCTCAAAACTGTGCACAATTTCGGTGGAGGGTTAAAAATGTGCACGTGTGAAGTATGAAGGATAATCGTTCAAAGCATCGTTCACAAAAATGTTGCGTTGTACATCTAAAAACATTTTTTTAAATATTTATTTATTAATCTGATATAAGTACAATGATACAATACTTTTTTTTTTCATGCTACACTTCTTTTGAAAGCATATACTTGTGCAGTGAAGTGGACTGTATATGAATAAAAAATATTGTTTACAATAACTAGCATATAATATAAATTAATAGCAATAGCGATATAAAAATATTATAAGTGTAGGGGTACATGTTTACTTTAAGGTGTTTTTTAATAGCATTTATTATCATTAATTTTTCTGATGTTTTCAGGTAAGCTGTTAATTATTTTTTTCCTATGTACGTATAGTGGTGTTGTGCAAATAATGTGTTGATTTTTGAGTATGAAAATACAAATTTAAACATAGTACGATTTTCAGTAACAAAATTATATTTTTCTTTTTCTTTTAATATTTGAGGAATATATTTTTTTTTAAATAGATCATAAAATATTGGTACTTTGAATTCTTCAAAAAGTAATTGTTTTTTGATTTTTTAATATTACTTTCATTATAAGTTTTTGTACATTTTTTACTGGAATCAGGGTAGTATTATATGCTGATCCCCAACTAATGATGGCGTATTGTAATATGGATTGAATCAATGTATAGTATACTGAGTACAATTATTTATAGATAGAAATGTTCCGATTCATAAAAATATGTTTATTAATTTTCTAATCATTTTAACAACTTGACTAATTTGGTTTTTCCATTTAAGATATGTGATTTTAATTGTTGTTTTTTTTTGAAAGAAAAATATATTAAATATCGACGTTTTAAGCATAGTTAGACTATAGATAAAAATACAGCTAGATCTCTTTTATTATGCATCCAAATAAATGTATTTTGCGAGAAATTTCAAAAGGCAACAAAGTCTTATGTTTCATAATACATTTAAACCATCTACAGAAATTGCAGTTGGGTACTGATTTGATCTGAGAGTATTGTTTTTATATCATCATCTTGTCTATTACGTTGACCTTGGATTGATTCTCATTTCACTATGATAGACTTGTAATCATCCATACGCACGCGGGCAGTATTGCGCGCGACTCCTCACAGCACTGGTGGACGTCGTCGCGGACACGCGGTGCTCTCGCAAGTGGGTCGCAGCATCCGTAAGAACGAGTGACCCGTATATCCAAAGTCATCTTCGCTCGTCAGCTTGACAATGTGTACAAGAAAATATCTCGACTTCCGACTGCTTTAAAATTAAAAAACCCACAACGGTTTTAATTCAACTTTCTCGAATTCTCGTTCACGAATATTTAATTTACCACACGATCACCCGATGTGGGAGGTTTAAAAGAATAATTTAAAAAATTAAAACTAATTCATTAATTAACTAAATTAATTTTTATGAAGTGTGAACTTCTTAACGGGCAATTAAAGAGGCCTTGGACATCTGCGTACTCCGGAACGTCGATTTTCCGACTCGCAAGCAGGTCTTGAATCCCTCTTTGCTAATATGAAAGTTTGGCTAGACAATGAGATAATCTGTTCCATCAGAAGATGTCTATTTAATTTGGACAGAAACAATAAATAGGTGTCATTCGTTTGGATTCCTGCATATAAGGGATTCATGGAAATGAATGTCCTGATAAACTGGCCAAGGAGGCCAAACTCTTTCCGGAGTTTTCCTTCATCAATTCCATATCCCGATGTATGACAGACTTAATATGGTAAAAAAAACGTACGAATTCTATCTGGACTGCACAATGGATGGATCCAAACAATCACAAGGGTAATCGGCTTAAAATAATTCAAAGATCTATTCCCCGCACCCCCTGGTTCTCCAAAGGAAAGTCTCCAAAAGAACAATATCAAATATCTCTAGAATGAGAATTGGGCATTGCCAGATAGCCTCACATTTATTCAGATTGAACTTAATAGAATTCCCAATGTGTGAGTGTGGTGCCGAGGAGGAGACCCTTGACCATATATTTTTTGCCTGTCCATTGCGAATCACAGGTTTTTTTTACGATAATCTCGTCAATGGTAATTTTCAACTCCTGGTTAACTTGTGTCATCTTCTTTCCCTTAACTCGCCACATTTAATCTGTATAATGGGAAATCACTCTTAAAGGGTGGATTGCCTATTTAAAAGAAGAAGACGAAGACTATTATTATTATTATTATTCAGTACCCGTAAACGTTAAATTAATGTTTTGACTCTTTTACATATCTATAAGAGGTTCTAAAATAGTTTGAAGGTCTTCAAAATAATTAAATAATTATGTATTCCGACATCTTGTTTTATATAAATGTGGATAGGCACCCCTTTAATTCAAGATCTTTATTATTTGGGGGTGCACATCTCTATTGTTGTTGAATATACATATATATATATTGTTTACGCGCCTTGTTACTTCGATTGGCACCACTGGGTTTCTTGGTTTAGTCCAGCGGTCCAAATAAACCAGCAGTGCGCCCTTCGGTCGGTCGAAATCTAAAGAAGACAACCCAGCTATAAGAACAACAACATCGGACCAGAAAGACAGCAAAAATAAAAAGTTAGTGCAGTTCATGTATCATATGTGTGCTTATTGTTAATCGGAAACCTGAGAATCAGCTATCGAAGGCATTTACGTAAACATATATTAATCCATACATTATATTTGTAATGAAATCAACAGTTGTTTTAAAAATAAATAAATAAAATATGTTCGGTACCTACATACCTAAAAGTATAAATATAAAAAAATAATACATACCTAGTACATATCCATACAAAGTAAAATGCTAAGCAACTGTTTTCTAGCAAACGAAATTATAAAATGACAAAAATAAATATAATAAAATTAATTCCTTTATTAATTCCCAGTAAACTGTGCACACAACACAAGAACATTTATAATTATGGGTGAGTTCATGTTATATAACAATTTTTTTAATAACGTTTCTGGACCGTTATTCTGTTATTGTCGTACTAAACTTCCTTTCGTTCGAAACAAATCATTTTCCCGCACACTGCCAATCTGTAAATGTAATTCTGTAATAAACAAAATGGTTTAAAACAAAGCGGTATACTATTTTAATTGTTTTACTGGTCTTCACTGTATTGTAATCACTCTGCGTATGCTGGATGTAACAGACCCAGTTCACAATATTTTATGGGTGGACACTTGCCTAAATTACGAGTCTAGAATGTTCTACATATAATGCACATAAATTCTGTACCGTTATGTAAATTATTATTGTATTGGATTTATACAAAATCATGTAAAGCTAATAAATAAATGTTTGCGAAACTGATCATCTAAATCATCTAAAAGAAAATAGTCTAGTGCTCGAAGTTCGATGACGTTTTAGTGTACTTTTTTAATAAATAACTAATATGGAGTTAATTAATCGAAATAATCACATAAATACTACTTTTTAAAATGCTATATCTTTGATATTGTTGAGATTAAGCAAATGCGGTTATGAACATTTTCGACTCATGTGTTTAATATGTGTAGCGCCTAATTCAAAAACCCCCTAAAATGATTTTTTGTGTTCTTGAGTCATGGATGAAAACATATATTTTGAAAGCAAATGCACAAAATGTTTGTTTTTACATCAGCATTTTATAAAGATACAATTTTGTAATGGTTATATTATATTTAGATCACATGATCATCAGTAGCAACTTATACTCTTTGGGGTATTTTGGGATTTACCCTGATTTAGAACGCGCAATATCCACGCGAGAAACAATATGTTCTGCATATAGCTGACAAAAAAATCTATCGAAATCCGTTTAAGGTTGTTTTGGAATAAGGTGGTACATGTATCTAGAATATTGTTACACCCAGTATAATGCCACTTTGAACATATGTAGAAAACCATCCGAATACCGGGCCTCAATATTTCTGTCGCCGGGCCTGATCACCGCTATAGTGACGGCGCCTGTCAAATAATCAGGCCTATTCTCAAAATTGCAATATTGAAATGAAGGTGATTGTTACACCAACCCTCAAAAATAGACAGATAGTTTTGACAGATTATGGTACGTTTATCTCCCTCACTCTCTCTCCCTCTCTCTCATTTAAATATAACACTATTTTTGAGGGTTGGTGTAACAATCACCTTCATTTCAATATTGCAATTTTGAGAATAGGCCTGATTAAGAAGAAAATGGCCGACGCATCACGCAAACGACGTCTTTCCGTTCTCGAGTTTCGACTAAAAATATAAGTTTTTGGTTAAAATAAGTACTAATACAGTATTCAAAGTTCACAGGAAAAGGTTTGTTCATAAATTACCTATTGATTTCCTCATCCGCAGCCTCGTAGTGAAGAATCACGGCCAATCCTGTTGCCATTTTTATGTTTTGACAGATTATGGTACGTTTATCTCCCTCACTCTCATTCAAATATAACACGGACGTTAATTTACATAGTGTCTATTTTTGAGGGTTGGTGTAACAATCACCTTCATTTCAATATTGCAATTTTGAGAATAGGCCTGATTAAGAAGAAAATGGCCGACGTACAAATATGGCGGAGATTGAGCGCCGTAAGTGAAATAACTTAAAGTACTTTGATTATTACCGTCTCGAACTGATTGAGCAATGAATTATTTCATTTCGGACTCTCGAGTGGCGGCCATGGGTAATTAAATGCATAAATGGAGGTCACTAAACAACGATTCATTCAATCTGTATCACTTACCAGCCGCAGATTAGTGCGCTATTTTTAATTTGGTATTATTTATCAACTTGATTAGCCAATCGGCTGGTGTGAGAGTTGTTAAAAGTGTTAAGTGGGAGCTATCATAGACAGGCAAAGCAATTGACGAATGATGAGTGTGTATTGTTAATTTTAAATGTATATATATATATATATATATATATATATATAATGTTCTTATTGCTACCGGAATTCGGACCTGGATCTCTTCCTATCCGGGAAAATAAATTAACCGATTATGCTACGCCAACACAGTGAATTGACGACAAATTTTCGAACTTATGTTGCACTTTCAAATCAATATAATACATCCGTCGTTCCATTATTTGAAAGCAATCTTTTTTATATTTACGGAGTTTCAAATATATTTGAGTAATCCGATAGGAGACGTTAGAATTAATTGATAATTCATTTTATTTAAATTTTGGAAACATTAATACAACTTAAGTATATGTTTTAAAGGAGAACACACTCTTACTGTGAAGTTGCAATTTTACAGAACATGGGTCTATGATATTTTTAATACAAATTAAATGTATTAATTAGAAAGATATACATATAAAATCAATTAATCGAAAAAAATTATTGTTGTTACTGAGATTCGAACTTGGATTTCTTCCTATCCGAGGAAATGCATTATCCGATTTACAATAATTAGAACAACTTCACAATAAGAATGTGTTGTCCTTAATAATGAATTGTTAATGTGTATTTTGCGTATGGATTGGGTTAAATGTTTATATATAATAAAATACGCATTCCCAGTGGCGCAGCCAATGCGATGTATCGAGGTCCACGTAAAGTGCAAAAATATTCGACTAAAAAGATTCGTTTAATGTTCGTATATTCAATTAACTGTGTTCGGTATTTGTGACAGGACCAGATCACCGGTCGCCGTGCGTGTGTGGATGCTCATTAGTTTTACTACGCCTATATGCCGCCCCCACCCCTCCCTTTACCATTACCACAGAGCATTCACACAGACTCTTTTTGTGTGAATTGTCAAGAAGTGTGAATGTCCTGCTACGAGCTCGTCACACTGACTTGAATTATAATTGTGTTTCGGTTTCTCGCAGTACGTACCGAAGATTTATAATCACTATTGGGTCATACACAGTACTTTGTCTATTAATCGAAGTTTAGGAGAGTTGTGAATACAGCGAGAAAATCCAGGTAAGTTGTGTTCTTCCTGGTTGGTCCTTGAGCCATTATTGTTCTGTTCCTCTACCGAATTCCTATCACCCTTCCTATATCCCGTTTCACCACCCCCGTATGTAAATAAACTGATTGCAAAATCGTGGAAACCATCAAATATTTCACGAATCTTCTAGAATCATCCAATATATTTTCAATTTCTTCCCCTACTTTGGCCATTTACATCCTCACAAACTCTCTAGTCCGTTACTATGCCCTTAAAATATTTCATCTCGTCAGGCAAAGATAGACAAAGGGACATCTTAAAATATAATTAAAACATAATTATATAGGGGGGTACTTTTTTCCTTTTTCATTGGGGTCTAAATTTTTTAATCACGCCACTGCGCCAATACAAACATTGCAAATTGCCCTACGATATTTATTGATCGATACATTTCCCAGCGCCAATATAGACTAGTAATTTTTAAAATACACCATATCAATAATAATAAAATAAAAAAATGTTTTTTTTTTTCACGTAAATTGTGAAAACAGCGTATTTCTATTTATACAGCAGTAGGGTGGTTAGAGATCACACCATCGTCGCAAACTGAATTTATTTCAATTGCGAGTAACGACATAAATGTATGACACATTTTTCAACGATATAAATGCATATATATTAAATTTTTTGCACGACTCAAAAGATCAATTTTGTTTATACTATTTTATAAATAAAACCGCGCTGTACTTACTCCCCATTGGTTAACATGGGCCGTGTTAGTTATTGTTATAAGGGGGTCAAAAAATATAATATCACAACACAACGCAAATTACGTAATATAACAGTAATATACAGTAGTGATGAGCTCAAAATCGCGAACCGTGAGTCAATCATTGTTGTCTATGAGTCACATTCACCATCAGCGATTGAATGTCTGGGAATATCGTGATTCAAATTTTTTTTGTTCTGACGCCGCCGTTTAAATTGATTATCAGTTGAATCGGCACCATCTACTGGATTTCACATAATTTGATCAGCGCCATCTAGTAGATTCTGCCAAAACATTTTACGCATATTTGCTGAGAATTTGTCCCGAAAAATAAATTTACATTTTTTAAAGCATTTTCATTATCATTGCGATAATATTAAATTAGATTTTTATTAATTATTTGTGCTAGAATATGTTTTTTTTTTTACGTAAATGAGGTTATAATAATATAAATAAATACGTTGAAAACTATGTTTTCATGTATTGTGATATCGTGCGGCGCATGCGCATTTGCAATAAAACAGTAATCAGAGTCACAGTTTTCAATCACTGATATTATCGAACACCAATCACAATCACACCAGTGAGTCGAGAGTAGCATTTTTCTCATCACTAAAATACGGTAAAATAGATATATAGACTATATTTTAGATGATTGTGCCAATAATTCAATAATAACAGATCTGGAATCTAGTGTTCCCGACTCAAATTGACAAAGATGGGTTTGTACTGAGGAAAATGTATGCTTTGAGATAAAACAGTGTTTTAGGCCTAATTCTTTTAATAATTAGTTGGTTTGGGGATCCTATTTTTGAAAGCGGCTTTTGAATATGTATAAATATGCCGCTGTATTCATCTCATACGCTTGTTCCTGAAAGGATGACAGTATATTTCCGTTTGCTATTTTCAGAACTGCTACCGTCTATCTTCATTGAAAATTGCTGCGCGAGGCTTTGGTAGAGTAAATTGGTAAAATTGTGTTACTGGCAGTAATGGTAGTAATCAGTTTGGCAGAGAAAAATGAATCTGCTGATTATAATTAGTAATCGACAGGGAAGTAATCGTGACTTCTGATTTGATAATTAGAAGATTCTATTCCAAGAAGCTGGGCCAATAGCTTTTCCCATAGAAACACAATATGAAACGTTTTATTAATCGCATACACCGTCGACGATTGTTATCGGAGCCAGTGATGCGGAACTCGCGCCTAATTGTCGGCGTTGCATGATGTGTTGCGGGAGACGGCCAGCCCCGCTCTGCGGAACAGTTCATTGTTTGGGAGCATCACCTCGTCATGGGTGGAGCACCCGGGGAACTCCGCATGTAACACAATCTAATAATTGTTGAGAACGATTTTCTGTAGTCGGGTTGAAAAGCCAAAAAAAAAAACTGAATGAAAAAAAAGTGAAGAGACATTTAAGGGGATGGTGGTAGATTTTTTCAAAATCTCATGTAGACAGACAGTCACCTTACTCTTATTTTTATGGTCAAGTGTGCAACATTTCATCAAGCTTGGAATAAAACTGTAGATTTGTATAAAAAAACAAATACACCCACCCACCCACACACACACACTCTTCTTTATATAATAACCAACGCTGAAGACCTAGTATTTTGAGTAGGAACACAATTCAAAATCAAGGATGTTCAACTTACCATTTTTTATTTAGTATAAAAATATTAAATACTAATTTAATGTATTAATATAAAATCAATTCGAATCGATTCGAACTTGGATCTCTATTTCCAATCCGGGGAATTACACTAACAATTGTGTTATAGCGCCAGTATTTTCATGACAAATTTTCGAACCCACATGTTACACTTTTTCAAATTAATACATCTGTCATTCCATTATTTAAAAGCCATCCAGGTTCGAATCCCGGTAGTGCAAAAACAATATTTTTCGAAAAAAATGATTTTATATGTATATCTTTCTAATTAATACATTAAATTATTATTTAAAACATCACAGACCTATGTTCTGAATAATTACAACTTCACAATGAGAATGTGTTCTCCTTAATAACTGCTAGTAGTTCATTAACACGATAAATTAGTTAAATTAGGAAAATTCATTCAAAAATCGTAATTGAATTGTTCAACATAAAAGATAGATTAAAATTTATGTATCTTAAAAATAAATGTTGAACCCTATCAATTTTAAATGATGATCTTTATGAAATGGGGACCAGATTGTCAAACTATTTTCAAAATTGCTTCTAACTAAAGCAATGAATAATATTATTGACGAGTTAAAATAATGATTTGGTGTTGGATAAAATGTTATCCATTACTCTAGCACTAGTATTTATAACCTGGCACAATGAGAATAGGTCTCGTGTGAAACAAATAGCTGGCAAGGTGAAATAATAACACGGTTAAATCCATCAATATGTTTATGTGGAGGTTAACTCTTATGTTGTGTGAGTGAGGTATCTGGCTCTTTATTGCATCAGCTATTGTTTGGAGGAGAGAACGGCAGCGGTGGAAGCACTGATTCATGCTCCATCCTCCAATCATCATCCAGGACTTGATAGGGTGACGCTATTTATAAGTCAAGTCCCAAAGGTCTATTGAAACCAGACTAAAGTTGGTCCCCAGAAAAATTAAAAAAGTGTGCTAGTACCTACATACGTATTTTATACACGTAAAAGTGTAATATCGCGAGTCTAGTTTTTGATGTTTAAAAAATAAAAATTGAGACTTTATATATACTATTTACTGTTTAAATCGTTCTCTGCGAGCTCTGGTCGAAATACAAGCAAGTGACGTATAACCATCTCCGAATTCAATACAACTCATACAGAATACTGTTCATATTGGCGCGTTATTGCAGCGCATCTACAATGTTATATAATAATAAATATACATGGATTCGTTCCGCTTCTGAGACATCGAGTTACGGGCGTAAAGCTGCGGCTGGAGCTCAGCACCAACTCTCTGGTGCAAGCGGCGCTCTCATGGAAAGCTGGTTCCCTGACCAGAGAATGGCAACGCCTACAGAATACAATAATGGCCGTGACTGAATTATTTATATTTTCCTTGGTTTTCTTTTTCATGACATTATATTTATTTCATAACTTCAATGTATTATATAATATATATTATATTTATGGCGAATCGGGTTAAAAAAAAAACCTGATCACGCTGGAATAAACGTATTATTGTTGTAATTATGTAATAACATTTAATTTATTGAGAAGAACATTGTGAATATTGTGAAATTGTAATTACCGGATTGGAAAAGAGATTCAGGTTCGAATCCCGGTAGCGCAACAACAATATTATTCGATAAAATTGATTTTGTATATATATCTTTCTAATTAATACATTTAATTAGTATTTAACATTTTATTTAACCTAAGCCTAATCCCTTTGCTTAAATTATTGCTTTGTTACATACTTAATTTAATATTCACAAATAAATGTGACGCGTTAGATAACATCTGCTAACAAAAGTGTTGTTAAATTGTTAAATTTTTGTTTGTGCGCTTTTTTAAAAATGTATAATGAAATTAAATTTTAAATTTCATTGTTTATAAATACATTTACTTATCAAATTAGAATACCTACGTACACATTGGCTAGAAAGTGTATATTTGCGTTTATAGAGTTAAAAATTTATTGTAGTACTCAACTTTTTATTTATTTATTAGAAATATTACAAATATAAGAATATTATTGGCGCGCCCTTGAACTGAAAGTTTTTACAAAAATGGCGCTATACAGTTAATCAAATATTATTTGACATAAAAAAATGGTGACAAATAACGCATATCCTAATATATTTTACGTGGACAAGAAAACGATACGAAAAAAAAAAGTTAAGTGAACATAAAAAATCATTTACATATCGCATCGAAGAATATTGTAAATTTGGTTTTTAAACATAGGTAATGAGACAGAAAATATATCAATGTCGGTGCACAAATCATCGTAAGCTCGGCACATTCTCACTATAGGAGAGCGTAATCCAGAATTGGTTCGACTTGTAGGAATGCTGAAGAGAGGTCGCGATCGTGGACAATTTTTTGTTAATTTCAGTGCCGATAAATCGGCATTTATTTTTATAGCTTGCATCAATAATAAAATATTATACATTTCATTTACATGCAACTTCGTTGGCCGCTTCCTACCTCGCTAGGTTAAAATTAAGTAAAAACTATGTAAAAAAAAAAAAAACAGACAGATTATACAAGTTGAAAGTGTCAAGTGCTATTCGTCCATTTTTTAAACATAGAATATTTAATTTGCTCAATGAATCTATTTATTTACATAGTGTTGCCGGGTAAATGAAATCTATAGTTTAAAATTCGCATGCACTTATAAACCACTTTGATTAATTTAACGTCAACCGATTTCGATGCCACTGTATCTTCGTTAGGACGGACGTATATTAATTAACTGATCTATAAAATAAATTGTGAAACGAAAATAATTATCCATAATCCGATATCTCTGGAATAAAGTCGAAAAAATATCAGAAAAAAAAAATTATCTTGCCCTTTTATTTAAAATTTGAAATGCAATAATAACAAGCGCTACGTAAGCGCAGCTTACTAATTTGACGTAGTAAATACTGAATCTATACGTATTCTAATAATAATCTGCGATCACATCTTTGTCCGTTTAGTTTTTCGTTTGATGACGTATTCGTCAGTGTTATTTTTTGTTATGCAATATTAATTTTTCCAGTTAAATTTTTGCTAGACATGTCTATTTGTAGTCTAAATTATTTGTACATGTTAAATACAGACCAGTAAATAAATAGACATGAAATTTGACATGGGTTTGGAACATTAGAAACAAAAACACCATAGTTTATGACACATTTATGCAACAGTAAAAGTATTTACTCTTCAAAAATGAAATCTTTGTGTAAACAAGACGTGTTTTTTACATTAATGCATATTATATTGTCAGCGTTTAAGTTTTCGTACCAATCTAGTCATATATTTAAAAAAAAGTCTCGGAACTATTTAATTGCGTAAGTGGTGACGCGAGTGACACCAAAATGCAAATATTTAAACACGGAATTTGCTGTTAGTTCATGTCTACATATTTGATAGTCTGTGATGTTAAATAATATTTCGAAATGTTAACTAAGCAAACTGCCAATATATTTATTTATTGGTAACTATATAATACAATGTAAAACTATGTTTGGACTGTGCCCGTCTCACTAGAGAATTCTGTGTCGAGACGGGCATAGTTTACAAGCAATTGTTCAATTAATTAGAATTACAAGTAGTAGATACAATTACATTTATTACTAGATAAGAGGTGTATATGAAGAACAATTTTAAAGTGGACTTACAAAATATGTTATTTTGGATAAATTTGTGGCAATATGTTTGGGTGAGTGCACCAATACTAGCTCTACCCATATTACGAATCAAAGTTTTTATTTTCAGTTTCATATTATTGGGACAATTCAATTGAGTTAAATCTTTTAGCCTCCTATTAAATAGTTTAGGTCCAAAATATTTGTAGTTCCTTTGGCCATATGTTGTATGTGCTCTTGGGGTTTGTAGGTTATGTGTATTTGTCCGTGTGTAAATTATATTTATATCGAAGACATCGTTGTGACTGGGGTTTTGAGAATAACTTTTAAAATATTTTTTTGAGCTAATAATAAGACTAATGGTCACTTATGGTTGCAAATCGAAAAAAATAGATTGTCAGTTTTAAACGAAATTGCTAAGAAAATTGTGTAGAGCTACACTAGAAAATTGAACTTACAGAATAAAAATGAATCATGAGTTTAAAAATTTAATTGAACAAGAAACAATCGTAAGATTCTGAAGGCCACAAAAACTGTGATGGGCTGGCCATATTGAAAGAATGCCAGATGACAGGACACCAAAGATTATGGTCGAGTGGATACCCCAGTGAAAGCGACTAGGGAAGAGATGAGATGACTGGAGCAGAAGGGGAACTGAAGAAGGCCTTGGATATGAGTCGGCGGAGAGCACTTATAGAAGAGGCCAAATTCCACACAAAATATGCTGCACGAGGTTTGATAATCATGTAATTTTAAATGTTTCTATCACGGATGGTTTTTTTACTAATCAAGTAAGCACTTTATTTCTTAAAACGTAATTTACATCCGTTTTTTTTTTGCGAGGAAGGTAACAGCGCTTCCAGTACTCAGTAACAAAGTTTCCGAAAGCATCTTCTGAAAAATTTAAAGGATCTTCGTGGAGTCGCAGATCAGAAATTGAATGAAAGACAACACGTTTTAACGTACAATGAATGAAAGTTGTGGCAGGTTTTTTGGGTAACAAAAAAGATCTGAAGTACAATGTCAAGGTTAAAAATGATTAATAATTTAAAAATTTCGCTATTTTTTACTGACCCCGTAAATGCAACCTCGGATAATCGAGGTACAACTGTAAAAATTTGTTAGATGGGATTTAAGTGCGTGTTGAAAAGTGTCGTATCGAGTGTCACTGGAGTGCTCAGATGAATCATTAGAGACGTCTCGTTGCAGTGAGGTCACGTGAACTCGAAGTGGAAACAAAACTAACTGCACGCACCTACGTTCATACAAAGGAAGATGCATTGTAACGTTTGTCGCCTGCGCCCTTCATATTCAGTTTTGTTATGAAACTGATACGCGGTCTGATGATGCCGCGTGCTGGTCTCGGTTCCCACGGCAAGTGTGCTGCTCCCATTGAGCGTCTGCCTGCTGCACACCGTTCCCAGCGCGCCGTGGCCACTTTCACCGATTAACCGTATTAAAAGGTGATAGGAACAACGGAACGCGGAATTTGATAGTAAGAACGAGGAAATGGCAGAAATGAAATAATTAGTTATATGAGTGCTCAGCTGAAGTGATATTCGAGCAGTATTTAAAACACAATGAAGATCTCCAACTGTACTTGCGCAAATCGCACAAAATACACGAAATCCGCGCCAACCCGACACGAGAACATTTCAAAACCGGTGGCTAATTTATAATGGTGCAGTCACCGCCGACAGTCAGGCCTATTCTCAAAATTGCAATATTGAAATGAAGGTGATTGTTACACCAACCCTCAAAAATAGACAGTATGTAAATTAACGTCCGTGTTATATTTGAATGAGAGATAGGGAGAGAGAGTGAGGGAGTGAGGGAGATAAACGTACCATAATCTGTCAAAACATAAAAATGGCAACAGGATTGGCCATAATCTGTCAAAACATAAAAATGGCAACAGGATTGGCCATGATTCTTCACTACGACGCTGCGGATGAGGAAATCAATCGGTAATTTATGAACAAACCTTTTTCTGTGAACTTTGAATACTGTATTAGTACTTATTTTAACCAAAAACTTATATTTTTAGTCAAAACTCGAGAATGGAAAGACGTCGTTTGCGTGATTTGTGCGGTATAGTTGTACCTTATCAAGGCGGTATAGTTGTAAAAATTGCCCATTTGGAATTTCCATCGGACAGACTAACGGAGTTGCAAAACACGAGGTATAGGCGAAGTCCCACCCACGCAGGCCGGCCAAACTACCCACCTACGGAACTCCAACGAGTCACCCATACCCGAATAAATTCCATATATAAAACAATGACTGGTAGACTAGAAAGTAAATCCTCAACAATTAAATCTAAGTTACCAATCATCGTTACATAACGGTTTACTCACGACTGAAAAAAATCCCTGCTTAGCTTTACGGCAATTTTGCGGCTATGGTCTGGCCGCTAACTCGACAAATTAACAAATAAATACTATATATATACCTACACACGATTTTTGAAATTCATATTTCCATTTCTTGCCAATTTTAAAAATTATCAGTCCATGATAGCATTGGTGTCATTTAAAAATATACTAAATATTAATTAAATATATTAATTAGGTCGGGTTGCGTCATCCTCGGTAACTATAACTGAGATTCAAACTCGTTTACTTTCAATCTCGTTTACTTTTAAACGAGATTCAAATAATTTGACAGAAATCGAGTTGCGTCAACAAAGTTTATAGTTATCCAGTGTAGCAATTACATAGGCCTCTTAAAATCTCATTTTCAAAAACAAATGCCGCGCGAGTAATTTTGCTTATGGCAACACGTGTAGAACGCTTCATTTGACATTTGACGTTTACGTTAAATTGGTGTGTTTACTTTCCCGAAATGAGCAATTGACCGTTTTTGAGCGATGAATGTCAATATAAAGTAAGTATTCTTGTATTTTAACTATATTTAAAAGTTTATGTTGTAAATTACGTATTAGTAAACATTATTTTTAATATTTATTCAGAGAATCCAAGACGAAGCAAGAAACAGCAGAATGGATTCGAGGTATGATGCAGATGTCAATGGATAGCGGGTTTCGATATTAGATGATGATACAGATTCTAACTGTAAGTACTCTGCAAGGCCTTGCAATGCAAATCTTATCACTCATTTTGCATTTAATATGCTACCTTTTAAAAACAAATAAATAATGTACACCCCAATTGTAAGCAGATCAATTATACAAATGTAATATGTTTGTATGTTCATAGGTGGAAGATGTTGAGCACAGGCCTCAAGTCTAAATATCTTGGCATTGCATTCAAATACCAACTGATGGCATCACCTCAAAAAAATGAACAGAATGATAATTCACAATATAATTAATTAATTTTTTGGTGTATGCACACTTACATAATGTAAAAAAATATAAATATTAGATATCGATAATGCTTTTATTTAGTTTAATTATTTCATTTATAATATATACCCTTTCTTTGTTCGCAGATAAATCAAAACGCAAAATGAATTCAATCACCCCAAATGACACAAGAACTGCATGTTGTAATTTTAGTCAGATGTCAAGCTGAGAGATATTTGGCCCAACTAAATTTTAAATTAGTGAAAGAAAAAAATAATATGTAATTAATTAAATAATTTACTTCTTTAATTTTATAAACATTAACAATTTCTCTATTTTTAAATGTTTACTGCCTCGCGCTGTGTTTAGCTAATGTGGTTTCACCCCCTTTCATTTTAAGATATTAACATAAACCGTTTTTCTATTTACTAAAATAATATTGTGTAGTTATGTCGTATGGCTTTACAGTTTCTAATTATTGACTTTAATTTTACTTACTTGACTTTACTCAATTTATGATGGTAATTTCTGTATGTGATTTATGTTAAAAGGTATATATATAAATATAATAAAAGAGTTTTTACAGAGGAAGAATTGTTTTATTATAGATCCAATATTATTGTAAAATAAATGTGACAACAATTTAGGCTAAATCTCAGAAATGAATGATGTACAGAGCGATGAAGATCTTTAATGAAATGCCAGATGAAGATACTTCATAGATTCAAAATGAAACTAAGCCAATATGTGTAAGATAAGTTTGATCTTATTTATATTAGAACATATATATTTACATTTGTACGCACAATATTAAGAATAAATAAATGAAATGCTATGGCTGGTTTAATAATTGGGAAAAATAGCCATTTATTAGATCTCGTCTTATATTATTTCCATCCTGTGCAGGTTCAGAGTCAATTTCATATAATATTGGTGGTGGTGACTCGGTAACATTATGCAGCACTGCTGTGGCTATAATGACTGCTTCCACTCTTTCAATACTCCGCCTGAGTTTCATACCTATTGCGGGGAAACGCCTTTTCCACACCCCAAATGTTCTTTCTACAACATTCCCAGTCCTGATTTGGCTCTCGTTATATAGTTTTTCTGCCACAGATATTGGATTTGTAAATGGAGTAAGTAAGTATGGTTTGAGTAGATAACCACGGTCACCAATGAGATGTTTCTCATTAAAAATACCATCATCTAGTTGCCCTTTTAATCTAGAATGACTAGAATACTATCGTGTGTTGAGCCTGGCTACCTTGCAACAACATTTGTGTATTTCATTGTGGCATCTATTACTGCCTGCACATTAATGGAGAAGTAATCCTTTATATTTTGATAGTATTTCGCATTATTTCCTCCTGGAAATAGGATTTCCACATGAGTGCAATCTATTGCACCGATCGTGTTTGGAAATTTTATAATGTTGAAGAATTGATTCAGATATTGCTGAATTTCTTTGGTAGATACAGGTATACATAAATTGTGATCTGAGAGCGGCTATTACTCTGCTCACTTTATTCGCAATCCGTGAAATAGTGCTCTTGTGTACACCAGATATATCACCCGTGCATCTTTGCATTGATCCTGTGGCATAGAAATGCAAAGTTATCGAGACCTGGTTTACAGGACGAACTGCGTGATTTCTGATCTTTATCAAAAATATTATTATATACCTATGAAGTAGATAATTTTAGATGACATTATATTGTCTGAAATAAGCAAGACCAGTTACCTAACCATAATTTAGGACAGGCGGAATCTTACAATAAAATCTATATCTTCCCATATAAAATGATCACTTTGTGGCCTAAAAGATTTTGCTCTTCTTGTTAAGGATGTATTGAACAATTATTTGATCGTCAGAAGAATCGGTATCAGTGCTATCTGACATAATAATGTTCATTTCAATAATACGACGTCGAAAAATTTAAAAGAATGCTTTTAATGACGGATGTCAAGTGGATGCGCACAATGCAAATGTGCCCTAGATGACAAATCCAGTGGATGCAATCCGTTATCGGAAAAAGATTTTTTAAAACCCATTTCTTCCCGCAAAAAATTATGTGCCGAGGTCCAAGTTTTACTTTTCCTGTTAAGAATATACTGTATAATTAGTTTATCATCAAAAAACTCTGCGATATCACTGATATCCGACATAATATTGTACATTTCGATACTACAGTGTCTAAAATTGAAAAATACTCGATTTCGGTGACATCTGTCAGTGGCTCGCGCGCAGTGCGCATGTGCATTAGTAAAGTTTACATTTAAGCGGAGATTTTCGGCGGTTTATAGTTAAAGTTAAAAGTAAGCGACAAAAATGAGATGATGCAACGCGTTTTCGGATAAACTAAGTTTAAAAGTAAAGTTTATGGTTACCGAGGATGACGCAACCCGGCCTTAGAAAGATATACATATAAAATCAATTTTATCGAAAAATATTGTTGTTGCGCCACCGGGATTCGAACCTGGATCTCTTTCCTAACCGAGGAAGGTGCATTATCCAACTATGCTACAGCGACAATATTTTTAGCGACAATTTTCGAACCTATATGTTACCTTTTTGATATTAATACATTTAATCGTTCCATTATTAGACAGAGCCATCTACCTTATTTTTACAGAATCTCAAATACATCAAGTATATCTTTCTAATTAATATATTTAATTCATATTTAAAATATCACAGACCGTCTGTTCTGAATAATTACAACTTCACAATAAGAATGTGTTCTCCTAAATAAAAATATACTGTAGGGCGCGGACCTTTTGGTCCTTTATCTAACGCGAGCTCTAGCGCATCGCATTGTCGTGCTTATCAGCGGCGTGCACAAGGCACGGACTTAGGTTATGCTGCTAATATCGATGCCATAAAAGCGAAAGGTTGTATTCATCATTCACCATTTGTGTTAGTATACCTGTGTGGGTGTGTATTATCGGAAGGAGTTAAAATATTTTATATTATAAAATAATACCACGTTTAAAATGTATTGGAATGCATACAGTCAAGTCAAGTCCGCTTCAAAGATGCGCTTGTGGCGTTTTGCAACACGTCTGTTGAAGCGAAGACGTGTATACAGACCACCGCGCGGTACGAGACTTGCGTTTAGTTCGTATACGTCTGGGACAGATTTTGGAAAAAAACACATGCGCAGCTTGATTTGTCAATTTTAAATTCTTCCGCTAGTCATACGGTTTTTATTAACACGAGAACTGAATTATTTTCGTGTAGATTTACATACTCAATATACGCGAGAACGCTGTAAATATTACAAGAATAAAAAATATATATGTTATACAGACGTTCTAACCAGATTAACATTATTAGGAAAACACATTCTTATTGTGAAGTTGTAATTATTCAGAACATACGGTCTGTGATATTTTAAATATATTAATTAGAAAGATATACATATAAAATCAATTTTATCGAAAAATATTGTTGTTGCCATACCAGGATTCGAACCTGGATATCTTTCTAAACCGTAGAAGGTGCATCCAACTATGCTGCAGCGACAATATTTGTATCAATGTGTCCAAAATTTAATAAATATGAATTGATAACTCTGGCGTCTGCTATCAGATTACTCAAAGGTATTTGAGATTCTGTAAAAATAAAATAGATGGCTCTTTCAAATAATGGAACAATTAAATGTATTAATATCAAAAAAAGGTAATATATAGGTTCGAAAATTTGTCGCTGTAGCATAGTTGGATAATGCACCTTCCCCGGTTAGGAAAGAGATCCAGGTTCGAATCCCGGTGGCGCAACAACAATATTTTTCGATAAATTGATTTTATATGTATATCTTTCTAATTAATATATTTAATTCACATTGAAAATTAAAATTCTTATTATTACCGAAAACTGCCCCATTATTTATTTTAAAACACTTAATGAAACGAATAATCGACAAATTAAATGCCAAAGTACTTAATTAGCCCAAAGAAAAATATAACAGTTTATATGTTAATATATGAACTGCACTAACCTCTTTAATTTTTCTGGTCCGATGTTGTTGTTCTTTTAGCTGGGTTGTCTTCTTTATTTATTCTTTTATTTGACGCTTGTCAGTTACTGTCTTCTTAGCTTCCGAAAAAAGGCGGAAATACTCACACACGCACATGTACAACCCAGTGGTGCCAATCGAAGTAACAAGGCGCGTACACAATATGTGTGTATTCAACAACAATAGAGAAGTGCACCCCCAAATAATAAAGATTTTGAATTATGGGGGTGGCTATCCACGTTTATATAAAACAAGATCAAGATCTACAATAATACAATGTGAAATAATAAGTATTTATTTAAATGCTAGGAAATTGATCGGATTAGAACATGTGAATAAGAGAAATGTCAGAATACATAATTATTTTGAAGACCTTCAAGCCATTTTAGAACATAAGTTTGACGTTTACGGGTACTGAATAATAATAGTCTTCTTCTTTTAAATAGGCAATCCACCCTTCAAGAGTGATTTGTGCCATTAATCAAGTTAAAAATTTATTTTATAAAAAAAAGTACAATAAAATTATAGAATAGGATATAATATATTACAATAAAACACCATTGTCGTTCAAAAAAATTGCAATTACATTAAATGTGTCGAGTTAAGGGAAAGAAGATGACACAAGTTAACCGAGAGTTGAAAATTACCACTGGCGATATTACTTTAAAAAATAATTGTGATCTGCAATGAACATGTAAAAAAGATACGGTCAAGGGTTTCCTCCTCGGCACCACACTCACACATTAGGGAATCTATTAAGTTTAATCTGAATAAATGTGAGGCTACCTGGCAATACCCAATTCTCATTCTAGAGATATTTGATATTGTTCTTTTGGAGAACCAGGGGGTGCGGGGAATAGACCTTTAAATTATTTTAAGCCGACTACCCTTATGATTATTTGGATCCATCCTTTGTGCAGTCCAGATCGAATTCGTACGTTATTTTACCATATTAAGTCTGTCATACATCGGGATATGGAATTGATGAGGGAAAACTTCGGGCAGAGTGGCCTCCTTGGCCAGTTTATCAGCACATTCATTTCCATGAATTCCCTTATGTGCAGGAATCCAAATGAATGACACCTATTTATTGTTGCTGTTCAAATTGTGCACACTTTAATGCACAGGTTAATGTAACAATGTGTGTAAAATTTGGTACAAGCGGGGGTGATGACCAGGAAGGGCAAGTGACTATTTTCCTCAGTCCCCAGAGTGCAACTGAGCAAAATTTTAAAAGAATTGGACATCAGTGGAAGGAGGTGGGGTGGCCAGGAGAGTGCCTGTTTTACGCAGGGTCCTAAAGAGTTACCATGCAAAATTTGGTTTAAATCAGTCAAATGGCGTAAAATTGTATATACTCGTAGAACAGATGTAGAATTATACATATATATGTCTACTTTAACTCAACTGTGGGAGATTTGTATTCCCCGTAAACAAGTCTTGACAATGGCACGTGTTACCATCGACAAAAAAAGTGATCTTAGAAAAGATACCAGTTCCAAATATGATAAACAAATAGAATTTACCTAATGTTTTATGACTGGGCAGTAAAAATATCAAACGGTGACAACGCAAGTATGGATAAAAAACTTAATGAAACAGTAAAAATTGATTATGGATCTTTCTAGAAAGATGTTACCCTATCACGTTCCTCATCAGTAGAGTAGTTCACCAGTATCCATTTGCTTTACTCCCTGAAAAGATAAATTGCGAGAGTTTAACGGTCGGCTCCAGAGGCTGTGAAGAAGAACATATAAATTAAGAGCAGTCACGGTTCATGCTTATTTTTTTGTAATTTGAAGACTATAAGATAGTTGCACTTACCATGGATGTAATTAAAAACTTGTACAACACTTTGTAATGTTATTTATGCTGATTCTTGATAACGCACTAAAAAATATGTAATGACAATGTTTTCATTTATTATTTAGAATAACACAATATCATAAAATCTGAAGAGATTGAAACGAGATGAATTTCGCTAACATGCTCGACCAATGATGCCACAAATTCAACAAAAATTTTGTCTACTTTATATTTTTAGTATCTGCATTCCTTGACATATTTTGAAATGCTTAAGAATTGTAACACGGTGTTATAATATAATTTAAACTCTTTACATGTTTATTATTAGATAGAAAAGGAGGTGCATTAAATTACTAGACCGTTGTTACGGAGATTTAAGAATACAATTTTCAAAGATATTCAGAAAATTTACTACATATGTATTAGTCATTTATTTCTTATGGATTATAAGCCTGATTGTTTATTTTAAGAGTAAAAAAAGTGAAACAATCTTAACAATTAAGATGAGTAATCCAATACGATAAAAACTAATGGGGATGAATAGTCCAATATCACAAAGATTAATTATGATGAATTCAATATGACAAAAATTGATTGTGATTTAACAGTCCAATATGACAAAAATTAATTGTGATGAACAGTGCAATACAACAAAATGATTGTGATGAAAATTCCAATATGCCAAAGATGAGTTATGATTAGTAGTCCAATATGACAAAAATTAATTGTGATGAATAGTCCAATACGAAAAAAAATATTGTAATGAACGGTGCAATACAACAAAATGATTGTGATGAAAATTCCAATATGCCAAAGATGAGTTATGATAAGTAGTCTAATATGACAAGGGAGGTGCAACAGGTGCAAGGGGCCCCAAGAAATGAAAAAAGAAGGAAAGAAACGAAGCGAATTTTTTTTATTATTTTAAGAAATAATACACCTATTGATTGCAATCGACATAATAAAAACAAAAAATAGAAAAGATACAGTTCAGAATTTTTGGGACCCCAAATTTTTTTTTGCATCCGGGCCCATATTTGGAGAAGTCCAGTTCCGAGTCCAATATGACAAAAACTAATAAGTGATGAATGATCTTCAAAAATATATTGTGAATAAATAAACAAAGTTATATTGATAAAAACATTTATTTAGTATATTAATGTTTCAGTATACACCATATATATAATATTATAAATTGTTGATCGTTTATCCCCTCTCCATTCTGCACCGGAAACATGTTCGGACATAAAACATATCAAATGTGCATTTGTGTATAATATCGAAAAATACAGCGGATTTTCTGGTTTTAATTTGGTTGAGTGCGCGATTGAGTGATATGTGGATATTTTATAGTTTCCTCAAATGAAAAGCTGACGTATTCAAAATTCAAAAGTTTGGTTACCTAACGATAACTTATCACAAATATTGGTTAATTTTATTTATTCACCTTTATAAATGCATATCAAATATACTATAAATATGAAAATTCACCTCAAATAGTCTTAAATTAAATACTATCTAATATTTTACGAAACATAAAAACCAAATCTTATCAAGAAAACCTGAATACTATGTGCTAATCTTCAAAGATGATAAAATAAAATATGTATAACTTTAAAACTTATAAAAATAAAATAACAATACGACTAAATAAAAGATTTCACCAAAGAAAATATACCTTTGGAACAAAACAATTCTACATATCCGATAACTGTCTTTGCAAAGCTTTTATCAAAAATGTTTATATTATTATATGATATTAAGGGGATTTTTTTTCACATCCTGAACAGTGTTACTTGATAGATAAATTAATAATGTGTTGGTCACCTTATCCCGTGGATAGCAAGATCATTCATAATATATTGAAAAAATCAAAAAACAAATAGCGTTGAAATAATGATAAATGGCTTATAATAATACTAGAGAATTGTTATTTGGCATTTCATTCAGAGCTGATGAAGCAACCCTTTGCTATAATTATTATTAACTAGGCGATACACCAATTTTGCACAGATAATCCCTCCCCCACCGCATTAACAACCTTTGTTCCACCACCTCTCCAATAGGGCTATGTTAAAAGCCCGTTACTGTGCCCTTAAAACCTTTCATCTACCAAATACCAAAACAAATAAATATTTAGGAAAATACTATATTATTGATGATACCTTAAAATCACGTGACTGATAGGGAATTTATTATACTAGAAAGTAGAAAGGAACCGGATATAATTCTTCCAGTATATTTTATAATAATTGAATTAGAGGATATTTGTACAAATTTCTCAAAATTCTCAGTATGAAGTATCTATTATATAGCAATGTACAGACCAGCGTGCACCAGGACCGGTTTAAATAAGACCTCAGTGTTATTTCTTTTCATTTTTTACTGTAGCGATAAATTTACATGATCATATACAGGCTGTAACAAACCTAGTCCACAATATTTTATGGGTGGATTCCTGACTGAATTACCGATATATGTTCTTAATCTCAACCATATTAGAGATATAAGCATTTAAAAAAAATCATAATTATGCAATTGTTTTGATTAATTGAAATATTTTATTAATTCCAGATTAAAGGTCATTGAATTTCGAGCAGCTAGACTATTTTTTGTTAGATGATTTAGATATATATAATACAAAAATATAGATTAATATTGGAACAATTTATTTTTAAGTGCGTAGACTTCAAGCTTACATGATTTTATAAAAATTTCAAACAATAATATTTTATGTAACATTTGAGAATTTGCACATATTCTTTGAACATTTTTGACTGATAATTTAGTTGGGTATCCACCAATAAAATAGTATGGACTAGGTCTGTTACACCTGTATAAGATAGTTAGTTAATCATAACTTTTATGATTAATAAAGCATACCTTGTAGAAATTGTATAAAACTGATTATTGTATTTAGTCAAGTACAGTAACATATTTATTGTATTTATGAGTGAAAATAATATATAAGAGACCTCCCCCTGCAACAAAACTGTATATCGATTTTTACAAACGTTGATAGATAAGCAAAGATTGGCCATCTTGGATGATATACAGTGTTGTTGCAGGGAAGCCAATTAGACATTGTGAATAGTAATTTAATTTATTTTATATGGTTTAATACAGCATTGGATGCCTAAGAAGATATAAAATGTTGTGGCATTCATAACTCAGATCTGCCCAAAACCGATATACAGTATTGTTAAGACCTCATTAATTCTAAGATATATTATATAATTTATTTTTTTAGTTTAAAACTCATATTAAAATATAAAATTCGCTTAGTTTAAACATTGATTTAATACAATTATTGTAGGAACTATAAATAGATACTACCATTCGGTATTAAAATTGTAAATATATAGAAGTTTTACGGGCACGTGCAGTTCATACATTCAAATAAGCCGTGAATAACTATAATTTATGGAAAATAAATCAAAATTAAATATTCATAGAACAATTAATATTTAATTCTGAATTATTTCCCAAGAATGTTAGTTGTTCACAGCTAATTTAACAGGATGCCTTTATAGTTTTGCTGTATTTAGTAATTAGAACTGAATAATCAGGATATTTCTTCTTCTTGCTATATCTGCTATATTAGTTGAAATAAATTATGATCCCGGCTCAGGTCAGGGATTTGATCCCTGTCCGGGGAGGCTAGCAAGATGGTAATATTTTTTTATAGCACAAGCCCTTATCTCCGATTAAAAAAGTAGTAAACTTATTGACATGACTCGTACCAAATTACATATTCTATATATTTTTAATGAAATCACATTATTGTGAAATTGCAATTGAGAAAATATACATTTTAAAGAGAACACATTATTATTTGTGAAGTTGTAATTTTTTCGGAACATAGACCCATGATATTTGAATACAAATTAATTGGATATCGCACTTCCCCAGATAGAAAGAGATCCTGGCTCAAATCCCGATGGCAGCTAAAATATTTTTTCGATAAATTGAGTTTATCTGTATGTATATCTTTCTAATTGATGCATTTTAAGAGAAAATATATAGTCACCACCGGGACTAAAATCAGGAATGTTCACTGGCTAGGAAAATGAGTTACCAGTTACACTATGTTAACCATTTACTTTTACATTAATAAATGAAAGTGAATATATTCAATAATATAATAGATTTATTTTAAATGTACACAACAAAAGCAAATATTATTTTCTTATTGGAGATTATGAAACCTGCTTTCGAACACACAGAGCGTGGGTTTAATCCCTTTGATTTATCCAGTACATATATATGTATATATTGGTAGTAGAACCTGTCTGCTTATTAAATCGTCTCCTTGCCTTTTAATTTTCGAATTTGTGATTTCTTTAAATTCATCCACATTCATTTCTTGTACTGGAGATGCTTGGAGTACCAGATCAGTACAAAAAAAAACACCCAAATTTTTTGAATGAATTATCACAGCCAACATTCAGGCTTTAGGTTAAACTGATGGGTAATATCATTTAAAAAAATTGTCCTTTCAATTTCGAATTAACAAGATCTATATGTGTTATACAAGTGTATAATAACAAATGTTTGGGTTAAAATATTTTAATGAAAAAAAAAAACATTTTAATAAAATCAAAATTACAAAAGATATACAGAATGTTTAAAAAAGATGGACTCAACTTGAAATATTTGCTATACCTCTGCAACCACGAACTGCCCTCATACCACTTAAAAGGGTGGATATAGAATTTTAGATAATTACAGCTCACAAGCCTCAGGACTCTAAGATTAGGCACTACACTCCCAAGATCTCCAGACATTACATTTCGCGGTAAGTGAAAGACTGTGTTTTTGTGTCACCATTAGTGACTAATCTGGATGTCCTCAAAAACAGATTCACAGCAGAGGTGACTACAGTGGAAGTAGACACTTAGGGCCAGTTGTGTGATCAGTAATAAATTATTTTTTTACTGTAGTGATTTTTTACCAAAGTAAAGTAAAGTAAAAAGTTACCACTGATCCCACAACTGGCCCTTAGAGAGACGTTTGCAACGGATTCAACTATTGTCTGAATGTTGTTTGAGTTGTAGGTTTTTATAAATGCTCATATAGCATTTATAACTAACTAACTTACCATCACGCCGTTTCCCCACGGGAGAAGACAGAGAGGATAGAGCGCCACTCTTTTGTCCTGACACACAGTTCTTGCCTCATCCACATTCATAGATCTTCTCATACAAGCTAGCCAATTATTGAGGCTTCAAACAGGACCATCCTCCAGTATCTGGTTTACCTGGTCGTGTCAAATCTTCTGCGGACGTCCTCTATTTCTGGTGCCATCAACACTTGCGTCTTATATCTTTCTTAGCATTCTCTACTCATTCATCCGTTCCATATGACCAAAACACCTTAGTGATCCTTTCTTAATCTTACTCACTATACTAAGAACAGCTTTACATTCTTTCCTTACTTCTTCATTCTTTACTCTGTCATAAATGGATCTGCCACACACACGCATAAGCGATCTCATTCCAACTTTTAAAATTTAAGCATTTATAAAAACTTGATAACTCACTAAACCGCTTGTAACTCTTGGCATAATTGTAATATGAAATATTCTGCTTTGAAATTGGGTCCATCATTTTGAAACACACTATTTTAGCCAAATGGAATAAAACAAAAAAAGGTACGCAAAGTAATAACAAAAATAAAAGGCGTAAATATGTAAACATGTATGTATATTGTAGAAATATATCACTTAATTGTTTAATCTATATTACAGCCAAACATCTCCAAACGGTATTGTAAAGATTTACTAAAACGACCCCGGTCCAACATCAAAATGGATACAAATAATCCTTGAATATTGTATCTTATTGTACAACAGAGCACCTACGTACTACATCTAGATGCTTCTTACTGCCTAAGGCTAAATGTATTCATTCATTCAATAATGAATATATTAATTGCACAAACATTATTTGTAAAGACAATGAATCTCTCCTCGGTAAGTGTCAACATAGATTTTTTTATGTATCTAATTTAATTTTGAAATCTGATATGTACACATTTTTGTAAAAAAAAACTAATATTTGCACAGTAGTCCACATTTAAATTATCAATCTTATCTTGCAATTACAATTTGTGTGAAAATAATGAAAATTAAATGTTTATCTGATAATATTATTAACGCAATTGCATTCTTCGTAATTGAATCTGTTATATATTCATCTTAGTGAGAGAAGATAAATTGGTACTCTAGATTCGCTGCTAGAGTGTGATTGGTATTCATTGATTGAAAATTGCGACCACCATTTTATGTCTCTATTATCCAGCTTTGAATTAAAGAAAAGCTTTCTTCAACATGCAGAAAAATACATAATTCTTTCATCCTGTTGAAATTGGTGATCATAGGGAACGTACAGGGGCGGTGGGCGAGAGTACAATAATAATGAATCTATAGTAAGATGGACGAACCGAGTCACACTAAACAAGGCCCGAGATCGTGAAGAGTGGAGGCAAGCAGTTTGCGCTGTAGAAGCAGAATAGACGACAACGATGCTCAGTTATGAGAATATCGACCGGCATAGAGAAATAGTATTACATTTATACAGCTTCCGTTTCAAGCAAATGAGTAATAAAAATTTAACCAAAATGTGGCAAATCACCAACAAACTCAATTATTCACGATACTCGACAATATATTCAGATACTCAATCACTGTAAATGGTTATGAATTAGAGATATCAGCAATTGACCCGCAGATTGTGTTTTTTGAAACTCACCACATATTTATACATTTTTAATTTTAATTATTTTATACAAAATGTAATTGCGTACAGCTTATTTGAAGTATTGACTGCACGCACCTGATGTATGTGTATCATTGTGATGCAATGTTACACAACAGTTTCAATGATTGTGCCGAGTGATCCGGTTCGAGCCTCATTCTAGGAAACCATTGCTCGAAAATAGTAAGAATGTTGATGTGAATGATATTAAATTTTTTATTTTAAAATGTAGAATAAAATTATAAAATAAAACATTTATACTGTGCATGGTCTGATCTCTCAAAGAATGCTGTGTAGTAGGAGAATTTCACTGTATTGTAAAGATGAAAATCATTTTTTTTTAATTATGTAAAAAGATAAATTATTAAAAATTATTTGGCGATGATAAAATGCAAAAAAAAAACGTACTTCCTTGTTAGAATTAATGTTCTAATTAGAATTACAAATTGTATAATAATTTGATTTACTTAAAACACAGTAAAATTAAATACCGCTCCATTTTATGTGAACATTTAATGACACATTTTTACTACTCTCCAATTAAAAAGTAAAATTTAAATTTCTCGGTAGTAGACAAAAAAAAAATACACAAATTTCATATCTAATCTAATATATATATATACATAACATTCATTTATTGTGTTGTATCCCACGGGGAAAGGCAGATGAAACTGATGTACCTAAATCACTTCTTCAACACGCATGCACCAAGGTAACAAGTTACCTTATGGTCACTTCTGAAGACATCCGACAATGTCTTTCTTTAAATATGACGCAAAATAGTGTCAAACGATTGTAATAGTCATGACCACCAAATCGTCATAATTTATTTTCACATTTTCCATCAAATTATGCCAACATACCAATATGTTTATATCATAATAAATATATAAAGAAGTAAAATAAACCCAATTTTAAAACATCTAAACTAAATAAAAATAATAATACAATCTACGTGGAGAGCTATTTAAGTACACGTATAAAACTATAACTATAAAAAAAACCATTCACAATTAAATATACAAAACAATTTTACATCAAATGGAAGCATTACATTTATTTCAATAGCAAAATAATAACAATTTCAAAAACACTTTTATTTAAATTTGTAAAGTTTTGAAAGATTCATTGGAATACTGAAAAGTTTTACAAGGTACGTATTGAAAACAGGAATATTTGCACATACACAAAAATTAAAAAAATCATGCGTATCATATCTGACTATAATCATAGTCGAGCTATAAATAGTTCCTAAAAATAAAAATAATAAATGTATTAAGTGACATATTAATAAAAATACTAAGGATTCATTTTAAATGATTATTTGTGTAAATAAATGCTTAGAAAATTTGATCACATAAAAAATTATTAAATTGGCTGAACAAAAAGATTAAATTTATTATTAAATACAGTAAAACTCTGTTAATTTGTGTACCCATATTTTATATTTTCACGTAATTCGCACTTTTTTCAATAATTTTAGCTCTGAAAATAATATTTCATATATATATTGATAATTCATAAAACCTTATTATTCGTAGTTCGTATGCATTTTTTATACCCAAAGTAAATAATTTGTTCACATAATTTGGACATTCACGTGTTTTTAAATTTAAATTCGCGTGACTACGTATTCATCATCCCTTCGTAAACATCTGTCTCTACCCCCTAGCCAATTACGGCGCAAGCTCGCAAGACCCCAGCCGAACTGAGTGATATCATACACAAATTCTATCATACCAAATTCTGCAGTGCATTTTATAAGATTTCTTGTTTTCGACAATGATTTTCGGCACGTTGTCAAGAGCTTTTTAATATTCTAATTTATTACCCAATTTTGATGGAAAAGGCAAGTTTGACCGCTAATCAAATCCATAATTTTGTTGTGTCAATTCACTGGTGAATCATTTGAAGAAGCCTGTTTTTAATATTGGACTCACCAGGTCGCCACACACCTTCATTATTCAGGAAATTGATTATTTGATAAACATTTTGACACATAAAAAGCTGAAACAATGGACAGTCGCCATGTTTTTCAGTATGAAAATCACAATGTTGACAGCGGCAGCGTTCGCTAAAATTTGGACACGTAAACAGATGACGCATTTTTAAAAATTTCTATCTAATGTTGCCTTCAAAAAAATTGTTCTCATTATTCGTAATCCGGATTTCTTTTAAATTTCGGTCTCGTGAGTTACGAATTAATAGAATTTTACTGTATATTTAAGAAAATATTATGTACATATATGTACTTCAAAATAAAGGTATTTAACCATAGCTATTTTTCCGAAATCGATTAAATATAAATAAATAACTCACAGTGGTTTATCAAACAAAGTTAATAAACTATTCGTTAGATTCATTTGTATTATAAAAATATAATTGCAAACCAAAAAATAATTTACAATGCTCAATCTCAGATGTTTTAACTTTCTCATCAGTGCAATGTGATGCGGATCAGTGTTCTTTAAACAAAATAAATTTCATTCAATATGAGGGTTATACGTAATTGGTCAGTTCTAAATATTCTGTTTAAGAATTAATTAATTTCAATGGACACAATATCGTGATAGTATTCGATATGGCTGACCCTATATTGTGAAATAAGTTGTCTCCGATTAGATGTACACAAAATATTGTTTGAACGTAAAAGAAAATGAAAGCACACTTGAGTTGTATTTTCATTATAATGTACAAGTTAGTATTACATATCTATAAAGCAGCAATCTACTGAATACTGAAATGAAAATAGTTATTGTACTTTGTTCTTTGGGGAAAACTTAAGTATGTCATTGAAAAATAACTATTAATTTCGAAACTAACGATAGATAGATAGATATTTTTGACGACATTCAGATTGTACCGCTTTTTTAAATCGCTAGTGTATTTCATTACAAGAGAACTTCTCAATCACAATTGCGCAATTCCTAATAACAATCTTCAAAATAGACATTCAAATTAACTGTTCTGGAGCATTGTGCTGTCTTAGTTACGATTAAAGGTAGGTCATATCCAGCTGATGTCTGCAGGAAAGTGACTGAACTGCTGCGAGTAGTCAACCGAAAGAAAGCTGCAGAAAGGCATTCGGTGACAAAAGATTGAGGAAGCTAAGAAAAAACAAGTGAAATGACAACTGCATCAAACCAGTTGGGTCGCATTTTTGTTCAATAATCTATAAAAAAAACATTGTAATAATTAATGATTATTAGAATATCTAGTATTCTTAATAGATTTCAGGTAACATAAAAGAAAAATTTGATCTGCGCTTAAATAAATGAATAAATATATTACATAATATAAATAATTAAACTGATTTAATAATTTGGCGTTTGGATCAAATTTTTAATAATTCTCATGTATTCACCTAATCTGATGAATTATTTTCCTAAACCTCACCATACATTGTTTATAAATAAATACCTTAACACGTCCAGTGCTGAGAACACACCTTGTGTGTCAATAAAACATCAGCCCCGTGTACATGATACGTCAGACATGTTTACAACTTTCCGAAAATATTGCAGCAATGATCCGTTTGCTAGTATTTCACATTGTTTATCACATAATTTATATCATGTGAAAAGCGATTAAATATTATATGTATTTTTATCATAATACAGTAAAACCGCGATATAACAAAACCCGATATAGCGAAAAATGACGTATATCGAAAAAAAAATCGAAATTTAGTCCCTAAAACCAATTTTTCATACAAAAATGCATTTATATAAGGAAATCCCGTTAATATTTATAACAAAATCATTTTTGTCCCGTACGAAAAAATGCCAATACATTTACGTAAATATATAACGAAATAAAAAAATGTTAAATGATGAAAATATTATTTCGCACTTACAAAGCCGCGCTGCTGCATCTGCCGTATGCGAACGGTTTTATGGCCTTTTCGGCGGTGCGCGGCGGTCTGCCGACAAGGTAGTAAAACAATTCAAACTTCTTGGGTTCATAGTATCATATTTTGAAGTGGTTGCCGCCGTTACCGGTAAGTACCTTCGTAATTTATATACGACTCATTTTATAAAAATGCCGCGATTCAACTGTAATTTTTTTATTTTTGAATTATTTTTTATGTTTCATGCCCAAAACTATGTTTGAACAATTAAAATATTGTTTTGTGTTTGCAATATTCTGGAATTTACAAAAATATCTTCCAATTGGTGTTGAATAGGTTCTGTTCTTAATTTAATTCCTTTGATTATCCATTTGCTTATCTGTTTTGATAACAAAACTACTAAAAATATGCAGGTATTCAGTTCCCTATGGCCTTCTTCCTCCTTTGTTTGCAGAATTTGCGATATTTTTTAAAGCTGCGCAACATTTTTTTGCGAGGGCGCGTAACATATAGTACGATTTTTTTTATTTATTTTGTTATATGTGGGAATTCGTTATTACGAATTTTTATTTTTTGGGCCCTTGGATTTCGTTATATCGCGGTTTTACTGTAATACAATGCAATTTTATATATACATGTATGTGTATTTTAAAATATAAAATGTATAAATAGTGTAGTGCAAACTTATAAGTAGTTTTTGTTTGCTTTATCCCAACGTTTCCCAACCTTTTTTGGCTCGCTTACCACTTGGTAGTACATCACGCTTAATTGTACCACTTCGTAAAAATGATTGTATTTTGAGAAATTTGTTATTCTATTTGCATTATAAATTTTATAGGGTGATTATATTTCCCAGAACTCAATTTATTTAAGTTTATAAAAAAATACCAAAGGTTTTATTTTTTCTGATAAAAATGAGACATTTGAACTTTACATATCACAATGTTTTTTTTTAAATAAAAGGTGCCGAAGCTCATTTCTTGTCGAAATTCAAAACCAGGACATTTAAAGAAGTATTTTTTTTAACAACTAATTTTTATTAAAAAAAAAATACATAGAATTAAATTAAATTATTTGTATAAAACAAAATGAAATACGCCGCAGACAATTTTTTTCCAAAAATTACCGATATTAATAGAAAATATATGTATATAAAATTAATTAAACACGATAAATGTAAAAATTCTTCTGATGATTTTCGATCATCGACTGTAAATATTAACAACTGTACTGTATATTATTAATTCAAATTAAAAATTATTGGAAAAATACAATAGTTTAAATGATATTTTTATGACTGATTTTTTTTTACTTTTTATGTCCGCCATTACTGATTATTTTTCGCGTACCACAGGTTGGGAACCGCTGCTTTATCCGATTCTATATTTTTTTACATCTTGTCTCGTCGCTATGTTTATTTTGATTTGTACAATACATGCTTAAATGTAAATGAAAGCGAATTATAAATAATTAAATAAAACTTTCTAAATTAAAATAAAATCATACGCACGGTGCACATGCACGCACATTTTTCTCAGCAACGAACGTGTTAAGGAATCATAAAAAAATTACTGAAGTAGAATTATCAATAATCCGTTGATAGCTCTATTATACGATTCAACAACTTTGATAAACGTAAAAACAGTTTTAAAAGATTCATCAAATTACATTGATAATACCAATACATAGTCGAATCAGTTAAATAGACGAAATATTAGTTGTTGTCATAAATAGCATGCAATTATTAATTGTGGTGAATAGTGTGATCTTCCACGCCAGTTAACTACCGATTTACTATTTCAAATGCCGCCGAATTGACCAATATATATCTTCAAAATTGTCAGTCTTACCAAGTAATGTAAACACATACAAAACTGTACATAAATTCTTTTTCATGATAAATTTTCTACGAGGTCAAATTCTAAGTATCGAAGTCATATTCTAATAATACGTATGTTATTTGTTATTATTGAATAATAACAATCTGAAAGTTTTAAAAAAGACTATTGATACATTGTGATTTTTCCACCAATTGAAAACAGTTTCGAAACAGAAGAAAGCAGTTTTAAAATCAAGCTGAGTCTATAAATGCAAAGAATAATTATGTTATAGAAATATCTAAAAATTAGCTTAGCTTTTGACTTTAGATAAAAAAAATTACCATAATATGGCATCTCTTTATGTATATAATAATATACAAATTATTTAATTGAAAAAGTCGATATATAGTGAAATAAAATCACACTTTCAATGTACGTACAATTAATCAAATTAAAAATGAGACAATTGTTTTACCTGCCTCTCGGATTAATTTTTTTTACTGTATACTTAACTTGACGGATACCAATTCTAGTAACACAATAAAAACGTTTGAATCACACACATTAAAATTAAATTAACAACAAAAATATAACCTCACAAGCTTATTTGAAATAAGGACAGCCGCTAAAACTAAATAAAAAAAGTTACACTACGTCAGTTGACGTGATCAACGTGACGGAGCCACAAGGCTATCAGACATTCTAAAGCCGCAGCTATGCAGACCAAAAACTCGGCGCGGCTATTGCCCGTAACCAAGATGGCACCATTAACAATCACTCCATCCTTGTTTGACACTTGTGTCAAACTGTTGCGACTAGTTTCAAGCAAAATTTTGTTCATTTCAGCTGCCAAATCGATGGCGGAACCCAATTTCATAGCCTCACTCATAGGTTTGCGTTTTAAGCAAAACCTACATATATCACCGTAGTCAGGTAAAATAGATACATTTCTAGAACATGATGTCATTATGGAAGATTCGGAATCCAATCCGGAATGTTTCGCAGCTGGTAATGATAGCAGATTTTCAGCACTCGTATTTATGCTGCTGTTTAAAACTATTTGCAAGTGTAGAGAGCAATTGTTGTATGTTAAAAGAGGTCCATTGAAATCATCAGTTTTGTGATCATTGTTTGCGTTCTCCAGAGAAACAAATTCGGATTCCGCATCAGAATCAAACGAGTCGTGAGAACTATTTAAGGAATGTTCGTAAATTGATTCAACGTGAGAGGAGGATCTATCATCAGATAAGTCTTTGAGGTCTTCCACTGCTTCCATATATTCCCAGGAGTCATCCTCAGTAGTGGGTGCTTCTCTTAAAGAGTAGAATGTATTTTCTACAGTGCTAATATCTAAATTATCTGTAATATCATTCTGTTCCGGACAGAGTTTTGGAATGTGTTTATCTAATTTTGGCTTCTTAAATTTAACATTGTAGTTCCTATCACAGGAACATTCTTCCTCTGATATTACTGCAGAAGAACAGGAAGAATATAGTCTACGGGCAGTTCTGTCTACGGTTGTAATGTCTTCATTTGTCTGAGGTGATGCCGGCCATCTTGGTTGTGAGGGAAGATAGAGATCTGCCGGGAAATGATCCCACAGCGACATCATACTCAGAAAATAACTTCCGAAAACTGAAAAAATAAAACAAAATAATTAATAATTGATTATAGATATGAAAATAAAACTTAACATAATCGAATTTCGGATATATCAAGGAAAATAATTGAAAGGTCAAATGTTTAAAAAAAAATAGTGCCAAGATTACAGAACAAAACACATACATATATACCTATAGAGTAAAACTCCAGTAATTCGTAACTCACGGGAACGAAATTTAAAAAAAAAAATCAAATTACGAATAATAAGAAATATTTTTTTGAAGGCAACCGAAATAAATTTAATAAAACGCATCGTTGCTTTACGCTTCCGCATTTTTGCGTGCGTCGCCGTATTTCGTGATTCGCATGATGAAAAACATGGCGACTGTTTATTATTTCAGCTTTTTATGTGTCGAAATGTTTATCAAATAATTAATTTCTCCTGAATATGAATAATGAAAGTGTGTAGCGACATGGCGAATCAATATTAAAAACCGGTTTCTTCAAACGATTCACCAGTGCTTGATGCAATAAAATTATGGACATTTTAAGTCGATTAACGGTCGAGCTCTCCTTTTCCATCAAAATTGAACAAGAAATTGGAATATTAAAAACCTCGTGAACAATATTAAAAAACTTTTAAATCTTCATACTTTTGTTGAAGCTTATTATTATTCCGCGATTTATCAAGTTTGAACTTGGAGGTATTCAGGATTGAAATTTTTCTGCTGATTTTATCTTAGAAATCAATTTTTGGCAGTTTTCAAAATAAGTTTCATATTTCAAATGGTCAAGGATTTACACAAATTACGAGATGTTCGTACCATTTTAGAAAACGAAATACAAAAACAATTAATTATAAAATAGGTTGTGTATTTAAATACAAAGGTTTCAGTTTCTTTATTACATTAAACAAATCACAACATTTCATTAACCAAAAACCGGATATAAAATCAATAGAACAGTTGCAAACAATTCATTTATAAATTACGAGATTCAATGAAAATTGTACAAATTATTTTTATCAGGGGTTACAAGGGTGAGTAGAAATATATAATTCGTAACGCGCCGACAATTATTGCCGAAATAACAACAAATCTTATAAATTCAAAACAGAATTCGATATACATAAATATGGTATCACTCAGTTCGGTCGCGATCTTGCGAGCTCTAAGCGCGCCGATCTATTGCGATAAGGAACAGCGCTGTGATTGGCTAGGTGGTGGAGCTAGCTACAGATGTTTACAAAGGAATGATGAATGTGTAGTCGCGCGAGTTTGTATTTAAAAACACGTGAATATGCAAATTAGGTGAACAAATTATTTACTTTGGGTATAAAAAGTGCATACAAACTACGAATAATAAGGTTTTACGACTTATCGGTAGAAATTAGTATGAAATATTATTTTCGGGGGTAAAATTTTTGAAAATAATGCGAATTACGTGAAAATACGAAATACGGAGTTTTAAATAATAAAAAATTAAAGTATTAAGCAAGGTTGATTGAACTTTGTTAATTTAAACCCCTTTTATTTGAAATTCAATGTAATTCAGACTAATAAATTTCATCAGGATTTTGTATTAGATAATATTGCATTTTCGAGGCTTTTTCACGACTTGTGATTTTTTACGCGATCGCATGGCGTAATTTGTAAAAAATTAATTTCTTATTAATGGGGTTCTGCGTAATATAAATAATTTTTTTATTGATCCCTTTAACTTCGAATTAATGAGGTTCTACTGTTAACGAATACATGAAATATTATTGTGACCATCCCCACAATGGATAATTTCCAATGAAAAAGTGTAAAACGTAGGTAACTTACAACTTCCTGATTCCTGAAGGTTGTCTCTTCCACGGGGCATCATCGGGCTCGCACGGCAGCGGTCCCTGCACCGGAGGTTCGTCCTCTTCATCGTATGCGGTGACAGAAGGAGGTTCCTCGGCGCAGCAGGCTTTATGGTCAGGGGGTGGTGGAATTGGCTGGTTTTCAGAACTGAAATTATAAAGCACTTTTGAATGTTTGATTATTCGTAATGTGTACAAATATGTATAGGTACTCAAAAACAATAACATTCACGTGTTTCGCAGATACATAGAAATTTTCATTTTACCACATAGGATAAGTTAAATTTCGCGAGATGTTGTATATGTAAGGTCCATAATCAAAAGCAGACATGTCCACTTTACCTGTTTTCGAATAAAATGCAAAAACCCATTGTACCACAACTGTCACATTTGGAATCATATTGAAAATGTTATGTTATGACATGTGGTTAGATGACCAAATACTGTTGTCGTATTAGATGAAAACATATTTGTCTGGGTTAGAATTATTTAATCTACTGAACGTGTCTGCGATTAAAGTAACAAGCAAATTTTAATTGCGTTTAATGCGAATATTATATATACACATGTCTGATTTTGATTATATATACTGTAATGGAGTACCGCTGAAGCAATTTACTAAGAAACATTATTTACGTTGTACTTTCACTCTTTAATAGAATGCACGACTGCGCAGTCACAAATATATAGAAAAACATCACAAATTGTTTTGGACTAAATTACCAGAGTGTATTATCCAGTCCCGTTCTGTCAACCAATTAAAGTATGAATTGGATAAGCACCTGAAAAAGAACCAAAAACTAGAAGCAGACATATTTTAATGCAGGAATGAGTTAATGTTTTCATAAATCATACAATTGACAATATCACATTTGTGAGAAAGATTTATATTAACGAAATTGGAAGATTCAAGCGTCCAGAATTGAATAAACCAATAATTGTTCTCATGAGTATTATCATTGAGAAATTAATCCTACAACCTGGTGGCAACAAAAAGCCCGCACAGATACGAAATATGATTAGGTGGTAGGAGATTTATACACCATAAGAAATAAGACCAACAGCCTCGCTGAAACTGAACCTACAAGATGTTCGAAGATTGGAAGAACTATGCTGCCAGCAAATGATAACAATAGCGACTAAGGATAAAAAAAAATACATAAATGCTGTGTTGTGCAATAGGTAATTTAAAAATAGTTATTTTTTACAAATTAGTCGTAAGGGTGAGCTTTCATTTTTCCCGTTTGAAATTCATAAAATTATATACAAATTAAATATGCTTTCAAGATGACGCTAATAGTTAAATTATTATAAGTATCAGATAAATAATTAATGACGTTATTTGTTACGTAAATCATGCGAGAGAGGAATATTTGAATAGGAAGAGACGACAATAAAATTGTTGATTTTCTCGCATTCAATACAAGTATCAAAAATAACTCGTGTTGGGAGTATTTTCCACCTTTTTTCATATTGATATATGAAATCATATGGAATGAAATAAAAATGTGTGTTGTCATCTGAATTAATCAATCGAAAATTAAATCATTTATTGTGTGCCTAATTCATATATATGAATACGTTTTGAAATACCTACAAAGTACCTACATATTTTAGATGGTCGCTTAAATCAATGTTTTAAATTTAAAAAAATTATGACAGCTTCAATTTATTATTTTGTTTAATAGTATCGATTTAAAATGTCTCATTGCCGTTTTGGTGATATGTCTGTTTCATAATTAAATACTATTTATGCAACATGCAGCTTTGTTTAAAATGCAAGTGTTATATATAAACAAAATATTTAATTCTAACTTACATAAAAATAACGTACATAAAATATTTACTTTGTTCAAGAAAATGTTGTTTTTCCATAAAATCAGTAAAAAGATATATAATTTACGAAATTTGCTGCTAATGTTGTGAATAAGTTCAATATTAATTCATATTGTGGATAAAATATGCATGAAAACATATATTTTTGGTATATTTTAACGAAAATAATGACAGTGTGGACTCGACGACTGTCACGGCCGGATCAAGCGGTGTATTGAAGTTCGGCGGACGATTCATATTATCGTATTTTATAAGACTGAAAATATATGATTTAAAAACTGATTATAAAACTTGGTTTTAAATAGTAGCTGAAACCTCAAAGCATGTGATTAAATATAATATATTATATTATTTAAAAACATACGTTTTCACTAAAACAAAGTATTTTAAAAACGTCCAAAATTGGTAATATGTCATTTTTGTTCAGTTCACAGTATCTTGCATAGTTAAAGTTCTAATGTACCTGATGGTCTTCTGTAAAGCTTCCAGTTGTTCCCTTAACTGGTCCCTTTCCTTCAGCAGCTCTGCCAGTTGAGCTCCATTACCATCACCATTCTGAAGTAAAAACCAATCATTTTAAGCAATCCCTTGAAGAATACAATCCACCGAAAATATGAGACTACATTACCGGCCATTGTCAAGCTGTCGGTTAGTAGCACCTCTTCCGAGCAATATCAATTGAAGTGGGGGTTAATGGTAGCGTTCAACTGTTCTCATTTACTTTTATCAAGGCTCAAGTACAATATTGTCAAAGGCAACAGTGACGCAGAATGACGAGAAGTCAGAGATGTGAAAAAATTGTCAAAGATTAATCTCTCAACATTTTTACTTGAATATTTGCAGGCATTATTGTTGCGTATGAACATTAACAACTGTATTTGTTGTGTAAATTTTATTATTACATTATAAGTTCCAGCCACAGACTACCAAATATATGGATATGAACTAACGCAAATTCTTTGTTTCAATATTTTCAATTTGGTGTCACCCACGTGATCATTTTGGTACCACTTACGAAATCAAATAGTTTCGTGATTTTGTATCAGATGATGATCATCACTTGCTAGGTAAACAAAACAAGCCCCAATAACGGATCCCACATCGGGATCTGAAAAGTCGGCCAAAGAGGCATGAGACCAATTCATAGAAAACTTTTGTGTACTATTTTTTGGACTATTTTGCCATGTATATCTGACCTTTCTGGCCGATGTATCGGATCCTATTGTAGGATCCATCATCAAGGCTGATGCAGATCCCATTGCAGGGTCCAATAGGATCCGAAAAGTCAGATTAGCCCAGAAAACTGTACACAGAAGATTCTGAACAGCCATAAAAAATCTGTGAATTTAGATTTTTCAACTTTCTATAAATATCTAGGCAAGTGCATGATAAATGCAATCAAGCAGTTGTTACATAAATATGTACTACAATAGAGCCAATCGGCCAGCCGATTAAATAAATAAAGTAAGACTAATCAATAATAAAGAACATTAATATAATAACAAAAGCTATAAATGAAATTGATAAGTCACACCATGTCAAATTCGTTTTGCAACACGGACTACATAAACTATTTTGCCTGTTTTGGCTGCATGTTTTCAATATTAAAAAAATAACCAATAATCAACACCGGCTATTTCATTTTTCATCACTTTTTAAAAGAGGAATAAAACTGTTTTCCGTATGATTAATGCTACTTTAACGTGGCAACCCTTTAATGTCCAATTTTACTGGCAAACTGATATCAAGGCTTTCCAAACATACGCTCACTTGTGAAGCCACCTCAATATCGCAAAAAATTGCAATAGCCAATGTAGCCACTTAGGTAACGATATCTCAATTCATTGTTAATATTTTATTTTTTTTGAAGACTGTTTGAGCCGACATAATCTGATGGTTTTGAGCCGATCTACAGATAAATAAATGTAAAATTCTTATATCTCAACTTTGGTATATTACTAAACAAAGAATCACATTGGATTTCAATCAATTCCTTTTTGTAATTTACTACAAACAATTTCAACATCAAGGAGAGAGGTAAAGTAAAAGGGCAAAACTGTAAATCACAATTTTTGGAATCCAAAAATCTTTTATCAAACTCCAATTCTAACCACTTAATTCAGTGAGTGTATTCTGCGAATTTCCATTCAGGCAATTTTAGAGACAAACTTTCTTTTTCTATTTGTTTTCACCAAAGTAATAATTATTCTTTGAACAATTTTGATGACAGGAAGTTTTACCAGTATCTGTTAGGGCTACAGGCTCTTCATTGGCAGATCGCATGTTTGACATGTCCGAAATACACCGTAAAAATTCATTGGGTTATTAGGTCACGGATGCAACAGTTGGGTTTAGTTACATTGTTAAAAAACATGTTGCAATTCTGTTTTGTATTTTCATAAATAAAGTTTCTAAAAGACCAAATTCCCTATGCGTGAGTGTACAGTTCTGTCTTTTCGGCAGTCCTCAACGGTTATATTAAGCAGTGGATATCAATGATGAAAGCAATGTTCGGGAGGAATGAATTAATGATGAATCTGTTAATTGCGTTGACCACTATTTTTAACAAGAAAAAGCATTAAACATAATTTATCAATATTTAAATACATCCAAAAGCACACAATTACTGGATTTTTACTTACAAAGGCACTGTTATTAAACAAATATCAGATATCTCATAGAGACAAACCAATTTTTTTATAATATTTAATGGAAAATATATAGAAGTATGGGGTAATTACAGGGCTTACAACCTGTCTTCAATGTGAAGATTGAGGGGTGAGAATTGGTGAATGTTATATATATATATATACTATAATGTTACAAATTTTAGGAAGTAGGAGAATGTAACGTTAGTACCTAATTTAACTACTAAATACCCTGGTTAAATAATTTCACGCATGGTTGGAATCGCCGGATAGTAATTTTGATATTGGCCACTAGGTTCGCGACCGGCATTTCGAGCCATGGACCAGCGCTAGCCAGGTACATTTTTTTCTACTCGCCGCTTAGAGCTGAGGGGGTCGCCCGTGGGCAGCCGTTCGGCTGCCGCCATATCCGTTAAATTTGTGTTTAGAAATACGGTGAGGATGGAGCCCTCTGCAAATCCAGACGAAGAGCCAACACCAAGGAGTAACGTTTGGATATCACGTGGTGGAGAATAATTGAAGGAAAATTATTAAACTACCCATCTTTTTCTTTTTATTTCTTCTTCTTTACTTCTTTCTTTTTATCACTCTTCTTCTTCACATTACTTCTTGTTTCCATTACCTTTTGTCATTACTCATCATGGTCTACTTGGGAGATGAAGATTTGTGCATGGACCGCCGGTTGAAGGGAGTGTTCTGACCCATTGCGAGGCACTCGGAAACGGCGGTGGATGCTGCTCCCAGGACACCGAAATGGGAAGATGCAAGAAGATGATAATGATTTTTTTACAGCAGACGCAAGATGAATCACCCAAGGTGATTTTTATGTACTATTATTATTGTCATCGCCGCCTATTATGTAGCTCCGTAATTTTATTTATTCAACAAGAAATAATTCTCATGATTTTCTGTTTTTATTTTCACAATTTGTTGACACTGTTTTAAGTAAAGTTTATTTTCTCAGAAGATGGTTAAGGTGGATCTAGACATTATGGTAAGTAGATAGCTTCTGATTCACGTTCTCACATTTATTCTCTCCACTGTTGCTGGTCGGTGGAGGATAGTCTGCCAGAATACGCCTCACAATGGCGCTTCCAAGTCGTGGCGGGATACACCTCACAATATATAAAGTGATCACTTAAGCCAGCCGAAGACAGGTTGTAAACCCTGTAATTACCCCATACTTCCATATATTTTCCATTCAAAATAATAAAAAAATAGCTTTGTTTCTATGGGATATCTGATATTTGTTTAAACATAATTTAGGTTGGAATGCATTATATGTATGTACAATCTAACCTAACTTAACATATCCGGTTAGGTGGAAAATAGAAAATACATGATCAATAAAAATTAATAGTATTAGTGCAATTTTATTTTACACTAGCTATGCACATAGATTTTTACACTAGCTATGCATGTAGACTCGTAGATTAATCAAATACAGTGCATATGTACAACTAGTATAAAAAGTCCAAAGACTAAAAAACACACTTTGAAAGCTCAAAAATCACAGAAGCGTATAAGATACAAGGTTGAGGAGAAGAAGCAAAGTAATGAGTCATGACTGAATTAGGTGATGTTCTATCCTCTCTGTTTATGTGTATTAGTGAACGACATGTCGATATATATATATATATATATATGATCCATAAATGTCAAATAATCAGTCCGACGCTACAGTTTGTCTACATGTCTCACCTTGTCAGTGGCTAAGGCTTGCCGCAAGGAGACAAGCTCCCTTTGCCTTGCCTGTGTCGCGGCTTCTAGCTCAGCTCTTTGGCTGCAGACTACTCGCATCTGGAAGTGTTTGGAAAACATAGTAAACCCCCATTCCATACTTTGTATCAATCGTACCTTTATGTAACCCGCACACACTTCCGCAACTAATAGACATTTTAAATCACGCCGCTGTGCATTCTGATGCTTCGAAGTAAGACAAAGATAATATCGGTTAATTGGGGAAAATATTTCAAACCATTATTCGTGGTACAAGTCACGAAAATCAGATTGAAAAATAAGTCATCTATACGAGAAGCTTGATTAGATACAAAAAAATACCAAATAATTCTGATTAATATTTGTGAAATTCTCTCAAGGGACTGCTGCACGATGACCAAATCTATAAAAGCAATTGATTAATCAACAATTTGTACACTCGTAACTATAAAGATATCTCAGATTCTTAGAAAATTTTCTCATAGGATATGATATGATTAGAATTAAAGATGTAAGATTTTCTTGAACTCCGATGTATATTTAATAGATTTTAAAAATGAAAGAAGTCGATTTCAGGCAATCAAATTAGGAATAATAATAACCTTTATTGCACTTGTTCATTGTTCAATGTGAAAGCAGATTATTTTTACTTTAACACATTTGTGGACAAGATGGTTATAAACGTCAATATATGATCCCTCATTTAAAAAATGACATAGCCATCGGTCAAATAAAGCTTCATTGAAAAGACGCATATAGCCATTGTGAAATACATGCAAATTTGAGATTATGTATCCCTACAAAAAATTATGCCTCCATCAAAACTATCCTGTATATGTTTATGACATCAAAATGCCTGCAAATGTGTTAAGCATCTTATGGAACACCAGAAATATTGAATATTTGTCATCATCAGTTAGTTTATAATTCCCACAGAATGTAAACATATTGTGTATATAACAGCATTATATTTTGACAGTTAATTGTTAAAAGAAAATGGCTGGTGTAGCAGAAGCGTGATTCTTGTTAGCATACAGAAGATGTATCGTCTCACCTGTTGGAGCAAATATTTCTGCTTACGTCGAACTTCGCGGTTTGTCGCTGCCAACCGTTTTACTTGAGAGGTGAGCTGAAAATTTTTTGATAATTAGTTTAATTTATTTATATAAATGAATATGGTATAAACAAAATTTTAACAGACATTAATTTTGCCAAAAGGTCTTCTGCCGTCCGGAAGAGCTCATGTACATTGGCAGATATATCTGTCAAGAAAACCTACAGCCCAGCAATGTAGCATTTACCATAAGGCATGTGTAAAAAACCACACATTAAAAAAAATCCGTGAAAGCTTTGAGGCGAGTTATTGTTTTGGTTGTGGCCTATACTACTTAATTAATTTATATTCTTTAATGAAATAGATCTACATATATACACAGTAAAATCCCGTTTATTCGAAGTTGAAGGGACCGAAAATCATGAAAAAAGTTTGAATAACTACTTACAGTAATGAAAATAAAAATTTCAAAAATTCAATTTTTTTTATATAACTTTTTTAATTACAACTCGTAGTAATTATATATACCTATATACACACATTTTAAAATAACAAATAAGTTGTCAAAATACACCATAAGCAAATCAATAAAAATAGAAAACTAGGATAAATATTATTTAACCTTATAATGGCCTATCTTTTTGCACCATTTGTTGAACTTGTCAACACCGTCATTTCTCTGCTGTGCTGAAGTTAGCAATAAAAGTTTCCAGTGCATTTAAAAGGAGCTAAGTTAATGCATCGCAGTAAGGAAGATAAGAATTTAAAAATAGAGGATGCGCAAGATATCTTTTTTTAGTATACTGAAAATGGGTGAGAAAACAAACAATGCCAACTTTATGCGTCGTTAATCGGTATAGGGGCGGGTATTACCCATTTGGATGGACTTTTACAGGCACATCGCATAGCACACGTGTACGTACTTTCGTCAGTCAGCTGCCAACATTTACTTGCTAATTTGAAATGCGTATTTTGAAGATTACGGACATTTGACAAAAAAATCAAAATAGGTGAAAAATAAATCGACAAATTCATCTGATAGGCTCCAAAACTTAGACTTACGGCGAATTTCGAATAAACATTCTTCAAATAAACGGGATATTATTATTATATACACACATTTGAAAACTATGGAAAATGTGTACTTGAGTGTGTGCCTGAGTTTAAAATAGAGATATTTTTAAGAGTCAAAAATGGCAGACACTTGACAGCTGTTTCAAAAGTCATCCGTCACATTGACACTTTGGAAGTAGCAGTATCCCGCTATCTTAATGATGAGAGTTCGTTCAATGATGATCTTGCCGTTGAATTTATATTAGCACATAGTAGTAGACTCGACGTTCGAATAACCTGCAAACGTTTTTTACCACGGCCGATTGTAAAAAGATACCATGGTAAAATTTTACAACTGATCAAACAACCGGCCTTTGATTTACTTTGAAAATAGTAAGAATAATTTAAATGATTACTATAACAAAAATATAAAGAAAAATCTGTTCTGTAAAATCGATTTATTTACCAAAACAGAATACAGTGGTACCTCGGTATATTTCTGGATGTAAATTTTTTTGTTTGGTATACGACCGAGGACACAGGGAAGAGCTGACCACTAAGGAGCTGCAGGAATTTAAGGAGGAGCACAAGACTACGATAGATATATTCTCTTCAGGCTCGGAGGAGAAAATAGAGGAAGCCTCTACTTCATTAATCAAGGAAATCTTTGTCAAATGGATAGATGTCAAAAACTTTGCAGAGAAGTACCACCCCAACAAAGCTTTGTCTGGAATGACCAGACAATGTCACATTTTCCAAACATCCTGAGGAGAAGGCAGAAGCAAATTTTTTTGGACAGATTTTTAGTACTTAAACGTCAAACGATCTTCAACATGTTAAATTTTCATTTGTTAAATATAATTGCTTTTGTATTTATATATTTTAGTATTAAGTAATAGTGATGGTAAAATCGTTATTTTGACTGTTATTATGACTGTGATTGTGTTCAATTATAACGATGATTGATAAATGATTAACATAATTCTTCAAGCAATGACTGATACACTAGAAAGTAATCCTCCGACAGTTAAATCTTAGTTACTAATTATCGTTAAATCTCAGTTACCAATCATCGAAACAATCACAGTCACGTAACGGTTTACCATCACTATTAAGCAGTAACAATAGGATTTTTTTTCATGGGAACAGATTAATCATTTTCCTTTTATTTCTCAATGGAAAAATTTGTTTGGTATAAATCCTGTTTGGTATAAGTCCAAAGATCTGTAACGGATTAAGGACGAATACCAAGGTACCATTGTATTTACATATCAAGCAGTCACGCAGTTGAGATATCTAAAGTACCTACTCTTTTTCTTTAAGTTAACATAATTTTTTCAATATTATATACATATAAATATGTTGTATAAAGCCTAGCACGCATTGCGATTATTTACCACCACGGTTCTTTACTAAACCGCCCACCAACATGCGCTGCGATTTTAAACTGCATATTTTCAGTTCAGTATATCTCTTATCTATGGTTCAGTATCAACATGGACTTCTAGATGACAACTTGTATGATGTGGTATTTTAAGTAATCAGAAATAGAAAAAATAATCGCAAAATAAATACAGGGTTCATCCGTTAATTGACAAGATACCTAAAGGATTATTTTTATAAACTGTACCATAATATGCGAGAACAAACTGATAAGTTTTTTAATTATTATAGAATCTCAATAAATAGTTTTGACAGCTTTTAATAGAAGTATTACATTCCAGGATACAACATTTTGCAAATCTATATCACCAGAAAACAATAACTTTATAGCAAATTATTGTAATAATAATTAGTTTTGTTTTTAAACTCTTTTATCATACAATGTCGCCGCAAACGTAGGCTCGGAGTCAATTGACATATGGTGACGTTGCATCTAGCCTTTCCACTGGTTCAACGCGTACTGATTGAAAAAAACTGCCCGCGATTAACTGCAGTGCGGGCGCCACCATACATTTCCATAGATCACAAATCAAAGTGCATTTTTAAACCGTAGAGTAAAATGCGTCCAGATGCATTTTTAAAATCAGTTGCGGGAATAAACGCAAATGCATGTGCTTGTATATAAACCTGTGAAATACAATATCTTGTGGGCGAAAACCGCGTGCGTTTAACTGCAGTGCTTACTAGGCCTATAATGTAAATCAGAAAAAAATAAAATTAGGATAGAAATTCTGACAACTGCGTGGTACAATACCACGCAGTCATCAGAATTTCACTGAAGTATTTAGTTGTCAAGATAGAGTAATCTGCACTCATTATCTCTACCCAGATATGGGATGCTTTCATTGACGCAGATTTTGTCATATACAGTTGTGAAATTTTTCATGGCAAGTTATGGATTTATTAATCAATAAAAATTTCAATGACATCTGATTGCACCATTTAATAATCCATGAAGATATAAAAATATTTTTTAATATAAATTATTAAAGCTATAAAAAGACTTACGGTTGCGAAACGTGGTTCCTAACACAAATAAGATAAGTTAACAGTTTTCGACAACAAAATACTAAGAAAAATTTATTGACCTACATTAGAAAATTGAACTTGCAAAATAAAAATTAATCACGAGCTTGAAAATTTAAACAAGGCAAGGAACAATCATAAGATTCGGTAGGTCCCAAAGACAGCGATGGGCTGGCCATGTTGAAAGAATGCCAAGTGGATACCCCACCCCTGTGGAAGCGACCTAAAGGTAAGCCACGGAAGAGGTGGGCTGATTGTGTGGAAGAAGACTGGAGTAGGATAGGAGAGTCCGGGAGGTGAAGAATTACCAGAGACAAGAGACGGTGGAGGAGGCCAAATCGCATCCTGGGATGTTGTGCCGTAGAAGAAAAAGTATAAAAATATTAATTTTAATGATTACAATGTGCAAACAGGCCGTTACAAAATTGTGATTTGTAGAACTGAATATGAAGTGTATGGGTTAATATGTACATGTGTTTGTCGTGTGCACACAGGCGAATAAAAGAATTAAAAAATAATCATTCGCAGTATGAAATATAAATGTAACTGGTAGCAAAATTATTACTTATTTCAAGCTTAATGTACAAAAACCCTTCTGTTTCATAAAAATAAGAATTTCATTGACGTTGTAGTCAAACAATGTATTAAACAAAGAAAGTAGTGGCGATGGTTCAAATAAAGATTGTTAGGATCGTCCAGCAATGATAACATTTATCTGACAATTTAATTATACTTTGGTGGAATTGTATCATTGGTAGATATTAAATAGGATGAAATTCGCATTAGTTGAATATTCTAACAAAAAAAATCAATATAATTAAAAAAATATTGATTATTTCCAGAACACTACAGAATTTTCACACGCAGCTTGCACATTTTCGTAGGTAGGTGTTCACCTACAAAGTATTGTGAACAAAGTCTTTAACACCATTTAAATATACAAAATACAATAGAATACAGCATTAGTCATCTTGCGCTTATCTTAATGATAAAAAATTGTTTCGTTGTTTGCATTGCGGCGCTCTCATGTAAAGCTGGTTCTCCGACCAGAGAATGGCAACACCTACAGAATACAATAATGGCCGTGACTGAAGTATTTATATTTTGTTTAAATTGATATATATGTGTGAACTTTTTATTTATTTATATTTTCTCTGGTTTTCTTTTTCATAACATTATATTTATTTCGTAACTTAAATGTATTATATTATATGTATTATCTTTATGACGAATCGGGTTAAAAAAAAAACCTGATCACGCTGGAATAAATGCATTATTATTATTATTATTAACTATAATATAGTAACAAGATACCATTTTTTTAAATCTGCACACTTTATTAATAACTCACCCCTTCAATAACCTTCTGTTTATCCTGCAACACAGCGTCCTTTTCTCTGAGTGTGTTCCTTTGTTGCTCTTGCATTTCTCCCATCCTCTTCCACAGGTTTTCGTCGCTGCTGGAACCCCCGTCGTTCGCCCCCGAAGATGGATGTGTCTTGGCTGCAGAGACAGGACCTCCCTCCTTTTCCTTTTGCAGGCGCCGATTCTCATCCTGGAGCCGGGTCACAGCGGTAACGAGGTCAGCGGTCTCGGAACGCCACTGCTCCTCGATGATTTCAAGCTCCTTGAAAAGACAAAGATTCAACAAACAAATAAAATATAGAAGTATCGCAGTGAAGCACTATAATAGTTAATTTTTAAGTCAAATAAAAAACTGAGAGATTGTTTCATCTCTGTAATCAAAAATATTAGTCAATGTGTAGTGTTATTGAGTCGGCATTAACGTTACATATAAGTTTGAAAAAATAACAACAAAAATTAACCTCGATTTTAATTTGTCATATTTCAAACACATTATAAGCGCCCTAGTATTCTTGTGAACACACGACTTTCAAGGTCAACGATAACAAAAAACATGATACACAATAGTATGCGGTGTTCCATAATGGGTTTACAGAGTAGCGTGAAGATGGGTGTACAGGGCACAAGTATTAATTGTTCGAAAGGGGTCTCAACCATGAACTATATGATTTCAGTTTTGAACTGAGCCTATGTCGCGAAGAATAAATCCAAATAGCGTTAAGTGATGAGATCGCATTATAATTATTAGTATTCTAGGCTAAGAAAACATATAACTTTAGTCTCAGTGATCGGAGACAAGTGTTCAGATTTATTTGTAATAATATTCAGGAAGTATCCAGTATACTGTTTGACTATTTTGTGATGTCAAACATATCTGTAATTTTTCGTCTTAAAAGATTAATTAAAAAAAAATTTAGTCTCTTAAAATGTATGTATCAAAATGATCTTCGATCCTGACTGTTGGTAATTAATTATAAAGTATTATCTAATACATAACCAGTTCTATTGTTGAGATTTACAAATATTAAACAGTTAATTGTCTTTATAATTTATATGCACAGAAATAATGAACTGTGAATTTTGCATCTCATCTTTGAAAATTAACTAAACAGTAAAAATAAATATTACATCATAAGATGCAACATTTATTTCAACCCTACAGTAAGTTCTTGCATTTTCAATTTAAATTGAAACCTTCATTTTAAATGTAACGTAATCTACATTGTATGTACAATGAAAGTAAATTGACAAAATGATGAATAGTGTAATTGTGGGTAAATATAAATGGATGATAGAGGTAAGCTCAAACTATAATATTTATTGATTTTGTAAATACATAATGGACTTTTTTTTATTTCTATTTAAGGCTTTAAAATAATATTATAATAGTTCGAAGCATCAAGCATCGTTGTTAATGCTAAAAATATGAGCTTTCTAAATCAAAACAGGTTTTTGAATAACGTGAGTCATTATTTGGATAGAAATTACGATTTACGCCAACAAAATGTATTATCGATCTAAAATACCAAAGGTTCTTCGAATAAATAGAGGCATTCATCGCATGACAATTTGTAAAAGTTGACCTTTGCAGCAAGCCACTTCCTAAATGTCACCAACATTTGATAATACATAACATCGCGCCAGACGTGGTACATACCTTTTCGAAACGTTGCCGATACTCTGCCTTTTCTAGCTTATCATTTTCCAATTGAGATATTTTGTCGTGCAAATCTTGAAGGATTGAATTCTCACTCTCATTTCTGGTGGCCAGATTCTCCAATAACTCTAAAGCATTGATTACTTTAGGCAGAAGAGACGTTATCGCCTCCGCCCCGTATTTGTCTATAATAATTTCACACTCCTTCCCGATATCGGAAGCAATATCGTACACGTCCACTACCGTCACGTCGTCGCCGTTCTCCACATCCGACATTTTCGACGCGAATCGCCTATGAAGTGGCATAAATCTGCTTTCTTGTATTCTATTTACGATTTTTATCTTGGTTGACTAAAGCAGATGTCACTTAGGCGCCATCACATTCATAGATCACATTACTGCATTTCTTATCTATGATCACTTTCTTTATCTAATATTTACGGCCAATGAATTCTCAGTGTTGCTAGATAGATCAATATGGAACCTATTTAGGAAAATATTTCATGTTAGGGATGAGATTGGATTGCGAGAAATACATTGACATCGACATTTTAGTCAGAATAACATCTTGAGTATATTTCCAATGTATCCATGATAATAAACCGAAATAAATCTATTGTAATTATTGTATGTTAACTACTCGATAATTTAAGGTTTACCTTTCAAAAATAATTCATATTTCTGCGTTATTAACGAAAATATGGGTTTTTATTATTCTTATACTAGATTTGACTTTTTTTAAAACCATTACTTAGATAGAACCTTAACACTAATAAACTGAATGTTATTTGTCATAATTAAGAAAATACAAGCATTATAAAAAAGACCTTGACCATCAAAGTATTTTCAGCGTGCTACAAAATTGCCTTAACCTTTTCCTAATTATGGCAAATAACATTTAGTTTATTAGTTTTACATTAGTGTTAAGATCCTAAGTAATAATTTTTAAAAAAGACAAATCCATTGTAAAACTTCTGATATCCCACATTTTCATAAAAAACGCGAGGATATGAATTATTTTTTAAAGCGTTCCCTTAATACATTGAAAACATACAGTAATATTTGGATATATTGCTTTGGGTATTTTACAAATAGAGGTAGATTTGTTTCGGTATCGGTGAAAGTACTGCGTTATTAAACAATTACATTTTTAGATCTTTGTGACATCGCACGTCCATTTTTACGACTAAGTTGAGACGAACAGAGATAGGATTTAATACGATTCAATATCAAATGTATTTCTAAAATGATTCTGCCATTTTTGGACGATATGCTGCACACCTAGATCAAAACTAAGACAATTTAAAAAGTCGTTTTTCAGTAGACAAAAAAAAATATACATTTTTCTCTACTTTTTGTTACTAAAGTTATGAAACTAAATAACATTTTACGTTATAAATGTATAAATGACATTATCCGAGAACTGGGGCTAAGTTAGTTGCGTATATGATAGAGAATCCGAATATAATAATAACTCAAAATTCTTGTTTTTTGAGTTATCTAGATGTGCGATATAATCTCAGTTAAACGACAGTTAAACCTGTAATATTTCGGTAAATACACGCAACAAAAATTTCACTTTTTAGTTAATTATCTGGAAAACATTTACGGTTAGAAATGACTAGTAAAAACAATTATACAAAGCGATTCCTATAAAAATAATTATGTTTCAATTCAATCTGTTATAAAGTTAATATGTTTGCAAAAATACCATTTGTGGTAAGTCAAGAAGAGATCATAGAATTTCACGGTGAAAAGAATAACAAACATTCTAATATAACTATAATTATATTAATACATTAATAGAGATAAAAAGGAAGGTTATATTGTATATAACTTGATTAATCTTCCAAATTATATTATTTTATTATATTTTTCATTTTTTCACATTAAGTTCAATATTTAGAGTAAATTTATGGCATTAAAAATTTTAATGCCATATAAACAAATAAAGGATTTCTTTACGTTTAAAATTCTGAAAAAACTCAAATTTCTTACTGTAACATGAGTTGACAGCATCGCTGCGTATGGGTATTTTATCATAAATCACGGTATGGAATAGTTTAAGACAACAAACACCTTTAAAGCCTGCCATATGTAGTGTCTCCCATATCTGGAATGGGTGGCAGTTAAAAGTTGATAATAGTAATCTATTAGTTGAATACTTATTCATTTTGCACCTGTTACTTATGTATGTACATCCAATATGGCTTATCGGTTTAATCGAGTGCATTCAAGGATTATTGATTTCAAGGTTTTGGGTTCGTTTGTAGTTCAGTCGCCCCCATCAGTGAGAACAGATTGTATTAGTGACAAGGTTACCGGGTTCGATGTCTCGACAGGTAATTTATTATTAAAGCAACATGTACAATAAAACATAACCAAGATAGTATTTTCAAGAGAAAATGCACAATATCATCATATCACATTATTACATTGCGTGTATTATATAATTCAGCAATGTACGGTGTAGAAACAAGGACCCTGAGACAAAAATAAAAATATATAGGTGTATGTAGACTGTAAACGGCTAGACAGCTCATTCTTCTGGCAATACATTATATTTGATTTTAATTGGCGGTTAAACAGTGGTCAGCTACACGAGCAATTAAGATAGAAAGTTTTGAAGTCAAAAATCTTGACAAAAATATATAATAGTTCAAGCAGTGGATTTTTAACTTATTCTATATTTGGGGGTTAGGACGGTGGTTAAATGATATACACGTGATTGGCGCGTGTTGAGGTTTATTGTGACAAATGATAAAAACAATGAAGACAGATAGAAATGAATACAGTGAATGAAGATGTAGGAAATTATGAAATGAAATGAATTGGCAGTCTTGCTCGGCAAAGGCGAGCCGGCAAGACCGCCATTGTGAAACGCTGAAACTGGAGAGACTGTCTGGCGGTGAATTGAGCCAGACTTGTGGCAGCAGCCGGCAACGCTGTCGCCAGCGTCGATGCCGACTGAGATGGCGGTAGATTTGAATTATGGTCGCTACATATACAATAGCTTCTCTGATAATATGGCAACACAGTGCATCTGCCCAACGTATTTTATTAAGGTGAACGCATTCTTATTGTGAAGTTATAATTATTTAGAACATAGGTTTGTTATGTTTTTAATACAAATTAAATGTATTAATTAGAAAGATATACATATAAAATAAATTTTATCGAAGAATATTGTTGTTGCTACCGGGATTCGACCCTGGACCTTTTCTAATCTGGGGAACGTGCATTATATGACAAATTTTCGAACCTATATGTTACAATTTTTCAAATTAATACATCTATCGTTCCATTATTTGAAAACCATCTTCTTTACATTTTTTTTTTTTTAAACTTATATATTATTAAGGAGAACACATTTTTATTGTGAAGTTGTAATTATTCAGAACAGACGGTCTGTTATGTTTTTAATAATAATCGGTTAATGCACGTTCCCCGGATTGGAAGAGATCCAGGTTCGAATCTCGGTAGCAACAATATTTTTCGATAAAATCGATTTATATGTGTATATCTTTCTAATTAATACATTTAATCTATATTAACAACGTATTTACATCCTGTAAGACAATTTTGTCTTCAAATTCAAGCAGATTTAAATTATTGCGAAAGGAATAGTTCTCTCGTTCTTATTAATGGAGTTTAGTAGGTTATCTAATTGGATCATAAAAATCTTTCAATTTGAGCTCGGTGGTAAT